>JAJQXH010000029.1:2940000-3540000 GCA_022343465.1 Oscheius sp. G VE-2021 | reverse complement strand
TTAAACATTTGAAAATTCTGCCTTTGCGTTCATTTTCAGTTTTTGGAAGCCTTTCTTTTTGTCATGTTGTTTCTTCCCCGCTTTTCTGTGTCAATGCCACCCACAATCTGTTATCGCCCGGTGGCTTGTCGAAAGCCCGACGGATATCTAGGAAGAGTCGTCCTGAAACGAGTGGCTGGCAGCGCAGGCAAACAGTGCTCGAGGCGCACTCCACTCGGCACTAGCGCTCCTCCCCCGCCGCCGCCACAACCACGGCTCACGCCTGGCTCTGACCACACCTTCACATTTCTGTCTTACTCTTCTTTTATTTGCACTCGTTAACCAGTTTTTGTTTCAGCCTACTTTCCAATATGTCTGACGAGGAGGAATAGTGAGTTAAGATTGATAACTTATTTAACTGGGTTTTCAGCTACGAGGAGGAGGAGGAGGTAGAAGAGGAGGAGGAAGTTGAGGAGGAGGCCGAGGCCGTGGAGGAGAAGGAGGAAGAGGCCGAGGAGGCTGAGGAAGAGGAAGACGAGGATAATGAAAACCTGAACGAGGCCGAGCAGGCAATGCTCGCTGCCAAGAAGCGTCACGACAACGAAGACGAGGACAAGCTCCAGGACTACGAAGACAGACGGAACCAAGAGCGCGAGAAGGAAGACGAAGAGATCAGGAAGCTGAAGGAGAAGCAGGAGAAGCGTCGTCTTGAAAGGGAGCAGGAGGAGCGTGAGATGGCTGAGCGTCAACGCGTGGCCGAAGAGCGCCGCCGTGAGGAGGAAGAAGCCCGTCGTGCCAAGCAGGAGGAGGAGAAGAGAAAGAAGGAAGAGGAGAAGAACAAGCGTCAGGCTCAACTGATGGGCAGCTTCCCTCAAGGAGAGGGTGGCAGGAACTTCACCGTTCCCCAAAAGTCCGCTGGAGACAAGTTCGGAAACATCGTCCAGGCTAAGCAGGAAATGGGCATGACTAAGGAACAGCAAGATGACGCCAAGAAGGTTAGAAAAATATAGAAAATTATGAAAGTAACTTTTTCAGAGCTTCCTGGCTAAGGTCGCCGAGGGCATTCTCTCTCTCGCTGATATCCCCTCTTCTGAACTCAAGCAGAAGATCAAGGAGCTTCACCAGCGCATCTGCAAGCTTGAGACTGACAAGTACGACTTGGAGAAGCGCCACGAGCGTCAGGAGTACGATGTGAGATCCAGATGTTACGTCAATAATTACAAATATTCTTTAGCTGAGAGAGTTGAACGAGCGTCAGCGCCAGGTCGCCCGTAACAACGCCGTCAAGGGAGGAGGTGACCCGAACGAAGCCACTGGCCGTTACCCGGTCAGTTTCCATATTGATTTCGATCTCCAATGCTAGGATGTGTTGCGATTTATTGGCTCAAGCTAAAAACCAGGGGAATCCGCACGGAGCCGTCAAATTTTTGCGCGACAGTTATGTGCGCTGTGTTTGCATTACAACGGTCGCGAGTGGTGGGACAGCAACAGTCCTGCAAGTGGTTTTTACAGCGAATTCCGGGAAGTGCACTATCTAATTAGAGGCACACCTTAAAGCAATCTGAATCAACCTAGTAATAATAAAGTTTCTTTTGGAAACGCTTTTTTAAAATAAGTACTCTTCAACTTACTGTTGGTAGTACATTCTATACAGGTTGGCTTTTCTGGAAAACTGAAAATGGGTCTTTCCGCAAACGATTGATGTTCCAAACTTTGGTTAATGTTATTTATTTAAGTCCAAGATCCAAGTCTTCTCCAAGTACGATCGTCAGATCGACCGACGCAACTTCAAGGAACGTCGTGCCGTCTACGAAACCGTAAGAGTAAACCACAATCCCCATCACAAATGATTCCAGAGAGTCGCCTACCCTGTCTTCCCTGGCCTCCCTCCCCCTCCCGCGCGCTTTGAGAAAGTCATCGCAAAGTACGCCCACGAGATCCAAGAGGAAGAGGACGCGGCAGCCGCGGCTGAGTACGAGGAAGAGGAGGAGGAAGAAGAGTAAACTAGCAGTACTGTCGTATATTGTAAAACTCATCTGGTCCGGCTTTCTATCAATGCATATTGAAGAATAAATGAACTCACGAAAAGATGAGAGCATCGTTTTTGGCTGTGGCGGCGGTGTAGCCAGGCATGCACGTCAGGCGGTAGGTCATCCGGAGGTTGGCTGAAAGTACAGTTTTTTGAGAAATCCATCAGCCTTGTAGATGAAACTGTTTATAGCGGGGTTTAATCATTAGACACTCGCATTTTTTAAAAGTTGAAACTACGAGGCTTTTCAGTTAACCCTAAATACATATTTAGGGACACTTAATTTCAATTCATTCGAACGTTTTTTAAGGGTAAATGAATTTGGAGGATTTCAAGTTTATAATTTGGGTGAATCATCCTTTTCTTCGAATTCTCTATGAGTATGGTCCCCCACGATAAA
Organism: Oscheius sp. G VE-2021; assembly: GCA_022343465.1. Classification (NCBI taxonomy): domain Eukaryota; kingdom Metazoa; phylum Nematoda; class Chromadorea; order Rhabditida; family Rhabditidae; genus Oscheius; species Oscheius sp. G VE-2021. The sequence continues at coordinate 3,537,592 of JAJQXH010000029.1, read as the reverse complement.
AAACTATTTCGGGTCAGCTTGCCCGACGTTCGATGTTCTTTTCGAACAGATCGCCTCCCATTCCCAGTGACATCTTCACCCGCGAAAGGGTAGTTAGCTCAGCGGGTGGTCTTCGAAATGTGGTGCGTCAGACATTGGTACTTTCATTCCTCGTCTACAAGGTTACGCGGCCTGGTGAAAAAACTTAGAAAAAACGGTATTCAAATATGTTGAATTAAAATTAAACATCGATTCCTCTTTGCCTCCGTTGAAACACCTTCGTTTTTTCTGAACTTACGAAAGTGCGCGTCGTGGCATTCCTTCTGTGTGGGATAAGTGCGCTCGAAAGCCTGCTTGGGGAATCCCGGCGACTTGCAGGTTCTTCTTCGGCTGAGACAGGCCATGTTGTTCGCAGGGTACCACTGAAACCAAATCAAACTTTTAGAAAACGGTTCCAAATTACCTCAATTTCCTTTCTCTTTCCATCCAAATTGCAATCTTTGGGAGTAGGAAGTGGCGAAGGAGTTGACATCCTCCTTGAAAGAACCACGTTCTTTCCTCCGAGACCCGAAAAGTTGAAAGTTCCGCTGTCTAAACAAAACTTTCTTAATCGTGAAGAAATCAAACTAACGGGGACCATCGCCAACGAAAGCAGCTACTTTGCAGCAATAGCCGAATCCTCCATGGCTGTGACAGACTTCATCTCGCTCGCAGATGTCAGAATCCCATGTTCCGTGGCAAAGAGCAGAAGAGAAGATATATGGCACGAGATCACCCTAAATACAATTCAATTGTTTTGAGTCGTCTTCCCTTTTCAGTTAATTTCGAGCAAAAGTCATCTTTCCAATCAGTTCCTCATCTAACCTCTGCTGTTGCGGTGTTTGACAAAGCGGTTTTTGCAACATCAAGGTTAAACATATTCACACCTTCGACAACTTTCGATATGCAACTCGGTACTGGCTAATTATCAGTTTTTTATTTGCACGTGACACGAATCACATCATTTTCCGGTAGGAGTCTACGGTATGAAATGAAACAAAACGACAAAGACTGGCTTGTAAGTGTTCAGATGGTGTGCTCACAAATTGTCTAACTGGCTGTTTGTTTATGATTTTGACGTCTATACCGTAAAAGAAGAATAGTTTCCAGATATTCGTTCTTGAACCTAATTTTTTTAACTATTTCAATTACGTATAGGTTGATTTGTGTTTCTATAACTCACGTTCGTCCGTTTGTAAACGGCCATTCGATGTCCTGGAGCACAGCTGAGACGATATGACTTCCAAAGCCTCACTGAAAACAAGTACACTTTACAATATGTTTCTTTAATTTGGTTTATTTTGACCAAAGTGATGTTGCTTATATAATCACCATTATGTGCGTGCATTACTTTTTCATAAAGAATGAGGCTATACAAAAATGCATTTAACTTGGTGGAACGACTTACCCATGTTCTGAAGGGTACATTCTTCTTCACTATCATACAGTTTGTAAGATACTTTCAAATCGGTTGAGCAGTCAGTTGGTAAAGCGAAACATGTCCATTCTGCTGGGTCGAAGTAGTACTGTAATTTTCATGGTAAAAGCAAAGGTAAACGTTGGCACCTGAATCGTCGTCCGCCGAGATACGACATTGAGACACTTCTCTGCCACAGCAAGGACGATGAAGCAGAACAAAACTGAAACGAACACTTAGGAATTCGGGTAAAGGAGACTGACCAAGTGCAGCTCGGGACAGCATCGGAGGCAACTGTTTGTGGCACGACGCGAGGCCACTCCCCCAAGTTAGAGGCGGCCTAGTTTTTGAGTTTCCTCGTCTATGACCCCGCCAAACTGCCTTTCTCTTCTGTAATCGAGTGCGCAAGAAACGTCGCCCTTTTCCCGAAGAACGACGACGCCCTTATTGAATGCGTGTAATGGGAGGTTTTTCAGGTAGCGGTCGGCCGCGGCACGTGCGGAAACGAACTCCGCTTCCTCAACGTACGTCTGGGACAAAGAGTGTTTAGTCTTGTAAAACAATAACAATGAAGGCAAACCTCGGTCAGTCTCGAAGTTGACAAATTATAGTCTGACTAAAAAGATTATCAACTGTAACCCTATAAATTATTGATCATTGAGGGGTCATTGAAGATAGGAGAATTTGTCAATTCAGCAATTTTATAATTTATTACTGCGATATAGTGGACCACGAGCACCCTATGTTATTCCTATATAGCTAAACAATACTGCGCTAACCTTACGAAGTAATAAAATCTTACCAGGGGTAAAGAGCCGGTCCTGTCAACTTCGGCGAAATCCGCGGCTCGGCCAGCGCTTTTTAGGAACCAAAAGAAATATAGGAAAGCGCCGGCCCGGTTTCCAAATTTCATTTCAAGTTTATTCAAGTTTATGAGTCAATGACATATTTTACTAATTTGTGAGTAACTGGGAAATTCAAAGGTTTCCGTTTTAAAAAGTAAACGTTTTAAAAAGCCTTTTGGTTATATACTTTCCGCCGGCCAATAACACAACTCTAAAACTAAATGGAGCTATGAACAAAACGTGTCGGTACTGGAGTTATGCGTGCTCTGTAAGTGATTTTGCCTGTCTTCAAACTATGCTAACTGTGAGTTAACTCTGCTTCATGTCTCAGTTGCGTTTAAAGTTTTTGTGGGGGTGCTAAAACAGTAAGTATGTCCAACTATCCGCAGTTGGGGAAATGTATTGTAGGACATACTTACCGTTTTAGCACCCTTCTCATAGTTGTGGAATCATCCAGGTCGAAGGCTAGAAGAATATTTCCAATACCCGTGCTTGACGTGCTTCGTAAAATTCGAATAAAACCATTCTCACACCTATGATTGGTTAAAAAAGTCAGAACTAGTGGGTTCATGTTAGAGCCTTTAGGCGCTTCAGTCTCAGGTTGCTAATTTTTTTTTACTATACCTCGATTTCCCAATGTATGATCGGCTGCCCCCCGCAGTCCTTGGCCGTTCGCCCGCAGAGTTCCATTAACCTAGGCGTGTTAGCGATGCGAGCACGGCGGCAACCTTTGCGGACATGCGAACAGCCGTTTTAGCGGGGCGTGGGACACTCTCTAATAGAAACATGACGCATGCATGCCGAACTTTAGTGTCTTCGGCGCCGGTAATTCTTCTTGTGGCTCCATAAACCTTGAGATCCCCGTAAAATGGCAACAGTGCAGACAGGAACAAAGCGTCCACGAAGGCCAAACGCTTCATTTTCAGTAAGCGCGCAACATTGGCAGGAGTTCGTCAAAATTAAGGTGGCACGCAAGGCTCGCCAGTCAAGGTCAAGGTACGCGGTCATACGAACCGCTGATGCCGACACGAAAGCCTCCGAGGGAATACGATTGCCAACCACTTGACCCAGCTGTGTTTTCAGAAACGGGATGGAATAGGGATTCTTCGGTGACAGTGAGCGATTGCTGGTTTCTTCGGTAAAGTGCACTCAAGAGGATGCCTTTGCTTTTTTCAACCAAGAAAAAGAGACTTCTAGTTTGTGTCCCTTGTCATCCGTACAATCCAATGAAGATTCAAAGATCAGAAAAGCTGGATTTTCTTTAAAACGATGTTATTCCACAAAAATGGGATTGATTCAAATGTGACTTCTGAAAGTAACTCAAATAAAAACGTTAATAAATATAATTATATAGTTAACTCACACAAAACGGAATCAACCGTTTTTCTGTCTGAAAAATACTTTAAAAAATCTTTTTTCGATAAGCAGAATTCTATGGAATCTTGCCTAGAAATCAGGAAGGACCGACCAGACTAATTGCCGTCTAGTGTGACGTCAATTGCCGCGGGACAAAGGCCTCCGATATGTTTCAAATCTAATGGCCCCTTGTTTCAGATTTAGTGGTCTTCCCCCGCAGCGAGCAACCTATATATTCTGGGAGTGTTTGAAATTGAAGAGGCAAAAAGAGTTTCTCTAATTTTCACGGCGAACACTTAATTGACTTAAAAATAGTTTTGAAGGCCAGAATCCGCAGAAAACGGCCAGTTGCCAACAAGAGTTTAAAGCGCCCTGAGATATAATGACAAAGGATAATCAAATTATGTGTGAAAAGGTACACAATTTATAACCGTAAATCATTTTTAAGCGTAACTAAAAAAACCAACTCTAACATAAACTTTTTGCTTATAGTAAAACTTAAACAAATTTAAACTTGTTTTCATGCATCTTCTTCTTTGTCACACTTCTTCTGCATATCAGAGCTACACATCATTCCCCACAACTTTAATAAAGCAAAATACAAGTATCGATTTGATCAGTGAATCTGTGGAACGCTGAGCCGTGATTCGTGCTTCTGCTCCGCAATACCTCGTTGGAATCCAATTTTCATCTGCGCCAACATAAAGAGGATCATCCTGGACCACGCCTGGAATACACTTTTCTTCCAGCATTAATAGAAATTCACCTCTCTTTCAGCAGATTTCCTGAAGGACGGAGGGTGGTTTTTCTCAAAACAATCCGTGAAAATATCCCAATAAATAGTCTGAAATCCTCTGCCTTTGAGAGCCACGTGTTGCTGTCCCAGCATCTAAAAAAATGTTTATAATTTAAAAAGGAACAGAATATACCTGTAACGCATCACAAGTCTGTTCAAAGTTTTCTTGAAGGTTTGTAACCACTAAATTTAGAACGAGGTTGAAGTTGGTTGCGTGAGATTTGAAAAATTCGTTTTCCCTCATTTTGTTCATTGGAACATGTTGCTGTAATTCCATTTGAGTTTCATCAGTAGGCGAAAGACTAACCAGATTGAAGAGGGTTAACATCTCATCTTCTTGATTCAGAATGTCATAAAAGATATCTTCAGAGCAGCGGCGAAGTTGTTTCTGGGTGCACTTTACCCAACAAAGTTCGATCATTCGCTTTTCTTCCCGTGATAATCCGGAAATGGACCCGTTTACTGAAACAGGGAGTCTTTGATTTAATTTAACAAAACATTTCTTCTAACAATAAATGTTTTTGTTAAAAACATCCTTGAAAAATCCTGGTTTCACTTTCAGTGAGATAAAATCCAAATGTGAAATATCCTTCAAAATTCAATAGGATTGTCCGAGATTCAGACGCCCCCATTTATATTTCTGTCTTCTTTAATGTTTAAAAAAATTAAACTTTTCATATGTTTTTTTTTAAATTGAAATAAAAAAAACTTGTTGATCACAGTTGGGGCTTAATCAGAAAATTTATTCCCTATACTTTTCTTAGGCATTTTTGTTTCAGCTAAGACAATCGAGTTTCAAATTTTTAATTTAAAATCAAACCTCCATCGTCCATTGACCGAACACATCTGTTCTTCGCGTATCTCGCACTGTGGCTTCCTCCAACTGGCCGTACTGGGCGATCTTGCCTTTCTTGCCTCACATCCAGAGACCGACTTCTGTTAGTTCTATTGTTCTGTCGGAAAAGTTTCTCAACCTGAAATAACATTGAGGATTTCAAAGACAAATTCATACCTTGTATTTCTTCTCCTGACTTTGTTGATTGTTGTTTGACTGATTACTGTTACCAGCGCCCATGACGACTTCAGAAGTCTAAAACAGACAAAATAAAAAGTAACGTAATTCGAAGAAAGACAGAAAAAAGACGGATGTCATTAAGAGAATCTGGAGCACAATGGAGGCTACTATTTCTTCACGGAGGGTAATCTCCGCCCAGCCTTCACTTTTTAGGTCTTTCCCATTTCCGGAAGCGAAACATCATTTACTTTTTGATGCGGGGCACGTCAGCTGTGATTTGGCTGCTCCAGCAATCTATTAAGGCTACCCAGGCGGGAATCGCCATAGGAACCCATTTTTCTGGAGACAGTGGGAGGGAAGGGAATGCGGCGGGAGGAGGGGATCGTAATGGGGGGTGTGTGGCAATGGGGCTAGACATTTCAGACCAAATTCCCATTTTTACGACAACCAGTAAGTAGATCTTCCTATGATTGCTGGGCAATCATCGCCGAGCCTCATTCTTTTCATATTTGGATTATTCCTTCTTTGAGGAACAATAGCAAACAATAAAGAAACGGTCAGGGACCTCCTTTTGACTTGTTTTTACATATGGTGCTTATTACTGTATGCGACGGGACTACTCCTGCGGCGACCGCCGATCGTGTACGGGTGTGGAAATCAACTTCAGACAATCAGAGTTGAAGTTAAAGTTTTATGGGGTTATGGGGTTTTATTTGGAGTTGGCTTTGGCGTTCCCAAGTCATTATTAAGCCAAACTCCTCAAAATAGTTAGTGCAGGAAAGCGCAAGAAGACATGGATTCTGTGCTCCGAGGAGATTCACAACAACGCAAAGTTGTCAACAACTTGCGTATCAAATTAGTAAGACAACAGCGAAGAAACGCATCCGTTTTATAGTAAACACATGGGGTTTTAAATGTGTAAATAAGTGGCTTTTCTTTAAAAGCATTGATTAGCTCAAGAAAATAACAACAATTAAGAATAGGATTCTCTTAAAGAAGACGAAACAAATGAAAACGCCCCCAGCCTCTCTTAGCGATTAACGGTGTCTAATACACTCGTCACATTTGTCTTCAGAATGTGGAGGCGGACTGACACAATGTGTCTGCAGGAAAAAAATGAGATCTTGCCATACCTTCAAAGAGAAAAATCAAACTTGTTTTTAGAATAAAATTCCAATAATAGAATTCAATACAATGAACAACGAGTAAGTTTGGTTTGCGTTTTTTTTTCGGTTTTTGGAAACATAGGAAGACGGAAGAATGTGAATAATTTAGCAGTTTTTACAGCATTGTCCATGCTACAAAAGATTATTGCTTTGGCAAAGAGGCAAATTTACCAAACTTGCAATTTTAATTTCCAAACGTTTCAAGCAGCGATTTGAGAATCCTGGTACATTAGCAATAAATGATTCGGCAACAAATAACGCTTAGACGTTTAATTCTATGGATACAAAATTTTAATTTTGTATCTATAGAATTCCAATGGACAGTCAGGGACATTTTACAAGTTTATCCTTATATATTGAGCTCAAAACGTAGATCAAGAAAAAGATTTTTTAGATTAAAAATGCGTTCTTAATTATATATTGAGGCTCAAAGTGGCCAAAACGGCTTGGGTAGATGACGGTCGTCTACAGATTCTGGCTTTTTACGATTTAATCGTACTGTGTTTATGTGATTCAAATTCCAAGGGGTTATATGCACGTCTGTTCTTTGTTCACCATTAGAACTCGCGTCGTCTGCCGGACGCTGCCGCGGGCACCCGTAAACTATCGGCGCATACGCTGATCGGGGTCTGCACGACTGCATGCGGCAGGGTCTGGGAAGTAAAACAGGAAAACCCCCTCTGATTACACAATTAATCTGTTACGTCTTTCACATACTTGAACTAATAAAAATATTATAAGAATCAATCAAGACTAATACTTCGAATTTAACTGAAAGTGATCAAAGCATGTGACGCCGAAGAAAAACAATCAGGAGAAACACCGAATATAGGCTACTTGGTCGAGTGAGCCACAACCTGATTGTCGGGAATCCATCTACTGCGTCATCAGGAGACGTACACACAGAAATATGAACTAGGGGTAAATACAAGGCTTTTCATTTGCTTGCATCTGAAAGGGGTTGCACACTCCTAACATTTGTATGTGAAGAAAAGTCTAGACTCAAATGAAAGGTATGAAAACTTCCTGATGCAAGATGTCAAATGTCCATTTACTAAAACTTGCTGCTACACACATGTCTGACGTAAAATGTCTGCAAGAAATGAAAGGCCCAGTTGGCGGGTAAAAGTGAAATGTGAGGTAAGGGGCTGGCTCTTCTTTAGAGTTTACTTTGATCAATTATTCAAGGTAGTCGTTTGCAGAGAAGGTGTCTACGTGTCTTTCGACACGTCTGATTCTCTCATTGTGTGAATTGTAAATTAGGCGCTTTCCTCAATTGAAAGGGGAAGGAATGTGGAGTAATTACAACTACTAAAGGGCACTCCAAGGAATGTAATAGTACGTAGCAAGGTCTATCGAGATTTGTATACAGCCCTTTACAATATATAAAATGTGCTTACGGTCATTTCTAGTCCAACTTATGAATAAGAAAAGAAATACATTAATTTTCAATTTTTAATTATGACAATTGAGTTTATAGTGCCTGTATCCAAACCACGCAAAAAACAAAGGTTTCGAACGAGTTTGAATTTTCATCAAAAACATTGTTAAAGCCAATTTCATTTTTCATAAAAAGTAAGATAAATTCCCTAAAACAAAAAAATACTTGAGGTTTCAGCAGCCATTGAAAGTTTCTCAGGGCCTTGGACTCTTTTCCTGGTCAAAAACCAATTTGCCGATCTTTCAACCTCGTTGCCTCCGGCTAATTCCCCCTTAAGCGGATCTTCGTATCGGCAGGCGAATCTGAATGTGCGACGCTGTTTGCGCCTCCTTGGATCAGATGTCATTCCGCTTGGAGGCTCACTTTCATGAAATCTTCGTCGCGGTTGTGCAGCCTTCGTTACGCTATTACTATTTGTGGAAAATAAGCGTTTGAGGAAAACAACGTGCGAAATGCTGAATTAGTCATAAGCTCACAGAAACTTATCTGAATCAGTGGGAACAGGTTAAGTGCGCCAGAAAAAGATCTCTAAAGACTAGAAAGAAAATAGGTTAGAATTAAAATAGATAAGAAATAATATGAAATAGAACTTGGTAAAAAATTGAGAAATCAACAAAAAATGAATAAACAAAGCAAAGTCTAGGATGTTGCAACTTCGGCGTCTGAAAATGGATGAGAGGCTTAGTCGTCACTTGATTTTAGTAAAACAAACACCGGTTTTCATATACCGCCTTAAAAACTTTGGATCATCAGATTCCAGGTATAAGTGTAGCAAAAAAAAGCGTTATGTTTTAATATTCGGGCATATCGATTAACACTATGTTAAGAATAAAGAAAAAAGTAGTATCTGCGGAATGTAGAGCTTGAAAAAACAAATAAACATTTTTTTCTGAAATACGTCGTTTTGTTATCAAGGATACATATAAATAGTTAAAAACCAATAAGCACCTAATTTTTTCCGATTATGAGGCAAACTACGTGCTTTTTCCATTGACCAGACCTCAAAATGACGTTAACAAGGCCACTTTTCGGGGAAAGCCTTTCGTCTCGTAGGAACACATCCATGCGAATCGAGGCGGGGCACAAGGTTAGGAAGGAGTAGGTAGAGATTCAAATGATAACAATCCCAATTGATGCTTTGTTTACCCAGAAGGCGCACTAGAAGCACTGCCCGCGCGTGCAGAGCCTCGGCGAAGCGCAGAGAACGTGGGAACGAGCGCCGGGAGACCTAGGACTCTATAAAAGAGATCACGTCGAGACATCCCCGGGGCCTTCGAGTGCGTCGTTCGCAGAATGGGAAAAGAGAATAACGAACGCCCATTACGACGTCTGGGTAATTACTGAGGAAAGTAGCAAATTATCCTTCAAAACAGAGGTGAACGTAGAAAATTGAAATTTGTTATGCGCAGTAAAGAGTAGGAAGTTTTTGGTCTCGTACCCAATTAAAAGTGCTGTGTTCTTTGCAGCTTAGCTATATTGCTAGGAAGGTACTCTCACTGAAAATTCTCCTTTTTCCTAATGAAATGTTGCAACGGCACAGCTATGATTAGTTAAGACAGTTCTTCCAGAAACGCTAAATAAAATGTATCGAAGGTTTATATATTTACTGTAAACGATTTACTGCAAGAAAGCGTGATGTTTCAAAAACTGCAATAAGTGCTTTGTTTAAAAAACTAAAAACAAATAATCATTTGAAACAGAAGTAAAAGAATTCAAATGAGTTTTGAGGTCTAACATGAAAAGTCTGTCAATGAAACTGTCGTCAGCTTCAATTTCAGAGTTCGTTACTGGCTAAATGAAGTGTTGGGTCGTTTTGACAACAAAAAAGGCAACAAGTTCAAATTTCGTCTGAACCTTTAACAGAGTTTTTATGCACATAAAACTGCTGATTTCGACAATGACATTAAAAGTTTAAAATGTATTGTTTGAAAACAACTTTGCATTGGCGAAAAAGAAAGTTTGGGTACAAAAAGCGTTCGATTCCCGAAACCTTCAAAACGCAGGGAAAATCCAATTTGCCGGCGACTAAAGACCTGAAAGAAAAAGTTGACCCTGTCTTTTCCTATTGCACTTGCCTTACCTAGAGGGAAAAACAAGTTTTCAAGAAAATTAAGAAGATCCATAAGTGTGAAATATAAGAGACAGCACAAAATAAGGTTTTCATGTTGCTCGACGATTAAGTAGCTTCATTTCCTTGTAGTAAGCGTCATTTTCTAAGATAACTGAGGTTGTTTTTCTTGTGACAAAGAACTAACTATAAGAGTAGAAATAATCGTTGTCTGTGGGAAAATGAGAATTTGAAAAACAACAGTATGCTTGGTCTTGCATATTCCGTAACTCTGTCACAACGTTTTTGCTTAAAAGAAACTCTGCGTCAACATAGTTTCTACTTGCTAAAACTTTTTTTCAGAATAGTAAATATTAAGGTGTACGGTAGGTTTTTTACTTTAGAGGAATAATACTCAAACAATGTGGATACAAAGGGTAAAAAATCCTGCGTAGACGTTTTGTAAGGTTACATGGCTTTGTTAAGAACCAAAGAACAGACAAGAGCCACAAATTAATGGCTCCAACCTTCTCGTGGACGTAATGTAAAGGCTTAGGATGTACCAAACCTCATGTTATTCATAGGTCGGCCTGAATGTCTGGGATGAGACTAGTCTTGGAAATAACATTGTAAACCACACCGAAGGCACAACATCCGGAGCTTCGTCATATGGCTCATGGCGAATGTTTATTTCTCTGCGGGTGAGGCACGTTTGTCGAAAGTCATGCGAATCGTAACAAGGAGCAACGTATTTATTCAAAGGAATCGCACAAGACAAGAAGTGAAATGTGTTTTGAAGCCTGAGAAATGTGATTGTGCGCGACGGAATTGCAGCGGCACCAGGGGAAGGGTCAAAAGGATGGCCGGCCACCCAAGAAGAGAACGATATGAAGTGCTCGAGAGGATAATCTGAGTAAAAGCGGCCGGCGCGACAATCTAGTTGCGGCGTCTTTTCCGACGAGAGAGAGAGGACTAATGGCCAGTGGCTATTTCGAGCGAGAGGTGAACCACACCAATTAGACTATTAGCCGACCTAGCCTCGGGCGAAGCTCTGCCCGAGAGAGGCATCGCCGGAACATTCGGAAGCGTTTTAGACGGTGGTCTCAATCTTCACTACAGGAGGTCGCATTCGGTCCAACGTCGCCCTGAAAGTAAAACATTGAACAAAGTAAAACAAGAATTCAGGAGATTACTGTAGAAGTCTAACTCGTTGGGTTCAATTGGTGAAACAAGAAATAAGTATAGACAAACCCTATTTTTAACAGGTAATACTTTGCACTCAGTCTGCGTCTTAATGGCCTCAGGCATCTATAAAAACAAACAATCAGAATGTAATAAAAGGTCTGCGCACGGAAAGGGGACGCAAACTTTGAGCTGACTAGAAATAGAAACTGTAACACTGGCTGCCGTGAAACAAATTTAATATTCGAAATCATACAAACAGTTTCAAGAACATGTTAAAAATGCAAAAGAGTCCAAATTAGGCATTCTTGCTTGGAAATTTTTGTTTAATGAACTGACTTTTTCATTTATAACATTAATGGATGTGGGGAGAATGTTGTAAACAATTCTACTTTTTCCTTAACTTCTTAAAGGCTGGGCTAACACTATAACGTAATTACAGCACGTGTTGTTTTCTACGCCAATTATCCTCAAGATGTTACTTGTCGAGGGACTACTCTCGTAATTTGTTTATCCCTCCTGCTAACTCACTGTCTCATTAAATATGTCTGAGGGAGAGGAACGTCACTTACTGAATTCAAATTTTAGTTTTCCATTACTACGATTAGCGAAAGGAACGTGAACAGTGCCTAGGCCTCTTCTTCTCTTTCTTCATTCACTTTTTAAGTGAGGGTTTAAACAGAGCGTTTACCAGCTACTCATCGTAGGGTCTCAGAACGGTCCCAAAGCTGCCTAAGGCCGCTCAACATAAGAGACAACATCCTGTTTAGCTAATATTTGAAAGGTTCGCGCTGCTAGCAAGTCAAGCCATTGGCTGCATTTTTAGTCTCTGAAGCTGTGCAAAAGCTAATCTAAGGTTTTAGATCTATTTGCAAGGCAACTAATTTCCTTTTGCCAGATGAAAAAGCAAATTGTCTGTGTCCAACGTCCACAGACAATGCTCAATGATTCGTATCAGAGTCAAATTGGACGCTTTCGAGAGATTGGTTTTTGCGAGAGCATATTCAATCGTCCTGCAAATTCCCGGAGGCTACTCACGTCGTCTGGCACTCGGCGTCCGTGGCCGGAGAGGGCAGTGGGATCGGGTCGAACACGGAATCACACAATCCACCCCAGGTCCTCCGTTTGGCTTCCTCTTCTTCTTCGTTCACTTCTTCGTGGAATTCGGCCAGCTCTTCTTTAATTTTTCGCAACCGCAGGGAGTTGCTACGAGATCGCGCCGGAGTTGTCAGTTCTGACTTGGGATCCTGAAATTAAGAATTTAACAGGGTATAAAGGTGGTTATATACTGTTCTCAGTTTTATTGCTGTCATTTGGGTGCACCCACCTTATCAAAAGGAGAAACCACTCTGCTGTCGGCCATGTCATACTGATGTGAGGGGGAATCATAATCCTCCATTGCCTTCTTGTGTCTATCTAGAAGCCGACGAATCTCATCCACATATGCTTCTGGCAACAGTTCCACATCCGATTTCCGTCGATTTCTTTTACAGTTGTGGTAGCAGGAGCTGACGCAGTTGATCACAATCAGGACGACGGCTATGAAGACGCCGGCAGCCAGACAAAGCGCCAGAAGTTCTATGGCCTGCGGATCCCACATCTCATGATCTGAACGGAGGTGGCAGTGCATTTCAAATGAAATCTATTCTGAGAACGTTCTTCTGAGCAGTGGTGAAAACAAGTTATCTCGTTATTTTTAACGACCAATTCTAGTTTCCTTGGCGAAAAAAATTAATGGGGGAGCCGGAGAAATAATGAGGGGGTCGAGATTTTCGAACGGAAATAATAGAAATGGAATGTTTTATTCGTTTTTCTTGTAAAATTTACTATTTTTGAGCAAAACATTGAAAATTAAAATGGAATATGAATGTTTTCATGGCGTTCCTTGCCTTATGAAATGCCACCGCTAACTCGGGTGACCTGTTAGGCTATTGTAGCGGAATGACCTTTCTTCCTAATTAACTGCGGCTAGACAAAAGATACCTCTCGGCGTCTCATTTTAGGGTTTTGAGTGCTTTTCTAAGTAGATATATTTTTTTAATCATTTTTCTCAGTCAAAAGTTTGATAGTTTTTCAAAATGCACAAAGAAAACGCATTTGTTCCCCAATAAACATTGTTTTTTGGTATTAGCCTTTCAGATACTGTGTCTCAATCCTTTAGCATCTGACGGATTAGCTTTCCACCATAAATTGAAAGCACTGCAAATGAAATAACAGGTTAGAATCTTTCGGACAATCTTATGAGCATGGCCAATTTTTTGTCTAGCTGTATAATGTAATTCTTTTTTGAAAGAAACATTAAAAGTTAATGTTTAATTTCAAAAAAAAAAAAACAAATATTAGTCGGCAGGTTTTTAATGTGAAAGGCCCGGGCCATGGTTCCTACCAGACAAACATCGAGGGTTCGGATCCGCCCAAGCCAAAAATTTTTTTGCGCGCATATTGTTTAAATTAGTATAAAATTAATATAAATATTTTGTATCATTACAAATAATAACAAAGGAAACAAAAGTTTGGCCCGGTGTGGATACGAACCATCGATGTTTGCCTGGTAAGCGGGCCGTTTCCCGAAATTCTCGGCCCGGCTAGCATTTTGGCAATGCTTGTTGAAAACCCATTACAGCGTATTGAATCCTCCTTGAGAATTAATTGGTAAGTTAGAAACTTTTCATTATCCTATCTACACAAACAGACAACCTTACCTGATCATTTCCGCATGTTTCGGTCGGTCACCAAATGTCGCAGATCCTTAAAATGGACGTATTACATACGTTACGGGAGGTTTCATGGCAACAAGGGAACGAAAGGGGTTCCGGTTTCGCTGATGCGCGAGAGGGGATTAATCGCAGCACGATTTTTGGGTCGCCACGCAGTATGCTAATGAACATCTGCAGTTTGCACACATCAAAATCCCATTGATGTTCGGCAATGGCACGCATGTGGCATTTGCGGGCAGGGAGGCCGCAGAAGGTCAACGCAGAGGCGACAGGAACAAGTGTCGATAACAAGCGGTACAGGGCCTCTGATTGATAGACGCGTCAAGGGCGACGCGATGAGCCGCGCGGTGGCAGACGGTCCTGAAGCGATTAGGAAGGAAGCAGGTTTCAACAGAGGAAACAGGCACCGTTGTCTTGTGAACAACAACTTTTCAAGGATAAATGGCAGAGGTGTCCTTTACTCTAGATTTATCTTTTAAATTCCTTGCATTCCATGAACTTTTTGGTTTTGCTATTCATTATTAGCCATCGGGATTCGAAAACCTCAAATCAATTAGAAACTAATCACCTTTTACATTTCCCGCGCATTGTCTTTGGTAAAATCTTTTTAACTCCTTTAAATTTCTCAGTGTTTATTGAAAACGCTAAAAGTGCATATTCAATTGTTTTATTCAATTCTACTTAAAAACGTCTTTTTATTAGGTACGCTTTTGCAAAAACACAATAAAACGTAAACCAGGCAATGCACGTTCATTTACTCGAATTTTGATATAGCTTAGTATTATTTTTTTCTCATTTTGGTTCTACATTTGCGCTATGATAGGAATAACAAGGCAAAAGAGCTAAAGTTGGACTGCGTTCATTTTATTGCTCAATAAAACCTACACTGTTCTGCGCAAAGCAGTGCGGTTGTTGTTTACAGCTTCTTCGTTGTTTTCGATTGTTCCTTACTTGCACGCGCTTGTGATTATCCTGAATAGGGTGCATACTATTAAATTCAGTTAAACAACAAAATCTGTTTTCGACAAACGACAATAACTAACAAAGAATTCAGGGTGCCGATTTTGCGAAAACATGCTAGTCAATGTGATTTTGCTCTTTTAAACTACATTTTAAACGTGACTGATCAAAATAGCGAAAAACCTGTTTTCAGGGGTGACCGATGTTAAACTTGTTTGTTTTCAAAGTCCTCTTGGTCTCAACTGTTTTCAATTATGTCGAAAATACATTACGTTAAGTCATTTTGTCTCCATTTTCTGGGTATCGCGGCTCGCTTTGCGGCAGGCTCCCAAAGTCATTAGGATTACCGCACAGATGACCTTTTGCGATAACGGGCGGTTTAGAACAATATAGAAAGGAAATGCAAACGAGCTAACAG
Organism: Oscheius sp. G VE-2021; assembly: GCA_022343465.1. Lineage (NCBI taxonomy): Eukaryota > Metazoa > Nematoda > Chromadorea > Rhabditida > Rhabditidae > Oscheius > Oscheius sp. G VE-2021. The sequence continues at coordinate 3,522,214 of JAJQXH010000029.1, read as the reverse complement.
CGAAGTCTGCTCTTTTTGAGCACCGAATAGAACGAAAACAAAACTCTGATGGGAAATTGGTGCTGCTCATGTGTTGTGATTCTACTGCTTGTAGCCACCAGTCTCTAAGATGTTTAGGTAAAAAGAAGGCAAAAGTGAAAACTTTCAAAAAGGTCAGTGGTCATCTGACCAGAGTGGTCACTGTTGACCGGTTGAAACAGTGGTGTTTTGAAATTTGCTGAGCTGGAGGCTGATCCGAGCGCACATCTGCCGCCATCCATCACCGGCGCGGCTAACCGGCCGGAGAAAAATGAACGAAAACCGGAAAGACGTGCAGAAGTGCGTTGCTCAAATTGAGGAACACACCGAAGCAGTTCGTTGGAAAGTGGTCGGTAATTGGTCGATTAGGGCGCGGTCTGCGAACCAACATCTGCAAGTCCTTAGAGCAATGGGGCTCCGGGGAAGATGGGGATCGGCACGGATCTGTTATTGTTGTTGCTGTGAAAGTGAAAATTCAGGGCACAGCTGGGTTTGAGGACAACGGCCGCCCATCTGCCGACCGCTCTAAATCATGGCCGATCCCACAGGGCGATTTGATTGGCACGCACTGTAAACACGGGATTGCGGCTTTTTAGCTTTTAATGTCAGTGTAACAAACCTCTGAGAAAATTATTAGATAAATCTTCTTTCGTGTGGACAATTTAATTTAATTCAAACAACCAAATTTAAACTGGAGTTTGGCTAAACTGGAGTGGTCAACCACTTGGAGAGTGGCTGGGAAGCGGTAAAAGCAGTTCAATGGAAGCTCAAAGGAAGCTAAGGTACGCTGTCTTAATATATCAAAGGAACCGTCAGAAGCCTCTATGCGGATTGTTTTTGCCTGTGCTGCTCATTACTGTATGCGGCAAAACTACCTATGCCGCAGCCGCCGATCACGTACGGGTGTGAAAAACGCGACAAGGAGGTTTTCTGCGTCTTTTCAAGCGGGAACATTGAAAATTCGAATTAGACGATTAAAAACTCGATTAACCGATTGGAATTATTAGTATTATTCGTTTAAAAAAACAAAATTACTTTAAAATGTTAAGATGTAGTTTATTCTAAAGAGAATTCTTTAGCAACTAAATATTCTTGTTAACATTTAACCTTTCATTTGTATTTTCAATAGTACCTAAATAATCCGAGGCATGTATTTATTACAACGGTGTTACTATGCTGTGTTTCTTTTGTCTTTTTCCTTTGTTCCGAAAACCTCCACAAATCATCATTAGACGGATTGATTCACATATGCGGTACAATTCGACATGATTTATTTGACTGAAGCGCGTAAAGTGGTTTGTATAGCACTGAGATAGACATTTTTCGTTTGTGACCGCTAGAAAGCAAAAGAAGGGATGTCATGCGTGTTGAAATTGAGGACATCCATGTTCCGTTCCGTTTTAACGGGAAAGGTCGCTTGTGAATTGGAAACTGAGGTCGTTGCTCGGGGTCAAAGGTGTATCAAAGAAGTACGATATTTCATCAGTATGACCTTAACCAATTCCAAATATTAAACAAACGCTTTAGAATAACGTAGTTTGCTAAGTTAACTTGGGTGATAATTTTACATAGAAATGATTGAGTCGGCATCACTACGTTTTTTTGACATCTCGTTTTTGTTTATAAGTTTTCTGTGTTATTTCCCAAATATTGTCCCCTGCCGTCCCATTCCCTTGGGGTTCGAAGCGGCCGCGCCGAAGGGATTCCAGCGATTTGTCGCCGTGAAGACGCGCGCAATCCGGCCCACAATGAGCACTCGAAATGAGTTATTTCGAAAATCAATAACAGCAGACGCCGTGCCTAAATGCTAATGTTTCTCTTTCTTCTTGGTAAGCTGCTCTCTAAATTCTCCATGATTACTTTCTTTCTAGCCCTGACGGGGACTGTCTATGCTGTTCCATTTGTCGACGTTGAAAATGGAGTTGTTGGTCTCCGGGATGACCAGGTTTGTAAAACTCAATTTCTAACCTTTTCTTCAAAACAACTGCAATATAACTAGGACTTAAGCAGTTACAATATTACATTCGGCTTCTTAACTGCGTTTTAAAAATTGGCTAAAGTTTTAATAAACATTCGTTTTTAGGGTGACGTTTGCCTATCAATCCAGTTTGGTGTTGCTGTGTTGAATTTCAACATTGGCGAAACTAACAACCGCATCCCGGTAAGTTCTTTGATATTGGTCTATAAATTTTTAGTTCGAACTAACCTCCTCGGATACTACTCTTTCTGGCAAATGTGCCAACAACTCTCACTCTGGCGCAGTTTTCGCAGCCACTGTTACGCACAAAAATAGAAAAAGGAAGCTGAAGTTCTACTTCGGTTCAGTAAGTTTTACAATTCTGTTTGCTTTAAAACACTATATTTAGAGTACAATGCTTGTGAAACATGTGGACGAATTGCGCTGGCAATTGAGGAAAGTGGTGTATTTGGAATCATACGATGGTGGGTACTATAACGTTTTTATTTAATAAATTGTGTGTTTAGACAAATCAGCGACTTTCGAATCAGACAATTCATCCGTCGTTCTAAGTGCTCCTCTAAACCAAAAATACGTTTGCAAGGACAAAATTAACGTGACTTTACATGGTGATGACTATAGGTAAACATCTTCAAGATTTAAGGAATGCTGACTGTTTCAGAGATGTTATCGTGGAGTTGTCTCCGGAAATCGATGTTCAACCCTACGGACCAAAGAGTAACTGTAAGTTGCATTTATAAACTTTTTATTTTCATTTCAAAAAAAGTAAAATACATTTTTTAAATAGACAAAATGTTAAAAAATTTCGCTTGTTCTGATGCGATAAACAGATAAAAAGTGTCGGTTTGAAGATATCTTTCCGTAAAATTTGTTTAACGATCGCTTGTACACGCTATCAGTGTAAACACGACTATGAAATCCATTTATTGCCCGAAATGTGTTTGAATTTAGTTTACCTTTGTGAGAGGACCCGCCGTCGCACTCTGAGAGAATCCTTCGATAACAAGGCAACCGTCTTCTCCGGAGTTGTTCTTGGCCTATCATCGGTTGGAGCCATGGTTGGACATTTGGTTCGACGACACTTCATCCCAGAAAGGAAGCAGATCTACGAAAATCTTTCATTGTAGTTTTTTATAGCTTATGTAGTTTTCGGTACACCATTAATTTGAAGATTCACTTCTTGAGAAGACATTGATAAAGATGTATTTGTAATTAGCTATTTGTCGTTTAAAAAGAATCACTGTATTTGAAAAAATAAATGGCCTTAGATACTTGTTTTACAGCAAACACACAGAAAAAGCGAAAAACACAGCAACGAAAATAGTAGAAACATACCTCGGAAACGATCTTTTTGTGTTTTATAAGTTTTTGTTTCTTTGAAAGCAGTTCCTCTTCTAAGCCATTCAAGACGTTGGTTAATCAAACGTTCGAAGAAACAAACATCAGAAACCTTCCTTATAGCCGTACACTTAAAAATAATAGCGCGATAAGATCTAAGTGTTGCGACAGTTGCAATAAACATCCTTCGAAAAGTCATCTTTTTAAAGTAAATAATGACACAGAAAAAATCAAACAAGGCAAATTCTTTATTTTACAGCTCTTTCCATGAAAAACTAATCAATCTTTGTTAACTTTTCTCTAGTTTTTCTGATTTTGCGGTTCATCCAGAAAGCAAACTTTGTGAAGAGTGCAACAACAGTGGTAACAGAAATGGCGATGACAGCATAAACATCAAAGTTATAATACTGAAGCAAAGATAAATCAGACAATATGCGCAAATATGACAGTTGTTGTTTGTGTTCACCAGAAACACGGACCACCCGCCGGATGTCATCACCCATTTCTTCTGGTGAATCATAAACCTGCAGGTGGAATTTCCACTGGGGCACAAAACAGTCTCCAAAGCGTTGACAAGAATTTCCTTTGTCAAAGTGAATTTGTCCAGTTTTATAGCGTAACCCTTTTCTTCAGCTGCACTAGCATGCCAATTCTGAAATAATTTAAACCTTGAAAGGTGTGGTCCTCACTTGATCCCAGAACATTGGAATCAAAACCATTGGAACTCCGAAGTAGGTTGATTCAATTATTGAATTTGGTCCTGCATGGCTAACAAAAGCTTTAGTCCGGTTGTCAGCTGAAATCAAAGAGTTTAATTCTTACATATTTTATCTTACCTAGTAACGAAACTTGTGGAATCCATTGTCGGAAATGAATGTTTTTTTCAGAATAATCGCTAGAATCAATTTTCCAGATGAATTGATAGTCAGGAAACTCTTTGAACGCTTCACGAAAAACTAAAACCTTGAGTTAAACCACTTTATGGATTTCCTTGCCGTTCGTAAACCACAAAGGTGCAAAAGATTGTTTGACAATACGTCCCATTGAGAAAATGACAACTCCGATCTTAGCCTTCCCATCCATTTTCTGAAACTCCTACAAAAAGGTGAGCTGGTAAGTAGTTCTTATCCATCCGATATATTATCATACCCCCGCACACCGCAATGATTCACGCGCCAGTGGCTTAGTGGATAACGCGCTTATTTCCTTGCAACAAAATCTGTTAGCTCGTCTTGTGTGAGCTAATGTTTTAAATGAATTATGTCATTTGTCATTTTGTAATGTCATAAAACATTTTTGTACAGTTGCCTTATCGCAAACAACTGATGCATATAAAATGAACGATTCTTCTTTATTTACTGACCTGCTACACAAACAATGAATAATTTCCTTTGTTCTAAAGCACAATCGCTTTAATTTGGATATTGGGGGTAATACAGCAAACAATTTTTAAAAAAGCTAAACAACGCTTTTTGACCTAGCTAATGTGCTATTCAAAACCCAAAGTGATTCCACAATTGTGGGGTTTAAGTGGATTTCTCCTGAAACATTTCTTTCCGAAGAGCATAATGTCTACTTCACATACAATGGTTCCTTCGAACAGCCTCCTTGCACTGGTGACGTCACTTGGATCATCCTCCCCACTCCCACTCCGATGACCATGCTGGATCTGAAGTCTTATTTGAGAATTCAGTTTACCTGAGCTCCTCACTCACTCACCATGCTGGGGATAAAAAAGAAAGAAAGTTCTCTGGCAGATACACATGGGTGTATAGATGTTAAATGCATCTTTCAGGTTTTCTTAAATACTAGAAAAATACAGTCAGCACCTGTTTGTTCCTCATCGTCCAACGTTATTCTTACTCATCTGGCTTTTTTGCGGTCTTGCTGGGTTGTGCAGTGATTGGTCTTCTCTGTTGAGTAAGAAGTACACCAAGGAAAAGATCGGAGCAGAAGACCGCCTTCCTACTGTAAATAATGAGCATTGATTCAATAACATCCTTACGATTTCAAATAACCTTTTTTTTCGTAATTCTAGTAGAATTTGGTTTAAACATCGTGCATCGGCGGGAGGGTACAACTGGTCTAACACCTTCTGTTTTGACCTGTTCCGTATCTATCCTGTCTTGCGCACCGCAAGATTATAAGATTCAGTCGTGCGGCCGCAATACCATCGCGCGCCGGTATAAAGACCTTTCACCGCATTTTTGTCTACAATTGAGTGGGAAGGGACAATACGAAAAAGGGGAAACTTGTATTGTTACGCTGGGGTACCTCACCTTCCTAGAATCATTCATCGAAACTATGAAGGAATTTTGGAGCCAAAACGTCGTGGAAGGTTGGGCCTCGCACCCAAGTTAGAGTATAAGGCGTGGCTGAGAGTTGCCAGTGCCCTCAGACTGCGGAGATTTGGAAAACCAAATTTTACTATATAGTCGTTTGTCGTTAAGTTTGTGATCAATTTGAATTGAAAAATATTAATTTTCTCAACAAGAAAACGTTAAGCTAAATTATGTAATATTGCGAAACGGCAAGCTGAAATATGTTAACTATCAGAAAATGTTAAATATTGTAGAGAGTACACGAGTTTTAGCTGCTATAATGCTACCGGATTATTGTCAAATTTGCGGCAGGCTTATCACTGGTTAGCGAGTTGACAAACTGATTATTGAAAAATTCGAGTGATAGCACAAGAGTGATAGTGCAACGTTGAAACCCTTCCTTCGTTCAATTTTCTGTTAACTCAGATTGAAAAAAATCAATAGACCCTTTTTCATTTAACATTTCTGACATAAGACAATGTCGGAAACATGAATAAAACCAATCACAATAAATAACCAAGCATGGTTGGTTGATCTTTAACCCGTAGAACGATGCCCATCATTGCACCTCAACATTGCGCTTTTTTTAAACCGCGGGAGATTCCGCAGGAGTTCTAGCTAACCACGCCTTCTTACCTAAATTTTGTGTCAATCGAAAACAAAAGCGATCCTCAGTCTCAACCATGCAACCGGCGTGGCCACTACTTTTTCTTCCGATTTTCTATGCAGCATTTATACACTACGATGACCAATTTGACGATTTTCCCGGTAAATTTTGCTTACTTCGGATTCATGTTTACAACGGTTTTTAGAGCATGACTACAAATTTGCTACTCCTGGGCAGCTACGCAACTACAAGGATGATCTTAGGAAATGTGGGATCGGCCACTGTTTTTCGAAAAAAAGAAAGTCTCCAATAAACATTGATCTAGGTAACAATTCTATCCCGCTGAAAAACAAGTCCAAGGATTTTAGCCAATGTTACAAGTGTGTATCTTCCTCCTCTGACATTCAAAGACTATTTAACTTCGGAAAATGTCTCTGAAAGCACCAAATCCAATTTCACCGCCACTATTCATGGGTTTTCCAATTGGACGACCAAGCCCATACTTTCGGGTGGGCCTCTCAATGGAGAATACCACCTCATGGAAGTTCGATGGGATATGTACGATCTCTATTACCCTAGGGGGACACAGCCACTATGTGCACTCTGTGAACAAAGCTCAGTATGACTTTGAGGTTGAACTAGATAAAACGTTCTCATTTATTTTACTTTAGCTGCACTTTGTCCACACAAAGGAAGGGCTCTCTGTCGAGGAAGCTCAACTGGTTCAAGGAGGAGTAGTAACTGTTAGACATTTTTCTAATTTATTTTGCTTAAACAGATGATCATAATAGCATTTGGTTCCAGGTCGCGGTTTTCGCTACTCAGATTAAGCTCTCAGTATATGACAGAAGATTTTACACTGACGGTAAGTAGCAATAAAATTGTGATGCTCTCTTATCGTTCTTTGTAGTTACTTCCAATTTACCTAGGACACCAGGAGTACAGTTCAATTGGGTTACTCCTGAAACGTTCCTTCCCAAAGACCGGAATGCCTACTACACTTATAACGGCACGTTTGCACAGCCTCCTTGCACTGGTGACGTCACATGGATAATTCTCGCAAATCCCACTAAAATGACCGCGCTGGACCTGAGAGCTTATCTGGCAACTAAACATACCATCTATAGACCAATCAACAACATGCGATTCAAAAAGAAAACAAATACTGAGGTAACGAAGCCACGATTTAAAAGTTTAATGGTTTTTCAGGTGCTCTTTAATGATGGGCAGATTAGGTCTGTGCCTCAGTTTTTTCCTGTTTCAACCTGATTAAGAAGTACAGCAAGCAGTCTCTCTGAAATGAATATGGGGACTCCTTCCCGTTGCCAACAATGAGATTTAATTCGACAGTATCGCTGCAGTTCAATCATTTTAAAATTTGTGACTCGCTTTATTGTGTTGTATTCTATAATTGTCCCATTTGTATTAAACCATCAAACGTGCAACATTCAAGAGATTTTTATGTCTAACAATTTGGATACTCCGAAAACCGAATAGGTTAACTAAAAATCATATTCTGCTTCGTAATCAAGTAACCGAAATTTCCTTTAATAGTGCCGGTTGAGAACAACCTGTTTTAATTTTTTGCAGAGCACACTTTTAGAGAGTTACAAGATGATTTTGGTTATTCACTTCCAAACTTCTAAAAGAATTTGACGAATTCGTTCGCATGCTTAAGACAATATCTTAGAAAATGAGACTTTTCTCTCATTTTTCCTTTGCTACACAATGACATATTTTCGTCTTTTATATGCTGAAAATGTCAAAATGGTTTATTCTGAACACAAATAAAAGGTTGACAAAACTTTTTGTCATCGATTTGACTCAACATTGGTTTCTGGGGTACTCTAAGGGTCTTATACAAGAACCCCGACTCGATTTCCCGCTAATGTCGTAAACTCCATGTGGCAGATAATTGCTGATTGCTCCAAGATTACTGGCATCTTATCTTAAAGTTTTGCCGCTGCCACACAACACTGGTGAGGAACAAAACAACCGTGTGGAGGGTTGCTACTCCCTCTCATAATCACTCTCACCCTGCATCTTACTTACTCCCTATCTCTCACTCACACACCCTGGGAAGGGAGCCCCGTTTTATATAGCTTTTGACGCGCTAGCTCGTTGCGTAAAAACAGCGCTAAAGTGGCTGTCGCAGGTTTATGAGAGAAGGGGGACCAAAACACCTGAGGGCCTTTCCCCTGATGTGAAACGGTCTTTTATGGTAGTCGCCCAGTATCCGTACTGGGCAAAGCAAAGGTTCCGAGGGAAACGCGGCGTAGTCTGCCTATTGAAGGAAACCCGTTCTGCGCGTCTTGTGATCGCAAAGGATCTACCTAGATCTTTGAGGTGTGCGAGAAAGTTAAAACTATTAGCGCCGAGTCGTACTGACGCTGAATCGAGCGAGCCCATGAGACCAAGAGGGTGTTGGCGGTGTCAGCTGAGAACCTTTCTTTCTTCCTTGTTTTGCGGAGATTCTCCACGCGAGGAGGCTGATATCTCTCTGAGCGCACAGCGGGTGGAGTGAACTGTATGGTTATGTCAGGGTGAATCCTCTGGGGCTATCCATACAGTTCTCTACCAAAAGGGGAAACTAAGCCTGGCCTCTTCAGAGAGGAATGACCAAAAAAGAGACACAAAAAGAGAACTAGCGCGGTAATTTGTGGTTTAAACGATATCCGCAAAAGGTCTCCAGGGAGAGTGATGACTTAAGATAACAAAAAGAGCATCTGCACAATCTTGACTAAGCACGAATTCCCGAGAATACAAATTGTGTCTGGATTCAGCATTTGCTTTAACACTGAGTTTTCAAAAAAAAAACTTTCTCGCACACCTCAAAGCTCTAGGTAGATCCTTTGCGATCCTTGAATCTCAAAAATCGGCCATTTGTACGTATTTGCCTTTATGGGTATTGTAATTCAGGATCCCCAAACTGCGCAATTCATATAAGGGTTATTCCGAGAGAGACCACCTAGGGCCCGTTATAGTTCCACGTGAACTGTTGATGCGGTTCGGTATTTCATCAAAAGAAAGGGTCAGAACAATCAGCTCGATCTCGCCTCTTTGTCCCAAAGACAGTTTTTCTTCTGTCCCTCTGTTCTCCTCGCAGGGTGTCTGAAATCGCCTCATTCAGCCTGAACTCTCTTCAGCGGTCCAGATCTCTGTGGACATTTTACCTAGAATACCGCAACAAGACGCGCAGAGCCGGTTTCCTTCAAAAGGCAGACTACGCCGCATTTCCCTCGGAACCTCTGTTTTGCCCAGTACGGATACATCATGGGAAAGGCCCTCAGGTGTTTTGGTCCCCCTTCTCTCACAAACCTGCGACAGGTACCCCTTTCAAGGACGCTGGGGTCGACAGCCACTTTAGCGCTGATTTTACGCGACGAGCTAGCGCGTAAAAAGCTATATAAAACGGGGCTCCCCTATCTGATGTTCTAAAAGCTACGGCTTGGTCTGATAAACCCATACATTTGCTCGCTCTGATACATTTATCCACTTCTGTCATAGAGATCTGTCCGCTTCCCCTGGTACCTATCAAAGCGCTTTACTTAATTAAAATTCAATCGTTAAATGACCACTAATGCGACAAAATACGCAAAGCAGTGCAGATTTTGCATTTCAAAGGCATTTTTGCAACTAATTTTCCGCAATTTTACAGTGGAATTACGAGGAGATCTGCATGAAAATGCGCACAATTTTTTATTTTTTAATTTTCAAATTTTAACCCTAAAATAAAGATGGGAAAATAAGACAAAACCAACCTCCTGGATGGTCGCCGCCTCCTCCTACTGATATCCACAGCTGCTCTTCCTTCTCCTCCTCGTCATCATTCTCGTCGTCGCCGTCGCTTTTTTCTCCTTCTACAAACCTGTAAATAGAAATAGTAATGAAAAATAAACAAAGAGAATGTGCAATTAAAAAAAACCCGACTTAATTGGCCGAAATCAGCCCTTAAACCAAGGCTCAACCATGAAAATATTATTATATATGAACAACAAAATTATTAGAGTGGTTTAAAGCAAGATAAAAAAACAAATGAAATAAACAAATAAAAATACTTAAAAGGACAAATACGATATAAGACTGATTGCCAGTATCTTCACCGCTTTCAAATAGGTTAAATACAGGACAATGCCCGACGTTTACGCCAGAAAGTGACTGCAATGACCAAAAATTGCAACTTTGAACTCCGATTCCAGATAACCGAGACATTTTCAACCCTAACAATTATATATTTTCTTGATCGGAGTTGCTGTTCTGAATTTCAACATTGGTGAAACAAACAACCGAATTTCGGTAAAAATTTGTTTTGTAATTTCCCAACCGTTTTTAGTTCGAACTAACCTCCTCCGATACAACTCTTTCTGGCAAATGTGCCAACAACTCTCACTCTGGTGCAGTTTTCGCAGCCACTGTCACTCATGAAAATAGAAAAAGGAAGCTGAAGTTCTACTTAGGTTCAGTAAGTTTTATAATTCTGTTTGTTTTAAACACAGTATCTTAGAGTACAATGCTTGTGAAACATGTGGATGAACTGCGCTGGCAATTGAGGAAAGTGGTTTATTTGGAATCATACGATGGTAGGTTTAACAATTTATTTTCATTTAAAAGCTTCTTTAGATAAATCAGCGACTTTCGAATCTGACAATTCATCCGTCGTTCTAAGTGCTCCGCTGAATCAGAAATACGTTTGCAAGGACAAAATCAACGTGACTTTGCATGGGGATGACTATAGGTAAATACTTTCTAAATTGTAGTAATGCTGAAAGTTTTAGAGATGTTATCGTGGAGTTGTCTCCGGAAATCGATGTTCAACCCTACGGACCAAAGAGTAACTGTAAGTTGCATTTATAAACTTTTTATTTTCATTTCAAAAAAAGTAAAATACATTTTTTAAATAGACAAAATGTTAAAAAATTTCGCTTGTTCTGATGCGATAAACAGATAAAAAGTGTCGGTTTGAAGATATCTTTCCGTAAAATTTGTTTAACGATCGCTTGTACACGCTATCAGTGTAAACACGACTATGAAATCCATTTATTGCCCGAAATGTGTTTGAATTTAGTTTACCTTTGTGAGAGGACCCGCCGTCGCACTCTGAGAGAATCCTTCGATAACAAGGCAACCGTCTTCTCCGGAGTTGTTCTTGGCCTATCATCGGTTGGAGCCATGGTTGGACATTTGGTTCGACGACACTTCATCCCAGAAAGGAAGCAGATCTACGAAAATCTTTCATTGTAGTTTTTTACAGCTTATGTAGTTTTCGGTACACCATTAATTTGAAGATTCACTTCTTGAGAAGACATTGATAAAGATGTAGTTTGTAGTTAGCTATTTGTCCTTTAAGAAGAATCACTGTATTTGATGAAATAAATGGCCTTAGACACTTGTTTCACAAACACAACACATAAAAACGAAAAACATGGCAGTTCAGGGACCTGAAAGTTGCAACGAAAATAGTTAAAACATAGCTCGGAAACGGTCTTTTTGTGTTTTACAAGTTTTTTTTGAAAGCAGTTCCTCTTCGAAGCCATTCAAGATGTTGGTTAATCAAACGTTCGAAGAAACAAACATCAGAAACCTTCCTTATAGCCGTACACTTAAAAATAATAGCGCGATAAGATCTAAGTGTTGCGACAGTTGCAATAAACATCCTTCGACAAGTCACCTTTTTTAAAGTAACCAATGGCACAGAGGCAAATACTTTATTTGTCAGTCTGCACACAAAATCTTACAAAACTAATCAATCTTTGTGCACTTTTCTCCAGTTTTTCTCATTTTATGGTTCAACCAGAAAGCAAATCTCATGAAGAGTGCAAAAAAGGTGGAAACGAAAACGGCGATCACAGCATAAACATCAACGTTGTAATACTGAAGTAGAGATAATTGAGACAATATCCGTAAATGTGATAACTGCTGTTTGTTTTCTCCAGAAAGACGGACCACCCGCCGGATGTCATCACGCATTTCTTCTGGTGAATCTCTGAGTATCTTGGAAGACAGTTGAGCTGCTGCATAATATGAACTGTATAAAGAGAACATTAAACTCTTTGAAAGCAAATAAACCTGCAGGTGGAATTTCCACTGGGGCACAAAACAGTCTCCAAAGCGTTGACAAGAATTTCCTTTGTCAAAGTGAATTTGTCCAGTTTTATAGCGTAACCCTTTTCTTCAGCTGCACTGGCATGCCAATTCTGAAATAATTTAAACCTTGAAAGGTGTGGTCCTCACTTGATCCCAGAACATTGGAATCAAAACCATTGGAACTCCGAAGTAGGTTGATTCAATTATTGAATTTGGTCCTGCATGGCTGACAAAAGCTTTGGTACGGTTGTCAGCTTAATGTTTATGAAAATCATCGTCATTTTCACTTACCTAAAAGTGAAACTTGTGGAATCCATTGTCGGAAATGAATATTCTCTTCAGAATAGTCGCTAGAATCAACTTTCCAGATAAATTGATAGTCATGAAACTCTTTGAATGCTTCAAGAAAAACTAACAACTTGAGAGTAACTGCCTTCTACTTTTTCTTACCGTTAGCGAACCACAAAGGAGCGACAGATTGTTTGACAATACTCCCCATTGAGAAAATAACAACTCCTTTCTTAGCCTTCGCATATATAGTCTCAAACCCCTGGGAAAGGGTGATCTAGTTAGTAGTTCTTCTTGCCTTTGACAAGGAAGAGGGGAGGTAAATGGTCGATCCTCCAACATGTCGAATACTTGGAAGCATTGTACGGGTGGTCTCCGTGAATTCGTTTGAGTTCAGAAGAACATAATCAACCGTTGTCTGTAAAAAAATACTCAGTCAATATCAATAAAGTGCAAACTTGTGCAAGGTGTAGCAGATCTGGGAAGCCCGGAAAGCGCTGGTTGAAAAAAGACTGTTCGATGTGTCTGGCAAAATGCATCAAACCCTGAATGTTGCTCGAATTTATAAAACATACAGGATGTTAAAGACATTGGAAAACATTTAACAGATTAAAATCAAAATTTGTAACCTTTGTGAAAACGTCGATGGAAAAGTTTTCTATTCGTTCCAACAGATTCATGCTTGATCCAAAAGTAGCACCAAACGCTGAAGAATAAACAGTGAGTAGTACAAATTGCGACCTACTGGGCGTGTGGCTGAGCCATATAGGCATATCTAAGAACATGTAATGAGTTGATGTGAAGCCAAGTGCCGAAGCCAATGCCAGCTTGGGTATCCCTGCCAAATGGAATATTCCTGAAAAATAACTTGTTTTTTTCGACAAATTGAACATAACATACCAACCGGACACCAGTCCATTACTTCCCCCACTGCTATGTCGAAATTTGAACTTTTCAGCATATGGAGAAAATCTGTGTCTTCTAGCATACCTGAAATGAAATTTATTAAAAACACACATTTAAGATTAAATTCCCAGAGTCCACGAGTCGACTTACTTTTGCAAACATTCATTTGATAATTCAAAAATGTCGCTGTATCAAACCATTTGAAGGAGTTCAAAGTGAATACCTCCTCTCCGCGCCAGGCGAGTGATCTCCATGCGTCTGGATCAGCTTTCTCAGCCACGTACCTAAACGAATTTAGAAAAGTTTAGTTTTTATGCCTCAAAATCTTAAAAACCTAGTTTTCTTTAAAGTTAGAGTCATTTTGCACTTACCGTATCACTCTGTTTGACTTTGTAGTACCATTGGCAGTCACGTCCGGATCATATTCAACTAGAAGCATTGTCTGAATCAAAGTGGTATCAGGGATTGAATATTACTTTACCACATTATGACCGTCTTCGGCCAGAATATCAGCTATGTTACCCATGAATTGAACATGGCTGAATCCCATAGTGGGAGCGTAGACAAGTACATTCAGCGAAGCTGCGAAGTGGAAGAGGAGAAGCAAAAGAACCAACCGCAAAGGAGACATTGCAATTGCTCCTTATGGCTAGATGTTCGGTTTTTGTAGCTATGATAAGTTAACGATGTGATTATTTAGATAAAAACCTCGTTTCTGAGAGAAGATAGCAGGAAGTAAGACGCGCCAAAGTAGAAATGTCGCTGATCATGGTTCGCGACGAACCATCCGTCTCGCAGGACACCAATCCAAGGAGTCATGATTTGCGAAAAAAGGACAATGGCTGATGAAACTACATATAAATTAAAGTTTCAGAAGAACCTTGAAATACCGCCTTGTCTGTGTTCATTAACCGGTGATTTCCAAAAGAAATCCTTTTAGTTCAAAGAAACCAAACGAGGCAAATACTTTATTTCACAGCTTTAAAATATTATGCGGGAAACTAATCAATCTTTGTGAACTTTTCTCCAGTATTCCTGACTTTGTGCATCAACAACAATGTAAACCTCTTAAAAAGTACAAGGACAGTGGTAACAAAAATGGCAATGACAGCATACACATCAAAGTTATAATACTGAAGCAGAGACAACTGAGATAATATCCGTAAATGTGATAACTGCTGTTTGTTTTCCTCAGAATGACGGACCACCCGCCGGATGTCCTCGCGCATTTCTTCAGGTGCTCCTTTGACTATCTTGGAAGCCAGTTTAGCCGCATTGTAGTATGAACTAAATTTAAAAAATATGAAACTTATAAATACAAATTGACCTGCAGCTAGAATTTCCACTGGGGCACAAAACAGCCTCCATAGCGCTGACGAGAATTTCCTTTGTTAAAGTGAATTTGTCCAGTTTTATAGCATAACCCTTTTCTTCAGCTGCACTAGTATGCCAATTCTGAAATAATTTAAACCTTGAAAGGTGTGGTCCTCACTTGATCCCAGAACATTGGAATCAAAACCATTGGAACTCCGAAGTAGGTTGATTCAATTATTGAATTTGGTCCTGCATGGCTAACAAAAGCTTTAGTCCGGTTGTCAGCTGAAATCAAAGAGTTTAATTCTTACATATTTTATCTTACCTAGTAACGAAATTTGTGGAATCCATTGTCGGAAATGAATGTTTTCTTCATAATAGTCGCTAGAATAAATTTTCCATATGAATTGATAGTCAGAAAACTCTTTGAACGCTTCACGAAAAACTGAAACTTTGAGATAAACCAAGTAACGGCTTTCCTTGCCGTTCGTAAACCACAAAGGTGCAAAAGATTGTTTGACAATACTTCCCATTGAGAAAATGACAACTCCGATCTTAGCCTTCCCATAGATATTCTCAAACTCCTAGAAAAAGGTGAGCTGGTAAGTAGTTTTTCTTACTTTCGACAATGAAGAGGGGTTGTAAATGGTCGATCCTCCAACATGTCGAATACTTGGAAGCATTGTACGAGTGGTTTCGGTGAATTCGTTTGAGTTTAGGAGAACGTAATCGACCTTGGTCTGTAAAAGGAACTCAGTCAATAACAAGGAGATGGAAACTTGTGCAAGGTACAGCAAATCTGGAAAATCGGGAAAATGTTCCTTGAAATAAGACATTTCAATTGTTTTGACATAAAGCATGAAACCCTGAAATTGAGGTGAGCAAAATATCAATACAATGCAAAAAACGCATGTCTCACCTTTGTAAAAACATCGATGCAAAAGTTTTCAATGCGTTCCAATAGATTCATATTGGATCCAAAAGAAGCACCAAGTGCTATAAACAGTATGATGTGTAGAAATTGTGACTTACTGGGAGTGTGGCTAAGCCAAATAGGCATATCTAAGGCCATATAATGAACTGCGGTGAAACCCAGTGCTGAAGCCATTGCTAGTTTTGGAATTCCTGCCAAATGAAATATTCCTAAACTTTCTTTTCTATGAATTAAATAAACTTAACACACCAAACGGACACCAGTCCATTACTTCCACAACTGCTATGTCGAAGTTCGAACTTTTTAGCATATATAAGAACTCTCTGTCTTCCAGCATACCTGAAATGTTAAAGTTGAACAACAACAAACACGTTTGACGATGAACGATCCATGGTTTACCTCAACTTACTTCTGCAGATATTTACTTGATAATTTGAAACCATGAAAATATCAGTCATTTTGACAGAGTTTAAAGTGAACACTTCTTGACTTCGCCAAGCAAGTAATCTCCATGCGTCTGGATCAGCTCTCTTGGTGACATATCTTAACTTTGATTGGGTGCAAAGTAAACGTTTTGAGAGTTTTTTGTTTTCGGTTTAATCCAAGGAAATCATTTTAAATGTTCCATAGCCTTTCTTTCAATGTTGATTCATTCTTGCACTTACCGTATCACTCTGCTTGACTTTGTAGTACCATTTCCAGTCACTTCTGGATCATATTCAACTAGAAGCATTGTCTGAATTGAAGAGGTGTCAGAGCTTGAATATCAATTTACCACGTTGTGGCCATCTTCGGCGAGAACATCAGCTATGTTACCCATGAACTGAACATGACTGTATCCCATAGTGGGAGCGTAGACAAGTACATTCAGCGAAGCAGCGCAGTGAAAGAGAAGAAGCAAAAGAAACATTGTGGCTGGATTTTTGGTTTTGTAGCTTTGATAAGTTGACGATGTGATTATTCAGATAAAAACCTTGTTTCTGAGAGAAGATAGCAGGTAGTAAAAGACGCCAAAATGGAATCTTTGCTGATCATTGTTCGCGACGAACAATTCGTTTCATAGCAGACAAATTCAAAAAGTCATGGTTTGCGACAAAAAAGGACAATGGCTGTGAAACCTTAACAAAAAATTGGAAAGATCTTTGAAATGTAGTGTTGGTCTTTGGGCTTCTACTCCATAAACCACAACTAGAAACAGAAAATCAATTGAAAGTGTATTTAAGAATTCCCATGAAAATTCAAATCTTCTTTCAACAATTCTATGATCGGAAAGAAAATATCTTGAGCTGCACGGAGTCCCCAGATAAAATCCATGTGATTGTATCCTTCTAAAAGATGACTTTCAGCAATTGTGTGGTTTAGACGAGGTAGAAGGTAAGTTCGAATGTCTTCTTCTGTCGCCAGCAAATCATTGGTTCCCCAATACAAATAAAGCGGAACTTTGATATTTGTTAAATTATATTCTGGTGGGACTACCTGAAGTAAAAAAAACTCAAAGTTTAAAAAAGTTCTTTACCTGACCATACTTTGCCAAATTCTGTCGTTCGCCCAAGTCGAACATAGTCAACTTTCCAGAGTGGGTCATTTGTACATAATGTTTAAAGTTTGCCGCCGATGAACCGGAGTTAGAATGTGAACAGTAAGTCTGCATGCGTGTCTGAATTAATTTTATTTAAAAACATCTGTTTTTGTCGAATACCCGATTAGTTTGGCTACTTGGGCCCACAATGTAAAAAAAAACTTCATTGCAAACGAAGTTGCCTATTATTTTGTTACCGCATACAATTCGGGAGAAAAGTCTGAGCAATAGACGGTCTGTAAGTAGTTTGACAGATCCAGTAAAATCGAGCATTGCCTAAAGTTCTCTTTTGCAGTTGATTAAGTTGGTTGTGTTGTCTTAGAGTTTTGACTTTTTCAAGTATTAGTTTGGGGTTGACATGCGTAGGAGGAATCGGCATCTGATATGCCATATTTCAACCATTCCATGCGTTGTTAGGACCTACGCGCACGATGTTTACGCGCCCGTCTATTATATAGGATTATCGACTTTTTTGTTGTGACTTTTGAAATTTTTAATGTTCCATCTTGAAAAGCCGCTAACTCTGCTTGTCTGTCATGATATCGCGCGTGTCACACCCGTACGAGGTCGGCGGCAGCGGCATGAGTATTCCCGCCACAGATAGTAATGAGAAAAAGCAAGTCGAAAAGAGGTCCGGGATTTGATTCGAACTCACACTAATGAAGTCTCCCAAGGAATATAGAAAAAAGGAAGTTATGCCTTTCATGTACTTGATCGATCCTACTGGTCCCAATGCAAAGACCTTTCTAATCTAAAAAAAACTAGTTTACTCTTTTTTTCCTAAATCACCTTCATTCCAAATTCTTCGTCAGTAGCTAATTTAGCGAACATTGTGTTCGTCCCTTGAGAATATCCCATGTAGTAAAGAGAATCGTATTCTGTCACGTTTAGAACGTATTTAATCATGGCATCCAGATCGTATTTGGCAATTTCATCCCAACTGAAGAGTACCAAATTTAACTTTTAATTAGCCTTACGTAAATTTCCAAAAAAGTTCATCATCAGGATTTACTGTAGTATGTTTACGAGAGTAGGTATTTCCACGATCGTTTCCAAGCCAAATATCAAAACCAGCATCAGCGAAAATAAATCCTAAAAATGAAAATCAATGACTTAACTAAATACCTGGGCTTTGATTCGGCCGATTCAAAATGAAATTACTACTGTCTAATTGTTGACCATGTTCCATAAACATAATCGGCCGTTTGGTATAATTTCTTTCTAAAATTTTAAAATTTTTTTAAAAATAAAAGCCAATCTCTAACCGTTCTTTCCAAAGGGAATCCTATGGAGCTCCAGAATATACCCATCCTCTGTGATGACATTATGAATTTCAGCCGGGTAACCCCAGTGTTCGATTATTTGAGGCTGAGATAATTTTCGACAATCCATCAAAAATTGTGAACCTACTGTTGTCATATAAATTTCTGGGTCACTTCCAATATTTGAAAAAACGAAAATACAAACAAGACATATAACTGAAACTTTAGAAAAGAGAGAAAACATGTTTTAGTTGAAAAAAGTTGAAACGATGTTCAAATTTAATTCTTTGTTGTGACGATTATTCACCTTTCGGAACGCGAAGAACGAAATTCTCTTTTGTGAAGCTGACAAGAAGTAGGGCGAAATGTAAAAATAGAAAAAGGATCTTCATTTTTCTATGCAAAAACACAATATAAGTAAATTTTTTCTTTTTTTCTTTTTTATAACGAATTTTTCTAACACTTTTCCGTCGTTTGCGCTGTATATGCTGGTGTTATTACTGGTGTAGTTGTTACGCTTTTCATCTTCTTCATAAGGAATAAGTATTTCAAAAAGTTCATGAAAGAAAACTGCTAATATCGTCAAGAAAAAAATTGTTGTTTAATTTTTTTTCCTTGCAACAAAATCTGCTAGCTCGTCTTGTTTTAGCTAACTTTTTAAGTGAATTGTGTCATTTGTCATTTTGTAATGTCATAAAACCAATTTTGTACAGTTGCCTTATCGAAACAATTGATGCATACAAAATAAACGATTGTTCTTTGTCTGCTGACATATTACTGAAACAATGAATAACTTAAAGCACAATCGCTTTAATTTTGATTTTGCGGGTAATACAGCAAACAATTAAAAAAAGCTAAACAACGCTTTTTGACCTAGCTAATGTGCAATCCAAAAGCCAAAGCCACTCTCAGTCTTAGTCATGCATCCGGTGTGGCTACTGCTTCTTCTTACCGTCTCCTACGCCTCTTTTTTACACGATGACGGCCAGTTTGACGAACTTCCCGGTAAATGTTGAATCCATTTTTTTGCTAAGATTTGTTATCTAGGTGCATACAAATCAAGTTCTAGTTCACCTGAATATCTACGTGAGGTAAATAAACATTTGAGGGAAGCAGGGAACGGCCACTGCCTCTCAAGCAAAAGAAAGTCCCCCATCAACATTGATCTAGGTAAAACTTGCATTTCAATGAAAGACATCTTGAATAATTCAAGGCAACTTCACATATGTGACTTTTCCTCCGCTAAGCTTCAAAGACTACACAGTTTCTGAAAATGTCTCTGAGAGCATCCAATCGAACTTCACTGCTATCATTCATGGGTTCTCAAATTGGACGATTAAGCCAATTCTTTCTGGAGGACCGCTCAATGGAGAGTACCACCTCATGGAAATTCGATGGGCTATGACCGATCTGCATTCGGGAACATCCCCATATCACTATGGTCACACTGTAAACTACGCTCAGCATGACTTTGAGGTTAGTCATTGGGAAACAACCTAGATTTCTTTTTCTCCAGTTGCACTTTGTCCACACCAAGGGAGGTCTCTCAATTGAGGAAGCGCAACATGTTCCTGGAGGAATTGTAATTGTAAGTCTTTATAACGTGATTTAGCTGAACATAGCAGACTTTAGTTTAAGCTACAAAAAGAAAAAAATCCAATTCATGAAAACTGCTAAAAGCAAACAAATTTTAGATTGCCGTTTTGGCAGCTCAAGTTACTAACTCAATTTACGACGATCGAATTTATAGTGGTATTTAGCTTCTTTCGATTTTAGTTGCACTTTGTCCACACCAAGGGTGTCCTCTCGATCGAGGAAGCACAGAAAGTTCCAGGAGGAGTCGTAATTGTAAGTTTTTCTAACATACCTGAACTTAACAAAATTTAATTGGAACTATTTAAGTTACAATTTACTTTTTCAGCATTTTCGTAGCACTGTGTTTTAATAATCTTGACAGCTTTAATTTATGCAACAAAAATCAGATTCATGAAAACTTCTTAAAGCAAACAAGTTTTAGGTTGTCGTTTTTGCAATTCAAGTTACTCAAACAATTTACGACGATCGATATTATAGTGGTATTTAGCTTCTTTCGATTTGCCTGATAAACCAGACGTGGAGTTCGAATGGATTTCCCCGGAAACATTTCTTCCCGAAGAGCAAAATGTCTACTACACTTACAATGGCACCTTTTCGCAACCTCCGTGCACTGGCGACGTCATTTGGATCATTCTCGCCAATTCGACTCCAATGACAGCCTTGGACCTGATGTCTTATTTGGGAAGTAAACATAGACAACAGCATGTACTCCCATACCCGTATATGAAGAAAAAGACAAGTGCTGAGGTAATCGATACGTATGGAATTAGAAATGCTTCATGAATTGTTTCCAGGTTTTCTTCAATGTTAGAAACATTCCGTCGGCACCTGTTTGCTCTAATCCTTCCAACGTCGTTTCATTTCATCTGGCTCTTTTTGCGGGCTTGCTGGGATGTGCAGTGACTGGCCTTCTCTGCTTCTACCTCAGCAAAGTACATTAAGAAGAAGATCGGGGAAGAAGGCCGCCTTCCCATTGTTAATAATGAGCATTGATTCAATTTCATCTTTGTTTTAAAACCCATCACGTTGCAGAACAAACCATAAATATGTTTGGGCTTTTAAAAAATTTACTGATTCTTGAAGAATTTTTGCAAATTTATAATAATACGTAACTTTTCCATAGCGTGTCTAAAGGCTTCTTTAAAGACAAATAAAAATGTGGTTAAAACTAGGAATACAAATAAGTCTAATTTCCTAGTTATGCAAAATTCAGACGCCTTTTTATTTGGAAAAAAAGATTTTTAGTCGAATCATTTTCTTTTCGGAATATCACGACAAAAACCCTGATGTTTTATATTTTGAAACGTCAAAAATAATGTTTTTTGAACTTTTAAAAAGTATAGCTTACTCCAAAATGCAAATTTTCAAAAGATTTCATTAGACAAAATTGTTCATACATTAACAGAAATCCATTAATGCAGAGATTTCCACATTTGGACGATTTTGAGCTGACTTACAGTAACCCATGGCGACCTACCGTAACCCGGGTCAAAAAAGCGATATTGACCCAAAACTTTCAGAATAGTGTTTTTAGGTCAAATACATGATTTTTACAAAGTTTGAGCAAAATCCATGACTTTCGATTTTTCCGATGTCGCAGTTGTGCGCATCTCTTACAGAATGTTTGTCTTAAATGACTCCAGCTAACCTTTAATTTCATTTGGTTCGATTAATATTTTTTAAGCACCTTGACGGCCATATTGACAAAAAGTGCTGGGAACCGTGGCCACGACTGTGGCGGCTGTGGCCAGCTTTCAAACCACTCTCACGCTTTCAGTTTTGAATTTGAAAAATAGTTGCAAAGAAAAGCTTAGGTTATTTTTGGACGCTGATTCTAACTGTGCCTTCAGATTTGCAAAATCTCAACTTTGAAGCTGTCAACGGCCCGTTCGGAACTTTAATGAAGCCTATACGGAAAACTAACATTTTCACTAGATTCCTCGCTAAATTTTAGGGGTAGTCTTCTTTTACAGTTTTTCGAAATTCCGTCTTTGAACCCTTCTTTTGGACCCCGGAGTGAAAGACAGCTGATGTGGCCTTTGACAAAAAGTGCTGGGAACCGTGGCCATATTGACAAAAAGTGCTGGGAACCGTGGCCACGACTGTGGCGGCTGTGGCCAGCTTTCAAACCACTCTCACGCTTTCAGTTTTGAATTTGAAAAATAGTTGTAAAAAGAAATTTAGTTTATTTTTGGACGCTGATTCTAACTGTGCCTTCAGATTTGCAAAATCTCAACTTTGAAGCTGTCAACGGCCCGTTCGCACCTTTAATGAAGCTTATACGGAAAACTAACATTTCCACTAGATTTTTCGCTAAATTTTAGGGGTAGTCTTCTTTTACAGTTTTTCGAAATTCCGTCGTTTAAAAAAAGTTTCGTTTGTTTTAAGTCAAAGAAGAACTCTTTTCAAGGGGCTCGCTAACGCTCGCAACGCACCCTAGCTGGGGGGCTGCGCCCCCCAGACCCCCGCTTCGGAAGCTTCTAATAAAGAGCGTCGGCGGTGCTGACTCCCCATAGGTTTCCACGACCATTTAAATTGTTTTCTTTGGCCAACTATACATTTCCAAACATAACTTGGAGCTCATTCGGCATGTCATCGAACCCTCATACGGTAAGCAAAGCACATGTTTCCCCACGTACGAGGTAGACAACCATCTTATAAAGCCTGCTTCACCCGCGCGCGATAACCCTTATAGACTCAGCTACCGCGCCCTCACGCGATAACCCCAAAAATCAAAATTTCCTGTTTTCTCCTACCGAGTTATATAGGTGTATATGCGTATCTATATAGGTGAGGTTGGTACTCTGTCAGATAGCAACAACTCTGCAGTAGACCCGAATCGTCTACTTCGATTCGGTAGTGACACATTTTGAAAAATCACAGGAGTTTAAACATGTACCGAATATTCATGCTCAGACAATTGGTACATGCAGATACAATATACCAACAGGTATTAGACACCCTTGAAAAGAGTTCTTCTTTGAGGTAAAACAAACGAAACTTTTTTTAAACGTGACATTTTACTCATATCATCCTTTTTCTCATGACGACTTAAGTCTCTTAACGATTCACTGTTATGAATTGGTACTTTAACTGTTTGCTTATCTTCCGCAATCAACTTTTAGACTGAAATCCAAAAAAATTTGGAACCCACCCAAAAAAAAATTTTTTTCGCCTATTGCGAAATCAAATACGAAATTAATGTGGAATAATAGGTAATAGTCGCAGTAAGTTTGGCGCCAAAATTTAGCCGAATCGGCCCGCTCTCCTAAATTTGGTGGACCAAAAGCCGAAAAAAACTCGAAAAAAGTATGTTGTACTTTGTAGTTCATCTCGTCTGGGAGCAATTTTGAGAGAAAAGCTCACAAATATAAAATGTTGCTCGTGTAGTGCCTAAACTTTATATTATAACAGCTTTGCCGATTTCGAAAATTCTTTGATAACATTACGTGATTGTATATAGTAGGTGTAGCGTATTGTCAACAGGCTGTCCTAACTGTTTGAAAATTCAAAAAAGTAGGTAGTTCACGTGAAGAATATATTTTATAAATCATCATATCTTTAAAAAAAAATCAATGACTGTAATTATTTGGCTGACCTGTTAGGGATACGAAAGCCTTCCCGGTGTATTTCCCATACGCCTCCTTCCTTTGTGCTGATCCTCATCTGATATCTCTGCTCCAGGGGCTATGCCACTGGCTCCGACGTCCATTCCTCCTGGCGATAATATCATCAACCAAAGCCAACCTCATTCTGAGCCATGCATCTTATATGGCTGCTGATTTTTCTCCTTCCCCACCCATATGCATCATTCAAACATAATTATCACATCAACGACGTAGAGGGTAATGAAAGGATCAAACACTACCAACTGGTTGCATTTAGATAGATTCACATATGGCCTAAAGGAGCTTGCGAAAAGTGGTGGAGGTCAATGTTCGTCAAAGGAAAGAAAGTCTCCAATTAATATTGAAATAGGTAGCATTTTTTATATTCCCAGTGCCAAGTGTCTTGTTTAGGCAAAACTACCATAGTGTCTTTACCTTCCTTGGTCTTCAAAGACTACAATGTATCTGAGCACGTAACCGAAGGATTACCATCAAATTTCACAGTTTCCGTCCGTGGCTACAATAACTGGACTGCGAAGCCAATGCTTTCGGGAGGACCTCTGAATGGAGAATACCATTTGATGGAGGTTCAGTGGGATGCAATGGACATAACTCATTACGGGCATCACGACTTTAACAGAAAAATGTATCCTTACGTTCACACTGTGAACAACGAAAAACAAGACCTTGAGGTAAACAGTTTGTTTAAGGTTACTATTTGTTAAGGTTCATTTTATCCACACTAAAGGAGGTTTATCGATTGAGGATGCTCTTCGGATTCCTGGAGGAGTCGCAATTGTAAGTTTGATTCTTTCCTTAATTGTAAACTAAGTATATTTATAAAAACCTTAGTGGTTTGTGCACTTTTTCTTAAGTAAGCTTGAGAAGGGTTTTAGACTGAATATTATACGAGCATCAAGATGAATTTTAGGTTGCCGTTTTCATCAATCACATGGACGACGCTCCTTTCGGTAATTAGCAAATTAATAGTTCTACGGAAATTGCCTGTTTTAGTCGTTTCCTCCCCAATACAACCTATTCTGTTTCATCAGCCGGAATTGAAGTTCAAGTGGCGTACTCCATTGACCTTCTTCCCGGAAGTTCTTGATTCCTACTACACTTACAAAGGTACGTTCTCCTATCCACCGTGCACTGGTGACGTCACTTGGATCATCTTCGCCAATCCGAAATTAATGACTCAATCGGATGTTTTAACTTTAATGCATACCAATTCAACCAAACACAGCCTCGCATATTTTCCTTTGAAGATACGATCACACCCGGAGGTTCGTTATTTGCTTTTTTTTAATAGATAAGAACAATCTGCGGGTTGCATATTATCGACTCTTAGGTGTTGTTCCATCCCAGTCCAAGCTACCTCTCTGCGTCTTTTTGCCCGACTTCTCCCGCTCCTTCGAACACTGTCTCCCTTCTTCTGACTGCAATCGCCGCAATCATCTGCGGTATCGCAATTGGTCTTCTCTGCTCCTATCTAAAAAAGCAGTGCAATGAAAGGAGAAAATCAGAGGATCAGCGTGATCTTGTTAAATATCAGATTGGACTCGACGACCTAAGTGTTTCCTAGTTGAACCGCTCTTTTCAAACAACATTTCGGTCCCATGTGGAAATAAAAGTTTCAAAGATTTATTTCCATTCTTACTTTGCAAGAATAAAATAACCATCTAAATGTAAACCCAGCTTGGAATATTCTTGTTCAAGACCATTTTTCAAGAAGCCTCGAACACCCGAGAGGCATTCACCACATGCACTGTCGTGGTTAACCGTGATTCGAACCTTCTCAATTGCGGCTCAACCTCTTTTCTTTAGAATTTTTTCTCTCTAGATTCTGACGCTTCTAGAAATCTCTCCTTTGTATTAATCTGTCTCATTAACTTAACTTTCTATAATTGGTATATACTTGACAGCTTTCTATATTTCTAATACACCATTATCGTATACTTATTAGATCTTATTCCATAGTATTTAATTGGCCCTAGGGAACCACGACAAAGTCATTAGGCGATATTTACCACCGGGACCCAGTGCGACTGATACGCATCTGTGGCCTCCAATCCACGGGCAATGCCGATGGTTTTGTCGCTCAATAGCAAGGCTGTGGGCCGCCTTTTGGGGCTGAGCCGCATCTGACGTTTCTATTCCACAGGCATCCTCTGAGTACCGCCGCACCCACGCCTTCCTGACCGAGACAATTTGAACCCAACAACCAAGGTCAACTTCGTTCTATGCAATGTATCCTGTCTGGCTACTTCTTGTTCCTCTTGCCTTCGCATCATTTCAACAGGATGATGAACAATTCGACGAACTGTGGGGTTTTGCGAACAATGGTATTGATTGATCACATAATTTAGAACTGGGCCTAACACATGACCGTCGAAAACTTCCCAGCTTAATGAAGCAATACAACGAACACGGAATTGGTCAATGCTGTTCAAAGAAAAGAAAGTCTCCAATCAATATTGATATTGGTAGTTTTCTCTCTGTTTAATAGATTTATATTTGGTTTTTAGGTAAAACTACAGTTGTGTCCCTTCCTCCCCTGGTCTTCAAAAACTACGATATTTCTGAAATTGTTTCTGAAGGGCAGCCTTCAAATTTTACAGTTTCTGTCCACGGCTACACAAACTGGACAACAAAGCCAATTCTCTCTGGAGGACCTCTGCATGAAGAATACCATCTAGTAGAGGTTCATTGGGATATGAATGAGCTAATGAGATTTGGTATGGCTACGTCGAAGGAACTGAACTTCTATGGACACACGATAAATAATGGAAAACAAGACGCAGAGGTAAGCTTTGGACGGCTTGGAAGTTTTAATGTGTTTAAGGTTCATTTTATCCATACCAAGGATGGCATGCCTGTGGAGGAAGCTCTTTTGATTCCTGGTGGCGTTGTTATTGTGGGTTTTATGAAGTTGTGTCAATTCGACCAACCTACGTTTGGGGATAAACTTAAATTAAATAAAGCTCAGTAAATGTTTTATAAGGAAATTTTAGATTGCTGTCTTTATAAATCATCCTCCACGTTCTTTCACTGACGACATATTTAGTGAGTACAATGCAAATCTTATTTTCTTAATTACTTTCTAGGCTCTTTCGTTCATCCGAATTTGCAGGACATTAACTTCACAGTGCCTAAACAACCGGGAATGGGCTTCAAATGGCGTTCTCCTGAAACTTTCTTCCCAGACGACGTCAATTCCTATTATGTCTACAATGGAACGTTCGCCCACCCTCCGTGCACCGGTGACGTCACATGGATTGTCTTCGCCAATCCGAAGATAATGGTACAACGGGATCTGATGATTGACATGAATATGCATAAGTCAACCAATATCACTCTTACTGCATTTCATTTGAAGAATCGTGAAAACCCAGAGGTAGTAGAGATATATAATTTTATTATGTATACATTTCCAGGTGTTCTTCCATCCCAGCCATAACCGCCTCTAGCCGTCTCTTCGCCCAAGCACTTCCACATCCAACGCTCTTTTAGCTGCTCTTGCCGCACTTATCTGGGGAGTTGTAATTGGACTGTTCTGTTTCTATGTGAAACAGAAGTGCGCCGAGATGTCCATTGACGAAGACTCGGAAGACAACATTCCAGCTGTGAAGTATCAGATTGGACTCGACAACTTGAGCGTTGCTTAGTTTGCCTTGTGTATGCAATTTGTGCTAATTGTAAGATGAATTTGGATCAAAGTGAGACGTTGAATGTGAATGAATCTTATACGTGCTTGCAACTTTTTTCTAATTACGAGGCTTCCACGTTTTTGTGTACACAATAGGGGCATCGTTAAGTTATAATTGTACACTCAGTGGCCCAAAATTTGAGCAAATGAATGTTCGGACATTTTGTCGGAACGTTTGCAAAAACACTGTACTTTGTAGTGTATTAAAATATATGTGCAGCTTTTTGAGAGCTATACATAGATCAAATATATCAGCATATTCGTTCAGCTGACCTATTTGGTAAAGGTAAAGGCTATCACATTTTGTTTTCAGTTCTTCTATGTTTATGACGTCATCGACCCTTTGTGCTTATCTTAATCTGATATCTCTCTTTTGCTGTCGATACCATTATGGAACGGAAGAAACACTTCTGCTGAATGTAAATTGTAGTTTTTCCATTCATCTTTCTGAATAAGTTTTGCTAAATAAAACTTGGTTATTTTCAACTTGATTCTGTGCACTTTCCTTTGTAAATGTGATTTTTGAGTGAAAGGGTATTGACCAACTCTGCCAAAAACGAATGTGGCGTAGAATGACACCCATTCCTTTAAAATCAAGGTCTTTAGAATCTAAAAGCAACTCTAGATAAAAAATAAAATGGACCATTTTGATACTCGCAGTTTTGATTTAGTAAGACGACTTTTCTGGGTTTTTTGACTTCCATTTCTTGAAACAATTGTATGTCTAAGTTACTGCTGTGAAATTACGCCAATTGGCGCAGTGTTTCAAAAAGCCAAAAAAAGATTAATAAAAATAAATACTTCTGTCAAACCAACTGTAATTTTCATTTAGAAATGCACTGTTTCTGTTTAACAGAACTGCATAGTATGTGTTCAAAAGCAAAGGTCACCACACTGTATTTTCCACACAAGAATTTGAATCACAATGGCAATGGGTTTGTTGCGCAATAGCCTCCCACGCCGATTGAACCAGCATATATTCGGCCATCCATTGAAACGATACTCATTCAATGCCATGAATTCTACCTGGCTACTCCTTCTTTTGCCGCTCTCCTATGGATTTCTTCAGAACCATGGTGAACAATTTGATGAACTCATCGGTGTGTCAAAATGCTTTGATTGAAAAGTGTGGGCATTTAGAGATATCTGATTCTCCTGAGCGCCTTCCAAGATTGATAAATGAATACAAAGAAAAAGGTTTGGGTTTCTGCCTTTCTACGACAAGAAAGTCCCCAATCAATATTGAGATCGGTAGTATTTTCTATGCTTCAGATATATGTCTATGTGTTTAGGGAAAACAACCACTGTGTTTCCGAGGGATTACCATCAAATTTCACGATTTCAATCGGCGGCTACGGCAACTGGGCTAGAAAGCCAATTCTTTCTGGAGGACCCCTCATTGGAGAATACCATTTAATGGAAATTAACTGGGATCCGGTGGATGTGTCATTGTTTGGTTACGGAGATACATTTCCTGACAAATACCATTATGCACACACTGTGAACAAAGGTGCGCATGATATTGAGGTAAGCCTTTGGAGCTAAAAAAACGAACATGTTTGCCTAGGTTCATTTCGTCCACACCAAAAATGGAATTTCGGTTGAGGAAGCTCGTCTCTTTTCTGGAGGAATCGTAATTATGGGTTTTAGTTTTTATTGCTTGTCAAACTAAGTGTATCAATTGTTAATGTGTGTCTGTGTGTCTGTGTGAATATGTGTGTGTCTATGTGTGTGCTAGTATTTGTTATGTATTAGTGTTTCAACAAATAATTTCAGGTAGTTTCATCAATTACATAAGTGACGAACCGAACAACCTACAATGTGAATATATAAATATACTAGTCCTAGCAAATTATAGTTTTAGTCACACCCGTTTCTGCGTATGTTGCTGGAATAGAGTCCATTTTGCCAACGCAGCCCGGAGTTGAGTTCAAATGGCGTTCTCCAGATGCTTTCTTTCCTGAGGACCTTGATTCTTACTACACTTACAATGGAACCTTCTCTCACCCTGCTTGCAAAGATGACGTCACTTGGATAATCTTTGCCAATCCGAAATTAATGACATCTATGGAGCTAAAAACTTTAATGCATACCAAATTAACCAAATACACCCTAACATCATTGTATCTAAAGAAGCGCTCAAATCCAGAGGTAGTTATTTTTTACTTTAAGTTATTAAGATAATCACAAAACATTGAAAACAAATTAAATATTCAGGTGCAGTTTCATCCCAGCTACAGCCGCCGCTCATCGTCTGTTTGCCCGAAAATGTGAATTTGAATAGGAAAATGAATCTTTCTAGTTTACTGGTTCATTTAGTAGAATGAAACTTCAGAGATTTCAGTTAAACTACTTTAATTATAAAGGGTTCCTCATTAGGATATTAATTTGGAATAGCAAAATCGGGGCGGCATTGGTCGCGCTGTAGTCAAAATGTTTGTCAACGCAACTGAAGTTTGTGAAGGAAATCCCTTAAGTGATGCAAACGGATGCCGAATAAAGGTGGGTAGCCCCATTGCGGTCTTCTTATAAAACAAATATGCAGGGTTGGGATCCGCCCCCAATAAACATCTTTTAAAGTCATTCAAGAAAATCATTTAAAATAATTTGATAAAAATACAAAAATGTTTGCCCCGGTGTGGATTTGAACCCTCGATTGCCTGGTGAGGGCTAGGCCCTCGTTTTAACCACCCATAGTGCCGAGGATCACTAAAA
This sequence comes from Oscheius sp. G VE-2021, assembly GCA_022343465.1. NCBI lineage: Eukaryota > Metazoa > Nematoda > Chromadorea > Rhabditida > Rhabditidae > Oscheius > Oscheius sp. G VE-2021. Next base: position 3,491,957 of record JAJQXH010000029.1, on the reverse strand, counting down.
ATAAGTACACTAATAAAAGAACAAACGCTCTAATTTAAGATTGTTTTTATCAACCATTAAAATGCAATGTCCCATACGTCTAGTCAATAGAACGCCGTATCGATTTAGTCAAAAGTGGTGACCTAATTTCCTCAGAACAATGCCATTGTGTCAATTAAATCAATGTTTCGCTTTCGGCATAATCCGCGTCGTCTGCCAATATTCCAAAGGCGTCACCAACGGCTTTTTGTCACCAATCGCTTTCTGACCTAGCTCGTCTGACGTCTAGAAACAAAAGCCATCCTCAGTCTGTGTCATGCGTTCGATCTGGCTACTCCTCCTTCTTCCGCTCTGCCATGCTTCATTCATGCACGCCGAAGGGCAGTTCGACGATTTAAGCGGTAATTCTGTTTCATTTAAAAAAAAATATTTTCAATTTCAGATGACTACCAAGCTCATAACTCTGAGATGATTGCCGAATTCATAAAATCTGCACAACAAAACGGTATTGGTCAATGCCTCTCGAAGAAAAGATTGTCTCCTATCAATATTGATCTCGGTAATACAAATGATGTGTGCGTTAAAATATCTCTTTTTAGGCAAAGTAAACGTTGTATCCCTTCCTCCCCTCAGCTTCAAAGACTACTCCAACTCTGAAAACGTCTCCGAGAGCATCCAGTCAAACTTCACCGCTGCAGTGCACGGCTACACCAACTGGACAACGAAGCCCATCCTTTCTGGAGGACCCCTCACTGGAGACTACCACCTGATGGAGGTTCACTGGGAAATGTACGATATGATTATCAGCGGATCAGCTTTCCATTACGGTCACACCGTTAACGACGCTAAGCATGATTTTGAGGTAACAAATATCTGAATTCCTTTGCTTAATTTTGTTTTTTATTAGTTGCATTTCGTTCACACCAAGGGAGGCCTTTCTGTCGAGGAAGCTCGTCTTGTTCCTGGAGGAATAGTCATCGTAAGTATTTGCACTTTTAATTTTTTTGTTTTTTTATTCAAGGACCAAAACTTTCGGCGTTATTTCTCCAGAAGTTACTCATTAAAAGCATAGTCAAATATTATAGCGTCACAGAAAGGCTCAGAAGTTGACTTTGTTTTGAAAATAAGCTTTATTTCAAAGATTTAGCAACAAATGAAAAATAACTTTAGTACTATGTTTGCTTCTGCAGAATGCACACCTTTTTCAATTCTTAAACCGAACATTATGTGTTTTAGTTTTTTTTAATCCATATTTTTTTAGGTGGCCGTATTCGTCACTCAAGTACAGCCTTCAATTTACGACATGGCCCTCCACAATAACAGTAAATAATTACCCTCAATCCAGTTCACTTTCATTTTCAGCCTCCTTCGAGCTTCCTGAACAGCCCGGTGTCAAATTCCAGTGGATTTCACCGGAAACCTTCCTCCCCGAAGAGCTAGACTCCTACTTCGTCTACAATGGCTCATTTGCCCATCCTCCTTGCGACGGTGACGTCACCTGGATTGTTCTCGCCAATCCTACTCCCATGAGCCAGCTGGATCTGCACGTGTATATGAAGACCACCCAGAGCCACACCAGCCTTGGATTCATGAATGTAAACAAGAAAACTAACCCTGAGGTAGTTATGCAATCGATATATTTTGATTTGAACATTTTCAGGTTCTCTTCAACCACCCCAACAATGTACGTGCTGTCCCTCACCCCCTTAAATCGCACTCTTCGAATTCTGTCGCTGTCTTTCTGGGAGTTGTTGCTGCCTTAGTCTATGTCGTGGCGATTGGACTGCTTGGTTTCTACATCAGCAGGAAGTGCACAAAGAAGACCGTAGAGGAAGAGGCCGAAGATCGCCGTCCCACTGTGACCTATCAGATTGGATTCGACAATCTGAATTTCACTTAGTTTGTGTTACTCAACAACTTTCTTGAATACGGGCCCACGTTGTCATTGCGGAAAATACTTGAATACGGAAAATAAAAAGTTCAATGAAATTTCAGTATGAATATGGATTTTTCCTATACAAAAACGGGCAGTCTGTGGAGCGCATGTAAATTTAAGTGTTGTTTCCATGATAGCCCTTGTGGAACGTATATAGATGAACAAAAATCTTAAAAATTAAAAACCGAGTCAACCTCAATTTTATCCTGCTTGAATCTCAGCAAAAAAAGTTTGTCAGGGGTGGGCCCGAACCCTCGATTGTTTTTGGTAAACGGGCCCGGTTTACCATACTTTCAGATTAAAAACATTTTATTTTGCGACACACCCGAATCCTTCTATCCGTTTTATCTCACTGGAATTTCTCTTTCTGCAGACAGTTCCACGCCTTGTTTGTAACAGTCGTCACGGGTTTTTTATTCCTCTTGGACCACACGCAGTTAGGTGGAACGACAATGCAAGGTCGAAACCCATGAAAGGTTCTTTACTCTTTCGGAAAACGCAGCGCATAATAATTTTTTAAAGTAGGATGAGGGTGAAACAAACAAACACCCGCGGTAAGAAGGGGGTTACTCGGGGGTAAGGGGAATTAGGCACATCACATTGTGAAGATTCAAACATGCTTGAAGGTTACAAGTGAACTAACTGTAATTACTTTTATTGCCAGGGAAGTGGAACGGTTTGAAGATGATCTAAGTGCAAGTGCACCCAAACGATCGAAGAACGAGATTGCCTGGGAAAGATGGATCAGATTGCCGCGATCCTTCAGGCCGCGACTAAGCGTGCGCCTTTCTTATCTGATTTGATCAAATGTTCCTTGTTTCTTTGTCCCATTGAAGATTCATGTTTATCTCATTATTTTTCCATTCCGCGCTGATTCACTAGTGAGAAAGGATAAACTTCTCATCGTGTTAGAACTCACTCATTTGGGTAACCTAGTTAAAAACCTTCTCCATATTCGAAAGAGGCTAGTTTTTCTTGCGGCCGGTCGACCTCGACCCCGCCGATCGGATCTTCGACCGAGATACGAGGCACTTAGCTATGGAGCTCTTCCTCCTCGCGGCTGTGCTTCCCCTGGCCTTTTCCCAAGGGGACGACGACACCCCACTAGTTATTTGTAATTTAGGACTAGACAGAGGAAGTCCTGGACCTAACCCAGGTTTCAAGGTATTGCCAAAACAATGTTAATCTTACTGTAGTTTAGTATTACTATGACAAGGATTTGGCCATGTGTCTCCGCTTCCGGTACGAAGGCTCTGGAGGAGGAAAGAATTCCTTTGATGATGAGAGATCGTGCAGAACTTTTTGCATAGCCGCTGATCAGCATTCTTGTGGAGCCAACAAAGACCCAGCAGCCAGTTGTACAGAGTGGGAGAACTGGGTCTGTCCAGCTGGAAACGACTGTCGAAGGGGAGGCCTCGGGATTGGATTGTGCTGCAACTCTGCCAATGAAAGTACGTTTACGTTATTAGATCTGGAGGTTCGAAAACTTTTCTAAACCATTCAAGTATCTCACGAAATTTTTGCTGTTTTGTTGCCTTGAAACAGGAAACAACTTGTTTTCAAGGACCACACGTATAACAACTTAAACGACCATTTCTTAAAATACAAGAAAGGAAGAACTCACACAAAGTGAAAGCAATTGCTTTCTTTAATGGAATTTTCAATCAGCCAAACGCGTGATGCCGCATTTCCTGTTTAACAATGGACACGAAAAAGTTTTCGGAGTAATAGCTTTTTATGGCAGATGGCGTAACCATTATTGTGGAGGTTGATTTCCATGGTTTGACCGGTCATTCTCAAAAGTTAGAAGACAAAAGTCCACCTAGGGGAAAGTGTATCAATGCAAATTTATGACACAGTTCGCCTGCCGCGAACAGTTGACCAGTGTGTCGATGAAACAATCGACAAACATTTTCAAATGACTAAGACCAATAAAACACTTTTGGTTTCGTCGATTAGCTGAGTAACTTTTCTTTTCAGGAGAATGGGAGAAGGAATACAATCCCTCATGTGCCCCTGGCTATGAGGTTGTCACAACAACCCAATGGTGGGGAAAAGACGCCCTTAGAGGTCGCCGCTGCTCAGATCAGTGAGTACCCTTCAATTTTCCTTCTTAAAACAGTTTCAGATTCTGTCCCAACGGTAGCCAATGCTTCGGTGGCAAATGGCTAGCCTACTGCTGCGCAAAAATCGGATATGGCAATTCAGACACTCCAACTAACGAAGAATCTCCATACCAATGATGTGAATCATTATTTTTTAACCATACACCCTTCCCTATACAATAAAGCCAGTACAAACGAAACTTTTGTTTACTCTGCTGATCTTTAGTTACCCTTGTGACTAAACAGTTTTATGTCTCGCGTCATTTGGTTCCCCAAACGGAAGGTGTTTCCTGCTATAAATCACTGCGCGCGTGGTAGACAAGACTATTTTTGGATCACGGGAGTGAAAAGTTGCTAAATTTAACAAACTAGCTTTCTCGCCTTTAACTGAACGATTATAGTTATATCGCTTTGTTTAATGGGACCATCATCTTCCATTCCAAAGAGGGAGAATGAGTTTGGTACATTAGGTGGATCTTTTCAACTCAGATACGCAGAAAAATCTGTGTCCGTGTTGTGACCTACAGATTTACGCAACACACGTAGTTAACTTAGTTTTTTCCAAAAACTAAGGTGTTAAAGAAACTTTCTTCTTAGGTTAAACAATAACCACAAACCCTCTGACAAAGATGCACTCTGTTTAACAAACTTCATGAAAACAAGATATCCATCAGCCACATGCGACAGAGATGCAATCGGAACTGCAGAAATCAACGTGACATGCCGCCGTCGCCGACATGAAAAGAAACAATTGTTTGAGAGATAGCGTGGGTGTCCGTTGACAGATTACTTAAGATGAAAGCGCAAAGAATGGTGGTTTGAAGTCTTATTCCTTGCCAATTTGGCAAAACGTATAGGGATTAAATCTAATAAAATTGAGTAGAAAAGCGTATCTTCTGGAAAATTTCTTTAAGACGCATTGCTTTCATTTAAAATTACGAGGACTAAAATTTATAACTTAGATAAGCGAAAAACATGTGCAATTGACGGTGATATGCTCTACAGTTTTAGGATATCAGTTGCAAATTCCAAGGAACAATAGGGTGCAGACCTTGGACGGAAGTGCCAGGGCCATAAAAAAACTAAGCGCACTTGTCCGTAGCAGCATGGCGATACCGTAAATTTACAATGATACCTTTTGTCTTCCGATCTTTGAATTTGCTGATTCGGGACCAAAATGACCAAACCCATAGGTTTAGATAGCTTGGGATCTGATCATCCACACATAAAATCATTTAGCACACTGGGTTTGTGGATCAGTCGTAAACTTTGGTTAGCAGGTGACCTAATCGGGATTTCCCTTTTCGGCGACAAATTTTGGTATTGGATGAAGCTGCGCATAGTTTTACTTTACAAAAAAGACGGACGTTTGCTTTACGAGCGCCATAAAAGTGCGGAACAATAGTGACCCAATCGCCGAGACGAAGCAGACAAAAAGCGGCATTGAATGAAAAATTGATGGGATGAAGACAAGAGATAAAATGGGAATCGAGGTCGCGACGCTTACTTTCTCGAATGAACCTAGAAATGTTGCAAGGCGGCAGACTTCCGTTGGTGTTGGATTGGTGCCAAAACAACAAGGGAGAGCAGTAAATTTCACTGGTGATCGTCTCACCATCTGATGCTTCAAGGAAAACAGTTGTGTAACTTTACTTTGGCACACAACGTAGAACAGGAAGTAAAGCTAGTCGGCAAACAAGGTGATTGAAGATGAAAATCAAGTGAACTAAATATACAATGATGTGAGGAAACGCATCGATTGCGAAATTCTCAAAATGTAACTTCATAAAATATAAATCAACGTTTTGGGGTAGTTTACAGTAAGAAAACCTTAAAGTAATCCCTAAATTTTTCTTAAATTTAAATTTTGAGACGTTATCACATGATTGTACCCTTATACACGACACACTCAAGTGACTTTTCCCGAAACCAGTGAAGTTTCAAAAACATATTTCCAGACTCTTTTCAATTTTTTCTGTTATTGCTGACTGACAACTTTTTCTTTAAAAAAACAAGTTAACACCAATATATGTTTGAATCTAGCAAACGTTTAGAATTGAACGTCAAGTGGAATTTTTTAAACTGACGTGGCATGAATTCTGCTCAACTGAATACCATTACACTTTTAAATAAAACAATCGGCATTTTTATGCGTCAGACGTGCAGTTCTAAACAGAATTTTGAAAGTTGTGAATGTTCTGGCCTAAGTTTCCAAACTTAGACTACCTTCTAAAAAGTCTACATCGCGGAAGTTCCACCGATCAAAGACGCCGTGGTTACCTGCAGACCAAGTAATAAAACAATTGTCCGAAATTCACAAAACCAAAGCAGCAAGTGAGATCGTTTTATTTCGGTACCGTAGCAATGACGAGAGATAATGGTCGGTTCACTCTTTGGTCAACCAACCAAAAAGTGACGCGACGTGGTATTTTATCGAACTGTTTACAGGGCAAATTTGTAAATTCAAATGGTGGTCATCGGAAGTGGTGCCGTGAAAAACAGGGTTTGAAAAATAGGGATTAACTTGAATAATGCTCTTCCTTAGGGCGAAGAGTTACTATAAGGTCTTTTAGGTATATTTTTTAAAAGGTTAAAATAGAAATCTAGATTTTCCAGTTAGAACAAGTTGTTAAGTCATTCTGATGACAAAAATTCACCAGTCAGCCTGGTGAACTTTTACAGGTTAGAAATAGGACCTTTTTTCAAGTGCATTTAGTTTGGCTTAAAAACGAGTGAGCTTAGCTCTTTCTTGTCGTGAAAACATTTTACCATTGAACAGACGGCGGCACAACCAAAACACGGAATCCGCAGAATCCTCTTACACGCCGGGGGACAGAAGGTGCCAGGGGTCGTAGGGATTACCGTCCACGTGAACATTTGCCACATCAGTTGCGTAGGATTTCCCTTTTCCATCGCGTTCATTTTCTCTTTCAAACAAAATTGATTGTTAAAATTCTACATAGTCCATTGATTTCCAACTCTGGAACAGAGACAACACGTTGTTACAATTGTAAACACCCTTGATCAATTGAGGCTCAAAGGAAGTTATTTTTCCACAGATTGAAGTCACCTGTAGTGATGATCTATTTTCAATCAATAGCCTCTTGATTACTGTATTTAGTTTGTTTTTGGTATAGCTGAGTAAAACCCAAGTGATGTCATATGAGTCATCTTAGCGTGCGCGAGTACCACCGGAAGCCCCTAGGACGTTGATCATATGATTTAATGGTTTTATTTCGACGAGTTCTAAAATGAACAATTAACCTGGTCGACCGGTCAATCGAGCTGAGCCGCGCCCCCAACTGTAAACCCCGCCGCCGCTCATAAATAGGCGCGCGCTGGGCACAGTAGCCAAAAATGGACTTCCATTGTCCAGTTAAAGTCACAGCTGGTAATTGTTCTAAATACGATTACATACAATTGTTTTAGTTTCAAACACACGGCCCAATTCTATTGAACAATTGTAAACACAAAAAAACAAGATTAACCATTTTTTTCCTCGCTCTTGAAACTTTTGTTTTCTTTTTCCTCTTTTTTTGATTCCCCTTTACCTATTTTATTTGGAACATTCCTAGTTTTTTTTGACACTCTTGTTTGCTTTTCAGGTTTTGTTTCTTTTGGTGTACCTATAAGCTAAAACTTACTCCAATCCCTTTCTCTTCTTACTTTCTGACTTATCTTGTCACCTGCTTATCTTTTTCATTTTCACATTTTTGAAAGCCTCAGACTTTTTATTTTCAATTTTTCACCTTTTCATGAAATCCATGATTAGCTTCCAGTAAAATGCTCGACTACCTAATCTACTCGCCTACGTGGACGGACAACTTCACATGGCTTCTTGCAGTAGCCTTCGTTTTTGCCTTCCTTGTATCATACGGTAGGAAAATCATTTGTTCAGCTTTAAAGCATGAATTCAGGAATGGGTGCCAATGATTCTTGCAACGACTGGGGGCCTGCCGTCGGAGCAGGAACTGTGAAAATCTGGCAAGCGTACATCCTCTGCGGAATCTTCAACACCATCGGAGCCATTCTTCTCGGTGAGTACAACTTCTGATAAGAACGCGATACAAAGCCTAAGATAGCGATGCTTTATTATATTTCTGCAATATTGCACTGAAAGTAAAAATTCCAAAAGTCGAAAATAGCAATAGAAGCGTCATTATTGTAATGTTTTTGAACAACCACTGCTGCAAATATTGTTTCCTTCCGGATTATTTATTGTTTCCGTTGTCCATTACAACTGATTTCGCTGCCCATTACACCTGACTATCATGACGCGCGCCATAAAACAATGCCTCCGTTCAAACAGTGACGCGATGACCAAAGGTAACCGGCCTTTGCCGGTCAGAGGACGTCAAAGGGCTTTCCTAGTGAAAACACGTTTCATGTTTACGGTCAGAAGGTACAAAATAGAGCCATTTCAGGGTACAAAGTGACGGAAACTCTTCGATCAGGCATCGTTGAATTCCAAGTGTTTGATGTGTATTCGCAATACAATCACACGACTGGGGCTTACGAGACGGTGCCATTCTGTGACAATCACACGGCTATCGGTAAGAAAACACATTGTGCAAAACACAAGTTTCGGGTTTAGAAGGCTTTGCCGGTCCTCGTCTAGGCAACGATACCTCGATCGTAGAATGCGCCAAGTACACCTCAGCTGACTTCATGATTGGACAAACCGCTGCCATGGCTGGAGTCGCCGCTTTTATGATCGTGTCCTCCGTCTACAAGATTCCCGTCTCTGCCACCCATGCCATCGTCGGAGGTTCATTGGCTTCTTCTCTTTACCTCAGAGGCAACGTCGGAATCAAATGGATGGAGATTGTTGGAATCGGTAACACACTTATCAAACAATTTTAGCACCATTTATTTTAGTGGTATCTTGGTTCATCTCCCCCATCATTGCTGGATTCTTCGCTGGAGCTTTCTACATAATCATCAAATACTCCGTGCTCATCAGAAAGGACACCTTCCGTTGGGCTTTGATCCTCTGCCCCGTCTTCATGGGATTCACTCTTACCGTCAATCTCTTCGCTTGCATCTACGATGGATCTAAGTGTGAGTTTTAAATCAAAACTGTACGAGTCTTCAAACCACAAACCAAATTTAGCCTTGATTGAATATTTGTTTTTCAGACCTCGGATTCGACAAACTGAGTGTCTTCCAAGCCTTGGCTATCTCCTTGACTACTGGAGTCCTCGGTTGCCTTATCCTGATGTTCCCCCTCCGTGGCTGGCTCACCCGCCGCGCTCACCGTCTTTTCTACTCCGAGCAGAGGAAGAACCAGATCAAGTTGGAAAGCGGAGTTGGAGAGAGTGAGTACTTTAAGATGTTCAAGTCATGCTTCCGGTTTCAGAAAAATCCAAGGTCACTGACATGAAGACCCCAGAGACCGACATGGAAAAGATTCACGACCTGCCCTGGTACAAGTACATGTGGACCGCTGTTCCTGAGGACCGCCTGACTACTAAGGTCTTCAACGCCCTGCAGATCGTTTCCTCCTCTCTGCTTTCCTTCTCTCACGGAGCCAATGACACTGCCAACACTGTTGGACCCCTTCTTGCTGTCTGGATGACATACCAAACCGGTTATGCCTTCGGTGCTGCAGAGACCAGGAACGACTCTCAGGTAATAGAGAAACCTGAATTGATGGAATTCAATGTTTTAGGCTCTTCTTGCCTTCGGTGCTATTGCCATGATCGTCGGTTTCGTAACTCTTGGCCACCGTACAATCAAACTGATTGCCAAGGAAATCACAGTCGACATGAGCCCTGTCTCCGGATTTGCCATCGAACTGGGAACCGCCTTCACCGTCTTGGTCTGCGTCAAAATCGGTAAACTTGAAAATGACGACTAAGCAAATCAAATTTTCCAGGAATTCCCATCTCTTCCACCCACTGTGCAGTAGGAGCTGTTTTGTTTGTTGGATTGGCAAAGTCCACATCTGAAGGAGTGTCCTTTGCGACATTCCGTAAGATCTGCATTGTGTGGCTGCTCTGTTTCCCTGTATCAGCTGCCATTTCTCTTGTGGTCACCATTCTTCTCAAACACTATGTATAATTCCGACAGCATCCTCCTACGCTTTATCCGTGGCATCTACGTGGTCTCGAGCTTTCCCTGATCTTTCTTGATACGACATAATAAAAGAGTTTATCTTTAATAATTGTCTGTTAATTCAATGTGAGGGAGGTAAACAATCATCAAAAATGGATTTTCACACGTCTCAGAATGTCACTTTTCACTATTCCAATACCTCGCTATGGTTGGTTTCCAATTCTTAAAAGACTTTGGAAACAGAAACGTCGGAACAAACATTCTGTGAAAGTGTTTTCCAGCGGACTCGAACTCGAGTGAGTGGACGCCGGTAGCGGATTGTCAGTTCGCCGCTTTAGCCAGTAGGCTATGTGGTGCATCTTCGCGCCAGGCGCCAACACGCCCTTATGAATTCAGCTACGACAACGGTATAAAAGATAATTGGGTCTCCAGCTGAGATTTCGGCATTTCTAAACGTATAAATTCAAATTTAACCGGTTTTAATATAAAAAACACCGCAAATCACATAAAAAAAGCTTAAATTAAAAGACAAGGCATTCAATGGCAGCCGGCTGTCATATTCCACAGCCTTTTTCGCGGCACGGAATCCACCAAATCTAATATTTTCAAAAATCATATAATATAGAATGGTATCATCTACAACCGCCAAAGCGCAAACGGCGATCATCCAACTCCGAAAAGCAAAACCCAATGGACTTTATCGTTTAAGTCGAATTTAAAGATTCTTCGTTTTTTAACCAACCCTATTTTACGTACACCTCAACTTTTTTCTCCTCACAAAAAGCAAACTAGCTTTTTTCAAGGTTAATTCGGTTCTCATGAAAATTAAAAATAATGGTTCCACTGAAGTCAAAATATTTATTGTCCAAATATGCAATAGTTTTATCATTCCCCGCCGATCAAAGACACATAATCAGTTCCGCTCCTGTGCTGCACCGGGAAATCGGCGCTTCCAGAAGACTTGTGCATCTTTTTGTTCAAACAGCAGCAGAGAAAGGCGGTGGCAGCGGAAGATATCACGGCAGCTAGGATGGCAATCAGGAAGACGGTGGAAGAAGATCGGGCAGGAACTACGATGACTTGAGCGGCTTGCTTTGTCCTCTCGACTGCGCGCGGCTTGTTGAAAAGGACCTAAAAGTACCCATAACCAAACATTATTTTAGTAAAGTTACCGTATCTGCATGTTTGCGCGTTTGGCGAATTCCCATCGTGTTGGTCTTAGACTTTCGGGTGTAGGCTAGTCGCATATGCTGGAGGTCGACAACCTCAGCGGCAGTGGACAGAACAATCCAAGTGACGTTGACATCGCAGGGAGGATGGGCCAGGGTTCCATTGTAGATGTAGTAGGATTGAAGGTCGGAGGGCAGGAGAGTGTCCGGAGACACCCAATCGAAGTCAGTTCCGGCATTATCGGGGATTATGAGGTCGGCTAAAATAAATAATGCAAATGATACATCTTAAATGATCTTGCATTCGTTCGTCACACCTCCGAAGCCAAAGATGTCAAAGGGGTTGCGTTTGTCATTGAGGAAAACGGCGACCTGAACAGTGAATTTGAACGTTTCCAATAACAATTTTAATCTTTGCTGAACAAAATGATTATGCAAGTTTAGGGGGGTGTACTGTTTCTAAAAATCTTTCTAATCAGTGAGACTACACTCCCCATAAACTTTTACTGATAAACAATTTAGATAATATTTTTGTGCACTAGAAAACTTACCACAACAATACCATCCTCAATCTTCTGAGCTTCCTCAATCGGCATTCCGTCCTTGGTGTGAACGAAGTGGACCTACAAATACATATTCTTGTATTCAACTTTAGTTATTCTACCTCCAAATCATGCCTGGCGCCGTCAACCGTATGTCCGTAATAATCAAACGGATTGATGATTGCGAAAAACATGTTGGGCAACTCCCAATGAACATCAGCTAGCTTGTAGTTCCCAGCCAGAGGACCACCCACGAGGGTCGGTCTCTTTGTCCAGTTAGCGTAGCCGTGGATGGTCGCTGTGTAGTTGCTCTCAGTTTCCGTGACTGTTTCCGAAATGTCGTAGTTGTTGAACTTCAAAGGAGGAAGGCTGACTGGGGTCACTTTTTCTGAAATTCCAAGCTTTACCGAAGACCTAAGATAAAAACTAACTTGTTTCAATGTCGATTGGAGATTTCCTACTACCGGTGACGCATTTTAGAAGTTCTGGGTCTTTGGCGGATCCATCAAGAAGTCCGATTATAGCAGAACAGAGGGGTAGAAGGAGCACCAGTGCCAACGAACGCATGGCTCAGAATGAATGGCTTTTAGACCGAATGGACGTAGGTCAACAAGCGGGTAGGGCGGGAGCACCCGTAGTTATGCCATGGGAATCAGTCGATTGATAGGTAAACGATCAAAGAAAGCGACCTCAATTAAGATATGACCGCCATTCTGGAGTATCGATTACTTCGGCGTTAGTTTAACTATATTACTTTGGCTAACGCATATTAGTGATTACTTTGGAACTCCTTCTGGGGAGGAACCTTCTTCGTTTACACCAAAGAGAGAGAGAGAGAAAGCGAGAGAAAAAAATATTTTGCCTGTCCCATAATCTCTTCATTTACTTTATACTGTACCCCATTTGTATACCCTCTCCGCACCCTTATTACTGCGCTTGGTTTTCGTCCCTTTGTCTATGCTTTTCGCAGATTTTCCGTTCCCATAGCCAGATTAATCGCTTTTTAGCCGTGTTTCCCACACCGAGATCAGTTTTTATGGACTAAAACATGAAAATACAGTAACAGTAGGGAAGGCATCTAAGGGAAAGTGTTGCATAGATGACAAACAGTACGTGCGATGTAAAGCAATCGCAATGAACGGTCCGGGTAAGACTGCTTATTAAAAACTAGTTCTCGTTTCTACCAGTCGGTACCATTCTGTGTGAATCGTTCATATGTACTTATAACGCTCTATCTCTGGATTGTGGTAGTTTCTTCTGATTATTTAAAATTGCCCGCACCTGCGCGAATCCCCTCATCAGTCTAGCCCCAGCATATTTGCATCCAGCTGGGAAACAGACATGAATTTTGTGTGTTTGGTTCCTGTAAGATTTAGTCAGAAATGGATTTATTTAGCTCTTCAGAGAATGGTTTTCTTGTCATAAGGGTTCTTTGTCCGATCCCAGAAATTAACACAAGCAGCTCGGAAGGCGGTAAAAAGCCTCTTTCTTTGGCGGACAAAAGACTTACAATCGGATATTGAACCTAACTGTATACAATGGGATGACTCGATAAGAGATCTGCTTGCGGAGCCTCTACTTTCCAAACTCATATTTTTTCCTTTTAAACTACGGTAGTTCCCCACGGATATATTTAGAATTGTCAGCACAGCGCCGATGTCGGCGCATCAAAAGCCAGCTGCGACTTTTTAGATAACAGCTGCAAAACAAAACAAAAATTTGTCTGGCGGGTTACTGTAGCTGTGTTCAGTTAAAAATAGCTTTGCCGAATTTAAAGCCTTGAGAAACACTTCCAGTTTCTTTTGATGAAAATACTTTGTTCATCTTTCTGTCTACTTTCTTGTTTCACTTTTCGCCCTCAGTTTGTGAAACACCGTAACTTCATTAGATGCCGCATTATTCGACGCCGTCGTCGACCTGGAGCAAGCCAAATTCAAAACTGTCGGCTCTCTTTGATAGCCGAGTTCTATAGAATTGCCCGAAGGTGGATTGTGACACCGATAGGGCGCCTTTTGTAAGTTGCAGTAAATTCCGTTGGCCGACTTCAAACAGCGCCGACACAAAGGTTTATTTCAATTTCTGGGAAGAGAAATGCAAGGTCATTCGGACAAGTACCTACGGGCAAGGACAAGTACAACCAAGACAATAGCTTAACGTGACTTTGAAAGAAAAATGGGGTGTGAATATGTTTTGAAATCTGGTCACTTCAAGGGGAAATTGGATTCAAATAAAAAAAATCTGTTGAATATAACGAAAGAAGAAAAGAAAAGTTATCGTGTTTTGTTATTCTACTTGACTCTCAAGCGACATTTGTTGCAGACATTCTTAATAGGAAGAAACTTTGGTTAATTGGAAACATAATGAGCAAAATACATGAATTTTAAGTGAATGCAGTACACATACAGAATGTAAAAATGGATGCTCATAAGAAAAGGAAAATCTGTTTAGAATCCAGATGTCGGAGACGAGCGATCGACTGCGCCCTGCAATCGTTTCTTACAAATGTCAAAATACCCCAGTATACATAAACAGTTAGCCAAAGGAGAGCCAAACCAACCTTGGCAGGGAAAAAACATTTCAGTTGTTTTCAATCAATTGGCTCTACGCTGAGCTCACGCGGGAAGATGGCATTCTGAGCTGTATCAACTTCGTCATCAGAATCCAATTCTGAAATGTTGGATAAAGTCAGATTTACGAGTAATAAACCAACCGATGACGTCCACAGGAGGAAGGGCAGGCTCTTGCCACGTTCCATCTATCCGGATAACTACTTCAGTTGTTTCAGCCGCTGTGTTGTGAAGAACTTGTTTAAAGTACCTGCAAAACTGAATTGATTGGGCATACAGAATCTTATCAAAGAAGTAATGAGGACCTTTTCCAAAATTCGTATTTGAGAAAACTGTGTTTTGTAAATATAACTTCAAAAACTAACCCGTCAATGATAAGGTTGGCCAAAGCAGGTGCCAAACAGATTGGACATTTCCATTTTGCCGCTTCGTTATCGTTGAAGCTGAGGAAATTTGTTAGATCGAAGCACTCCAAATGAGTACAGCTTCGGCACCTCGCGGGCACACGAATGCGGTTTTTTCCAAGCTGAAACAAATATATTAATCATAACATTTTTTCAATATTAGGATTCATCAAAAATATTGAACAGCCTTAAACATGAAAAGACTTACAGGGCAAAGAAGAGTAACCTTCATTTGGTCAACAGCGAGGTCATCGGACAACATCCTCACGATGACAGTTTCCCTTGTGACTTCCGAGGCCTAAACATGTACTGCATATCTGGAGTAACAACCATAAGTCACCCGCTGATACTCAGCATCTTCAGAGATGCTCTTTGCAAGACTGTCCACTGATGCGTGGTTAACAATCAGAAGTTTAATGGCAAAATCACAGATGTCTCCGGTCCAGGCGGATTCCAATCTGAAATTTGAAATTGTTAAACGATGTTTGGTAATTCACACCTGTGGTTGTTTTCTTCAGGGCGATCGGAAAGACAATAGGCCGTCACGTCCACAGGATTGGGGGCTTTCTACAATAAGCGAGTGCGTGAGTGATTGAGTGCGTGCGTGCGTGCGTGCGTGAGTGAGTGAGTGAGTGAGTGAGTGAGTGAGTGAGTGAGTGAGTGAGTGAGTGAGTGAGTGAGTGAGTGAGTGAGTGAGTGAGTGAGTGAGTGAGTGAGTGAGTGAGTGAGTGAGTGAGTGAGTGAGTGAGTGAGTGAGTGAGTGAGTGAGTGAGTAAGTGAGTGAGTGAGTGAGTGAGTGAGTGAGTGAGTGAGTGAGTGAGTGAGTGAGTAAGTGAGTGAGTGAGTGAGTGAGTGAGACCGACCTTTAACGATACAGAGTGTCCGTTAATTGAGATATGTGCATGTTTCCTAAGATGCTTCCTCATCTCCTTCCATTGATCTGCTGAAGGATTAATCCGCCAATACTCGAACCTGAAACGTAAATAAAATCAACGTTAAAAGCATCGCCTTACGTCAGAAGAATCCTCTGTTTAGGACGAGGTCTCATATGCCAACCGCTTGTGAACTCATTCAGGGTTTTCACGGGAAGTTTGAAGTGAAAGAGTTTCTGAATCTTTCTGTTTTTGAAACTCGAATCGAAGCCACCTTTCGGTTCTTCTTGTCCTCGTCCTCCTTGCAGAAAAGCGCCGTTGGATAGATCAGGGGGTCCAAACGATCCATAAAGGAAGAAAAAGGCTGTTCGAAACAGACATTTGACTAAACTTTTGATGTATTATAAACACACAAACTCACTGCCGGGAGAGGAGGCAATGGAGATTCCTGTGGCGCAGGAATTTCAAGGATCTTTTCCTCATCAGGGCAATGGTCCACTCCACCGGTTTCCATCATGAATCACGCGTAAACTAAAAAAACAAGTTTTTTTTATTTTGAATAATAACTATTAAACAACACATAGTTAACCGGGAAAGGCTTTAAAAAAACAAAGGTGATTTTATGGAAATTACATTGTATTGCCTTTGAAGGCATCAACTCATTTTAGTTTTCAAAATCCACAACGGACAACCGCTGTTTGCGCCTGTTAAAGGTTAGTGAGTACGTGGTCCCGCGCAAAATAGCGGTAGATCAAATGCGACCCCAAACTATTAGCGTGAGAGAGCACGCGGAAAAAGGAGTGAGCAGAGAAACCGCTAACATATACCGGTCTTAAATGCTTCTGCCTCTTCCACTACTATGGGAAATACGAATAGATGGTTAGACATATACTACAAATTGCAAGTTTCCATCAGATTGGAATTCAATTTTTAAACTGAAGAGTTTCATGGAAATTTTGTGTGAACCAAAACTTTGTGAAGAAAATAAAATTGGAAAATAGACTACGACAAAATCCAAGAATACGAAAGAAACAAAGAACCAGAGCGATATATGGGGCGAGTGAATGGTCGCAACTGGCGCATTCTGTCGATGCCGTCATAAGGGTTCTTTGTCCGATCCCAGAAATAAACACAAGCTGCGCGGAAGGCGGTAAAAAGTCCTCATTCTGTTGCGGACAATGGCTTACGATCGGATATTACACCCAACTGTTTATAATGAGATGAGCCGATAAGAGACCATCGCCGCCTGGCAGCCTTGCGGGGCCTCAACTTTCCAAACGCTTATGACAAAAAGCTTGTCCTCTCTATTTTAATACTACGGTAGTCCCGACGGATTTTTCAGAATTGTCAGCACCTGCGCGGATGTCGGCGCATCCAATGCCAGCTGCGACTTTTTAGCATGCAGCTGCAAAACAGACGGCGACGTTGTCTGGCGGATTACTGTAGGGTTCAGTTAAAAATAGCACATATCAAATTATCTTAGCAAAGTGGCCGTGCTGTAGGAAATAGCAACCCAACCGAAGCTCAGTCCCCCTATGTCGCATGTGACCATCCTTCCCTTGTTTGTGCTGAGATTCGCCGTTCCCAGAGTCAGCCGACTCATCGCTTCTTTCGGCCTGTTTTCCTTTTCCCCTTTGTTTTCATGGGTTACGGTATGTCCGAATTTCGGCGTGGCGGACAAAGCTCGCTCCTTTACGGCCCCGAGTTTTTGAATTGGCAGCATAATGGAGCGATGATTGTGTAAATGCGATATGAATTGGACGAAGAAACACAAAGATATTGCAATAGCGTGACAAATGTTTTTGAACCATTGCTTTGAAAGGGCCCTTTTACTTTTTAAAACTTTGCTGATTTCATGAAGACACACTGCATTAGCGTGGCAATAGAATATCCTAGTTTTCCCTAGATTTATACGAATTTTCTGACAACAATGGCAAAGCATTGGCTGATTCAAACACCAAAGAGTTGAGTCGCAGAAAATCCAAAAATTCATACGACTATTTAGACAAACTGTTAAAATTATGTTCGATAATGGGAGAAAAACCATTAACTAGTGATAATTCCACAATGAAAACTAATTTTTCTCGTATTCCCCCTCGTCATTGGTTACGGTAGAGAATTATCGGAAGGATCACTCGCGTGCCCTTTTCCGTCACTCTTTTTCTGGTGATTTGGTTGTGAATCAGCCTTTCGAAATCCAATGATGTCTCTCGTCCTCTGACACACGTCATTTAGCATACTTTAGTTAAGGGAGGGGGATTTGTTTACAAAAGTTAATTTTTATTACACTTCTTACCCCTATGGTTTAATTGAAACAGAACTCTCTTAATCTTTTCCAGAATCGTTGAGGTTCCTTTCGAAGAATACGGTAGTTTTGTAAATCACTCCGCACTGTATGCCTGCAGACGCTGAAATTCAAAAAAGTTTCGGCTCTCTTTGATAGCCAAGATCTATAGAAATGGCCGTCGGCGGCTGTCGACCCCGCTTTTGTAACCTTAAGTGCTTCACAAGGCCTTCCTTCGTATCAAAGCAAGCGTGGTTTTGAGATCCAAATAGAGCAAGAGGGGGAGAGACAGAAGAAGAGACAGAGAGAGAGAGAGAGAGAGAGAGAGAGAGAGAGAGAAAGAGTGAGAAAGAACGAGTTGAGACAGACAGATAGAGAGGAGAGAGAGACAGAGAGAGAGAGAGAGAGAGAAAGAGAGAGAGAGAGAGAGAGAGAGAGAGAGAGAAGACAATAGAGGGGGGAAGAGGGAGGGAGGGAGAGAGACATTGCTTCTAACGTTTGTCCGAAGTGAAAACTTATGGGATAACGGCTAAAACGGCTTTAAACAGAAGAATTCTGCGGAAAACTTGGCTAAGCCTCCTCTGGTGATTGTCGCCAATTTGCTTGTCGCCAATTTTTAAGATTAAATGTCACTACTTTTTAAAACATTATCTAAACCATGTCTGCGCATCATAAAATATGGCATTTTTCCTCTTTTGCCTGAATCAGGTCCCTTGTGTAACCAGTCGCCTCCGATCTCAAGCTTTGTAATAAAATTGGTTCATGCTGCTTAACAGGGAACGCATGAACTCTATACTAGTTATACTCATTTTTGCTTGTAAACCCCCTGGGGCGGGTTACTGTAGGTAGGCGGGGGCATGGGCGTGGCCTGCAGCAGACCCGTCCCCTTTCAGTCTCCGCCGTACACTTTTCTCTACTGCTCGCAGTGCTACAACTCTTCCTTAATGTTCACAGAAAGAGAGAGAGAGAGAGAGAGAGAACAAAGAGAGACAGACAGACAGACATGAATGAAAGAAAGAAAGAAAGAAAGAAAGAAAGAAAGAAAGAAAGAAAGAAAGAAAGAAAGAAAGAAAGAAAGAAAGAAAGGAAGAAAGAAAGAAAGAAAGAAAGAAAGAAAGAAAGAAAGAAAGAAAGAAAGAAAGAAAGAAAGAAAGAAAGAAAGAAAGAAAGAAAGAAAGAAAGAAAGAAAGAAAGACAGAGAGAGAGAGATAACGAGACAGACAAAGAAAGAGAGAGAGAGTGTGCGTGTGTGAGATAGAAACAGAAAGCCGCAGAGACAGACAGATTCTGTCAAGTGACTGAGAAATTGTCTTGCCGGCTTACGACTCTTACTGTCCCACCCCAAATCCCCTCAGTCCCCGGTATTTATTCATGACTGGCAGAGTGGAGTCAGAGTCTCAACTTGCTGTGACTGTTGAGATCTGCCCCCTCTCTGCTGGTCTGTTTATATAACTGCGTCTACTATTCAACCAATGCTATTATTCACACTTTCCCATTCACTGTCGCCAGTCGTCAGACCTCATTTTTTCCTATCCCACTCCTCAACAATGGAAAACTCATCGGCCCTCCTGGACAGTGACCACTTCCTTCTACCTGCAAGTACTTTGCAGGGTAAGTTACACAATATTATGACTTTTATGTACAGTCATAATGTTGGGTACCTTGCCCGGCGTGTACAACGCTTTCCCTTCTCTCAGTCTCTACCGTCAACTTATTCCTACAGAGGCAATACTGTTAAAAAGATAAGTACTAAAGTTGTTGCATCACTTAACACTCAAATTTCAGGCTGGCCAGTTCTCTTGTGTTGTACATTGTCTCTGCACAGCATGCAATACTACGGTACCATCCGCGACACTTTGGTTAGCATTTAAACCTCTTTTCTCAAAAGATCTAATTTTCCAGGCGCTGTCCGTTCAACTTCAACTAGCCCCGACGACTGTCTTCAACCTACTGGGCCACAGCAGACATTCGATGACACCGTAGAACATGTTCAAACAAACACGCCTTAAAGGAGAACCGCAAGATGAGTTTCCTCTCACTCCTTTCCCTGTCTCTGTTTTTCCTCCGTTTCTCAGCGAGTAATTTTGAGATTCCCAACTTCGTGAGCAAATCGATCCATGCAATGATCATCCCCGTTCAAATAACAGAACCTCAACAACGTGGGTTGATTGAGTGACGAATGCAATATCAGCCGCTAGTTTTCGGAGGAACTTTTACACTTTGGCAGATCCATTATTTGCCATTTTTTGCATTTTCGTAAAAATGTTTTGTGTTTTGCACAAAGCTGTTCAAAACAGTGAAAAGCGCAAGACTTTTTAACACATTAACTCCAATGCGCAATTACTTCCGGCTGTTTTTCTTTGACCATTTTTCATTTGTTTTCATTGTCCTTCAGATTGTCAATGAGCGTATTACGCTTGCGCACCTCTTGCTTTAGGAAAAGACACCAAAATGCGCGCAGGCTAATGTCTCTTTCAAACTCTAGAAAAAACTTCTAAGTAATTGCCGACAGATGACTTTGGGAAAGTTTGCGAACTGGGATTACTGTATATGAAGATTAACCGCTTATAAATGTCTCAGCGTTCATTTTTGTTACAGCTGATTACACGTTTTCTTGGTATTGTGACTTCGCTGTGATCTTCTTTCCAATGAGCTCCCAAATGCAAATCAAATGATATCGCAAGGGCAGTCCAAGCCGAGCAGCGTGAGCCTGCGTTGTAATGTTGCCTAAATCAGGCAATAGTTCCGCGTGCTTTTATCTCTTGAAGGGGTGTTTCACATAGATCTGGGGGGCGAATGAGCTTCCATAGAAATACATGTGTAAATAAACACCGATAGAAAGAGAGCGCAAAGAGAGCAAGAAAGGGCGCGCGCGCAAAAGAGAGAGTGACAGCGCGCAAGAGAGAGAGAGAGACGTGGATAGAGAGAGAGAGAGAGAGAGAGAGAGAAGGAGAGAGAGAGAGAGAGAGAAAATAGTTTGGCCACCAACCCAATTTGCTTGCCATGCAGAGAAGGTAATTGTTTCGATTTACTGAATCACCCAAGTAATTGTTGCAATCGCCTTCCCGGCTTTCGAGCCTTCCTGCCCTAAGAAGAGTTCCCCAATTTTTCCCAACCCCCTGTTGGTTTGCAGGGAAGGCACAGGTTTTACTTTACTTAAAATGCTTAGTAATGCATCCCTGTGTCTTTTCGGCGACCATAAACGTGTCCTTTTCATCGCCCCAAGACCCCATCGTCAGTCGTCAGATACTACACTGCGTCATTCACAGCTACTGTATTCTTTCTCTCGACAGATCGTCAGCATATATTTCTCACTCCTACCACCCACCCTACCCCGATTTTCACTTTCAATTTCTATAAGATAAGTTTGTATATCTAGGCGTTTAAAGTTTTTCATTTTAAAATGGGATGTTTTCTCGTGGAATCATCTTCACGTCTCGGTCAACGAAACGACGTCATTCGTAACAGCAGTAAATGGATCTTTCTGTAAGTTCATGAGCTCCTTTCAAGTCTTTTGGTTTTTGTTTCAGAACGATGCTCTGTCTATTTCTGAGGGGTTACATCAGAAAAGCTTTTACCAGACTGTCTTTATTCGGAATGGTCGCACACCATTACCAGACAAGACGAGAACTCCTCTAAAGACAGAAACTTTGTTGGCTCAATTGGGAGACAAATCGGCTGCATTACACTTGAACACACACACACACACACACACACACACACACACACACACACACACACACACACACACACACATAAATACATACATACACACATCAAGAGAGATAGAGACCCGGAACCCTTCCTTTTCAGTTGCTCGGTTTGCAGGGAAGGTGATTGCTTTGGTTAACTGTACCTGACAAGTCACCTGTGCAATCGCCTTCCCCGCCTCTGAGCCCTCCCATCCATATTTTCCTGAAACTGTGTTTACCGGCAGAGTAGGGGTTGCACTCAACATGGTTGTGACTGTTGAGCAGTGGCTCTACTCTGCCGGTTGGCACAACCATCCCCATTCTCAAGTATTCGATCAAAACTACGACTTCTTCAAACAATTCACTTCATTTAACTTCGACAGTCCTCCTTCGTCAGTCGTCATGATCACCCCCGCCCCCTTCCCCTCCCCCTGCTATTCAAGAACTCCCCTTTCCCCTTCACTATATTGCGGCAGTTCTTCCTCGTCAGTCGTCAGATACTTTTCTATCTCCTATGACTATTTATTGTTTTTCTTCAACTACAGCGGCATATGTGTTCAAGATAAGTTTAAGGCTAAACGTAAATGTAACGTTGTGTTTTCAGGAAACCAAACCGAACTGAGGCAGTGACTTCTGAGACGAAATTTTCCTAAACGCCCCCTTCCCTTTTCGATGACAGGGAACAACTCCCAAATCTTTTCATTTATGTCATTGCTAGGTGGCAGTTCAATATTATGACTTCTTTGGCTAGTGGTAATTTTGATCTGCCACCAGGCGGGCATATCATTTCTGCCCCCCCCCCTTTTCCTACCTACCGATACCCAGAACGGCTGGCAGGAAAGGCACAGTCTTCATTTCACTGAACGTGCTCAGTCAAACGTTGGCTTTGTCTTCCCGGCTACCTTTTGATTCTTCGTTTCTAATCGACAGTCTGCACTTCTTACTTCCTACCCCCTTCGTCAGTCGTCAACTACTCCAATCTCTCATTTGAAGCTACTATATTATTTGCCTCGACAGAACATCACCTCCGTTATTCTATTTCTTAAACCGGGCTATCCACATATCCCACTTCGATTGCTAACTGGGAGGTCCGATGACGTTTTCCACCTTGTGTTTGTTTAATGTAAAGCAACCACTACCTTACATCAGTAACGTGCTTCGCAGGGTAAGGATGACCATATCATGACTTTTATGTACAGTCATAATATTGTCTACGTTACCCGGCGTGCACAACGCTTTCCCTTCTCAAAGTCCCGCCCGTCTAGCTAATCCTAGAGCTGCACGACCGTTTCAAAAATAAGATGAGTTTTACAATCGTTGCATTAATAACACTGAAATTTCAGGTTGGCACGCCTCTCAGAGCACACGATAGTACAATAACAACAACTAGTTTGCGCAGAAACTTCTAGACACTTGGTGAGCATTTAAACCTCTTTTCTCAGAAGATCAATTTTTTACAGTCGCTGTCCGTTCATCTACAACTAGCTCTAACAACTGTCTTCCACCACTGGGCCACAGCAGACGTTTGATGATACAGAAGAAGGATGTTCAAACAAGCACCTAAAAGCCAAGAGATGAGTTTCAACTTTCACTGCTCCCCCATTGCAGTACTTTTACTCCTTTCCTCAAAGAGAATTTTCAGATTACCAGATTCGTGAGCAAACTGCTCCGTGTAATGATCATCCACGTGCATCTGAGAGAACTCCAACAATGCGGATTGCGTGAGTGATGACTTCAACCCTTAGGATGAGTTTGGGGGAGATCTGATGATGCAATAGTTAGTTTTCGTATTTCCGTCGCTAAACCCAAGGGGTTCACTATGAGAATAGAATGTTTGTTTTTTCGCATAAAACGGTTCAAAACGGAGAACCGCGCAAAAAATTTAACGGCTAAGGCTTATCCAATGCGTCATAAACCCTGCCGGTCATAAACCCCGTCATAAACTTTGACGGTGTTTTCCTGAGTTGGTAGATGAAGGATTGCGTGATCAAGTCACTCACTAAGTATACAATTTTCACATTGACGGAAAATATTCAAATACAAAGTATCATTGTTCGTTTAGATCTTCAATGAGTCCCACTGTGGCGCCAAAGCAACTCTTGCATAATGAATAGGCGTCTGAAATTTATACTGCTCGCTTGGTATCATCATTTTCGGCGCGACGCCAATTTTTAAATATAATTTTTAAATAGTTTATATCGGTGCATTTAAATTATATTTGGTGGGTCATGTTTTAAAAACTTACTGGTTAAAAGACGAAATAAACACAACTTGCTCAAAAAGCGGTAAAAAACCTCATTCTGTTGCGGACAATGGCTTACTATCGGATATTTTACCAAACTGTTTATAATGAGATGAGCCGATAAGCGACCATCGTCGTCTGCCAGCCTTGTGGGGCCTCAACTTTCCGAACGCTTATGACAAAAAGCTTGTCCTCTCTATTAGAATACTACGGTAGTCCCGACGGATATCTCCGACTTGCCAGCACCTGCGCGGATGTCGGCGCATCAAATGCCAGCTGCGACTTTTTAGCACGCAGCTGCAAAACAGACGGCGACGTCGTCTGGCGGGTTACTGTAGGGTTCAGTTAAAAATAGCACATATCAAATTATCTTAGCAAAGTGGCCGTGCTGTAGGAAATAGCAACCCAACCGAAGCTCACTCCCCCTATGTCGCATGTGACCATCCTTCCCTTGTTTGTGCTGAGATTCGCCGTTCCCAGAGTCAGCCGACTCATCGCTTCTTTCGGCCTGTTTTCCTCTTTCACCTTTGTTTTCAAGGGTTACGGTTTGTTCGCATTACGGCGTGGCGGACAAAGTCCGCTCCACTACAGCCCTTTTACCGTCACTCTTTTTTTGGTGGTTTGGTTGTGAATCAGCCTTTCGAAATCCCGTAATGTCTCCCGTCCTGTGACACACGTCATTTAGTATACTTTAGTTAAAGGAGGAGGATTTCTTTACAAAAAGTTAATTTTTATTACACTTTTTACCCCTATGGTTTAATTGAAACAGTTTGAGCCTCTCTGAATCTTTTCCAGAATCATTGAGGTTCCTTTCGAAGAATACGGTAGTTTTGTAAATCACTCCGCACTGTAGGTTGCAGACGCTAAAATTCAAAAAAGTTTCGGCTCTCTTTGATAGCCGAGATCTATAGAATTGCCCGTCGGCGGCTGTTGACCCCGCTTTTGTAACCTTACGTGCTTCACAATGATTTCCTTCGTATCAAAGCAAGCGTGGTTTTGAGACCCAAATAGAGCAAGAGAGGGAGAGACAGAAGGAGAGAAAGAGAGAAAGAAATCGCTTCACCACAGACGCTGAAAAATGTTAAATTCTGAAAAGATGTTCAACGTAAATAAAGATATTTTTGAAAAAATCTCTTGCTATTCAGAAAAACTACCTTGATTCTGTTGAAAAAATGTTTCAAAAATTTTTTATCCAAAACTATTTTAAGATTTCAGGGGGTCTGGGGGGCGAAGCCCCCCAGCTAGACCGAGGCGCGCGCCGCAGGCGCGCGCCTCGCTCTAGTCAGTTTGGCATATATAGGGTTGTTTCAATTTTAAATTTCAGATTGAGTGGCACTCTCGTTTTTTTTATAAAGGGTTCGCTACGTCTTCTGGAATGATGTTGGAACTACGCCATTTGAAATGATGTTCAAGATAACTGTTTAGATGGAAAACTACAAGATTAGTCTTTTCTCTCATCATTTTCCTGATCCTTGCCTTTGTGCCTTCCATAAAGTAAATTGCAGATCACCAACTTCGTTTCAACATGCTCTTGGAGGTCAGCATCTTGATTAGTCTGAAGGTCTCTGATTCTGTGGAGTAACCGGTGAAAATGCAGAGAAAAGAAGAGAGAAAGAGAGAGAAAGAGAGAGAGAGAGAGAGAGAGAGAGAGAGAGAGAGCCGACCACTTTACCAAGCCGCTTTTCATGCAGGGAATGTGATTGTTTCGGTGTACTGTATTAGACAAGTGACCCTACCAATCGCCTGACCCGGCTTACGAGCCTCCCTATCCTAATTTTAACCTATCTCCATTTCCTTATAAAACGATCCACTCCGGGAGAGTAGTCACTGTCTCAACTTGTTGTGGCTGTTGACACCGGTCTCTGCTCTCCCGGCATGATCGTCCCACGATCTTCCTATTCCTTTTACTATTCAACTACTACTTACACAGCGTCTGCTGCTGTTATATATATCGACAGTTCTTCTTCGTCAGTCGTCAGATCGTCAATTTCCTCTGCCACAATCGTTTACTAAATGTTGTGGATCATTGCGGTGTTTCAAGATAAGTTTAGATGTCCTTTGTGCTTCAAATAGTTCTATCTTTAGATGCAGAGCAATCCTGATGCGGTGACAGACCATTGACCAACCATACAATTTCAGGATCTTGGAGGTCACAGTAAAAAGCTGAGTTTTGAAATTTATAAATTTTAACCCCCATTCTCCCTTTTCCTGCTCCTCTGTCGCCAACTGAGAGTGTTTCAATTGTGCCAAAACCATGTGTGTGAGTTATGGCAAATTGAATCACTCTCGGAATGTGACTCTTCCGGTCCAGCAATTAGACATTTCGTTTCTTAGTGGAATGTCGCTTTTCCGAAATCTTCTACCATCCAACCATTCCTAATCCTCCGCTGAGCTAATTTTCGACAGTTCCTCCTCGTCAGTCGTCAGATTCGACTATTCATTTGGCAGTAAGCCATCTAACTGTGGTGGATTGATGTGGTGTTTAAAGTAAGACGACTGGGAATTAAATAATCAAGCAGTTTTTAAGTGCATATGCCAGCTTTCGCTTCAATTTCCGAACTCAACGCATCCACTTCGTCGCCGAAACAATGTTAACTCCACCAGCTTTGCATCCTACGCAGACAGAAGATGAGTTGTAAATCTTCAGGATTAATTTTCCACACTTGTTCCGTTCCCCTCCTCTGTTGCCAGGTGAGAGTGTTTCAAATGTGCCAAAACCATGTGTGTGTGAGTTATGGATCTTTTGAAGCACTCTCGGCGAGTGGCTCATCCGTCTCCGCAAGTAGAACTTTTGCTTTTTATTGAAAGGTGGCTTTACCGAACTTTCTGGTACCCGAAAAAACTGAGCCATCTCGAATGCCTTCTGTTGAAATTATGGTATTTTCAGATCTACTGATCGCTTGTGGCTGTGACTGATTATCTTTTTGGTGGAAAACGTCATCGTGTGCCCTGTCCCACCTTCTACCGTGTTGCCAACCGAGAGGGGTGAATTTCTTTAATCACTATGATTGCCAGTGATTGTAGGTAACGCTCTGGCTAAAAATTGAGCTGTCATTCTGGAGTAGCCTTAACGCCCCAACAACGTAGAAATCTAAAAAGTGTGAAAGGCAGTTCCTAAATTTGGCGTACTCAAGAAATAAAGTATCTTTTCTGCGCTCTTTCACTCTGAAGTAGTCAAATGCTTAAAATAAATGCATATCCTCCTAGTTGTTGATACCCGAGCCTTTTTTCGGTTTCCCAGGCTTGATGACTAACCGCTTTTTTCCGGCTGTTTTCATCATCGCGCGTTGTTTTGAAGGATTACGGTAGTCTCGAATGATGTGTCAGCGGACGAAGTACGAGGGAGGCAATGGCGTACCATTTCGTAATATGAGGTCACCTTTTAAAAAATAAAGTGTTCCGTCGAGGGCACACATCCCCCAACACACACACACACACACACACACACACACACACACGCACGCACACGCACACGCACACACAGACACACACAGATGAGATAGAGGGAGAGAATATAAAATAGAGAACAAGGCCCTTACTGTTCGTTATGCGGAGAAGGTGATTACTTCGGTTAACTGTATCTGGCAAGTTACCAAAGCATTCGCCTTCTCCGCTTGCGAGCCTTCCCATCCTCACTTTACTCAGATTGGGCTTGCCGGCAGAGTAAAGTCTGAGCTCAACTTGGTGTGATTGTTGAATCCAGCCTCTACTCTGCCGGGTGGCACTGCTATTCTAACTCTCTAGTATTCGGCTAAGACTATGGATAAACTAGACAAATCAACATCACTATGTTTCCACAGTATTCTTTCGTCAGTCGTCAGATACCCACTTCCCTTGATCACCCCCCCCCCCTCAATAACCCTCTCCCCCTTTCGCTGTATTTCGACAGTTCTTCGTCGTCAGTCGTCAGATGCGTCCCTACCTCCTATTACTAATTATTGTTTTTCTTCAACTACATCAACACATTGTGTTCAAAATAAGTTGAAGACTAAATGTGAAAGTTACATTTAGGAACTTTTATTCCTTCACCTCCCACCCCCGTTGCCAACTGCGAGGTGCTGTGATTTCAGTTTGTAAACCTTGGTTGACCCTGGGATCATCGGCCTCCTGGGCCGTCACAATTTTGTCCCAGGTAATATGTGCTTGGCAGTGTGCACCTGCCATCATTTGAAATTACAGTCATAATACTGGCAGGTGCGCCCTGTTGGTACGACAATGCTATTTCCTTTTTTCAGATGGTATACCTGTCTTTTACTATTCTTTTGGCATTTCCAATCTCGTTTCCAGTCATCGATGAGGGCTACGATAATTTATATCGGCAATCCTGCTGTCTGCATATCATTGCTGAAGCCCTAAAAGATTAGTTTCAGAGCACGTTGCAAAGTAAAACGTTAATTTCCAGATTGAAGATGTTTGGAGCCATACAAGTTATCTTTTTCTTCCGGTTACAACCTCCTGAAATCCTGCCAAGGTACACAAACGCATTTTCAGGTCAACTCTTGGCCGGCTTCCGCAAGTTTGGTTCCCATTCCTATCTCACCCTGTTTCCCTCAAACTATGCCCGGCAGGGAGAGTAGGGTGTGATTAGCTTGCTGAAACTGCTATTTCTCGCCCCTTCTCTCTCGGTCAGCATGCCAACCCTTTCTCTTTTCCTCTCAGCATTCGACAGTTTCCCTCTCCTCGTCAGTCGTCACTGTCTACTGGAGTGTCCTATTTCCTTTTAACTGCAACGAGGCAAACCCTCTACTATTTCAAGATAAGTTCGGGGCTTATTTGTTAGAAAATGTAAATTTTTCAGATACCATGTCCGAAATAGAGCTCCAGGCGCCAGGCAACCTTTTTTCGTGTCGCCCAGCCTCCAACCTGGCAATTTTACCCCAGGTGTGCAGCTGCTAACCCCCGCGTTGTAGGCGGCTTACCTACTGCAGGCTGCAACCTCACTGGAACAATTCCACTCTTGATCTCTTGCTTTGGAACTCACACTTCAATTTGGAAGGCAACTGTAAGTTTACGGGAAGTGAGCGGAGTCCCTGCTGGGAGCCGCCTTTCTTCTCGCCATCAGCCGCTCATCCACTGCTAACCCAAGTTACGATCGCTTTGATGACTGGCACAGCTTCCTAACCCCTTTCTCAAACGCCCGGCTTGTACTAAACTGTGTATAGCAGGGACAGTAGGGTCGAGTGTTCACCTTGTTGAGACTGTTGATACTCCCCCCTGCTGTCCCGGTTTGCATGTTTATGTTTTCTTTAAATACCATTGTTTTTACTGTTCAACTACCATCCACAGAATGTCCACCCTATTACTATATTTCGGCAGTTCTTCCTCGTCAGTCGTCAGATACTCTGAGCACTACCACAATTGCTCTCTTCTATTATTGCTGCCAACTGCGATTGCATAACCTCCCCCCATCTACAACGCGTCCCGGGTTGCAGACTGGGAGGTCATGTGATTTGAGTTAGCCAAATTATTTTTGACACTCGGATCATCTGGCCTAATGGGACATGACCACCTCCTTTCATTAAACATGTGCTTTGCAGGGTGCACCACCAACTATTATGGCTTACATGTACAGCCATAATATTGCCTGGCGCACCCGGCTTGCACGCCGGTCCTTCACCCTCATCTACTGCTCAGCACAACTACTAATCGTTGATCCTATTTGATCCGTCTACATAAGGTAATTTTGTTAAAGCACTTATTCTACAAATCTTAATTTGGAAACCTCAGCAAAGATCTTCGTCTACCATCAATGGCATTGCCTCTCAGACCGAAATCTTCTGGTACTCTGGTCTTTCGCGTCGGCTCA
Organism: Oscheius sp. G VE-2021; assembly: GCA_022343465.1. Lineage (NCBI taxonomy): Eukaryota > Metazoa > Nematoda > Chromadorea > Rhabditida > Rhabditidae > Oscheius > Oscheius sp. G VE-2021. The sequence goes on along the minus strand of JAJQXH010000029.1, from coordinate 3,462,302 downwards.
AAACACCTCCCGCTAATTAGAAGAATCACCGCAAAGCCTACAATTGTAAGATGAGTTAAAATAACAAAATCTTTTGTTAAGTAAGCCAGTTTTAGAGAATCAACATTTTTCTGGGCTTGCATTTACGAGCGGCAAAGGTTCAAGGTCATCTGTAAAACCAACAAGAGAGGAAAATTCTCCAACAAAAAAGCTAAGTTTTTGCAGTTTACATCCTTTTCATCATCAGCTTGCCCTCCCCCTCGTCATGTGGCCTACTGAGCGGCTTACTGCGCTGTGATACCGAATTGACTGGTATCAGAGCACGGTAATGCCTCTCGGGACGTTACGATTTTTTAACAATCACCTAATCATTCAACGAGAAAATTTCATAACCAAAGTAACACCAGTTTTCAGACGCCATCTCTATTTGGATGTTCGCGTTCATTTTGTGGGTGTCCACCTTCAGTCAAAAACACAAACTAAAAGAGAAGTTGAAGCAATGAGACTTCAAATTTTTTCCTTGCAGAAGGCTCACGAAGTTGCTGGTCTCGGTCCAAGTTCTAGAGAGACGCTGCTGGAGATTGAAACGAAACAGTCATCCCAACGGAAAAATGTGGACATGGTCTGTGAAAGCAGCTCTCAATTCTCATTGAATTCTTAATGAGAAACTGTAAGAAGAATGGTTTTTAACCTAACTTTTTAAGGTCGACAGCTCTGTATTTGACATTAATCTTCCACCCACTCTGAAGTTGCCAACCGAGAGGCGTTCATATTCAGTGTCTCCATATTGAACGGTGACAGTGATGTGAACGACCTCGCGGCTCGCGACAATATCAACCTGGCTTCTGAGCATTCCATCCGAATTTCGACAGAGCTCTGCCCTTTTTGGATATGTGCCACACACCCCCTCCCCCCACGCCCTGTTCTCTATATTTCGGCAGTCGTCAATCGGCCTCTACATGTCTGCTTATTACATTTCACTATTATTTCCTCGAACTGTGGTGAATCACTGAGGCGCTAACGATGAGTGAAGGGTCACATTAAGAAACAATAACTAATTATTTTAGATACCAAACAATCACTTGTGGCTCTTGACGTTATCTTATGCTCAGCTCGTATTCCTGGTTAACCAGCCTTGCTAAATCGTCCTTTCCTGGGTATTCCAAATTTGCTGAGATAAGTCATTGACTCATTAGTTGAGTGATGCCAATTTTCGAGTGGCGTCCACAAGGACGCGGAACACCAACTTTGGTCTACTTTTTTTCTATTTGCCATGTTGGATTTCATTTTGACTAACCTAGTCGTATGCGTCAAGAATACACGTAATAATCAAGCTGAGTTAGATTATCAATTGCTTTTTTTCGTCAATCTCTTCCCCTTTTCTCATGTGGCCAACTGAGCGGCTTACTGAGCTGTGATACCGTAGTGACTGGCATCAGAGCACAGAAACCGTCTCGGGACGCTATTCATCCTCCTTTGTAAATTAATCATTCAACGAGAATATTTCATAACAAATTCAATATTTGTTTTTTTCAGACTTCATCGGTGCTAGGACGCTCATGTTTCCTTTGAGGAGTTACGTTTCAAAAACAAGGAGAGCTAAAAGATAAGTTAATTGCAATGCAACTTGAAGCATTTTCTTTTCAGAAAGGCGCGAAGTTCGTTTTCTTCCTGGAGGACCGATACACGACTTCATAAAACGACACTGGACCATGGAATGAGTAGTTCCAAAGGAGTCTACTGTAGAAACCTTTTCTAGTTGCCAACTGAGAGGCGTTCACATTCAGTGTCACTATACTGAACAGTGACACGAATGTGAACGACCTCTCGGAACGCGACGTGCAAAAACCCAATTTTCAGCAAACGAAAATTCATTGCCCATTTTAACAAAGCCCTGCCCTCTTTGAATCTGTACTTGGCCGGCCAACACTACAATTACCCCTTCTATTTGACTATTGATCAAAATCCTACCTTCCTCTACCTCGACAGCCCTCTCTCGTCAATCGACAGATACATCCCTCTCGATACAGCTAGCTACTGATTCTTCTAATCGGGGTCGATTTCTGTAGCATTTAAAGATCTGTTGACTGCTTTCTGAAGTGAACCTATTTTAGGTCCTTGATGATAAAACTTTTCTACACATCGTTCCCTACACATCCATCCTGCTGAACCTAACCTGTTAACATCTTCTTTTTTTGGTTTATGTCAAAAAGCCAAGATAAGTTGTTTCTTTATTAGTTGAATAACCTATTTTTTTAGAGACAGCATCTTAACGCTTGACTCCTTCTTTTGCTTATTTGAATTACATTCTTGGGCCACGGATCTATAAAATCATCGGTGCCTAGAATACTAATGCCATCCAGATAAGTAATATCACCTTTCTGTTTCTGTTGCACCCTTCCCTCTTCTCGTAGCCAACTGAGCGGCTTACTGCGTTGTGATGCCGTATAGACAGGTATCACAGCCCAGTAATGCCTCTTGGGACGGTACTCAATTCCCTCTGTCCCTTGGTGTTTCGTATTCTTCAATAGTATTCAAACCCTTCACTAATCTCGGATTATGCTCGTAGGCAAAGCAAAACGGTGAAGATTTTGTCAACTAAAATCGAAATAATTTCAGAAACTTTAACTTTCTGCTATAGATTGCGGGAACTTTTTAAGTTTCGAAGTTCTTCGTGCGCTGCCATTCAAAGTTGAGTTTAAGACTCTGTTGTTTACTTTTCCCTACCACGGCGAGCCTTCTAGCCAACCGAGAGGCTTACTGCGCTGTGATACCGTTTATGCCGGTGTCACAACCCGGTAACGCCTCTTGGACAGCTTCCACGGCCCAATTTTATATTCTTATTTGCCAAGAGGAGTTTTGTAAAGGACGAAAAAGTATTCTTGCAGGAGAACTGGCGCTTTGATGACTTTCATGTGATTCATCGATAGGTGCTGGAAAATCTACATACAAGTGGATACAAGTCCTGTCTTGAAGAAGTATTGGCTACCGGACAAACACAATCTTTTCTAGAATAAAGTGTATTTAACAGAAAACCTTAGTTTTCTCATGCCAACATATGAAATATTGTGCAGTATTTAACTGCTTTCCACAAAAGACGCCAAAGTAAACACGAATGTGTACAATTTATGGAAAATCGTCTAAAATCGTCTAAAATCTGGCTTCGAAAAATGTTTGATTAATCTCCATCATAGACATATAAATTTGGTGCAAATGTATTAAGTTAATTAAACCCTGTCATGACAAACGCAATAGGTAGCTAGATTATAGTTCTTGTCAATGATGCAATGAGGATCGTCGCCATACTTATTCACATGGCTTAGTGAAGTCAAATCGATGTCCACGGCGTTTTTAATGAAATCATAGAACAGTGTGATCTGTAAAGTTTGTCCAGTAAAATAGTTTGCGGTCAAATAAGAAAGCTAAAACAACTTTTACCTCGTAAATCGCTTTTCCTGGCGTTGTACTCAATTTCAACTGATAGTGAGCAAAGGACGCCTTCGTTGTTCCGGAAAAGTCGGGTATTCGGCCATCGGTTTCTTTTTTAACATCTTTGTACTTCAGGAGACCTTCGTTTGGAATTAGTCTGAAATGATTGTTTAGGAAAATGCAATTAAATCTTACTTTTTAGCGCTCATAAGCTCATTCAGGCGTAGTTTGGCACAGATATCAGTCACATTCCTCAGCTGGTCATTGATGGTATTCACAACGGATGTTGCCAGCTTTTCTGAGACAGCCTTGTCTTCAGGGTTGATCAAAGCATCCTGCCAATTTAGACATGTACACCAATGTGGGGCGATATCTGCCTGAAAAAAGGTTTTTGGATAAATTGTGCTTGCTGAAAGTGTATTATGTTCTCAACGTTTGCGTTTTTCAATTTGTTATACCTATGTGACGGTGACCAAAAATTCATTAATGGATTTTAAGTGTCGCATGTTTTTAACTGACCAATGTAAAAACTTTTCATTAAGTTTTAAAGGTTTAACAAAAAATAGGCGAAATCATAACTCACCTCTTCGCATGTCCTGCCCTCGGGAATGGGTCTAAATAATGATAAAGACCTCTTCGAAACTGCCTGCTTTTTAGTTACTTCATCCAAGGTCGGAGGATGCAGGACGTCCATCAATGTGGCGTGGATATCGAAAGGAGTCGACAACCTAAGGTAGGAATACTTTGCGGAGGAAGAAGTAATGTCTTACCTGTCTTTGTTCATATTCAAGTTCTCAAAGATCTTACCACCGATTTCAGTCTCGCGGAACTTTTTCGGAAGCGCGAAGGAGAAAAATGGTAGTCTCTGAAACACCAAGAGTGGTTTTCAATTAATTTCACGCCCTACCTCTTCCAGCTGTCCCTGATGAGTATTTCTGAGCTGAGCAAAGCGGTGACCATGATCTGCCATTAGAATCACGAGAGTATTTTCAAATTCGCCTGAAATACATTGTGCAAATGCTAATCATATGCTTACCGGCTTCGTACATGGCCTTTAGATGGGTTGAAAGGTCCTCGTCTTCAACACTCACCAAATTTATACTGTCGTGTGAGAGAAGGGACTGATGCATTAGGAGGAAGCGGGGTACTTCTGAGTATATCTGCATGAAATCACGACTGTAGCGAAACCAGTTCTGAAAACGAAATTCAGATGTGCTTTTTCTTACAATACAAATTATGATTAATCCTCTGCATTTAAGAAATTATTTCAACCCTCCAATACCTGATGCAATGGCTGTGATCCAAGACAGTTCCACTGTTTTGGATCCTTAGCTTCGCTTTCTTTAAAGAAGGTCCTTGTGAAGTGGTCAGTCGGCTGATTCCGCAATCCTTTTAGGCGGTAGGTGAAGGTACCTAAACAAGGTAAGAATTTTTCATTACAAAAGTAACACAACCAACCAACAAAAAAGGCATCTTCCCCATATCCAGTCACATAACCTAAGTCAGAAAAATTCTTCCATATAAAAGGATAAACATCATCTACATAGTGTGCTTCCTTGTATTGTTTTCTGAAGAAAACCACTGTAAAAATGAAAAAAAACCTTAGAAGACACCTGGTCAATGGAAGTTCCCTTTCAGTTTTCCCTGTTAAGATAGGAATGAAAGCCTGTGGAGTTCCATCTCCAACAATGTTGTAGCCTGAAAACAAGTCAAAGACATACCAACTGAGAATCTCACCGTTGAGTACCACTCCTTCCATTGTTTCTTCAAAGAATTTCACAGTTTTTGGTAGATTCCTTCGGAAGGACATTTGACTCAAAGAATCGAAACCGAGTATAAAGACATTCAGTCGCTCCTTTCCGTCGGTTTTGATAACCGATCTTATTTTAGCTTCAGGGATTTCAACAACCGACATAAGAAGACCAGACCTAGGATTGAAAAGTTGTAAATATGTTTGTAAATAAAATTCAATAAAGTGAGTTGAACTCATTCACCATTCACTTTTTTTGCTAAAGGTTCACTACGTTTAATTTTTTTTTTAAATTTACCCGTTTTACACAAACAAAAACCAAAAAAAAACCTACCATTTAGCAGCGTCTTTAACGCAGGAAACCTTTGCGAAATCGTGTTTCATCCTCTTGCCAAATTCCAGTTCCTCCATTTGAATTTTCTGGTTTTCCTGGTCGGTTTTGCGCAAAATGTAGCCGATTTGACACGTGGCATTGGTACTAAAGCCAAATAGATCAAACTCAACAATTAAACAAACTGTTTCGGATTCAGTTCCACGAGTCCCTTTTCGTTGATGTAGACCCAGTTCTCCTCATTTTGGTCGCATCTCAGGGGTTCTGCTTTTCCGAAAAATGAAACCATTTCACTTCCATTTATATCTAACTTTGGAATCCGACAAGACTTAAAAAAGAATTTAAAATGGCAAGGAAAAAAAGCAAACTTGGTCTTTAAGTTGAATTTTTGGTTTTTTATGCGCATGCCATTGGGGACTGTCGTCTTGTCCTGATACATGAATTGTAATATTTAACTCTGCTTGAGTACGATCAATTCTCTGAAACAGAACTACACGTGCTAAGCATATTATTTACCTTAAAATTGGTTTTAATTGACTTTGTGTGGAAAACGTCATACAGAATAAAACAGACTGTGACGCCAATGGCAACAATGCAAATATGCCTATATCTGATGGCTGGGATCATCTGGATCCTAGGTTGGTATCACTGAAATAAAAACAACATAGCAATAGAGCAAACATGATCATGCGACATTTCAGAGAAACGGCTGATCAGCCATAAGATCAAGAAATGCGAAGGAAAACGAATGTATTGCGCCTGTGAAAGGTCTCTGGCGGTGGCCTAGCCGCGCGCACTTTGCTGAGATCAACGAGATTTGGATCGACTATCTAGGTTTCAGATCGTGGTTGTTTTGTGTTTCATTCTCTTGATCCTTTATGACAACGCGTGGTTTTAAAATACAACTTAGTGAATTCCTTGTAAAAAGTTTTTCGACCGCCGATCGGCAAAATGATCGTAGTTAAGATTTGAAAAAAGCTGACTACTGTTAAAGTAAACAAAATCTTTATACAGATGATGGTCATAAAGTTTTAGCCGTAAAAATAAAAGCTCACATTTCACAACGCACTATACGACAATTGGAAGACTTTCAAAACTCTTTCAGTTGACGTCATTATTTGATTGGCTTTGGATAAGTAAGTATCGACTAAGTAATCGTTTGGAAATTAGAAAAAATTCATTTTAGGCTAACATTGGTCAATTTCGAATATCAAAAACGATCAAAAAAGTCAAAAAGCTTACGGCACTCAGGATTCCCAAGCCGTCTCCGATCCAAGTACTAACTGAGCACAAAGTTGCTTGACTTGCCAGATCGGACGGGATGGCGTAGTCTCAACGTGGTATGGTCGTAAGTGGTGCTATTAGGACACGGCGCAATGACATCCGAAAGGCGCATTTCAGTGTGATAGGAGGTGAAACAAGTGAAAAAGTAGTGGAAAAAGCATGGAATATGTGAAATTAGACTGTTTCCAACATTTGTGAAGATTTGAGTAGATTCGGTTGGCTGGCGTCCAGCCGCCTAGACTTTGAATCTCTCCCCTAGACGCCGCCGCGGCGCCCTTTCCACCCAATTGCAGCCTATTCCGCAGCTCAAAACCTCCTGATTTATTTAATTTCTATCCATATACAAGTGAATTTCTCTATAAATGTCCTTATTTCCTTTTTTCAGAACGATTTTTCACTAAAATATGAGGATTTTCACAAATTTTGACCATGTTCAATAGAAAAGTGGGATAATCAGATGAGAATTCTGTGTAAAAAGGTTGGTATTCTTGTACTTTCTTGAGTTTTTAACCTCACCCTTGTTACTTTCCTCGTTTATCACTCATCTACCCTCGAAATCACACCCTCCGATAACTCCTTTCCGCTAGATTTTGGTAAAATATTACAATAAGGAAAGATTCTAAGAATCGCATGGGCTACCCGTTAAACAAGTCAAATCTTTGAAAGTCCACAATTCGTACCTGTCTCGGCTCATAACTCGCGTCAAATGAGCAGATTCTCTAGCACTTCAAAAACGCTCACCTCATAAATTGTTTTTCCAGTTTTTTGTACTTCAAGAGATTTTCGTTTGGAATTAATCTAAAAAGAAAATTAGGAATTGTTGCAAAAAACTGCTTACTTTTTTGCGCTACTTTTTTACTTTGAAGACTTTTTAGCTTTTTTAGCTTGTTTATGGTGTTCACAGATAAACGGAAAGAAATTATCCGCGCGCACTTTAGGTAGGGCACTGATTCGGATCTACTATCTAGATCGTGACTGTGAGTTTGTGTTCCGCTTTCTTGATCTTTGAGAAATTACTTTAAAAAAATTAATATTAAATACTTTAATTGTTATATTTAACAGCGTCGCAAAAATGTGAAATCGGGTAATTGTATTTGGTGTAGGGTCTGCAAATTGGAACTTACCGTAAATACAAGCACCTTTAACTTCAGGGTGGTATTTTTGTTTTGCATCTGTACTTGAAATACCAACACAGAATCGCAATTGGAATGAAAGACTCGTGTTACTGAAAACTACAGCAATCAAAAATCTATGATTCACAATCTCACTGGTCATCTCTACGTGCACTTTGCTTGTTGAGATCCGACGAAACATGAGATAGGGTTGCCGGATTCCGTTTTCTTCCTCGTAGGTGCACCACCTCGAAATTTTGTTTTGAAGTTAAGACAACTTTCCATGTAATCGGTTTACTTACCAAACAGTCATTTTGGTTAGGGCAAAAAACAGTCATTTTCAGAAAAAAAACATAATTTTGAAGTTTCAAATTGGCTCATTGAAGCAAAAATTAATGATTTAACAGACATAATTATACCGTTTTTTGTGGAGCGAAATACCCGCATTACTAGAGACAACTATTTTTTTTCTTTTACAGTAGCTACAAACTAATTATAATAAAGTTTACTCCATAAGGTCTCATTTCATGTGAGTTTTGGGCAATTGTAAAAAAAAAGTAAATCTACTAGGCGGTTTTGCGACTGTTGTGATTGTGTTTCTTATATTTCTTTTCATTAGGGTTGTGCACCTTTAGTATAAGTTCAATGTGGATTTTTATAATAAATTGTGTTAAAAACAGAATCCAGTTTTTATGCACGTCAGAAGGAAACGTGGGATCGACAGCATAATTTATGGTAGCTTTTAGAGGCAATGGTTTATATTGACAACTGTCCAGATATAAGGAAAAATTTACCACGATCCCTTAAGAAAAAAATAGAAAATTAATTAAACAAAGCAACTGAGTCTGAATCGAGTTTGCTGTCGCCACAAAGCAACCCAATAACCTTTGAAGAAAACATATTGCTAACAACATGATACAAATTTATTATGTTTCGCAGCAATCAATGAATATGGCTTTCCATTAAAAAATTAGATACACACGGCTAGAGAAGAGGAAGAATGGCAACGGCAACGATCTATTTGGAGTCATCCTTTGCCATGGTACCAAATTATCGGATTCTTCGGGTGCATAATTTTTAGCTCGGGGATCCCGAACATACTTTCTGTCTGAAATGAAGTTATTCGCCTATTCAAAGACCAACACAGAAAATATAAGGAAATAAACAAAATGAATGGAAAACAAAATTAATTTTTTAATGGTTTGTGGGAAAAACTAATTTTAGATGGACGTTATCAGGTTTTCAGAGGATTATCAGGTTTTTAATGACAACTATCTGACTTCAATAACAAAAGATATGCGATTCATCTAGGCTTGAACTAGTACTAGTACTTTTCTACACCGGGACAACGGATCATATTGTTCAAACGTAAGTTTACTGAATAATTTTTTTAAAGATTCTATTGCTAAAAAGGAATTGCAGTTTTTTTACACAAAAAAGAATTCCAGAATGGTAACGGCAGAAAGTTCATTTAGTCCGTTAAAGAATGTTCACTAAACAATTATCGTGGTCCCAGAATTAAAATTCCTACTGTGTCTAGTATTGAAAGTTACAAAGGTAAAAACACCGATTTTTAAAGCATAAAGCAGAAAAAAAGAGGAAAAGGAGAAAAGAACATAGTTTTTGAATATAAACCACACCTCCTTAAGTACAGAAGGAGCCGTGGAAGGCGTAGGTGACGGAATCTTATGCGAACTGGACGGCGCAGGAGAGTTCATCCTTTCCATCAAAGCGCACAGATCGGATATCCATTCGGAGCAGTCGTCCTGTAAACAACAACTGTTTTAGACAAACTGAAAACAGTATTTTTCTGCAGAGGCTGTGCTTTCATATGTAAATTGGTATTGCTTTGATTACCCAAAAAAGAAACTCTTAGAGATAATCGCGTGCCTATTTTGCCATTGATCTCCTCATACAATTGATTAGAACTAAAAAAAGTAGGTAAAAAGGTAAAAATAGTGCGGGGGTTAAAAGTAGACAGAGAAGGTAAGTGTTACTTTACGGAACAAGAAAATTACCTGATTTTTCTGCATTAAGAACGGGATCCGTAGATATCCGGGTTTTAGGTAGAGACCTCGTTTAGCAAGGCGCATGGCTGTCTTCCTCTGAAAATGTCCGTAAGTGACATTCAAGGATCCCCATAATATAGACGAGTGCTGCAGCCTTGGTTAGGCGTTTAATTGTGTTTAATTTAAGTTATTCGAATTTAAACTGTAATAGGCAGATTTGAAAAGTTAATCCTGCACTAGTCGGGCAGATTCTAACTAGGCCGGGCGGTAGAATTTGATAAAAAGCGGAGCAGCGGTTTCCTTTTGGCATCTGCCGCTAAGTTTAAGGGTGTATTCTGTTCTACAGAAAAGATCTACCAACAAAAATTTAAACCCCCCCCCCCCCTAAAAAAATTAAAGCAACCCCCACCCTCAGAAGGTTCTTCACGTCGACTTCTGCAAAAATATAATCTGCTGAGCGAAAATCGACCTTTTTATTTTTATCTGCGACGTTGAGGAACACGGTCGAAGCGTCGACAGTTATACCCTTCCTAAACTAAGTTTTCAAAAAAGGTAAAACATTTCCTCACTTGCGCAACACTTTCATCGCCCTCCATAGCAATCGTCCAGACAAGTAACTAAACTTAAAATCAGTCGGTCGAAGACTGCTGTGATTCTCTTCAAGCAACCCAGCAACTGGATAGACGGAGAAAACACGGCCGACTTTGCAAACACTAAAATATGTAATAAAAGTATTGCAAATTTAAACTTACTCATCTAGACGTTCACGGAAAGTGGGGTGGTAGCTTTTTTTGGCTGCGTCAAGGATAGGCATTACCACAGCCATGTCTAAAATGCAAATTTGAAAAAGTAAGCATTGTTGATAAAGGAAGCTAAAGTTTCTAAGACAAAAATAAAGGTTATTTGTTGTTTTTGTGTCTGACTGTAAGGTTATAATCAGGAAGATGAATGTAGAGATTGAGGCAAAAGGAGAGGTCATAAGAGACTTTGGCGCCTCACGCTGTCCTGTGGGATGCATTAGGAGAAATGCAAATGGGCGGACAGCCTCAGACAGAAGGGACGGTTATGGAGCGAGAGGACAAATGGCACAGGTCAGAGCGCAGCTGTTCTCGCCAGACGTACTTTTTACGCAACAGCTGTTGCACCCCAAAAAGGCCGTGGCTATTACTGTATAAAATAGTGCTTGACTGCCGTCTTCTTGGAACACTTGAGTAAAGTGGAATCCTTTTGAATGACAATATTCACTGACCAATCATGGTAATCCGGATGGTATGGTTTAAAAACAGTAATAGGATAACATGAAGAACAAACTATATTGGGTATGGACGAAAATTCTAAGCGGAAAGAAGAAAACAGGGTAAATTCTTTTTCTTGTTTCCGCCAAGAAAGTTTATCTGTAGCCAGAATAGTTTATTCTTAATGTGTTTCTATAACTGTTTTTGCGCCTTGATAGCGGGATAATCATATTTCCTCTTCAAATAGTCTCAATCAAAATTATTTCATCAACTCCTGCGTTCTACGAAAGCGTAAGTTGAGCTCCGTCTTGTACAATAATCGATTGTGTCCGAATTCGGAGTGCCACTTCGGTTGCGTAAAAAGTACGTCTGGCGAGAACAGCTGTGCGCAGCGCTGTGCCCTTTGTCCTCTCGGTCCCTAACCATTCTGTCTGTCTGAGGCTGTCCATCCTTTTGGATATTTCATCATACATCCCAAATGATAGTTTAAGACGCACAACTTACCCTGTCACATTGCTTTGTTTGCCTATTCCTGTGAAATTCAATCACAACAATGTTCTTTTATCACCAATGCTCATTTTTCCAGTTTTTATTTTTTAGCCATGGCTGTGGTAATGTCCATCCTTGATGCAGCCGGTAAAAGCTACTACCACACTTTCCAGGAACGTCTGGATGAGTAAGTTTAAATGTTGCAATATTAGTTATTACCTATTTTAGTGTTTGCAAAGTTGGCCGCGTTTTCTCTGTCTATCCGGGTACTGGAAAGGTTGAAAAGGAACACAGCCGCCTTCGACCGTGTCATTTTCCCTTGTCTGGTCGATTGCTCAAGAGAGCGAAGAAAAAGTGGCGGAAGTGAGGAAACGTTTTACTTTTTTTTTAAAATTTAGTTTAGGAAGGGTGTCACTGTCAATGCTTCAACGCATTTCATAAACGTCGCAGCTGAAGAGACCGGAGAAGATTTTCGCCCAGTGGACTGTATTTTCGCCGAGGTCGACGTTAAGAACCTGCTTAGGGTGAGCTAAGGGTTACTTTACACTCTTTGAGAGGTTTTTTTTCTTTTGTGGCAGTTCTTTTCTGTGAAACAGAAACCCACCCTTAAAGTTAGCGGCAGGCCGAGTAGTATAGATTTAATTAGTCCTTACGTTTAACCACATGGCTACACAACTTATAAAGTCTTTTCTAAATTTGAATTATTTGTTTTATGCAAAATGAAGAGCCCAGTCAATGCTGAACGAAACTTACAGACAGAATGACACTTTCCTTAAATAAAATCATTGGTTTCAGCGAAAAACCGCCCGCTGTCTTGAAAAACGTGGCCTCCTGCCGACCCCTGGAAACGACATAGTGAGTGCATTGATTATCTTAAAACGTGTAACCCAAATATAAAAACCCTTGGTCTATCCAAAAGATCTAAACACCAATAGTTTGAAAGACTCGTTTCCTTTAGCTCATTTGTTTTGTCATTTGAGAATAATTAGTACTTTTCTGTCTCATTGACCAAAAACTCATTTCAGGAGGAAGATTCCTCGTTGACTGCACCTGTCACCCAGCTATACAGCCTGGATAAAATAAGACTACTTTATTGTGTCGAGGAGACCAAGCCAAGCAATGTTAAGAAGACTTCGGTTACCCTTCCCAATTCTTGCTGCCCCGAATGTACAGAATTGTATGATTGGGCCAGCTTGTTTTATTCGGAGAACCCTTTTACCTTTCCTTGTTTCCCGAATGCATGGTATCGAATGAAATAGGCTGCAGGATTGATGCAACCACATTTTTATGTGTGTGTATCTTTAACCACACAGAGTAGCTTTCACAATAAAATATTTAGCAATATATGTAAATCACCCAGCGCTCTTCTTTTGCTTTGTCTTAAGGCAGGACATCTTCTTGGAATCATGGATTGACATTTTTCTTTGTCGTTGTTTAATTAAACATGGGGTTCATCTGTCGTCAAACGCATGCGGTGTTGGGTCTCACATTAGTTTAGAAATCTCTACATGGTTGTCTCTATAGATTCTGTTATCAAGATTGGAAGTCTTAACGATAATCCATTTCGGTTGAGACATCCATAATTCGATTCAAAACGGAGTTTGGGTCAACTGTTCAACAATACATTTCAAACATGAATTGTTTTTTATTTAGCAGCTTCTCAAAAAAGTAAAAGTGTATTATATGATTAGCAATTTTAAAACTTCAAGCAATCCATTGTTGCCTTCAAGCTTATTATATAAAAACAAACATACACTTCTTAAAACACCATTAACACTAATCTTAGTCTAGTTTACTAAAGGAGAAAAAATACTGCAAATCAAATGCAGCCGTTTCCTAATTGCTCATGGTCCGGGAGAGCTGCCAAAGTAGAACAAGGTGTTTCTACTCCAGCTGGATTGTCTGATATGAAAATCAAACGAGCCGCTCAGCCCGAGATCTTTCGATCCCGGGTTCGCTATCCGCCACCTGCGACCCGCCTTGTAGCTGGAGCAACAGCCCAAGGACCCCCCCCCCCCCCTACAAAATTTAAAGATAACCCATAACCCAACATAAATAGTTGGGAAATGGGAGAGAAAATGAAATAGAAAATGAAACAGAAAAAATGAGGATAAAAATCACAAAGACAAAATGAATCAGAAAAAAGTGTGCCCGATGGAGGGTGGCTTAAGACCAATACTATTCTAAAGAAATCCTAATTTTCGGGCACAAAGTTATTTTTTTAGATTTTGGATTTTATTATTTTTTTGGATTTTATGTTTTCCCCTCCCTGCTAACTACGGGTTTGACGCCGGAAGTGCCGTTGGCGACCGCCTCGTAGAGGTCCTGTAGCTTTAGGAGCAGTAAATCCGCCAGCTTATCCAGGACCCTGTCTAGCAGTTTTGAGCCTAATGCCCAACCCGCTCCAAAGACAGCGGCTCGCAGGAAACGCCGCAAAGTACCTCTTGGTTTAAGGCACCGGTTGCAAACTCAAAGAGATCGCCGGCAATTTTCTCGACAAAAACCTCGAGAATTTCATAAATGTCATACATCGTATCCAACAGTTTGCTCAAAAAGTCGGCCATCGTTCGGAAAGTCGGGCAAAAAATAAAGGAAGTTTTCCTTTTTTTTTACACATTTTTTGTCCAGACGTACCGGGAACTTGGCCACCAAGTCGAGCAGTTTTGTTGCATAACCTAAAATAATAATAGAGTTACAAAATTGTATGTATTTCTTACACCACCCAAAAAAGAAGCCAACGAAAAGTAGTCGGTGAAGAAATTTAAGTTCCTAAAGGATTATATATCAAAAACAAATTTTTAAAAAACGGATGAATAAAAATACCGCAATATGGATGGGCGGACGAACGGGAGATGAAAACGGAACAAATGAACGTGAACGATAAACCAAAAGCGAGATCGACTCATTGGCTTTAAAGGAAACAATGGCCTTTGTTCATTTTGCTTTTTTCTTTGTGATGGGCCAATCAATACTCATAAACTGATCAGAGATCAGATATCGAAGTCAGATGACCGATTCCCGCTAATTAGGTCATAAGCTAGTTCACCATTACATCATGCCGAGAGATAAATAATGTAACTAAAAAAACTTATAAGTTGTTAACACGCACACGGCTGTAAGAAATAACAAGCTTAACAAGCTTATAGTAGCTAGATTAATTAAATAGTTTTTGGATTCTCAGCACGTCTTCCTCGACAATGGATGTAACAATGAGGCTTCTACCTTTTCTTGACCAAGCGGGATCTAGCCCTCTTGGACCACACTCACACTGAATACACTCACTCTCGCTCACTGGCTCACACTTATACTCAGAAGAAGAGTTCTCTCTCTCTCTCTCTCTCTCTCTCTCTCTTTATTAGACACGTATCAATACTGCCGTCTCCGCGGCGAACAAAATGAAGAGTGTGGGTGTTGGCGGGGTCAAGGAGGGTGGAACCGGAGCGCGCATGCGACACTCCGGGGCTCGGGGGACAATAAGAAAGGGGAAGAGGGGTCTTGGTAATGGTCCGGCAGAAAGACATTCAAACAGCAGGGCTCAACGACGGCACAGAGGCATGGCCAAGTGCCAGGTACAACGAAGGGCAGCGACGAATGGCCAAAATGAGGCGATGTAAAAACCTATGTGATCCTTGTCGCGGTGGCAACCGGCAAATTTAACCTCGCATCTTTTTATATGTATTGATTGACTAATAAAAAAGAAAAAGCAAAATTAAATGACGCTTTCCTATTTTAAAGACCCGCTTTTAGTCTATCCCGCTTTTGATTGATTCTCCACTGTTATTCGTTTTTTTCCACCGTCTACCTACAAACATTGTTGCGTGTCTTTCAATAGCCGACAATATTTTTGATCACATTAGAAACTTATATTTACTTGCTTCAAATTATTTTTACCATTGCCTTCGCACATACAACACATGACAACAATGACAAATAATTCACACCGAACGTTTACTCAATTGGCTTTTTGGTTTCACAGAAAAAAACGATATAAAACTTTATAGTCACACGCAATGCGCAAATTTGCAAAACCCTCAGCGGAAAACGGTAATGTGAATATTTTAATACGTGTTCAATGATTTAATGCGCACGCTTAGAGATAATGGAGCCACAAAATATATCAAAACAAATGGTTTTACATTTTAAATGGGAATAACTAGGATTTAATGTTTTTTAAACTGTTGAATAAATAAATAATTGCATCTGCTAAAGCAAAATTCAAAAGTTTTGAAATTTTTAATATTTTCAAGTTGAACATTAATTGGGACATTAAAATGGACAGTCAAATTCTTGATCGCTTTACAAATAATTAATATTTTTCAGATGTACTGAACATATTTCTACTCAACATTAACAGGTCATCATGTCGAAACGAAAGTTCTTAAATTTAAAGCAAAATAAAAAAAACGTAAGCTTCTTTTTGAGCAGAAACTAAGCCACTGTCAAAAATGTAGTTTGTACTCGCCTTCGTTGCATCGTCGCGCGCCCTCTGACACCAGGGACGCTGGATACACCGTGGGGCCAAAACTTTATTTTCATTTTTTTTGCCCGACTTTCTGAGCGATGGCCGACTTTTTACGCGTACTGTTGGACATGGTCTTTGACAAGATTCTCGAACTTTTTATCGAGAAAATTGCCACGGATCTCTTTGAGTTCGCTTCCGGTGCCTTAAACCGCACAATCGGCGGCTGACTCAAGTCCAACAGTTGACCGGGAATTTAAATCCAAAAAAATCCAAAAAACCCAAAAAAATATAAAAAATCCAAAAAACCCAAAAAATTATTAACAACCACCGTGCCCGAAAATTAGAAATTGGCAATAGGCCACCCTCCCTCGGGCACATCCTTATCATTATTTTTAATCTCTTTATTTAATACTTCGATTTAAATTCCCGGCCCATTCAACTTTAAATTCTTTTTTCAAAAACATTTTATTAGGGGGGTCCTTAGGCTGTTGCTCCAGCTACAAGGCGGGTCGCAGGTGGCGGATAGCGAACCCGGGATCGAAAGATCTCGGGCTGAGCGGGTTGTTTGATTTTCAAATCAGACGACCCAGCTGGAGTAGAAACACCTTGTTCTTCTTCGGCAGCTCTCCCGGACCATGAGCAATTAGGAAACAAGGGCTGTTGCATCCCGTCGCGATTGCTTAGTGACAGCCGCCTGGCAATTTGCCAGATTTTGTGCCAGATGCTAGGAGTTTTTATTCTCCAGTTTATTGTTGTTTTTTTGTACGTTTTATTATGAATTGTATTATTATTGTCTTATTTTTCAGTTGTATAAACGATATGTAAGTTAAATATTGCTGTAAACTCCGCCATTCCACTAATTCATGCCTTTATTCTTAATTTAAATGTTTTTTTTGTATTTTATTACGGTTCAGTTACCCATTTTATTTTTATTTTTGTGTAAATATGCATTTTAGGACAAATTTGCCGTGAAGCAAGAGCAGCTCGGTGTAGGAAAGACACGAACCGCCGCTGTTGACCGTCAAGACCGTCACTGGACGGATGGACGGATTCGATATCCCAGGTTTTTGATTTCCCTTCCCTTACTGATTAATTTAAAATTTGTGTACGTTGAAGTAGCTACGACTACACGCCACACCCCAAATGTTTCATTCAGAACCGCGTGAATATTTATCCCATGCGCAAAATGGCATTTTCATATAATGGGTAATTAAAAGCTGACACCCGCCAGCTTTTGTTGATTATACAAAGAAAAAGTTGTGTACCAACAGCCACATCTAATTGTTTTTTTAAAAATAATGAATTTAATCTTGATCGTCTTAATTATGATCGCTCTCTTCAGGTGTAACAGGACACAATCGGATATTTGCAGAAGCGCGTGCGAAATTGTTGTTACTAAAATCATTATTTTAAAGATTCAACAGGATTTCTAGCTGAAAAATAGTAAATCTTGTTGGAATGCAACATTTTAGATTTATTTTCACGAAATGACTCTTCTTTTAATCTTAAGTATGTGAGTTTTTGTACAAAAACCCTTGATTTGAGGCCGGGTTTTACAAAAATGGTATTATTTATGTAGTGAAATCATTTCACAACTGACATAAGCCCCTTCCTGAACTAGGCCCATTCAAAAATAAATTGTATCTTTATGCAACAAAAAAATTGCAAGGTGTGGCATTAAGTCATTTCAATCATGCCCCTAAGAATGACCCCTCCATAACTGCATAAATTGATTTTATTGAGCTGTGTGTATTTTGGAATTGTAACTATTTTATTGAATAAAAACAGTCTTCAGTGTCAGATTTTATTTGATGTCATTTGCTGGGGGACGTGTAGCATAATGTGTTGAATTTGTTCATTTGCACAGGTGTTTTTTTCCTTTCCTCGATATTTTCGATTTAATTCAAGTGAGTTGACCACAATTTAGCGCGTTCGGTTTACATGTATATTTATCGGGAACCGGTATCGGTATCGCGGAGGAGATCCTATGGCGTTGAACCTCTTTGGAATATTGTGCCCCACAAATTGTCTGTGGTACAAGATGTGTCCTTTGTAAACAGACTATAGACGTTCGAACTTTGCCTAGCGTGTTGGCGAAAATTGGCGCCAAAACTCACTTTTGACCGGCGATATTCCAAGATTTTACAGAACAGTGGGTGCCGCTCACATCGTTTATTGCGTCAATGTATCGCCGCCTGTCGGCGCTTATATTCAGATAAATTAGCATTTAGTTCACGTGTCCTTCGACAATTGGACAAAACATGCGATCGAGAAATAATGAAATCGAAACACGTCACGATAAAGAGGGGTAAAAGTCGTTCCCGAAAAAATGTTAACACCGGCGGCGGACACCGGCGGCGGACAGGAACGGCGCCAATTTTTTGAAAGTGCGCTAGAACGCGGCGAGAGTTCAAAGTGGTCCAAATTAACTTTTGAAAAAAGCAATCGAAGCATCTTAAAGCGCTGAGCAAGAATATCGCTACCAAAACAACAAAAAAGCAAATATAAAAACGCAGCGCCGGAAATCCCTTGGAAAAGAGTTTGCAAACGGCCGATTTGAAACAAATCTACCCAGCGCGGAGCGCGGTATTGCCTCCATGAAAAACCAGTGGGATCTCTTTTATAATTTTCTAGATTATCTACATTTTTAACTAATGTAGATCCGTTTTACAGGACTGAAGACTGGCCTACGAGGATCAGCTGTCTACGATGAGCTCAGAAAACGACGGGCAACAGATACAGAGGGGAGACCGGCCGATTTGCAACGACGCTCAGTATAACAATAAGAATTAGAAGTTACTGAAATATTGGGGCCCCTTGTTGGTCCGTTAAATGGGTTTCGTAGACATTGCTGTTTTTAGAGTGGGTCAAATTAGATTTTTCTGCGTCATTTTGTCACAAAAATTGGTACAGTAACGATTTTGGATTATTTAAATTTCCAATATTATCATTTTTATTTTTCACCATTTTAGATATGCTCCATTTTTTTTTAAAGAGCAGCTGGTAAACGGACAGTTACGGTTGTTCCGCCTCGCAGTTTACAAATGACCTTGCACGGCGTTTACGCAGGTTTAAAATAGCACGATTACATGTGCATGGGTAATCTGAATGTGTAATTCAGGTTCGAACGTGCAATAGCAGTGGAGATAAGTGAGGATCGTAGAATCTAGGCCGGTTGCAGTGTTGCTCCGCCGTGGAAATCTGTTTCATTGGCTTTGTTGAGGTGCTTGTTGTGAGACAAGACTTTTAAGTAGTTCACAGGGTATAATGAGAAAACAAGCAGCGTCTCTTGTTTTTTTTTTCTTAATCGAAAACCGATTTTTTTTCAGAAAATGAGAAGGGTTGAGGGCCGATTAGCAAGACCGTCTGCGGAGTATCGATTTCACCGTCGATTTTTGGAATATACGTCCTCCGGACAAGCGCTGGGTCCGAGAACTAATAATGCACGATCTAACACTGCAATCTAAGTCACCGGCCGTATTCGTTAAGGTCTCGAGTGCCGGGTGCATCATAGCGCGTGCGTTGTATATTCAAGTTTTACAATACACTACAGATTAAACCGGGAATTTAATTTTTCAGCTGAAAACTTAATCAGTTTTATGCAAAGTAACATCTGACTCTCTAATTCTTGCGCAGCTGCTCCCCCGAGACTAAAAGGCGGCGCCTTTAATTACCCCAAGAGCGAACGCACACGCTATAATGCACACGAGACCGGAACGCATACGACCGGTGACTTAGATTGCAGCGGTACATCGTGCATTATTAGGTCTCGGACCCAGCGCTCTTCCGGACGACGTATTTTCAAAAATCGACGGTGAAATCGATACTACGCTAAATCGACCCTCATCCCTTCTAATCGACCCTCAACCCATCTCATTTTCTGAAAAAAAAAATCGGTTTTCGATTAAGAAAAACAAGAGACGCTGCTTGTTTTCTCATTATACCCTGTGAACTACTTAAAAGTCTTGTCTCACAACAAGCACCTCAACAAAGCCAATGAAACAGATTTCCACGGCGGAGCAACACTGCAACCGGCCTAGATTCTACGATCCTCACTTATCTCCACTGCTATTGCACGTTCGAACCTGAATTACACATTCAGATTACCCATGCACATGTAATCGTGCTAAAGGGGCATATCGAAAATGGTGAACATGGAAAATAATCAATAATATTGGAAATTGAAATAAACAAAAATTGGTTACTGAACCAATTTTTGTGATAAAATGACACAAAAAATCTAATTTGACCCATTCTTAAAATAATGTCTACAAAACCAATTTAACGGACCAACAAGGGGACCCAATATTTTACTAACCTCCCCTAATTTTTCTGATCCTGAGCGTCATTGCAAATAGGCCGGTCTCTCCTCTGTATTTGTCCCCCTTGTCGTAGGCATTGCTGATCCTCGTGGGCCAGTTTTCAGTCCTGTAAAATGGATCTACATTAGATAAAAACAAAAATAATTATATAAAACATATCCCACCTGTTTTTCATGTAGACAATCTTGGAACATCGCCGATCAAAATGAAGTTTTCTCGCCAATTTTCGTCAACAGATGCTGGGCAAAGTTCGAACGTCTTGTGAAGGGCGAGTAAGAATTTCTCATTATGTACTGCGTAAAAAACAAAAACGATAGAACTAAAATAACATTTCAAAGAAAACGCCGGATTCCCTGAGTTTTTAATTTAGTTTTTAATAAGCTCAAATCCAAGAAAAAACAACGGGAAACTGTTTAAAAAAAGTTTAACCAATTTCCAAAGAAGTACAACATAAACTTCTGAAAACACCATTAAAACACGTCATATTAGAAAACACGTCAATAATTTAAAAATGACAAAAAATACTGCAAATGAAAGGCAGCCGTTTCCTAATTGCTCATGGTCCGGGAGAGCTGCCGAAGAAGAACAAGGTGTTTCTACTCCAGCTGGTTCGTCTGATTTGAAAATCAAACAACCCGCTCGGCCCGAGATCTTTCGATCCCGGGTTCGCTATCCGCCACCTGCGACCCGCCTTGTAGCTGGAGCAACAGCCTAAGGACCCCCCTAATAAAATGTTTTTGAAAAAAGAATTTAAAGTTGAATGGACCGGGAATTTAAATCGAAGTATTAAATAAAGAGATTAAAAATAATTATAAGGATGTGCCCGAGGGAGGGTGGCCTATTGCCAATTTCTAATTTTCGGGCACGGTGGTTGTTAATAATTTTTTGGGTTTTTTTGGATTTTTTTATATTTTTTTGGGTTTTTTGGATTTTTTTGGATTTAAATTCCCGGTCAACTGTTGGACTTGAGTCAGCCGCCGATTGTGCGGTTTAAGGCACCGGAAGCGAACTCAAAGAGATCAGTGGCAATTTTCTCGATAAAAAGTTCGAGAATCTTGTCAAAGACCATGTGCAACAGTACGCTCAAAAAGTCGGCCATCGCTCAGAAAGTCGGGAAAAAAAATAAAGGGTTTTTTCCCTTGAAGCATTTTTTTTCCAGAAGTACCGGGAACTCGGCCACTTTCGAGCAGTTTTGCGCGCACCCAAGACTGAGTTGCCTTAGGCCACGACGAAAAATAAAGCTTGCTTAGTCCGAAAAGGCTCATCGAAGTAACACCTAATCTAAAAGAATAGAGTTACAAAAAATATGTATTCCTTACCAAAAAGAAATCAACGAAAAGTTTAGCGAAGAAATTTAAGTTCCTAAAGTATTTAATAATCAAAAACAAATTTATAAAAAAACGGATGAATAAAAAATACCGCAATAAAGATGAGCGGACGGACGGGGATTGAGAACGGAACAATTGAGTCGGAGGATAAACCAAAAGCGAAATCGACTCATTGGCTTTAAAAGAAACAATGACCTTTGTTTATTTTGCTTTTTCTTTGTGATGGGCCAATCAATGCTCACAAACTGGTCAGAGGTCAGTATATCGATTCCCGCTAAATATGCAAGCAATCCAATCCATCCTGTTGCGCAATGACTTATTGAGTTAATGATTTGTGACTGGGAAAATACAAATGCTAAAGTGCCCACGCCTGTAAGAATATAGCTTGATTATGAGATTAGGATTCGAGCAAGCATGTTGGGAAAAAATTTCTTTAAAAGAATATGAGAACTATTTTTATGCTTTTCCAATATAGACAATGCAATCCGAATCAAACCTTCGACGAGACAACTGTGAGTCTTTGTATCGGTCCAGGAACTAATTCTTGAAATCCTGTTTATATTCGTGAATCATATCAACATGTTTTGATAGCTTCCCATTGTATTTTACGTGCCTGCCACATTAGTCTTTATCCAAAAATTTTAATTTCCTGTGATTTCTGATGAACGAGCGCTCTATCGAATGAACCCAGAAAAGGAGGGGTCAGAATTGCGAATCAGCAAAACTATTACCACGCTGGGAACTCTGCTTGGAAGTTTTGGATAGCTTTTCCCTAGGGAAAGGCGACAAATGAGTGATTTGAGTGATACGTCATAGTTTCACGTCAATACATTTTTTCTTGTCTAGATGTCATTTTCTGATGAAAATGCCATTTTCATTGTTGTTGTTCAAGTTACTCAAATAGCTTTTCTCCATATCATTAAGCATCGTCAAATTCCCGCTTGACGCGTCAAGTGTAGATTTCAGGGGATGAAATATAGCAATGGGTAGCACTGGTGAAGGAGAATTAAATGGAAAACAGCTTCAAAATGAGTTTTATATTAAAAAATGCAAAGTGGACGTCATCATGAGCCAACATGAGGTCGGGGAACCCTCATGAAATCATTTCTGCCCTCACCCACGTTTTTAGATTAACTTGTTGGGCATGCCCTGTCACAATGAATGTTACAGGCTGTCAGGCTCGTCAGCCATCCGCCAATGTCTTACCACTGAGAAATAGAATAGGGAATATGTTGTTTCGGTGTGTCGCCTCAGACACTAGTAGAATAAATAGCAGGGCTGCTTCTATCCTCCAGAGTACCTTGTCCCTCCCGCTGCTGCTCGCCCCAATTTCCCCCAAGCGGGAGTGCCACGCGGTATAGGAATGCGGCCACTACTGTGGACGCACGGTGTCAGATCCTATGACAGCGGAGAAGACGTGAGGTGATCCGGAACTGGAGGGGACCGACCAACGAGACGATTATCTGACTGACTGACCGAAGGGAAGGAAGAAAGGAAATGAAAACTCTCAATTGGCTACGAACCTTCATATACAAAAATACGATAAAACTGAAGGGTCGCAGCAGAACCGAGAGTACTCGACGACGGGGCAGATGGCGCATCGTAGACGGAGTAGAACAGCTACGACGTCGGCATCTGCAGCGGCGAGAGAACCAATCGATCCTCAGAAACGGGGAACCAAAGGAAACCAGTTTCTGAAAGAAGGGATCGATTAATTGGAACCTGAATGAACCGTGGAAACCTATCCGCACCATGGAGCACAAGCGCCTTGAAAAACCAATAGGTTTGACCCAAGATAACCTATCCTAATTTGGGGTTGGATGAGATAATAACATAACCAGGAGAACCTATACCTGAACAAGTTTCTACTTAGAACCTATAGCTAACTAGAGTGACGCAATACACTTAGTGCTATTTACATAGAACCGTCTGGATGTAATCATGAACCTTGAGCGGACTCTCCGAGTCACATACTCGGACTCGATCGAGAGTCGCGACTGCACCCAGGGGAAGCGACTGCGCATTCAAACTAGAGAATGCGCGGGAACTTGATACCGTAACCTTAGATTGGCGGCGGGGCGCAGTTACCGCAGATAAGGAAAGGAGACCCAATGGAACCTTAGGAATAAGCAATATGAGGGAACCGAGTATTGCGTCGTTGCATAGACCATCCATAGAGCTGTAGATGGGATCTGCGACGACACGGTGTCGATTAAAGCCTCGTTAAGCGGGGTTGCCGAGGGGCGGGGCACTCATTTGAGTACCCGCTAATTAGGTGTAATTAGGTTAAACAAGGGGGAACGGATTGTTTTATATATATAAATTATAGGGCTACGATAGCCTGTCAATTATTATCCTACCCCTTCAGCTGCCAAGCTTTATCCTCTCTAGGCGAACATTCAGCGGCATTGATAACATTGGTTGAGCAAAGAAAAAAACCGTCATTCGCCTATTTAATACGATCAACTTTAGAATTTTCTTAATTCCCTACAAGTGAAATGTTTCAATTGCACAACTGGTTTCGTCAATTTTGTTTGTTTTCGGTTATTTATCAACAAGGAAAATCGGCATTGCTTTGTTAAGATCAGTCCTTTTGGCAAATTTCATACAATTCTCACTACTTTTTTGTTTCAAATGTTTAAGTAGAATTCAGAAAACTCTAAAGTACAAAATGAAGAATCAAAAACTAAGCCACTGTTCAATTGTCCCGGACATTCTTCGCGTCAGCCAGCGTGTTCACTGCGTCTACTCTTCTTATCACCGGAACCGCAGCACAAAAAGAGTCTATTCGGGATTATCACATACGAAGAGATAAAATAGTTTTTGGATTCTCAGCACGTGTTCCTCCACAACGGCTGGAACAATGAAACTGCTACCTTTTCTTCTGCTTACTCTAGTTGCTTCGGCTTCTGCCCACAAGGATGAGGATCCAGAAATTTACATGACGACTGTGAGTTTTAAGTGCTAGATGTTGTATTATCGATTTTTTAGCCTCAAATCATCGAAAGGTGGGGCTACAAAGCAGAAATTCGTTACGTAACCACACAAGATGGATACATTTTGGAGGTTCACAGGATTCCCTTTGGAAAGACAAGTAAGTTTAAACAGCATTTGGTTAAAACGAGTAACATTCTGACAACAACACAATACTTATCATGTTTTCATTAGGTTTTTTGTATAATTAACATTAAGTAATACATTATTTAAACAAAACTCTACAAACTTTTGACACATTGCAATGTTAGCCTTAAATCAACCTTGAAGAGTTTGAGACCAGTTGAACTCAGAACTTCATAGAAATTATGGAAAAGGTTTAAAAATACTTAAATGTAAAAAACCACTCAAACTACTGTTTGCAACGTCAAAATAGTGAAAGCATCATTATGCAATTTAGACCCTAACCAGACCGGCCCTCGTCCCGTAGTCTTCATGCAGCATGGTCTGGAGTGCAGTAGCAGCAACTGGATTGTTAACCTTCCCAATGAAAGCGCAGGTACGATTATTACAGTAAACTTTAACAGTTAGTTCCCAGGTTTCTTGTTTGCCGATGCTGGATTCGACGTGTGGCTTGGAAACATGCGTGGAAACACCTATGCTTTGAACCACACCACCCTCAACCACAAGCAGGAGAAGTTCTGGGAATTCACGTAAGCCTTTAAATTGGAAATTACATATTACAAATTCAGCTGGGACGAGATGGCCAAGTACGATCTGGATGCAATGATCAACTACGCCCTTCAGACCACCGGTCAAGACTCTCTGTACTACATGGGTCATTCTCAAGGAACTCTCACCATGTTCGCTAAATTGTCTACTGATCCCAGCTTCTCCAGCAAGGTGAGATTCAATATAAAAATTGGGTATTATTAAGTTTTTAGATCAAGAAGTTCTTCGCTTTGGGACCCGTTGGAACTGTCAAGAACATTAAGGGACTTTTCTCTTTCTTGGCCAAGCACTTCAGTACTGAAATTGCTGTAAGTTCTTATCAACAAATTACAAATGTCCATATCGTTGCCAGTTCTACTTTTTGTTCTCTAAACGATAGGAGAACTCAGTTTTCATTCACTTTTTTGTTAGCTAGCTGACAGAATGTTCTTATCTGCAATTTAGTGTGGTTTGTGTTGTGGGCGGTCACACTTTGACATGTGCAGTCAAATTCAAATCTTTATGATGACTTTGAAAAACTAAGAGAAGGCTGAAAAGCAGTTGGTTAAAACTGAGATGCTTGAAACTGATGAATATATTTCAACGTACTTATCTTTCTAGGCTTGGATCGACGTTTTCGGAGCCAGTGATTTTGCTCCCAGCAGTGCTCTTCTGAAGTGTGCCTCGGCCGAGATCTGTGGTGGAAATATCGTCGGAAATGACCTCTGCGACGAGTTGCTCTTCATGATCGCCGGTCCGGAAAGCCACCAACTGAATGACGTAATCAAACTGCTGTCTTGGTTATAGTGAAGCAATGCTTTCAGACTAGGGTGCCCATCTACACCTCCCATACCCCTGCTGGAACTTCCTCCGTCAACGTTCAGCACTGGCTTCAGATGGTTCAGAATGGAAACTGCGCCATGTACGACATGGGAAGGAGGCAGAACATGAAGAAATACGGACAGGTGGGTGTTTTGTGTTTTGACGCAACAAAGCTTCCTTCAGGCCACTCCCCCGGAGTATGACTTGACCAAAATTAACAACCCCATCTACCTTTACTGGGGAGAGGAGGACTGGCTCGCTGATCCCACCGACGTCCAAGAATTCCTCCTTCCCCGCATCAACCACACCGTTGTGGAGAATCATCAAATGGATGACTATAACCATTTGGATTTCATTTGGGGTCTCCGAGCTGCCACTGACATCTACCTTCCAATCATCGACATGTTGAGAGTGGAGAACAAAATGCTTTGATCATGTTTATTTGTACACATTGCGGTGCTAAATATTTACAATCTTATTAGTGTTATTATTCCTGGTATTCAAATGTTCCTTTGCGAATCTGCTCTGAGATTATGTCGTAGTCAACCTTAATTCTCTCGTTGCAGATATCGAGATCGTCGTTGTTGGAGTACATGCCTGAAAAGAAATAGAATTGTTTGGACACTATAACTTTTAAGATAATTTAGAAGGTGTAGCTGAAGCGTTTTATAGCCGATTTGGTACGGGTTCTTACGTCATGGTCACGCTATTCGGGTAAAGGATGACCGCTCGGGATAGGACAAAAAACTGGTTTGCCTTCGGGGAAACAAACCGCATTAGCTGATCACATGGGAGGCTTTTTTACCTTGTCTTTCCATTTAGGTTTTAATTTTAAAAACGGGAATTTATTAGTTCTCGACCTTCGTCCGATAACTACGCATAGTTATCGGACGCTGCCCGAGAAAACAATTATTTTACCAATTATTTTGTATTTTGCATGGGTTTTATTGTCGCGGAACTTGAAAAGAGCAATATTGTGATGGTTAAATTTTTTTTTGCTTTATTTCTTTGATTGGTGTAAGAAAAAAGTCTCCTTTTCCAAAATCGTTATATTTAAGTTCAGCTAAGGGGACATACTGCGAATTCCGTGAAAAACAGGTTTCGTCTTGAAGTTTTGCTCATTTAAAAAACTCACAGAAAGACCATGTGACGTTGAGTCCATTCTCAGCGTACTTCACACACTCTTCTGTCCGTGCCTTGCAATCCTTCTGCGCATCCTTTGTCTCACACTTATTTCTGAAATTCTGACAAAGAGCTTCCTGAAACAATGCATATTTTGGTGTACATATTTGTCCATACCGTATCAAATCTGGGCCTTGGCGGGAAGGCAAGAACAACCAGGAGGCAGCAAACGAAGATGGCATATCCGAAAATCGTCCTCATGTCTAAAGTTGCCGGATGAATGAGAGCCGTTTGCGGCGAGTATCATAAGGGGTGGGGGTCAGACAACTGGCTGCGAGTGGAAGGAACGAGATCCCAGGGGCAACGAGAACTGAACTGCCCAAGCACCCGAAGAGATCTATGGCTCCCGGGGGTTGGCATGGGTAAACAGCCGCCGAACGGTTTGGCGACGGGTGATTGAATAAAAAAGGAACAAAAGCCGAGTGTTTGTATGGGTCTCTGGGTTATTCATAGGCCAGGCGCGTTCTGCTCATTGTTGTCCTTTTCAGGCGGCCATTTGGCAAACTTGGGTGGTCTGAACTGTTCGATGGTTTGGTGTAAACAAATGGTAAAATATGTGATTTCGAAATTGGAAACACAATGATCAGCACTGTCACCAAAAATGTCTTTCAATAACTGAGGGGGTTGTTGTGAGTTTTTCTGTTTGCTCACACTTGGTGACAAGCGTGGGACAATGGAGGAATCAGTCTGGCTTTTGTCGTGAGGAAGTTAGAAAGTAAACAAACAAACGAAAAATAGAACCTCGCTGTTTCGGGCCTTTTGTTTAGCTTTACTAGGTTTGGGCTATATGCTGGCGTTTGTGAATATACTAAAACTGGTTTAAAACCACATGGTTGAAATTTAATCACTAAAAGTTTCAATTAAACCACCAAATGTGATAAACCGGAAACAAACCCTGTAAAGGAAATGATCCATTTTTCATCTGACAAATATTTCTTTCCATTGGGTCAGTGACTTTCAATAGCGATCAAAACTGTTTTTGACTGTCTGCGACATGCAGACGAGGTCACGACCGCAAAGTGTCTTGCTTGTCTGTCACAGAAATTGAAACTGTTGCCCAGTGGTCGGAATACAAAAATCCTGCCGTACAAACTACATTGGACAATGGATGTTATACAACCAGTGTAACAAGACCTAGCGTGTCGCTTGGATGTCACACAGATTAATAACAAGATGGATGAACAACGAAAATGTGCCATGTATACCTTGCTTGATACAGTGAACACAAGCGATATAATACATATACTGTTGTTTCAAGGTTGGTTGCGCTGGGTGACACAAAATCTAAGCAAAATCAAAGTCACTGGGTCTCCCCCATTTTAAACTCTTCTGACCACAACAAAGTCGTTTTTGAAATGCTATAGCAGTTAAAATTCCCAGTGTCAACAATACGAATGAAAAGAAAATGTTGGTTTTGCAAACGTCACGTTGGCAAAACAATGATGGAAAGCTGTTTACGTAGTACTACGCGTTTTTATCGGCAAAAGACACAAGAAAACTGTTGAATTCGAAAGTGTTACACTGCGAATTTACGCAAACTTGCAGGAGAACCTGAAACCTTTAGCAGATATTGCAAGGTTCACCTGAAAACAAAGGTTTCGCAACAAACTGGGTTTAAGTTGAAAATAGAAAACCAGAGCAATTTTCTTGCAGAAAAGAATTCAAATTTGGTATTCAAATTTCAGATGGTATTCAATTTTTTAATCAAACTTTCACGATTTAAAATGGCTGTAGCTTCTTTTTGTTTGGAGCTTGCAAATCTCTGTCATTGTTTTCGTATCCTTTCGCTGTATACTTTTGCCACCGTCCAGTTGTTTTTTGCCTGAAATAGCCTGCGGTCAGACGGCGCAATCTGGTTCAAAAGCGATTAGCATCGTGTTCGTTTTTGCAGGAGTCCTCATTCTGAACTACTGCAGTCCTCCCGCGCGGTCATGACTCCCGGTTAGTTTAGAAACGTAGTAAAGATTTGGCTCTAATCTTCAGGAATCTTCGCCCAGAAGTGCAACGGAACTGCAGGTTCGTTGTTAGAGTTTGAAAAGGGGAATGTGACACGCGAGACAATTAATCCATCGAGGTCCTCGCAATGTCTGACAAAAACAGAGCTCCCCATTTGAGAGGATTCTTTGTTCCCGGATTGCTCCAGAACTTCTTTTTCTTCTTCACTATCAAGCGTTCACCACTGAGTGGTTGAATTCCATTGCATACACTATGTTTGAGCGTCTGAACCAAAGTCCAAGCTCGTTGTTTTCGCCTTGCCCAGACAAGCTCTCAACGGGTACATAACAACAGAGTCCACGAGCTTAAAATTCTATGAAAATTAGAGTGGATCAAGAACCTACTCCTCTCTCTTGCCGCTCACCGTTAAAATGTTTTCAATTGTAACTTCACACATGAAGTTCGGTCATAAAAGTCAACTTTTCAGTTCTCATCTTCACATTAAAAGCAATACTGGAATAGCGGGTTTTAGGGCACGCCCTGCACTTTAAAAAGCTTATGAAAGCGCAAGAAATTGTTCCTTTTAGATTTTTTTGACCTTGGTAAACCACTCAATACTAACCCAAAAACTCCTAAACATGCAGTAGTTACTCAAATGTAAACGTTATTGGCCGCGATTTCCCTAATGTCTCATTAGTGATCGTATTTGAGCAGTACTATGACGTTTAAAGATCTAGGGGGCTTTTTCGCGTATAATTTTATAGATCCCGCCGCAGACGGTCGCAGGCTAATCTACTACCTGCAGTGCTGTCTATCCGCTACGTGTGTCAGGCGCAGCGCTTGAATCTCGTAAATGCGGGGCGCATAGTTCGTCATGTCGTCTACTTTTTGAGCTTTAGTCAAAAAGGCAAACTTAAAAGTAAAAGCGTTATTCCCTTTAAGCTCTGTGCAACAATTTTCAAACAACTATTGAAATGAGAAATGGGTTCTTCAAAAAAAGCAAAATGCAAAACGCATAATTTCCTGATTAGTTTGAACTAGAACAAATTTAGACAAAGCATAAAAAGGTAAGAACAATGCGTTCAGCACCATGAAGGAGAGTGAAATGAGTAACAACCATTTGCCACACCCGAAATTATCTCATTTCCAATCTCAGAAGTTCTAGTTCCGTGTTCCAGGCTGTCACCTTTTGCACAAACGTGTTTCTCCAATTTTTCTTGGCTACTCTGAAGGTTCCCAGCTGGTTTTACCTCAAAACGTCATGCGTTGTTTTTCAATTCAACTGAATCACCGCGATCACATTTTGCCGCTGTCTCCCACAACAGAAAGCCAAACAAAACAACATTTGAGTAACATTTCTGCAACTCAGGTCTGCTCAGATGACGAACAACTACTCTCCCAAATTTATCCAATTGTCTAATGCAAGTTTTTTTCTAAACACAACCGTGAAAATACAAACTTTAAGGAAATCGAATTTGTTAAGTGTCTCATTTCAAAATCTCTTGAATTCAGTAACAATCACGATTCTAACGTCGCTGGGAACTTCTAT
Organism: Oscheius sp. G VE-2021; assembly: GCA_022343465.1. NCBI lineage: Eukaryota > Metazoa > Nematoda > Chromadorea > Rhabditida > Rhabditidae > Oscheius > Oscheius sp. G VE-2021. The sequence continues at coordinate 3,431,439 of JAJQXH010000029.1, read as the reverse complement.
TGGCCACAGACACATTTTAAATTTTGTTGCCGACTAGAAATAAAAACTGTTCTTAGCTTATTAACTTTTGTTATATTAAATTAGCAAAGATTATTAATGAAACCACAACAATTTGTAGTTATGTTTACATCAAAATTATTGACAGCACGCAGGTTTTTGGGTCAGGCATATTTCCGTAAATATTCCATATCGCCAAGTTATGTGGAGCGAAAATGCTGTTCCTAAAATGTTTCTAAACATTTAGGCTATTCTTGGATACCATGTTGTAGGCATTCGATGTTAGCACTATTTTATTAAATCATCGTTGTTAGATTTTAGGTGAACTAAGGGCATATTTTTGTAGGCACCAGTATAAATTCTTCAGCGCATTCATTCTATCTTAGTGTTGTTGTGCATGCGTTTTTTTTCCCGACGGACCTTACACAATCACGCTTATGAAGTCAGGGTGTGTCGTAAACGTGGGGAACCACTTGTCTAGACTCTAAACAAGCTTTATGCTGTGCTATTACAAAGATTGGCAACGTAACAGTTTTTTCCTATTTTTAGCATTAGTTCAATTCATTAGCTCTCTGAATTTGAACACTGTTTTGATAAAACCATTGAATTTGCACGCCAAGGATTCAAAGCTGAAACTGAAAACTCCTGTGTCAGTTTACTAATTTTCTGAAAGCATGTTTCTATTTTTGACGTACCCACATTCCTCAGTCGACAGCAGCAGCGACGCCTTGTCTTTTCAAGCGATCAATATTGATAGATTCAAATTGAAATTAGATTTTTATTAGCTGTCGGGTGGTATCAGTTTGGTTTACTCAGATCAAAATTTTCTTTTTGAGTGCTGACACTGCCAAATATCACTGTTTATTCAAAACGAATCAATGTTTATTGATTCATACTTATTGTATACGTATCAATGAATAACCATTCAAATAGCAAACTCAGGCCTTGGAATGATCGACTGATTGGAGAGATGGTTTTACGTTTAAACACAGTTAATTGTTCTATGCAATAAGATCGCAATATTATCTGCCTGTTGAACCACACAACAAAGATGTTCTCTGCGCTCTAAGTTTATTACAAACGACTTTTAATCATGTTACAAAGCTAAAAGGGCATCCAATTGTTGCTTTCGAAGTTTCTCTGGGCTCATCCTTTGGTCTTTTTCTAATAGAAGTGTTAATGACATGCAATTTCCGAGAAATCGGTTGTCCTGCCCAGTGAGCTTCCAAAGAGCGCCCAAAACTTTGCTCCTCAGATGACACGTCTGTCGGCGATAATAGTCACCCGCATCCGGCTAACATCCTTCCGATGATCAACGACCAATGCGCATCTTAGCCACCCATGGCCATGTGTCACAATTCCAATTCGGATGTCCTTCATCCGGTGGCCCTGGATGATTCCCCTCATTCGCAGGTCCATTTCAACGCCTCAACCATATCCGTCCGTGGGCACCACACACACGCCCTCGACGCTATAAATATGACGAGTGGCTCCATTTCATACGGACTATTGAGTCTGTCGCTCGGATTGGATGTCCTTACCTTCGGTCACTTCCTGTCCCGGTTTTCATGTTTCTAGAAGATTTTTTGTTGGCTTACCGAAACAAAGTATATAAGTGTTTTCAAATGAATATGTTCAAACTACGACTACATCCAGGGTGCTAAAATAGATTTTTTTTTTGTTTACCTAAACATTTTTTAAACATTATTTAAGTCCTGAAATACATAAAATAAGGGTTTTTTGGGCTTTTATAAGTCCATATTGTGTTCTATATAAACTGAAAATGTAGCTGTTTTTCTTTGGGAACACACAATAGTTGTTTTTTAACAAAAAGACCCAAGGACAAATTAAAGAAAACGTCATCTTTTTTTAAAAGTTTAACGGAGAATCGTGGGTTTAGTGTGAAAGATTAAGCAAGTTCAATGCAAATAGTACAGCTCTTCATTTCAATCAAGCACTTAGTTTCCGTTAAAGAAGAACCGTACTTTGGCCCACTACTTAACTCTTTTTTCATTAGGATAATTAATCATGTGACTTTGCACATTTGGCCCAGTGTTCGAAAGGGTAATTAACTCGTGCGTAGTTGGTTCGAGTAATTTGAAGTAATTTCCGATCAGGTTGCAACTTTTTGCAGAGTTCATTTGATAGTTCCCGTTTTGGTACCCACAGCCGGCGGGCGGAAGTCAAACATACGACTTTTTAACTTCCGCTCCTCATTGGTAATATTTATTATACTGACATTGAATAATTTAATTTTTAAGTACAGCGAACTACTTTTTGATAGACCCACTTATTTTCTGAATGCAGTGGGACTGTACCTTAAAGTTCAAGCAGAATAGTTTACTTTTTTTCGGAGACTGATGACCTTCCTAAATTGAAAAAGAATAAAACTTTCACCGTCTTCTTTTTGTTTTTGCCCCTTTGAAACAAAGGAACAAAGAAGAGAGACGAAGCTCAATTGAATCGCAGAGCCCAAAGTCGTTATAGTTCTTTGCTGTCAACATAAAGTATCATCAAAGTTGTCATCATTCGGCTCTTAGCTGTTTTTGAGGTACTCTTTTCATCCAAAATGTCCTGTTTTTGAATGCCCCGAGGGGAGTCATCTCTTGGTTGTGTGCGGTCAGGTTTCGAGTTCCCTGGAGAGCTCCGATTATCGGATCCGCATGTTGCCACATGACTGATGCCACTATAAAAGGACCGTATGTGCCCCACTTTTTGAAGGCCACTTCCTGAATTGTCCCTCAAGAAAAAGAGAAGAATCTTGGCGTTTCTTGGGTGGTCAGTTTCATGTTTTCGCCCTTCCCAGGAGTAACGAAAGCTGTCCATCAGTTTGATCAGCGCCATATTTAGACCTTAGGCCCGCTTTCCACATTTCTCCACCATGTTTAGTTTCCAAACTTGAAAACACATATTTATTTCACCAAACTTCCAGTGCGATTGTCCTTTCGCCCGACCCCAGACGGAATTGGGCATCCGTCTCAAATCGTGTTAGGCGACTGCACTGATCTAAAAACATTGTTTGTTTTGAAATAGCTTCCTGGATAATTTTCCCAGAAGTTCGTGTTTACTAGAATGACTTTAGGGTAACCGGGGCGCACCAACATGGATAAACCAATTTGTGTTGGCAAAGACGCGGCTTACTCACCCTTGACGTAGATGTTGCCACAACATCAACTTTACCCACGTGATATTTTACCTTTCAGTTTGATTGTGCGAAAAGTAAATCACACTGGATTTTTTGTTGTTCAAAATTTTCCAATTCACCGTAATTTTGAAATCCCAAAGCACAGAAATCAAATGAAATTTAAATGTACAGCAAAAGTCTTTTTTTAAGCAATCATATTTATCTGATTTGCTTAGGTTTCCAGAGACAAAACTAAAATTGTTTTTTTCACAAAGTTTCATTTTACGCATCGAGGAAACTGTACCATTTTCAGAAACATCAAAAATTTCGAGTCAAGTTAGAGTTTTTAATTGAGTGTTTCCGTCAACACTTGTTAGTATACACTGCAGATAAAAAGTGAAACAGTATTGTACGGCTAATGCTAATTTTTTCTGTTAAAGTGCAACAGAACTAGTTCATCAATGAAAATGCGTAATTGACTAAGTAATTCGATTTCGGTTTTGCAGTTGTGAATCACCACAATTGAAATACTAGAATTCAATGAAAAACTCTTTTTTAAAATTTTCTGATGGTGAACAGACTTTTTTAGTCGTTTACAAATTGAGTTAAGTGGTGAGACCTACAAAGAACATAAAATTAGTCTTTGAGCTTCAAAGTTTACAATAGCATTTTAAAGAATTGATAGCTACATTAGTATTTTTGCCCAACAAAGACTTTTGTTTTGTTGAAAATAGCTCACCAGAAATTCAAATTCTACGAAGTAGAGAAAGGTGAATAAAAGTTTTAAGCAAGAGTTAGTAACTAAGCTTTGGTCGATCGAGGAGAGAATCAGGTTAGAATGTCCAAAGGCTGTTGGCCCTATCTTTTCAGGAAAGGCCTTCCGCCTCAAAAATCTCTTTCCCAGAGAAATCGCATTTCGTCTCTCGGCCCGCTTCATTCCTTATTCCCCCTCCCCATTCATCTCAATTTCATTGTTCCATTTGCTGTTCGACCGATGTTCACAGCTCTCAGACCAAGATACAAACGATTATAGTACCCTAAAGAACTCTCAGACAAGGGCAAGCAAAGCACAAGCTCATAACTTTTCATCATCTATGGCAGTTATTGGTCCCAGACGAGGGTCCGCCCGCCCACGTGCCGCCCATCTCTCGGGTGTCAACGCCACCCGGCGTTTACTGTCTATTCGGATGGAGTAGTTCCTCATATCGCACTGGTTCCGCCCCACGCACTTTTCCGAATTCCTGATTTTGCTTTAAATTTCGTTCAAGTTTGACCTAAACACTTTCAGCCGAGATGATAGCAGCTGCCAGATCATCAGCATTCCATTACAAGAAAAGAGCATCGAGCCAAGCGAAACCAGTTAAGGTAAGTGTTTTGTTTGTGTTATATAGACCAATTAGTAAACACAGTACGTAAAGTTAATTTCAAATCTCTACTGACTAAACCCACTTATAAAACTGTAAATTTCTCATAGTTGAAATGTTGACCCGTTTGTGGAGCTTTCGTTTAACCATCGTCTCAAGTACCTAAGACTTTGGCTCTAATAAATATCAAAATAAAATTAGAAAAAAGACTTCGACGTTTGTGAAAATGCAAAGTTTCTTTAGATTTTGTGAGTCGAAATTTTCACATTTCTTCAGCGGGAACTTCAAACTCTCTCAGGATTAACCCGCAGACACGCATAAATGTAAATAACAAACAAAGAGCGTCTTTCTTGTGTTTCCTTGTCGTGAATCCCGATGTCATGTATGATGGTTGTTTGCTGCTTACCAGAGGCGTTCAAATGATGAATGGAGGCTTTGAAGTCGCCTGATTTGCGATCAAGATGGCACCTCAAAGTGAGGGGAAGTGTTCCAAACATACAGAATTTGCTATGTAGGACACCAACGATTAATATTTTTAAGTAAAGTTTTACCAACATCGGATAAAACCATTTCAATAACATTTTACGTCATTTAAGAATGACCAAATGTGAGAAATTCTTCCGTATCATCAAATATACTCCAAAAATTGTTAAAATCCAAGGAACATCGTTTGAACATTTATGCATGAATAAGATTAAATTTGATTCCACGACATATTCTCTGGCGGAGAAAACGCGAAAAAATAACATTTTTTCTTTCTTCGGTTGAATTTGTTCCTTGAACGGCTGTCCACGCGATTCCATTTCTCACAAGGCGGCACATTTCATATTTCGGCGCCCGATTTGCCTTCAGATTTACGACCCCGACAAGCGCAATGGCTGCAATAAACTAGGCATTGATCAATGTTAATTTTATTAAAACAAATAACCAAAATTTCAATGAATACGTGGTTTGAGGTTTACTTTGTATTAACAAATGCCAAGCATAGATTTAAAGAAAAATGAAAAATAAATTCAAAACGGCAAACGAAACATTCAAACTTGTTTTTTAAATTCCAAATTTACACTGTATTATGTAGAACTGGGTTTGATTTTCAATGGAGATTTAAATTGTTTGTTCCGTTTTTTAAACTATGTTTTAATTTGTTAGAAAACCAAGGCTAGTATAATATAAGTTGAGCCGTAGTTCTTGAAAACATAAGGAACGAAAGTACTATCATTTTTCTAGTGGATGAGTCCATAAAATACATATTTATGACCGTGTTTACAGAGAACGAGTATCCCGAAGTCCAATGGGGTATCCCCGTCGGCCTCTCAACTCTCCATCAACTCAACCAACTCCCTCTGTGTTCCCAACCTCAGGAAGCGCAGCGGCAGTGTTCCAGCCTTGAAGCTCACTACGCTCGTAAGTCACGCAGATTTTGTTTATTCCGGCTTCTTTGCTCGATGTCGAAGACTGACAATAGTCTTGCGTTGCGTCCCATGGGACGTCGTCTGAGATTTACGACAAAAACATCGAGAACCCTTGGAAAACTCGCGAGAAATTCCCAAATAACAGATGACTTTAGGCATGTGAATGGGGACTGAAGTCCTCGCAGATTCGAGCCATAAAACTGACTTGGGGGAGACTCTGTGAACCTCCGAGGAGCAACTGCAAGGGGATTGTGAACCTGGTCGAGAGAGTCTGGGACAAACTGGATTCGGTAAACCTAGACCCAATATCACACTTGAAATCTTCAGAAGGACAGTAGTGTTCGCAACCTCTTCTATCATGCTGCCTTTGTCGATTCTATGCATGACCGCTGTGAAAGAAGGTTTGTTGAACAAGCACGAAATAAATCCACAGGTTAAGGTCATCGAAAAGTTCAATCGCCACAATCAGGGATCATACCCATTTCTTCGTGTCTCTTGTATCTCAAGTTGTTCAAAATCTGGAAAACGACCCTGCCGATATCCTCGCTCACCTTGACCAAATTGGTAAGCAGAACAACTTCTCTACGAACTAACGGGGAAGTGGCGGTCTCCCAAGTACATCTGTCAAACCTATTTGGGCTTTTGGAATGTCAACTAAGTACTTCCAAAAGTTTTTCAACTTTGTACTTGTAACCCATTCAAGTACATCATTTTTGTTATGTTTCACCACCTTAGGGTAATTCAAATGATTGTCAGGCACCTATCAGCGAAAAAACTGATTGAGCTACCCTTAGACACATGTGTTGTGAAAACCTGGGGCAATTAGCGTTAAAGGAACCTTCCTGGCACTTTTTAAAATTTAACTTATACTAAAAAAGCTTAAAAGTAATGCAAGAAAATATATGGATTTTGAATGCGTCGTTTGTGAGAAATCTGCAACCAAAATGCCATTATTTGGCTATCCACAGGGGACAGGCACCTGTGGACAACCGGCATTTTAACGAACTAAGTGCAGAGTGTTTGCCCGCCCGTATACTTTTTGGTCGTCACTTTCGAATTTTCAATGTTCCCGCCAAAAAGTAGCAAAAAACTGTAGTTGTCTGACAGGATTGCGCTGCGATATTCACATCCGTTCGAGATCGGCGTAATGAACACCACAGACAACTAAAAGTAGAAAAAAGGACCCTTCTTGGAGGTTTGATTATCCAACTACCGTTTTAATAAGATCTTCAAATTTTCTGAAGTCACGAAGAAGGAAAAGAACAAAACTCATTGAATATCAATGATTTGATTTTCCCAATTTGTAAATCACGCGAATCTATCGGTTGAGTCTCGAAAAGGCAAGTTTGATTTTATCACTTTTCCGTCAAGATTGTTTGAAACGCACGTGATCGAAGACTCAAAACACTCGGGTTTCAAAAGCACTTGTCTAAAGATTTCAGCCCTATAAATTCCACTCGGAGACGTTTTCGCACGTGCACATATCAGCTGACTAAAATAGGCTAGGTCTGCGGGGACCACCCCCGTAAACAGGGCTTTGGAACTTCTATTTTTAGGATGCAAGATGTTCCTTGAATTATGACGAGACATAGATAGCCATGATGCTTTCTCGGGTACACAATTCTCTTTGACCGAATGTGAATCTTATGACAAATAAAAAAGGAATGATCTCAACTCGTCAAATCTTAGGCCAACTACTTGTATGAAAACCAATGGTCCTAAAACTCATTAGGCTTGGTATGAAAACAAATTTATGTCTTTTTCCGACACCACATCAGTGTGTATGCAATCATGGAACTTGTTAACTCAATATGATTTAAGTAAACATGGACATTTCCAAACTTTCAGACTGGGCTGTGAGAAAAAATTTCAACTAGAAATGTTTCATCGGTTATAACTCAATTAATTTGTAAAAAGTAAGAAAATTTGCAAAAGATTGCATCGGCCGAGAATCGAACCCGGGCCGCCTGCGTGGCAGGCGAGCATGCTACCACTGAACCACCGATGCGCTGGTAGGCGCCATGTGAGTCGGGGATGTCTTATCGATGCTGAACCTGTTAGTTATCTCTGCGCAGCTGCCTAACGAACGCGTTATCTTTACTCTAAAAGGAAACCTTTGCAGAAGACATGGCAGTAAACTCACGAAATTTACGATCTTATCATTTAAGGACTGTTCACCTTATTAACTATTGCAAACTCAAAAGCTCTTGGCAAAATGTAACGAATAGTTTGCTTTTTGGACGTGATTCGAAACTATTAACATACTTCTTTCTTTATTTCAGGCCGAAACCATGCGTATTTGCGTCAATACGGATTCAAATCCAGTCACTGGGAGAAAGTCGGAGAATACTTCGTAGACATCGTCGTAATTCAGGCAACAAAGTTTCATTTTACATTTACAAACTATTATGTTCAAGGACTGTGTGAGGGCATTTCCTGAAGCCTGTCGTGCCTGGACTGCTCTGATTGCCGCCGTGGTGGATCGTCTTCGTGCTGCTCCTCGTCGAACCAGCGTCAGTCCTGCAGTAAGCGCTGCAATGCTTCATCGTTCTTCTGTCAGCATCAACTGCCCGCTGTAAGCACACAAGGCCCCAAAACTGATTTCCTGTTTTTAGCTCGAACAACACGTCGACGGAGGACATTAGAGAGCCTGCCCTGAGCCGTGCCTCTAGGTTTGTCAACAACGGGTTAAAATGTTTACAGCACGTGGGGTTTGTAGGTTAACTCGGCGGGTAAACTAGAGAGAACCACCAACTTTCAAGGGAAATTAAGCGTTTTTAAGAAAAACAGAAACTGAAACTGAAAAATATCAAGTTTTTTATACTTACATCTCAGCACGCATAAAAAAGCAGGTTTTCGCTATAAAAAAAGAGGATTTTTAAAGGACAGTAGCACATTTAAAGACATTTTTGCAAATTATAACAATGAATTGTTTGAGAATTACAAAACAAAGATTTTTTTCAAATTTAAAAAAATCTTTTCAGAAACATGAGCTAAAAATCCTAGACTGGCGAGATCATTTATAAAACATTATGATGCATTATGTTCAGCTGTATCTGCTTCTAACATTTATAAAACGCATATAATGGAGTTCTAAACACTTTACCTACTTTCTGATTTAAATTTCAGCGAAAAACAAAGAACAAGCAAAAACTGGAACACCCACTCCTTAAATTTCAACACAATGAGAATCCATCTTTTCAGGCGATTGTCACACTGCGCGTCCGCGAGTGAATTGTTCCACGGGGACCAGGACGAGCGGTCCCTCAAGGAGAGTCGTTGTATGAAGTTGCCAAGGGTTCCGTCAACCGCTTCTTCCTGCATTGACGTTAACCCTTTGACCAGTGCCCTCAATTCCCACCTTGCAATTGCCTAATATCTCCAAATCAAATTTTGTATATACATACGCTGTAAGAATCCCATTCTGATTTCTGAACGTTTCGAATAAAGGCCAATTTATCTCCGGCTGTCATGTGAGACGTGCTTTTTGCACTTTGTCTCGTAAACAAATGCACCCAAGGGGGTGTAATTTTATTTGACGGCCCACATAGGGCATAATACAAGGTTAGATGAAGAAGTTAGGGACGATTCTGAAACTATCAAAGGTATCCTAGGGTCAATTCAATGTTGAACATTTTTTTTACAAATCAAATAAAGTATATAAAAAGTGTTTTAACAATAAACCGTCCGGTGGACGCAGGGAATTTCATGATAAAATCGTTCCTTTGTCCTTCTCTGTTATAAGTAGTTAAAACTTTTCGATATTGGTTTAGTGTCATGGATCTTACCAATCAAACATCGAGCGTTCTGATCCGCCTCTAACAAAAACAATAAACACCTGAAATTCAATGTCCTGTTAAAGATACACCTTATTATTTTTGACAACAAATTAAACATTTAAAAAAAACATTGGTTTGTTTGGTAAGCTGTCGGTCACTGTTATCCCGCTACTGCAAAATGTTTCACTACTCACTAGAAAGTTTTGAAGCAAACCACATAAGCATAAACACCAACACTATTGGGTAACACATTTCACATTCACATGTGCTCATGAAAAATCATCTTTATATACATAATTTTTGTAAAAAGATGTACTTGCGTATTGGCTTAACCTCGCATGTTGTTGCCTCTCATATAACTTCTCTCGCTCTCTCTAACCCACACCCACCCACATACGCACATCCACAAACACACATACGCACACACCTACACACATCTCTCTCACCTACCACACAACTACCATCAGTAAACTAATCAAAAAGATTAATCTTGCTATAAACATTATCCTGGTAAGTTCCATAAAATCGGAGGAAACATGTTTCCCTTGAAGTTCATTGTTTACAAAGTTTATAACATTCATTAGTAATTTTTTTATTAATTTTTTCGGTCACTGTTATCACGCTGTTGCAAAATGTTTCACTACTCACTAGAAAGTTTTCAAGCAAACCACATAATGAATCATTTCCCAAATCTTTAACTCCAATGAACTGCATAAGTTCATCTCAAACAAAGAATTTTGTTTGCGGGATGCGTAAACATATCGAATATGGCGAAGAACGCGTGGACGGAAGTGAGTTGATTGGATGTCGCACAACAAACTCACTCTGTCTGCGACGCTTCTCACAGACTAAAGCGCCGTCTTGTCAACAACACACGTGAATATTTAATTTGTCTCATGATTCATATCCACGTTTTATCCATTTTCCCTGAAGCTCTCCAGCATTCCACATCTTCCCGGAACACATATCTCTTTTTATTCTGCATGGTCATCAAGAGCAATTCACCCCTATCAGAAGCACTTGTAGTCGTTTCTATTTTTATCCAAAAGAACTTCTTGGTCCAGAATGTCGCACAAACCACATTTCAAGTCTGTATCAACCACTCCAGTTTTTAAAGTTATCTTTTTATATGTGGAAAATTCAGTTTGACAGCGGTCGCAGTTGAAGGCAACTATTCCAACCTTGTATTAAAGCTTATAAAGTAGATTAAGAAAAAATATAATTGTTTGGGTTAAAACGTCTCGTTAATTATATTTTCATTCTAATAGTGGCCTAAAATGGTGTTTGTAGAGGACGGTCGCCAACAGATTTTGACGAAATGACGCGCGTCCTGCGTTCACACAATTCAAATTTAGCAAGATTCCGTTCCCTGACTGTAGGCAGCGGCGTCTGAAAAACTGTATAAAAGAGCCTGACTTAGGCAATTCTGCCTTGAAAAAAACAAAGTTGCTAGTGTTCAATTGTGTTTTGTTCAGTGATCAAAGTTTTATGCTTGACAATGTTTTTCAGAATAAACAATGGAACTCAAAAAGGACCCATCCGATTGAAAACTAATTCCATTGTGACGCAGCCTCTTTAGAGGTCACATGTGATCCTGATTTTGAAAACTTATGGAGATTTATTTCATTGATTTGACACCTAATTTTATGAAAAAAAAACACATAAAGGTTTTCAAAACAGACAGTTTTTTTTTTACTGAATTCCATTCGTCTGAGAATGCGCCACGCAAAAAACCCACCCACTTCTCCCGCCCACCCGGCGAATTACATTCCGTCTATTTGAAATTGTAATCATTTTCAGTGATTCATTTGAAAGACTGAAATATTTTAATCACTCATCAGGAAAATATTCTGTTTGTATGTACAATCACGAGAACAATCTACTTAAAATACCTTTTTGAATTCAGTTTAGTCAGTTCTCAGAAATATGCTCTACTCACATTCTCTGCTGTTCACTCATCCGCCCAACTTTTGACCATCCATTTGCAACCTTTTGCTATATTGTGGTCCCTTTGGTGTTTGGTTTTACGAACATGCGTTCTAAACAGATCGCTTGACGGATATTACACTGACATTAAATAATGTTTGTATATGTCGGTGATTAGTCATCATTTGTCATATAAACGATCAATCCCGGTTTCCACGAGAACGCAGCCATGCTTTGTCACCCATTGCTCTTCCTGATACCAAATGGTTCTTCTATTTTGCAGCTTAGTTGACTTTAATTTGAGTTTCTCTAGATTATTCAAATGATTAAAGGTAGTTCCAGAAAAGGGCAGTAGATTCCAGTTCAGCAAGCATCGTTGCCCTCAAACCAAGTGCTTGTTTTCCAAGCTATTACCCAGCGTCCGATGTACTTTGGTTCCTGTTTCCTTGAAATCTGAAACTATACCAACACACGCTTTGTCTTTCTTAAAAATTACCTATTTTTACGCAACGAAAGAATTTTTTGCCACAGAAACATTTTCGGATTAACTTTTTTAAATGTGAAAAAATTGAAAAAAAATTAATTCGTTTTTTATTTCAAAAAGTTTCCATTTGAAAAGAAATAATTATGCATTCAATTTGATTTCCACAATGCAATCAAATTGTAGTTTCCAGGCATGAAATTTAGAAAACGTTTGAAATTCTATTCCAAGTGAGATTGTTTGAAGTTTTCTGAAAACATGGCATAGAAAAACAGAATGATGTTTGTTTTGTATTCATCACTCATGAGTCATAATTCGTTAGATGATCATTTAATGTTGTTTTCCACGAGACCGCTTATTTCTATTTTAGAATCTCTGTTTTGTTTTTATTCGGCTTGTTTAAGTTTATCATATGCTTCTACACAAACATTCTCGACTTAAAAGCCCATTCTCACCATGGGTTTGTAACAAAACTTTTTTTTATGCAATTTCTATATTTCACCAAAATTGTTTAATGTAAATCATATTTTCAAGTCAAACATAGGTAGATTTGTTGTCTTAAACTTGTATACCATTAAAGTATAAAAAAACACCCCAAATTTGTATTTGCCGAAAAAATCAACCAAAAATTAAGAAAATCTGTTTTTTGAAAAGTGATTGTTATTGAATTGGGCCCATTTCTCACCTTCCAGTTACAATTTGGAGTTTTCTCAGAACGTTATTCAGATTTGTTATTTACAAATGTTGCATTGTTTTAGCGGTTGTTTTTACAATAATACTTTTAAACTTCTCTTTTTTTCCAACTTTAATTCTCAACAAAATATCATGAAGGTGTCCTCATTCTTGATACTATTAAAAAAAACAAAGTATAAATTCTAATGGCAGTTTGGGTTCAGAGTTGAAAGTTCATTCAACCTGTCTATAAACCGCGCTGAGCGACGTAACGTCTGCCAAAAAGGGAGAAAGAATGCGCGTTGCGGCTGGAATTCGTCCCGATATCAGATTAGAACGCATTGTCTTCGTCATGCCTGCATTCCTCCCTTTCTGATTCATTTCTTCCTTGTTCTGCCATTGTTTTCTTTGCTTCTGTGAAAACTTTGAAACACAAATTTAAAAAAAATACAAATTCAGTGCGTGATCGATCAGGAGCCGTGTCTGTCATGTCTCATAGGGCGCGCAACCTTTCTCCGAGCGGCGATGTTTCTTTTGTGCCATCGGCTGCGTCAGTGTGCGCCGAACGCATTCCGATGCCGGCGATGGATGAGGAGCCCGGTCGACTGTGGCGTCAAGGTGGGACTATAATTTGAACATTATTTAATTGTATAAATATAATTTTGCGGTAGAAATCCTATGGATATTTATGAAAGTTCAAAGTTTAGCCATAACTTGCTTAGTTTCACTAAACAATTGTCTTTCAAAACAACAAAAACTTCAGCAAATGTTTTTACCACTTTAGTACAATCAACTCTTATGTATTAGTATATCGACCATGATTACAAAAACGGCCTTACTAAGAATTTTTGCACATCTAACTGAAAATACGTGATTCCGTCTACATTTGTTAAGTTACGCGTTTTCAAGCTTGTTGGGGGAAGAGAAGTGAACACACAAAATCAATTATTTAACTTCTGATGGTTAAATTGTTACACTATCTATTTTTAATCTATTTTCATTGGCTAAAAGTGCTAATATTCATGAATCATAATTTCCCCTGCATGTTATTCAGTCTGAAAATAAGTTGCTATTCTTTTTTCTTTTCTTTTCTAAACGTAGTTTCAACAATTTTTTTGTCAAATCATGAACTGTTTTGGTCAATTGTTGTATTGTGATTGCATAAAAAAGTTGTAAAGTTTGAATAAAATTAAAAATTTTATTTTTTTTTAAATTTCAAAAACAAATTTTGTGTTGTTATGCAAAGTTTTTTGTCTTTATCTTTAATTCTCTGTTTCAGGAAGTGTTCCCTTGGGTACTTCAAACCTCCGAAAGAAAAACAGCGTAAGGCGCACAAAAAGTTTCCGTGTTACCTTCAACCAAAAGGTGACTGCTAATGACGGAGATGTTTGTGCAATGACCGCTCCTGTGGTACCCGACGAGCCCAAGATCGAAATTCCTCCGCCGAAAGCCAAAGACGAACCTCAGAAGGTTTTACTATTGCTTTATCACTACAGTTGCTTTATTCAGGGAAACAGTCTCTCGAAGAAAATTGCGAATCGCCGAAAGCCTGCCAGACGTCCCACTTCCCATATTCCCAATACACATAAGCATGCTCCAGACGACGGTGCGGAGGTGAGTCAATGAATGAAAGACCGTGGTCGATCGTAATGTATAATGGTGGCGTGGTGTTCTCCAAAATGCTTTGTTTAATGCAGAATGCATTAATCTTTTGAGAGTGCGACGATCAGAATGCAAGGCGAAAACATCGTTAGCAGTTGGTTCAATAATCTCTTAAGTTGATACGTAGTTACAATTCTGAACTGCTGATTTCTATAATTTTGTAGTAAGCAAACATTCCGCCCAAGCTTTTTTAAAGCTGGTTTTGTACGCAGTGGTTGTGTCTATTTCAATTTACTATGCATTGAGTTAATTTATACTCCTCGCCAATGTCAGTTCAAAACATTTATGGAATAATGCTAATTTGCCCCAAAATGTTTGTCAAAAAGATGTCAATGTTGGGAATTCTAATGTAAACACCACAATTTTGGCACAAAAGCATTATGTATTCTACAAACTAGTATTGGTGAGAAGTATAATAAACATAAGTTTTAAATCTCTTTTGGAATATATCCTTCATTTTGTACAACAAAAGTTCATAGATTGTTGCAGAATACGTGCTGACTGCTCAATCATATGAAATAACAAATTTTTGGTGCACATATCCTATTCAAACTTTATTAGGTCTAATCCTAATGACGACATTTCTTAGAGTTACAGTAAACTTTACCAAGATGGATGGAAATGAGAATTCAATGTGTGTTGATGTAGACAACAAACTTAGAAATTATGACTAACCAAAACGCGAGCGAAAATTAATGCCATGGAAAGTGCAAGACATATGAGTTTCGCAATTGTTCTTACGGAAGAATCACAAAGAAAAACGCAGGGAGACAGAAAAGAAAAGTTTAAAATAGCCATTTCCCCACTGGTACTAACTAAAAGGCCAAACTATTAGTTTGTAAAGAATATAAAATTAAAAAATATAAAATTAAACTAACAAGTTCACAAATGTAGTTTCAGGATCCCAGCAGCCCCACCTTGTTGACTCCCCCGGATTCTGAGAAGTCTCGCCGTCCATCTCTTGTCAAGCTCATTGACAAGA
Organism: Oscheius sp. G VE-2021; assembly: GCA_022343465.1. NCBI lineage: Eukaryota > Metazoa > Nematoda > Chromadorea > Rhabditida > Rhabditidae > Oscheius > Oscheius sp. G VE-2021. The sequence continues at coordinate 3,416,040 of JAJQXH010000029.1, read as the reverse complement.
GCCTTCTGACCCCGATGGAAGAAAGAATCCGAGAATTCGCACGCAAATATCGTGGCCCCAGAGACAACAGTGAGACTCGGAATCAGGTGCCCACTGTTCCTACCGTCAATTCCTTCCGAGGCACCCGGGTCTCCTCTATCGCATCGAAGTTCGAACGACAGATCAGTGATAGTGCTTAAAAGAAATCATCATTTGTACATTGAATCTGCTTCACAATAAATATTCAGCCATGTGTTTCAGGAACAAATCACAACAAAATAGTGACACGGAAGAGATAAGGAATCGATCTTGAAGGTCAATAAACACTTCTTACACCTAATTCGCATGTTTTCCGCCGTCCAAACATTATAAATCCATTCGTTTGTTACTTCTGTCATTAGCTGTTCTTGCCACTTTACGTCGTCCAAACAAGCACACTTTTTTGTTTTCAGAAACTTTTCTTTACATTTGCAACAAATAATTTATTATTTGTTGTCAAACTAATTTATTATTTGTTGTCAAAAGGTATCATTATTTGCAAAAAAGGTATAGTCTTTTAGAAGGAATTAACAAAATGTTCTCGATTGTTCAACAAAACAGATGAGTGATTACAAACTTTCATTCACGACAGATAGACTAGACTACACCTTAAGTCGCTAGTTATAAGCAAACAAAGTATTTAACTTTTTAAAGATTAAACAAACGTTTTTACATTTGATTTTACAAAGTTTTTACACACCATTCAACTTTCTATTATTTGTGTTTGATTTGGTACATTTTTGAGACCTAATTTCCTGGCCCACTTCCTCATGGATCGATGGCAGCCTAGACACACTAGACTGCGCTGACCCAGGTCAAAGTGCATTTACTCCACTCTAGCCCGCAGTCTAGCGCACGTTCGATCGTTTCTAAAGTCACTCCCACTTGCAACTGGCAACTGAACCGAACGCTGAAAATTCCCCTTTTCTGTTTGTTCCAGTAGAAACTTAATGACTTCAACTTTTATCTCACATATTCTTGTTTCATTTTTCTTACTAAAAATTGTTTCAGCTGAGTTCATGAATCCAATTGTTCTCGCAGTTCTTGCAATTATAGCAATTTCTTTGCTACCCAAACTCCTGAAATTGATCTCAAAAACTTATCATATTTACAAACACGGGAGTAAATTCCCTGGTCCTCCTTCTCTACCAATTATCGGAAATGCCCATCAGATTCCACTAGCACTTGAAGGTTTGTATTGATTTACCAGTTTCAAATTTTAAATGTTTTAGAATGGGAATCTTTCTTCACAAAATGTGCCTCAGAGCAGCTGAAAAGAGGAAAAGAGGTTATGAAGTTGTGGGTTGGACCTGACCTTAAAATTTTTCCATTGACCGGTAAAGCTGTGAAGGTAAGGTACATGCCTAAGGTAAATGGATCATTTACCCAGGACATTCTTGACAACACGGAAGAGATCACGAAAGCAAACGACTATGGTATTATTTTTCCGTGGCTGGGAGATGGACTACTGCTATCGTAAGTATCATTTTTAACAACAAAATCTGTAACTTATTTATATGCGGAAATAAGGCTAACATTGAAATTGTGCCCGTTTTGTTTAACTATGATAGGAAAAACGCAACGTTCCATTTGTCGCTAAAACACCCAATCATTCAAATTTTTTTTAAAAGGGTGATCCACAACAATAGGGTCTTTAAGTATTGAATTTGTTTGCTAAACAAATCACAGTTAAAGCGATAAGTGTGATTTGTTAATGTTTTTGGATGTTGTTTTCGCTTTTTGTATTAATATAAAAGAATTTTCAACTCACAATTAGATTTTTAGGACTGATGACAAATGGCGCTCTCGAAGAAGAATGCTCACTCCTTTATTCCAATTGTCTATGCTCGACGGTTATGTCGAAACTATGGATAGGGAATCTCGCCTTCTAACTGAAATCTTGGAAGAAAAGGCAGATGAAGGAAGCGAAGTCGACATGTTTTACTACACTAAAAGATGTGCTTTGGATATTATTTGCGGTAGATTTATTATTTCAAATTTGAATCAATCAAAATTTCAGAAGTTGCCATGGGTTTTCAGCTAAACTCTCAGAGAGAGAAGGAACATTCCTATGCCAAGACTATTGACGAAATGGGCCTTGTTATTATGATTTATAATACACGTCCGTGGCTATGGTAAGTAATTTCAAATGTGATTGCTTCAAAGTTTTTTATTTAAAAAATAATATTGGTTAAGGTTGTCTCCTTTGTGGTACCTCAGCGGGTGGGGGTCCACCTACAATTCTCTGCTGAAGAAACTGAAAGATTTCACAACAACTGTGATTAACGACAGAGTTGAGAAATTGAAATCAGGAGAAGAGGCAAACGAAATCTCTGGAAGAAAAGCCTTCCTTGACATGCTGCTGGAAATGAGGAAGGAAAATGCCCTAAGTGACGAGGATCTAAGGGAAGAGGCCGATACTTTCATGTTCACAGGTAACAAACAACCGAAAAACTCCAAATTCAAATGTTATCAGGGCATGATACAACTGCGACTGGAGTGTCGTGGACTCTCTGGTGTTTGGCGACCCATCCAGAAATTCAGGAGAAAGTATATGGGGAGCTTTATGACATTTTCGGTTGGTTTTCCTTTAAAGGATTCAAAAATGTGTTATTACAGGTGACTCTGACAGGGATGTAACAAAAGATGACATGAAGAAGATGACTTATCTGGATATGGTTATCAAAGAAGCCATGAGAATCAACCCACCTGCTCCGTTCCTTGGCAGACATATGAAGAATGACTTCAATATGGGTTTGTGTATCTTTGAAAAATCTTTAAAATCAGTTAAATTCAGGTGAATACACTGCTCCCAAAGGATCACAATTGTACATTTCGCCATTGATCATACATAGAAATCCAGAAATCTTCCCTGAACCTCTTCGTTTTGATCCAGACCGTTTCCTCCCTGAGAACGTTAAGAACCGTCATCCGTATGACTACATTCCGTTTTCTGCAGGACCCAGGATTTGCATAGGTAAGTAAATTTAAGTAGTTATTTAGCGTGTTTCTAGGACAAAAGTTTGCCACGTATGAGGAGAAAATCATGACTGCTTGGATTATTAGGAAATTCAAGTTGACTACCGACACGAAATTTGAAGAAAACAAGCGTCTTCCTGAGGTTTGCGTTTTGATTTGAACTAACACGTAGTGTTTTAGATGGTCCTAAGACCGGAAATGGGTGTTCCAGTTCGTCTGGAGCGTCGAGTAGTTTGACGATTCTGTTTGTAACCTCTGTAAATAAATATTTTCGGATTTATCTTTTTTTCTTTATTGAGATTCTACAAAGTTGTAGAGTTTTAGTTGTTTTTTTTCAAGTACAGTGCATATTTCACTAAGCTAAAGAACTATATTATGATAACGATATAGAAGTTTTAATTTGCAATGGTTCCTCGCCCACTTTTTCACAGAGAATGTGACCTTTTTTCTCGCTTGCGGGGGATCTTGTGTACACAAGCGATCGCTCGCGTCGCAGCCAATGTGCAGTCATGTCCGAGTGGTTAAGGAGATTGACTAGAAATCAATTGGGCTCTGCCCGCGTAGGTTCGAATCCTGCTGACTGCGAAATGTTTTTGCACATATGGAACAGTGGATTCCTTCTTTGAAAAATATTGTAACAGTTGGTTTTCGATGGTTAATTTTTGTGCGGTTTTCAAAAACATGTTGACTATCTTTCTGCTGAACGTAGACTTCGTGGCAAAAACTTAGATAATCGGGAAAAATTATTATTTTCTCTAAAAATGCGTAGTCACACTATTTTTCAATTGTTTTTAAAAATGCCATTAAGTTCCGGAAATACATTTATTTAGGACAGTTGGGTTCAATACCAATTTTTACAACCTGTGAACTGATCGTAGTTGCCTGATGTGTTTGTCCAAACACGTGTTAAGGGTACAAAAAAGACACTGTGCTATCACAATCTGTATCATCAGCCTAACTCCAATCGTTTCAACTAGACTCCAGTGACCCAGATCAATTCGTAGGTGCCTCCACTCTAGCCCTTCAAAAACAATCAACCTGCTGTCTTATATAAAGTCCAACCTGATGTCAGCAAACAGCAGAAGTTTTCGATTCTCATAATTCAGAAAGATTCTCCTTTCCAATTGTTTAATTAAAAATCCAGTTTGGCAAATTTTGTTGTGCCTTGTTGCATTTTCTCAACCAATTGATGCCAGCGTGTTTTCTCTTCCAATGCGATCAATGGCCATCGCCAAAGGTCTTTGGTCGGCAACCGCCATTTTTTGGCAGCAACTATCTGCCGCACTCTTCCAAGAACACTTTCTTATCTATTTGTGCCAATATTACTCGTGCTTCCTTTATGAAAATGCATTTTCAGTAAATGAATCCAGTTCTTCTTCTAGCTGTTGCAATCATAGCAATCGCTGTTTTGCCAAAGCTTCTGAGATTCATTTTAAAAGTGCTTCACGTTTATAAACACGGAAGGAACATTCCTGGACCACCGGCACTGCCATTTCTTGGGAATGCCTTAGATATTCCACTTAAACTGGAAGGTAATTAATTTAAAGAAGTTGCAAAAGTGTCTATTGTTCAGATTGGGGACCCTTTTTTGACAAATGCGTGTCTGACCAGATGAGCAAAGGACATGAAGTGACAAGGCTGTGGGTGGCTCATTGTCTCAAGGTGTTTCCATTGACAGGAAAAGCAGTAAAGGTTAGAAAAAAGGTTTACAGTTTAAAACTCAAATTCAGGATGTTATAGACAGTACTGAAGAGATCACAAAGGCAGACGACTACGATGTCATTCTTCCTTGGCTGGGAGAGGGACTTCTGATATCGTGAGTACAGTGTTAAAATATGAAAATTCAAAACTTTTCTTTAAATGAAAAGAAGTTATATATGTTTTTAACGTTTTATTTTAAGTACTGGCGAAAAATGGCGTCACCGACGACGCATGCTCACTCCCACATTTCACTTTGCAATGCTGGATGGCTACGTCGAAACAATGGACAAAGAATCTCGTTTGATGACAGAAATCTTGGATTCAAAAGTTGATGAAGGAGTTGAAGTCGACATGTTCTACTATGTGAAACGTTGTGCTCTTGACATCATCTGTGGTGAGAATTTTATTTTCAAATTAAACTCAATAAGCTTTTTCAGAAACTGCAATGGGTTTCCAATTAAATTCCCAGAAGGAAAGTGACCAGCCATATGCCTTGGCTGTGAACGAAATGGGAGAAACTGTCATGGTCTACAGTATGCGACCGTGGATGTGGTAAGTGTTTTTATTAGTCAGCATAAAGCACTCCACTGTTTTGAGGTTCCCTCCAATTTGGTACCTCAGTGGTTGGGGTAGTAAGTACAACTCTTTGCTAAAGACCTTGACTGACTTCACAACGGGTGTCATCAAAGACAGAATAGAGAAACTCAAATCTGGGGAGGAAGTAATCGAATCCTCTGGAAGAAAAGCCTTCCTCGATATGCTTCTGGAGATGAAGGATGAGAACGCCCTCAGCGAAGAAGACATTCGGGAAGAAGTGGATACATTCATGTTCGAAGGTTGGTATCCACAATCTAAACGAAAGAGGTTTTTTTCAGGCCATGACACCACAGCGTCAGGAATTTCATGGGCACTTTGGAGTTTGGCAACTCATCCGGAAATTCAGGAGAAAGTGTCAGAAGAGCTGCAGGAAATTTTCGGTATGTGAGCCACACGTCACACACACACACACACACAAACACACACACACACACAAAAACGCATTATTTTCGTCACTTTAGTATCACCCAATGAGTTCAGGAAACTCTGGCCGCGACATTACAATCGATGACATCAAAAAAATGAACTACTTGGACAGAGTTCTGAAGGAAGCGTTAAGAATCAACCCTCCTGTTCCATTCGTTGGCCGAAACATTCGAAATGACTTTAAAATGGGTTAGTCCATAAACTTTTAAGTATTTAAATATATCCTAGGGGATTACATTGCTCCTAAAGCAACTCAACTGTACATTGCGCCTCTGATGATTCATCGGAATCCTGAAATCTACCCCGATCCTCTGCGATTCGATCCTGATCGTTTCTTACCTGAGAACGCTAAGAAACGCCACGCCTATGATTATATCCCATTCTCGGCGGGGCCTAGAAATTGCATTGGTAAGATGATCAGAAATTTAAAAAAAAATATTCCTAGGCCAAAAATTCGCAGTGTATGAGGAGAAGATTATGATTGCTTGGATAATCAGGAAGTTCAAGATTTCAACAAATCAGAAGTTCACTGATAATGCACGATGTCCTGAGGTAACTTGAAACTGTTTGTAAATTTACCAAATTTTTCAGATGACACTTCGGCCAGCCCAGGGCATTCCAGTTCGCCTCGAAAGGCGCGAGATGTAACTTTTAAAAGATGTTTCAAATAAACATTTAAAAAATGTGTGCTTGTATTTTTAACTACCTTATGTTTCGTCAACGTGTATCAACTATGCTCATCAGATAACGTACATTCTGTGGAGACGATTTGCTGATTGCTTATGGAATGTCTCGTTTTCGGATAGTTCAAGCCCGGAAGTTGTGTGTTGTATGTTTCCGAGGTGGCCATCAAATTTGAGATTGCCCAGACAAGTCAAGTTGTTTCAGTTGTGGTCGTTTCCATTACCCAGCATCTGTAGTGTCTCTGCAGTCGTGGTTCGGCACGTTTAAAGCCGCAAATGGCCCGCGGCCAAAAGATCATGCGCCAGCCGAACAGTCAGCGCAACACCTCCCAAGTCCGCGGTGGATGCAATACGACAACTCGAGCCCGCAGATTGCACAGAGAACAATCCTCCAGAATTCCTGGCATCTGAGAAGAATACCTGCTTAGAGAAATTTCCTTGTGCCAGAGAATAACCAGCTAAACTGTCCAGGTCCTTTTGGAAATTGGGTCCGTTAGAGCAGAACAGTCAAACCAGTCAGTATGAGGTGAGACCAGGCTACCAGATAGTTGATGTACACTCGTTTAGTTCAGAAACACAGCAACAGATAGTTTTAGTGGCAGCCAAAGGTTTTGTGAACAACCAGAGAAATGGACACTATGAACCCCTGCTTTTTTCTTCGACACTGGATCAACTCTTGGTATGATCCGATTTGAATGTTTTCAAGACAGGAATGTGTAAAATTTCCGGCAGTGGAGGTATCATGGAAGAGTTCCAGAGCCAGTCTGTCAGTTTGGAAGTGCAAACCACAGACGGAGGCTTTCACTCTCCAGGCGTGATGATTGGCCAGGATTTGGAGACTTTGTGCAACTAACAGAAGCAGGAGAACTGCCCTCAGGCTTACAGATTGCAGGAACGATCCTAGGACACGCAGTTTTTATTAATCTACCTCTAGGAAGCCAGAAACGTCCCATAATCAAATTGGCGAACATCGCCATTGAGATAGTTTCTCATCCTGATCCAGTTGTTGAACAGATGTATAACATTTCGCCTAGAGAAATTGCGCAGTCGATTGCGCAATTTGTACCAATCGCGAAGTTTCAAAAAGGCCGCAATCGAGACAATGGCAGCGAGAGCGCAGAGAGCACAGAAACGACCTAGAAAGGGGAGCCGCCTGACATCGGCACGCACCGTCAAGTGCTCCACCGACAGACAGTGCCAGATGGCACGAACCATATAGAGACATAGCAGAAGTGATGGACTTACGGCATTCTTGGGTTCTCAGAATGTTGCAGCAAAAGAAAAAAAACATTTCATACTATCGAGAAGAGAGCTAAGATTGAGAAAACTGAATTCGAGACAATGATAGAAATACATCTGTCATACAAAACAGAAATGATCGTCTTGTCCCAAAAAAGAGTCACCAGTTCTCTGTTAACTGCCCATCTCTTCATCGTCTTTGCCGTTCCTCTTCTTCGCCGTCTCCCATCTCCGTCGTCAACATCAGTTCCACGTCGCTCAACAACCGTACTACTACAGAAGCCGCTAACAACGTCCATCACGAGTACAAAGATATGAATATACTCTGTGAGTCAAAGTTTTCCTCTCTTCCTCTTGCCGCCGGGAGAAGCCTTGGCCCATTGCTCCTTTCCTTCGCCAAGTCCAGTAATTAAATCCAGTCCTATTCTATTCAACGACTATTTTGTCATTACAATTCAAACAATTAGTTCAGTTGTGTTATTGTTGTTCTAAGTTATAGTATCCCCTGGCTCCTGGGAGTGTCGCGGGAAGCGCGCTTCGTCCTGACCCCGCCCCTTCGGGGCCGTCCAGCTGTGTGGTTGTGGCCCGATCAGTTCAGTTCATTATATAGTTAGTAAATAGGTCGCTATAGTTAGGTAATATGGTTATTCACTAGGTCGCTGAAATTGCTGACGTTTTGCCTTACATTCCAAGGCTCAACCCATTATTAAGCGTTTTCCGTATTGATGAAATAGGACATACCTTTCCAACGTTAGGCTACCCACTTATAACAAACCCTGTCCTTGTATTATTTTGTTTCTTGTCTTACAAGCCCCCCAATGAGATGACCACGAAAAAGAACCGATCGTTTTCACTGAGAAATCGCATAAGAAGTGTTGTTTTGTTTTATTTTCATTGTTTAAGCTTATTCTATTTGGTCCGCTTACCTTTGGCAAGAAAATAGCTTTTTTTCTATTAATTATATCTGAAAAATGTTGTTATCCCAACAAATTCCATGCAGTTGTATGTTTGGATATGACGTTGCGTAACCAGAGATCAGCTCTGGTCATCCTGGCGGTCAGCCAACGGGTTAAGAAATTGTTTACGAACACGGTCAGCTATCGCCTGTCCCGTGTTCGGCAAAAAATACCATAACATGATTCTCAGATATAACAATCAAAACCCTTTTTTCTCTAAACCGACCGTTTCGTCTGCTATTTTTGCTCCACAACGCTAATATTTTTTTTGCCGAAAACTTTTTCTGAGTGGGTTCCCGCCCGATTGGATGTGGTTGGCACTAGGCGATCCTTGGCGGACTGCCAGCCCCAATACAGTTTGTGGGAACGTTCCTAATCTAAACAAAATTGTCTTGTTTCAACAAGTATTCACCCCAACTAGAGTTATCGGTTGCAGACAAGGTGTTTGTCCCAATTTTCCACAAGATCTCTGGCACAGAACAGGCAGTTTAGGCGGATGCCTACAGTTGATCTCTGCGCAAAGGATTCACCATGCCGACCGCTAGCTGTAAGACGACCGAACTGTAAATGCATGTTGTTTGATCCAGCAACCAAATGTTTTCATTCTTGAGTGGATTTCCGCGTTGTTCATCAGTTGTTCTCCTCATATGACCCCGTGACATCTCCTTCCTAAGTGTTCAAATCGGACGTGGGTGTAACTGTTGTTGATTCCAGAGGCAGATCACGTTTCGATTACAGTTTTCAAGTTTTGTTCTCAGATATCAGTGCGTTTGCACCCAAGATGGTGCAAAATTTTCTAATGCTCAATGGAAACACTCAAAAAATTTACACCTTCTGTTTTCCCCAGTCTGTGGAAACAACAACTTTACAAAAATATATTGTGTTTTCCTGTTTTACGCTTGTTGATGAAATTTCCTTTTCGTCGAAAGTAAGCAGTCTAATTTTTTTACACTCACTTTATGGCAGAACTTATTGATTCCACTAAAGTGATAACCTTTTTTACTGGCAATTTCGTGAAATCTTACATGAGTGACCTGTTTGGAATTTACAAATTGCTAAATTACAGTTTGGCCCACTGTTTCCCTAGTTTCCAACAAAACTTAAAAATCCACCAAAGAGTCCACAGCCAGGGGTTAAAGAATAGATTTTGACATCAGGAATCCCATATGTGTGTTTTTTTTTTATGTTTTCTAACCAAAAAAACAACTGGAGAAAAAAGCATAGAAAACGAATCTCTTCCAATTTTTTGTCAAAACAATGCGACATTTTTTAATATCTTTCTTTTAAAATTGTTGTATTTTTTATTGACGTCAACTTTACAAATACATAGACCCTTTTAAAAAGTTGGAAGAGATTCGTTTTCTATGCTTTTTTTCTACCGTTGTTTTTCTTGGTTAGAAAACATTTCATATCTTTTTATTGCATTACTTTTCTACATTTCAAAGAAATCTTTCTCTCTTTCTACGTTAGTCTTTTCACACATATTGTAAACACTTTCTACTTTTTACTGTCAATGGCCGCTATATTCTCATGACATTTTCTAATAATAGAAAAATGCGAATAGTTTTAGTTTTTGGAACATCTTGAGATTAAAAACATAAGGCAAAAAAGATTGGCCGGGCACGGGATCGAACCCTTGACCTATCACGTGAGAGTCCGACACCTTAACCAGCACTCCATAGAACAAGTGCCGTTGCCGTTATGACACCGACTTATAAACTGGGGCGCGGCAGGCGCATCACTGGGCTGTTATTTAACACAGTCAGCACCGTGTTTGATAACGAAAAAGGACCTAGACGTTTTTGACCCCCTCCACATTCGATTCAAACAAGATTCAGCTAAAAAGGTTTGTTGTGGTACGTAGATGGGGAAATTATTGCAATATTATTGGATTTCCGGAATCAACGCTAAAAGTTGCATACATGTAATATTTTTTAGCCATTTTAACCACTTTAAAGGCAAAATAACAGTTCCCGAAAAAGTGGTTACGGCGGCGGCGGACACACTCGGGGGCCATTTTTCAAAAACGAGCCAAAATCGCGTAAGGGTTCAAAGTGGTCGAAATTAACTTTTAAAAAAAGCAATCAACACGTCTTGAGGAGCTGAAAACGACTATCAACTGCAAAATTAAAAATATTGAAAAATGAAATCGTGGCGTTAGAAAAAGCTTAGAAAAAGTTTGCAAACGCTCGATTTGAAAACAAATCTACCCAGCGATTCGCGGTGGGTACAATGGATTCTCATCTGCATACAAACACCGTGTGCTCAATTGTCATCATTTTTCTTCCTCCTTGGCACATCATTCCTTTCCCCTCCTAAATCTAAATAAGGACGTGCTTTGTTGTGAAGCGTAAACCCTTGCTCAACATGTTTTCCTTGATAACAATTGTCTTCGCTTCTGACCTCACCTTTGCTGTCCCTTTGCACGTTTGATTCCTGACACGTTAATTTTACTATTCAATATGGTCAGTTTTTCAGTCTACACACTTGTCAACTAAAATATATCATATTTTCTCAAAAGTAAAAATCATTTCTCTTCCACTAAATAATTGTCTATGTCTTTTAAGCAAATACACATAAATGATCTGAAATTTGCTTCAGAAGAGAATGAAACTGTCTCGTCTGTTCTGCTGTTGGAACAAGCATGGCCAACCTACCTCGAATGAAGAAGTCTATGGTGGTCACCGTGTTCACCCCAAGAGATCAAAGCTAGGTGAGCTATCATTTCTTTTTAAATTTTATGTATACGTGAGAACGTGTGACCGTGTGTGGTCTGGTCCTATGTGTCCTTGTTTGTTGCTGGTGTGTGTCGGTGCATGCGTCCTTGTTTGCGGGCAGTCCCACAATTGTCTCTCATGAAAAGTGGTCGAATTCCAGGATTCACAGTTTTCCACAAAAGAAGGCTTTCCACCCTTGTATCGTTTACCAATGTAATTGAGTACAATGCAGGTGAGCTTCAAGCTTACTAAGTGGTTAATGTAGGGTTAAGATCCTCTTGTCGACAGGACGGAATCCACTCCTACATCACTTGCGTCATCTCTGGGTAGTCCAATCTCAACGACAGCTGAAGTCGACTCTACTTTCGAAAGCGGTAAATTGAACTTCATATCCAACGAAAACGCAGAAAATGGCTGACTCTGCCGTCTAGCTTCTTGTGAGGATCGTTTTGTTTTTTAGACTTTTCCAAAAACACAACATCCCGCGCAGAAACGCGCCCTGTTTTTATGATATCTATTGATCAAACAAACATCCAGTTATGGTTTCATAATTAAAACTTTGAGAAATCATTTTCAGGTGATTTGAGCCCTCTGCTGGAGTTCTTGCAAGTGTCCGTATGTGATGAACACAAGAAACCGAAAGATCTTCAGGACGGTATGTTTGCAACGCCGTTTTCTGGCAAAATGAATCATTTCAGTCGATGACCTATTGATAAGTCACCCCGATGGAATCATGGAAACTAATGTTTCAATTGAAAATCTTCAAGAACTATTATTCTCCACCTTTGGGTCAATGGCCGTAATTTCGGAGGACATCGCCTTCACCAACCTGGGAGACGGCTCGGTAAGCAAGTCGTTTTGGGCAAAGATTTCTATCCTTTTTCTGTCCTAACTCTCTTGTTTGCTAAATTATATTAAGGTGACTGTTTTGCACTAAAGATAACTTTCTCGTAAATATCTGAATTTGTCAAAACATACACTTTCAGGGTTTCAACTCCAAGGTCGTGAAAGCCGAAAACATCTGGAAGTTTCCAAAAACAGCGGAGGAGAACGGTTGGCCGACGACGCTGGCTATCAAGGTTGCGCTCTTTTTGTAGAGTATTATAAATGAATTAAGCTGGCCACCCTTGAATATCTCCCGCAATCAGATGATGTTGGAGAGAAGCAGGAGCTGATTGGAAGGCTGAAAAAGGTTTGTTTGAAAAAAAAACGAACACCAAAACTCAAATTCCTATATTTTAAATATAAACTTTCACCAAAAAGATCTATTTCTTGTGTTAGGATCTTTTTCAGTTCTACCAAGTCGAAATTGAAGTATATCACTTTCTTGAAAGGACCGGGTGTCGACGATCGATTAAAATGTATGGGAGTGAATCTCTGGAAAAACGGAACAAGGGCATCCTCCTACTCGAATTTGTCCAAAACGCCCACTACCTCGAAATATGGGAGGACATGCCGGAAGAAGACTTGGTCGAGGTACTTTATGAAAAATTCATTTTCCGAGAGAATGTTTTAGGTTATAAAAGAGGTCGCCTTCCTTCATGCTTACTCCCCGAAAGTAGATCCAGAATTATTCCAAGATAACGGAAGATACTTGAACAACGTTTTCTTCAAAAGGCTTTCTGATGAAGTAAGCATGCTGACAGCGCCACAAAGGGTTGTTTAGGAACTCCCCGCTCGCCTGGAAACGGCGAGAACGTTTCTTCAAGATGAAGTTCTTTTCCAGCAGTTGAAGGCTTTTACTTACAAGATACACCCATACTGCGAGCGTTTGTACAAGAAGGCAGATGAGCTTGGTAAGAAGTTTTCAAAACCATATATGAAAGAAATTGATGCTGCATAAAATTGAACCAAAAATACAGCAGTTTTAGGGTTACCACGACTCTTCGGGCACGCTGACTTGTGGTCCGGAAACCTCCTATACCAAAGCGGAAAGTACCGAAGTCTCATAGACTTCCAGGTATACTCTCATCTGTATTCAAAAATCTTGCAAAGGCAGACATGTCACTTCGTTCACATTGGTGCCGAATTTGGTCGCCTGTTTGCCTACATGGCCGACAAGACCGCCAGGAACAAAATCAATGAATTCATGGAGCTCTACCTGCAAGAGCTAACCACATTATGGCCAGATCATCAACTGACCTTGGAGCAGGTAAAACAAATGTTTTTTAGAACTTTTAATTTCAAAATTTAGGTTATGACGTCATGGAAAATCCTTTTTCCTTTCCATTACCTCACAGCTGTGTTTACAAGAACTTCTCATGGCAAGAAGTTCATCGGAAACATTGAGGTAATTGATTGCATTGAAGAAAACTAATGGTATTTACAGATATACAGAAAGATAAAATGTGACATTGGCTGTCTCCTGAATGAAGCTGCAGTTGCGTTCGACGAGGTGTTGGAGAAGTACTTCTAAGGTACATTTTAGCAAACCAGTTTTCAGTTGTATTAAATTTGTTTCAAACTGATAATCATGTGTACTACAACATTTTCAGTTGCCGTGTCTTCGTTTTGTGTCATCGTGGTGTTAACTTCCGTTGGTTTCAATTTTGTTCTGGGTTATTCGAGGTTAACACTATTCAAACGTAAACAAATCCGTGCTTTAGATCATCACCAGTGTTCTTCTCAGTTCTAGTTCTTTCGGTTTTTATTGGTCTCTCCCCTTCGGTCTCAATGTGAATGTGTAAATTGTTTTCTTCAGTGGCTTTAACTCTGCCTTCTCTCTTTTTTGTTACTTCGATATTGTATGTAATTTTGTTTGTTGTTTATTTTATGGAAAGAAAATGTCTTGTAAAAATAGTGTTCCTACTACTGTTTGTATTGTTTTGTGGTTTTGTAAACTACCTAAACTAAAACTGGACGGGTTTATTTGTGAGAACAGTTTTTAGTAGATTTTCTAGGTTGTCTAATGTCTTCATCAAGTTTTACTGATATGAGAAAAACAGCCAAACCAGTCTGGCTTTCAAATGATTCTTCGGTCGAAATTTAGGCAACTGTGTCAATTTTTACGACTAAAGTTATAAGCGCGAGAAGGCTGGACGACATTCAAGACTTGTTGATCTCAAATGACAAACAGACTGAAAATATTTTCATTAATGATCTTTTTAATTTAATGATCATTTTTCTTAGATGCCCATTCTAAATTTTCAATACCCCATAAAATTAGATCCCGGTCCCTCTCAACCATAGATGCGTTACACTGCCTGAAGAATACGCGATGCCAGAAAGCGGAACTTGTTTGTCAAGTAACACAACAACATTCTTTACTTTGGCATCTCCGGCATAGAAATTTCGAAAGCGCCACATTTTGTTTGTTGCTGCTGTTTTCTCGCATCTTCTGTTGGCAAATACGGACCTCCGCGTCAGACTATATTTATCTCCGTGTTTTCAACCACTTTGTTTTGAAATCTAATTTGCTACGCGTTGTATGATATTTGGTTTGAGACAAACTCAATATTTATGCGAAATCATTGAATTTAAATTTCTAGATTTTCCTCAATTACTTTCTGTTTCTATTTTTAAAAAGAGTTTAAAAAATTATCATTTTTCAAACTTTCCATTGTCTCACTCACACTTGCGCCAAAGATCATTTCCCTGGTATAACGGGTTCAGCCAATTTTACACTCGCAAAACCTCTGACCAGTGATCTCCATGGAACGTTTCGTGTTTCGTCTTGTGTAGCATGTCAAGTGTACTCCATAGTTCAAAGATTGGGTCTATTTTACAAAACAAAACATGGCTGCTACTGCAAAACAACTACCGCATTTTTGTTATTGTTGACGTCAGTTGCCGTAGTTTGAAACTGCTGCCATTGTGATTACGGTAGCCGACAAACCGCTCTCAACTTTTGCCTTCTTCCGTCGCCTAGCCATGTGGTCGCGCCCGTCTTATCACACGAACAATCCTCTCGGCCGCTACTAATTCCTAATAGAAACCACCATAGAAGAAAACAATTTGTCCAACAAAACCAGATAGAAAAAAGTTTTTTTAAAGACGAAGTAGCGCTAACATAGACAATCCCTTTTTTTCGTTTGGTTTCAACGTTCCCAAGTTCACCTCTAATATTAAGTGCACCCTCGATTAAGTTTATCTAACTCGAGACACTGCAGGGATCAAGATGCTGTGGCAGCTTCTATTCTGCTTCCGCTTTGAACGGCATAAAGGTTTTAAACGCCAAGATATTCAATTTTACTATGATTTTCAGATGGAATTTATATTCGTCGTGTCCACCCCAAAAAGAGCAAAACAGGCAAGCGAAGTTTTCGTTTTCTATTTTTTCAAGGTTCGAGTGTCTCATTTAAATTTTGTTGTGTGAAAAAAATCATCAACCATTTCGGGTGCAAGTGTACGCGCCAAGGCCACACCCGGAAGCGCCGTGTTTGTGAACTTACAGTTGATCAATGTCCCAATTCAAATGTTAGAGGACTCGATAAAATGTGATCCAGCCAATGTAAACTAAATTGTCATGGGGAACAAAGTAATTGTATACGGTTTTAAAAAGGGATAGTTTATTATGAGTTTGTTATCTTGTAATTTTCAGTGACTGTTTGCGTCCAGAACTCATGTTTGTCTGCTTTCTGTTATGATGGTAATCATGTGTTTGACAACGGTAAGTTGTTTTTTTGTAAACACAGACATTTCTGAAAAAGTAGTTGCTTTTTCATAGAAGGAGTTCAAGAAAAAGACGACAAGGCACTTAAAGTTTTAAAACCCCAACTTCAATGCAATATTGTAAACATATCAAGCAAAAAATAGAGTATGATTTGTTTTAAAGATCCATTTATTAATAATTACTATTTTTTTGCACACGTTTGTTTTCGATTTTGTCGTGACTTTGAAAAGTTTACCGATATCGGTTTTATCAATTTTATGTTTACCGAATAGTTCTGCCAAAATGTTAAGTCTTTTAGATTGTGATATCTTTGCATATCACGAAAACGGAATCGAAGGAACCAATGTTTCCATTTCGGATCTTCAAGAACTCGTCTTTGAGTCATTCGGCCCCTCAGCTGTTTTGTCCGAAAACATATCATTTGCGATTCTAGGAGATGGAGCGGTGAGTTGTGTTTGTATGCATTCCCCCTTTCAATAACTGATAAAAACAATCAATTCGGGGCAAATGTTAAACATATGATATAAAGTTTCCTCTTTTAAAACCCTTTATCATCATCTAAAAACAAATTTGTTTTTCCCGCAAAAATACGAGAACCATTTCTGTGTCCTTGGAATCTATTGGTCGGCTACGTCAACTTTGCAATCTCACATGACATGAATCTGCGCATAGATTCCAGATTCTAAAGCCAAGAACAGATAAGAGAAAACTCAAGTTTCAGGGTTTCAACTCAAAGGTCGTTGTGGCTGAGAACCTCTGGAAATCGAAGGATGATGCCTTTCTAAACAAGTGGCCATCATCAATGGCTATTAAAGTATTTTATTGTTTTAAACGAAATTTTCAAAAAGTTCAGATTGCAACATTAGTGAAGAAGGCAAACTCACCAACAATGGACCACGATGTTGCAAAGCTTAAAAGAGTTGGTTTATCTTTTGCAGTTTATGTTCTTTTCTGTTTGATTTAGTTCTACGAAGTTGAAATTGTGGTTTATCGGTTCTTAGAAACGCATGGCAATGGAATGGCTATAAGAATGTTTGGAAGCGAATCTTTTGAAAAACGAAATAAGGGCATTCTTCTGTTGGAATTCATCCCTGACGCTTCATACCTGAAGTTATGGGAGCACATATCTGAACCTGATTTAATTAAGGTAAAGTAAGATTTTTTCAAACTTTCAAAACAATTTAGATGATCAAAGAGGTAGCACATCTTCACGCCTTCACTCCAAGAATGGATGAAGCTTACTTTGTTGACAACGGAAAGGTACTAAACAATATCTTTTTTGACAGACTCAGTGACGAGGTAAGAGTAAGGTTTAAAGACTATGAATTCTATTTCTAGGGAGTTGTCTCTCGATTAGCTGATGCAAAAGAGTTCCTGAAGGATGATGCTGAGCTATACGATAGACTGGAAGCGTTTACTGAAAAATTGAGACCACTTAGCAGGAAGTTCTATGAAAAAGCTAATGAATTAGGTTGGTATCTGCATTATTGAGCAAACGGCGGCAATACCATTCTTTTCAAAATCCGGGCCAGGTTTAGCCTAGTAATAGACCTGTTTGGCCTTCATATGTTGATTTTTCAGAGCAGGTTGTACTTATATGGCCTATCAAATTAATTTTCAATAAAGAAAAAATAAAGTGCGCCGAACGAAATAATACCCTGGTAATTTAAAGACCTGGTTAAATCGATAAAACTTCGAAAAGAAGCGGTGCGATGTTTTGTGAAAATTAATTTTGTAAGCGTAACTTACGCCAAACTTTAAAACGTCACTATGTTTGGTATCCTTCAAGCATTAGCCTTGTTTGTCGTTACGATGTGGTCAAATCGTCCTTGTAAAACTATATAGAATATCAAAAATACTTTATATGGCCATGCGAAAAGAACAATCATTTTGGAAAACGTTTGTCTTGAGTCTTCTTAAACGCATTATCAAGGCCCATGGCAATCAAAAGAACTATTTGAATATATTTTGTTTTAGGCCTACCAAAAGTATTTGGTCACGGAGACATTTGGAGTGGAAACGTGCTGTACCAAAAACGTTTATACAAAAGTCTTATCGATTATCAGGTAATGTGTTCATCAATCTGAAAGATTGTCGTTTAGACTTGTCATTTTCTTCATCTCGGGGCTGAGTTTGGAAGAATGTTTGCTTACATGATGGGAAAGAATGAACGACGAAATTTTGAAATGTATATGGATTTGTATCTGAACGAATTATCCCGATTATGGCCAGAGAATGGCATCACAAAACAGGAGGTTTGTTATCTTGACGCTCGTAAATGTATTTTAGTTACTAATGTCTTGGAAACTCCTATTTCCATTTCATTACCTCATTAGCATATTTACTAGGTGTCTATTTTGTAAAGAAGTTGCCGAAAATAACGAAAAAGTAGGGGAACACTAAAATAATTTTATTAATATAGTTCAAGGTTTACTACAAGGTGAAGTCGATAGTGTCTGATTTGTTGGAGGAGGCCAGTGACGGGTTGGAGCTAATTCTGGCAAATGACGAATTTTGAAGCAAGTTGAAAACAATTTTTTATCGAGTTTTTAAAAAATAAATAATTTTTCAGCTATCGCTTCTACAAAGCTTATCATTTTCGGGTTTCCAAAGAGAGAAATTGCCTTTGAGTGAGTGGACTATCTGTTTAGAAAAAAATGTAATTTTAGATTCGCTACTACAGGTACTGATATCCAACATTAGGGTTAATGATATGTATTCCTTAATTCTTGTAATTATCATGCAGTTAATAAAATGTGTTTTTATTTAATGTGTGTTTTACAATGTGTTAAAATACAAATAGTCAAAAAGTCAAAAAGGAAAATAGATGCTATCCACCGTTTGATATCATCAGCGCGGAAAAATATATTTAACCGGTTTTTTGTTAAGAATTTTTTTAAAAATATGGATGTCTATGTCACTGAATGTATTTTATAGGGATATTTTAGTTGCCTAATATTGTCGGTAAAATATATAGAAATAATGAAAACAAATTTGTGAACAGTCTAAATTGGAGGAGGAAAACTTAAACGAAATGTTAAAATAATAGATGTAAGAGCACAAAAGATCGTTAATAATGTTGCGTTATCCACACAATAAGTTATTTGAAATCACAAAAAACCTTTAAAAACCAATATAGTCTTAGAATTAAACAGTGTAGTAGAATAGAAGTAAAATCAGTATTGTGCAATATATCAAACGCAAGGTTTCCAAACGCAAACTTTTTTAAACAGGCTGAAACACATAAAAACAAAGGCAAACTTTTACATTGGACTTGTCTGTTCTAAACCAGTTTTTTTTAAATAAAAAACTAATTGATAGAAAAAGTTTAATACTAAAAAATTGTACTTTCTTTTTTTCTAATACTTCTACATTTTTTTATTTGCCGACTCTTAACTATTCGCTCTTGTGAAGTACATCAACTATTTTCTGATAGATAAACGATGTTGTATTTGAATTTAAATAGATATTTTACAAACTATAACTAACCAAATTCAAAATAAAATTATCTTGAGGATAACATTAGATAACATTTATCTCGACTATATTTTATGCAGGCCCCAATTGGCTTCTACTTTTTCTCACCGGTATAGTCTTTTTTGTGTACACTCTCGTATTTCTTTGTCACAGAAAATCATATTCCCAATTGATTAGTCACAGCTAGAATGCCAAATCCAAATAAGAACTATAACGCTTTTAAGAACCACACTTCTAAGGCTAAGCGCAGGTGGTTCTTTTTCTCGGAAAAAGGTCATTAGTTGACTGCCTTCCTAGCTTAGCCGTTAAACTAGGCCGAAGTTGTCTTTTTATATTTTATTTTAGTGTTTTATTAAACTAAACACCGCATTTTTTAAGCCATGATAACTAGTCAAATAAATTAGGCAAATTCTCGGATTCAACCAAAATCAGCATACCATAATTACAGGCTGGGAATGTCTAATCACAGTGCAGTGTCCCATAGGCTGGCCCATTTTGTGGGATCATTTCTGTTACAACAACATACGTGGTCTTCTGAAGATGCTACCAAGCGATGAATGGCGATATGGATGTGCTCAACTCTACCAGGAGAAAGGCGAGTTTTATCGCCTAACGATTGTAAACGACGATTTTCATATTCTTACGTCAAACGTCTATTGAAAAACTTTGAAAACGATGTCGAGGATTCAAGGAAACCATATTTTGCTTTCTTCAGAAGATGATCCGAGGTACACTTTGTGAAAACAATGATCTAAGTAGATTGAAATTATTCAGTTCGAAAGTGCGGTTTTAGGTCACGGTTTTAGGTCAAAGTAGTCAATAACATTGTTTCCATGAAAAGAAATTATGCAATTTTTCACCTCTTCTTCGTGAAAGGAGAGTTTTTTACCTAACAAATTTATACCGCTTTTTCAGTTGCAAAACCGTCCTGCATGGTTCTGTTGACTTTTGGGTAGATTATTCCCGATTTAAGACGCAGGCGGGATTCATCATTAGCTTTTCCCTTTGACCACCAAGTATGCTTACACGCAATCACCGTAATCGATCAACTTTTAATTCCGATTCACCACTTCTGTGAGAAGACAGTCATTTCTACCATGAAAGACAGAACTACAACTTCTGTGAGCAAGGTTTTGGTTTTTTTCTTTATGTCAATTTTATATTTACTTTAGGGTTTCAAAAAAATTTTGAAGTCAGACTCTTCAAAATCGCCATCTCCGGTCTTCGTCTCCATCCAAACCCTTTCTTCTGCTTGCGCCTTCTTCGGTGTCTTCATGATAGCGCTCATCTCTGCCGATAGCCAAGTAGGCTGAAATGAACATTACTTTACTATTATTGTTTAGATCATTCAAGCCGAAAGTCATTCTCCAACAACGGTTCCAGATCACATCGAATGATCACATCGTCAGCAACACATATAAAGTAGGCCATTCGATATTACTGAGGTGGGAAGAGGTTCTACTACCGTAGGGAATGGTATATAAATCATGAAGATAAAGTATTTTTATTTTAACTTAATAAAAACTGCTAATAATCAGCATTTACGGTATAGTCGGTACTCAATATAAGCAAGAAACACCGATGATAATTGTTACATTCATTTTAAATATGTTTTTTTTATAAACTATATAAACTTAAATCGCAAAATGTCAAAAATATACATTATTTGCCCGACCGGCGAGATTCGACGTATCTGAACCGCGGATGGTAATGGCGCCCTATCTAACTGCTGTCAGCCAGCTGGTTCAAGAATTGGAACTAGCCAGCTATTTATTTTATTTATCTTTTTAATTTCCAATTTTCTTTATTTTTAATCGTTTAGCTTTGTTTTTGTTTAATTCTTCTTTAAAAAAACTAAAATTTTAAAATAACGGGCCCGAAAATCGTGAAAATTGCTGTTGTGTGTGTTTAAAACCGATTATAATCTGGCCGATTTTCAAAATCAAAACCACCTTTTGTTCCACGTCAAATGCTATTTTTATTTGTATTTATTATCAAAAATAAATTATAGAAGTGTTTAAAAAGTTAATTTTTTGCGTCTGTGCCCATTTGGAAAATTTCCATGTTTGTTGTCTTTTTTGTTGGAAATTTATTTTTTTTAATATTAATTGAATGCGAATATGTAAAATAATTCTCAATTTTCAGTAATCAACGGCGGTTTCCGTCTCGACAAGATAGAAGATACGGAATTCGCTCCAAATAAAGTCAGTTCTTACATTCAGGTTCTTTCTCTTTTGCATTCAGGTTTTTGCCGTTTTAAAAGCTGGTAAATTGATCATTTAGCCGCACATG
The DNA here is from genome assembly GCA_022343465.1 of Oscheius sp. G VE-2021. Classification (NCBI taxonomy): domain Eukaryota; kingdom Metazoa; phylum Nematoda; class Chromadorea; order Rhabditida; family Rhabditidae; genus Oscheius; species Oscheius sp. G VE-2021. The sequence goes on along the minus strand of JAJQXH010000029.1, from coordinate 3,394,343 downwards.
ACCAGTTTTTATTATTTCACTGCTTCTAAACTGATCACCGGGGGAATATTGATCAGCAAATTCTTTAAAAAGGCATGTGTGCTATACTCACCGACTGATACTGCTGAAATAATCATAAAGCAAGGGTTTCAGCATTGAATTGTGTCCGAATGTCGATTGGTATTGGTTACAGGCGGTTGTCCATCTAAATACCTCACGGTCTCACTGAAAATAGCGGCTGGGGGTACCCAGTTACCCTAATTTTGTAATTTTGCCGCTCATTCAAGCCACTCAGCTGTCACTCCCCGGTTAAATTCTGCCGTGAATTCGAATACTGAAATCCGACGGAGTAGAAACATTATATTACGAATTTCAGGGATGCACCCCTCCTCCCGAGAAGGAAGTCCGCATTGAAGACGACTTCTCTCCCCTCCAATAGGTAGGTACTGCGTTATTTCCGAAGATCACCTTCTTTTTGGGTTACTTTTGTCGAATATCCATTTGTTTCTACGGTTTCGTTTCAGGGGCCCATGGCATTGACGAAGGCATCTCGGCGGCCACAGCTGAAGGAAGACAACTGCTGCTTCGAAAGCCTGTTTTCTCTAGAGGCCGGTCGTGTGAGTTTTTAACCTTAGCTAATTTACGAAGAATTTCAGGTTTCAAAGGAACGATGGAGGACGAGTGATCGCACTGAGGACCCAGGGGCGTGTATTGCAAGACGGCGATGGGCTCTCAGATTGAGGTGTGTTGTATGTCGCTCTTAGTAGTCAATGTTAAACCTCGTTGACACTTTGTGGACAAGGAAAATTTTCTTAAAATTACCAATATTTTTCAGAGAGCCCCGAAATCCCGGAGAACTTCCGGATATATTGTGATTTCTACAGCTGCCCTTCAAGATAAATCGATTCTGTGCCTCTGCGCGATATAGTTTCGACGATCGCGAAGAGCAAGCACTACGAAGTCTCTTCTGGAAACAGGGAGACAGGTAATTCAACTTTCACCATCGTCAAATTAAACTATTTTTCCAGATTTTCAGCGAGGATGTTTTATAGCTGAACGCTTCGTCTATCGCGCCATCATCATACCGCAGTACGTATGCCTCTGTCTGGAAAATAGCTTCAGAGTGAAGGTTAAGTTTGTTTGTCTTGGTTGCTACATGTCCATTTTAGTTGGTGGATCTCAGCGGGCTTTGTCGTTTAGATGAACTGACCCCTAACATCCCCTTTGTTGTAACCTGTCGATACGCATAAGTTCTTATTTTGGGCGTTTATAGGGCTTTTTGCAGCGCTCCTGAAGTCCCACACGGAAACCCGATGGACCAGAAGGTTAACGTGTGGTCGCTCGGATATCTCCCGCTCCAACTCCTCTCAATTTCAGTTAAATCAGACTGATATTAGAATATCTTTTAATGAGGTTCAATCTGCATAAAACTGAACTTAGAATATTCTTTAATGGGGTTCAATCTGCATAAGACTGAGATTTGAATATCCTTTAATGAGGTTCATTTTCCAGTCCTTTCTTCATTTCCAACCTTCGCGTGCGGTTTTCTCTTTTTTTCCTCCTCTAATTTATTCTTTTAAACTTTGTTTTTGTTCTTGAATTTCCTCATCTTTTCCTTCTTTAGCCATTATATGAATTCCTTTTTTTCAGATGGCCATCCAGGACCTCTCCCATTTCAACAAGGTGTGTTTTTTTATGCAATGTAAAAGAAAATGTTCTCAAGAAAAGAAAAACAGAAATATACATTAGTCAGAAGATTAATATAGTTGTTATTTCAGGCTATTACAATTCATGAGTTGTGCATCATGGCGGATAAGCCGAGTTTGTGTTGGAGCGCAAAGAATCCTGCGAGTAAGCTACCTGGTATTTTTTTTGAAAGACTTCTTTAGGTGTCATGGAGGTTACTATGAGTGGCAAGGAGGAAGCTCTTCTTCGGTTGCATCTGTCTGTCACTCCCGGGCCGCACGTGTTTTCGTGGGTTCAGATGATTATTTATCTTTAATTACATTTACAGTGTTATTGTCGATGTAAACGGCACGAAGACCAAGCACATCTTCACTATTGATCTCCCTTCCGTTGTGACCGAAATGAAGATGCTGTTCGCCCACCCCAGTGAGTCTACTTTTTTCTATTCTCTTTTTTTTCCAGACAAAAAATGTTTATATATGCACATGTTTATTTTAGCCCAATGCCCCATTGGACAGAACAATCTGACTTTCGTGGTCCTCCACGAGAACACCGTCCTGGCCAAGGGAAAGTTTTACGTGACCACGATTCCAGGTAGATAATTATAATTACTTTTTTACAGTGTCTACCTTTAATGGAGTCAGTGATTATTAAAACTTTTTGCAGATTGCCAGGTGTCCATCGATTCCACCCAAACTGCCACTATCGCTTCCTCTAACAAGCCTACCGCTTCTGCTGCTCTTCCGACCGCCGTGATGCGCCATGTGGTGATTCGTCGTGATGGCACTGACTTCAATGAGCGGGTGGGAAAGGGTAAGATTTAATTCAGTTTGAATTAATCAATTCGGAAGTGGTCAAATAGGAAATTGTTTTGCAGGGAAAACTATCATTGTGGCTCCTGGAACCAAGTTTTTCTTGTACATGCAACTGTCTTCTGCCGCCAGTCCCGTGCGGTGTGTCACTTTTCAAAAACTTATATGATTTTCCTTAAGCACTCACCTTCTCTGCCCCTCCCTCTCGGTAGACAGCGAATTCACCATCGACACTGAAAGCACAAAGGACTACAATTATTTCGAAGTCGAAATCAACATCCATCCCGGTATGCTTTACTTGGGTACCCATGCACATTTTAATTTTAAATCTTCACATTTTTGATATGCAACATGTTTTAAAAGAAACATTTTATTTTAGGATAAGATTAGTAAAGATTCAACAAACTTTAGAGCAGCCTTAATTTTTAGGAAAAAATGGAAATGTTGTTGGGACCTTAAGTCATGAATATAGTTTATGTCACGTTTATGTGGCATACACTTCGATGATTATTTCCTTCATAAGGCATTCAATACTCTCAGGAGAATTTGTAGACCTGGAAAAGGTGTTTTCTTCGATATTCTTTCAAGCAACATGCTCAACCCACTGATTTCCTCTCTGAGTTCGTTTAGGAGAGCATTTTTACAGCTGCATTTTATTTCGGAGACATTTTAGAAACGGTTAATTTTGAGACTCTTACCAAAACAGCACGAGTAAAAATGACGAAAAATGTAAACCACTACTAACAGAAGCACATTTAACAAATCTAAACACCAAACCTATCGTTTTTATATTTCAGAGTCTCGTGAGGCCCTGCATGACGTCATGATTAACGTTGTGGATGCGGCTGGCAACAACCAGGAACACCCCTTCCACATCACCGTCAAGAACTAGAAACACCCAGTAGCCGCTTTCACCAGTAGCAAAAAACCCAGTAGCCGCTTTCTTCCATAAGCTGAGTCAAGCTATATTATGATTCGTACCATGAAGTGAGTAATGTCGGTTATTTACAGTCGTGGCAATAAAGTTTTGATGGCCTTTCATATCTTCAGCGATTGAATAGCGTTTGTTATTGCGAGATTTAAAACAGTTGTTAAATCTAGTCCCTGATCTCCATGACCAAAACCCTGACTAGACATTATTGAGGTCATGGTCAAGCATTACCAAAACACGGGTCAGCCCGTTTACCAAGCAAACGTCGAGGGTTTGTATAAACCCAGGAAAAACTTTTTTGTTTTTTATGGATGCTTGTAATAACATATAAAAGGTGTAGTTCTAGCTTCTTTGAATAGTTCTAGCTTCTCCGATTGTTGAACCTTTTGTTGCGTCATTGGCTATGTTTCCGTTCAGCTGTTATTTCAAGTTCCTTCGTTGTGGAATGCCGAGCGGCTTTAAATGGATTTTCTATCCTTATAAGGAAGTTTCCGCCGGCCAGGGAAGATTTGTCTCTTGTCGCTCCTACTCACCACGGCATATTGATCGAGCCTCACATGTGGTTTTCCAATGTGGTCAGCGCTCTTCAGTCGCCTGTCTTACATTTTTAAATGTCTCACAGTGGTCAGTACAATCTGTGTAAGATTTGCAGATAGTCTCTGAAAAACGTTAACTTTAGGCAATTGCTTTTCCCTACATTTTGATCTACAACGGGCTAAATGAGACAAATGACTGGACTCACATCTACGTTCTAACTACGTTCATTCACGGAGTTTTGCTCTGGACACTGGCGGTTCTATGCTTTACGGTACGTTGGTTTGAATTATAATTGGCGCGAATGCGAAGTGCATTGGCAAAGAGTTCAAACGCTAAATTGGAAAAGGTTTGGCCCTAGTTTTAAAATATCCTTAAAACGTTTGATGTTTTATACATTTAACACAATTATGATGCTTTAAATTGGGTATCCAGAAGTTGACAAAAAAAATTCTCAGCTTCTTGACGAGTAAGTTAATAGTTGTATGTTTTCTGGTCAAACTTCTTTTTTAACGAATCTACTCATAGAATTGGGTCCACCAGAAATTGTTCTATCAACCCTATGAAATATATAACGTTAATAATGTTAAACGTTTTAACTGAGTTTTCTGCTATGACGCAAGTTAACGTAAAAAGCCTCAGAAAAGATTCATTCATTTATTCCCATGATAACCAACTCACAACTTTTTGTATTACCCTTTTAAGATTTTCAAAAAAAGCACTCTCAATGGTGAACATTACCCAGTTTTTTATCGTCTGTGCCTAAGATAGCGATTAAAAAAATTTGATTTTTTTGAGTTGTGTAAAGCACTGCTGACAAATGTCTCCCAACAATGAGATCATTTAACTATAGATTAAACAACAATTAAACTTTTTAACATTAGTTAAACAAAGATATTTCTCTGGTGTGTTAAAGAACCTACGAAAATTCAGGCTGACTTCAACGGTCCTTATGACATTGATTTTACAAATCGTGTCGCACGAAGTGCATATTCATGTCTCTACTGGTTTCACATCCCCGTAAGTTTTTCAAAGAAGCCATTATTGCTTAATATTATAAAAAATTAACTGTTTAGACCTACATAGTATTCAATGTAATGATCCCTAACGTGGTTCCAGATCCCAAGGCAAAAATAGGTAATTTACCAAGCTAATGTTCCTAATTACGGTTTAGGAAATCTGATTTCCACGGCTATTTTGATCTTGATCTACGCAAGTGCGGACAATAACTTATGGAGGAACGTCAAGAAGAATGGACAGTGGATACCACGCTTTTTTGAAAAGCTCACGGCTTATTTATGGGATCACTCTTACAAGTATGAGTGCAGTTGGGAATAAACGGTTCTTTTTTCGGATTGAATGATTTCCTTAACTTGAAAATTAAAATAGTTGACTAGATACATAACACACAAAGGTATCGATCTCTTCTATTTTCTTCCCCCTAAGACGGTTTTATATGTAATGCATAGCTTAACAAATTTAAGATCTTTCCTGTCATCCACAATTATGACGAAGAAAAATTTGTTGTTTGTGGACAGCCATGGAGGCTTGGTTTCCTATTAATAGGTTTTGGAATGTAAACACAAGCTTTCAACGTTCTCTCGGAAAAAGGCCATGTCGGTTGGGAACAAGGGGTACCGAAAAGCAATCGAAATACCCTATATAAATTTGTGTTATTTTCTATGGTCGAGTGGCTCAAAGGTCGGAATGGGAATCCAAAACTATCCCTTTCTATCCCCGCTTCTTTTGTTTGAGTCTTTTGCCGATTAGTTACCCTAGAGTTACTTATTTATCATTTTTATACCTAACAAACACTTTTTTCCACGCCTTTGAAAATTTTGGTATCCAACCGCAGCTCTGCCCGGCCAGGAGCCACTTGGATGGGAAACATGGCAAAATCGAAATTTAGTTTAATCCTTTTTAAAGAAACATTTCTCAGAACCCCACAATAGTTTTTATACCTGCAAAAGAGTGCATTCATGAAATAGTGTTTTCTAGAATCCCTTCCCTCACTCGGCGTCGCATTATCAATAATGAACATCCAATTCCTAGAAATCCCTGTCCTACGGGGAATGTCAGGTGTTTCCGCAATGTCATGCTTCTCTTCCGCTATTTGTCAGTATCCGTCAAGTCATGTATAATCGCCCACGTAGGTAATTGACCACATGGTCTAAGTTGTCCTGACATTGGAAATACAAACAACGTGACGTTGGAATGGCCGAGATCTTGAACTTTGAATGATTCGTCTGCCGAGTGACGTTTCTGCTTCTAAGAATGCACTTTGCGTCTATTCAAATATGCAGGTTCATGCAAGAGCATTCAACATTCATTGTAAATGGATCCTAAAATAACCCAGCGTATGACTTCACCAAAAAGCAATCCGTCCACATGAGAGGTTATAAACGGAATATCTCATTCACAATTGGCTAATTCAAACGAATATCCCAATTTTCAAACAGTTAACAGTCAGATTAATCACACAAAGTTTTCTCGAAATCCATTAGTTTCTTAAGATTCTTCAAAGTTGTTCCTTCTAAAACACTGCGATCAGAAATTAATTTGATTGCTCTTTGTTAACGCCATGGTCAGGAATCAAAGATTCGCTTTTTTCGATTCTAATTATATTTTGCTCACCGCTCTTCGTTCTTGAAAGTTCTTGAAAACCGTTTCCGTTATAAAAACAAAATAGAACCAAATAATTAAGTTAAATAACAAAAATTATCGTGTATATCAAAGCAAAAGAAAAGACATTGATGGGGTTCGAACCACTATAAGGCACAACAGTAATTGGACACGCTTCCACTACACCACCGAACAACACTTTTAGACCGCCATCGCATCCATGACTATCCCGAGGAAATTACGATAACTAGAAAACCAAGGCCCCGAAGTAGATTTTGAAAGCTGTCCCTTGAACTACGACCACCTTTTCCGGTAGAGCTCGTTTTTTGACCAATGAAAAAAGATTCTCATATTAATTTCTCAATCGTTCTTATATTTCACGGATGACTTTTAAGAATTTTTCCTTGAATGCTTTATGATTTGTGATTTGACATCATTGAAGCCTCCAGTAGACAGTGGCAGTTGCGATAAATGTCATTATTCGAATGTTTGCACAAATCGAAGCACGTCGCGCAGGTGTGCATTCCAGTCAATCTGTCCATTGCGTCTCGTTGCCAGATGACTCAGGAGTTGTTTTACTTCCGACTCCGAGAGGGGCTCCCCTAGACAGAACAAATATCTCAGCTTTTCAAGAGCACTGTGTACCCAGTGTTGTCAAATCCTTGACCAGGACGTCTCGAGTAAGCTGTCGATCTCTCGCAATAATCTAAAAATAATCACTTTACTTTTCTCGGCTGGTTCTTTAACCTCGAACGCTTTTTCTACAACCGAGTCATGATCTCGGGGCCATTCTCCGTTTTCCATAGCCACAAGTACACGGGAGTGAACGACTTCGAACGAATAGAGTTCTTCTGATTTTGGTAACTATGGTGTACTTCAATGATAAGTTAACTTGATAAGCAACCTGTTCAAATAGAATCTCCAGATCATTTTGAGAAGGACTGAAGCCAAGCACTCGCAAGCAAGCAGCAACCTCTGCTGCCTAAAAGATATAGTTGGAATGATCTAAACATTTCGGTTGCACATTTTGGTTCTCAAAGATAGACTCCTACGTTAGGAAGCTTTGAACAAGACCTGACTGTCTGTGACCAAAGTACATTTTTGAAACCCCTTCCTTTCCAGTTTGTCTTATTGGAAGACAAGTTGGAACTTTGAAACAAAGCTATGTCTGGCGCGGAGCCACGTCAGACCCCGCCGTCCTTAACATGAATGACGCAAAACTAATTTCCTTTGTTGTGTCCAAACGACGTGTTCCGGAGATTCGATGTGTACACTTCTAGTTAGAATGGAAGTACGATCGGAGGTATCAGTCAGAAAAGCTCAAAATGTTACGGATCTGCAAATAGGAATGGTCTGAACTACAAAGTTCAGATTATTCGTGATAAAAAGTTGAACTTCAAAAGAGTTCAAAAACTGCGAATTTATAACTAAGTGTTGTAACTTAAATAAAATAAAGGTAACATATCTTATCTTTTTATCTATATTTTGGCATATATAAATTTAAACACAGAAGCTTCACAAGGTTTTGGTAAAAACCAGAGAACACAAAACTGAAAAATACTTCTTTTTGCACTGCAATTCCCCTTCGTTCTAAGAGAATTGTTTTAAAAAAAGCTTCAAAACCTCCAAATGCTCGTCTCCGTCTTCGTCGAAAGTTTTCATAACATCGTACACCTTTTTCTTCAGTTCTTCTAAAGATATATTAGTTTTTAAATATTTTGTTTTTCAAACAAACCACTTTGAAAATTTTCGTCTTCGCTTGAGTTGTCGTCAGCGTCGCTGTGTGACATATCGCACACTGGAAGAAAATCTAATCTACCGTGAAAATCACCCTACCCTAATTCCTTTCGAAAAAAAGACGGACGGATCAATTCTTCATTCAAATATCCATTTTACTTCACACTAGACAACTAAATAAATGAAAAACGGCAGTTATTAAAAGAAAACCTCAGAGGAATGTTCTTACGACCAGCATACGGTTAAAATGGTCAGGTCAATATAGGTTAGAGATTGGTTTTGCATCAGCGCTGGGGCTGAATCTGACCCAGGTAGCACGAGATTACGCGAGAATGAAAGTACAAGGACACGCTGAACATCAAATAAAATGTGTTGGGAGGTGCAAATGTGCAAAGAGATTCGCCTAGAATGGGATATTATGACTTCAACTAGACAATAATTCCTAGACAAAGGAGGTTAGGCGACTTGCTTCGCACGGCCGCGGGGGAGACCCATGGGCAGAGCTGGGGGAGGCATCAGCTCTCGGTCTTTGTCTTCTTTTTCGATGCCAGTCGTCACTTCCTTGCAGAGATCGTCATCAAGACATCTGAAAATGGGAATTTAACTAACAGTTTTAGATAAAATATTCTTTCTAACTGAAAAGTTAACCACTCTTACACAAAATTAACTGACTGTTGACTACAAAGCTCTAAACCACCTGATTATTTCAAAAAGAAAAACACTCTTATCAGTATCAGCTTTTTTAAAACATAATGTATTTGTTTAGAAATCTAGTTATCTTAAACTCAAGTTGTGGAGCGATAGACCAAGAGAGGTCCTTCTATTGACCTTAATATGGCCGCCATCTGAAAAGCACAGTTTCGGTCTTTTTTCAAGGGTACAGAGCATAGTTTTCCTCTTTTTTATTAGATCTCAGCTTTGATCTTTTGGTTTCGGACAGAAAAAACCAAACATTCAATGATCGGATTGTTTATACAACGTTTTGGAACGCTCAACACGTGGCCAAAAAGTGCGCCATGGTAATGTGCCACATGTTTTAGATTAACTACTGACAGTTGCACTTACGGAAATAGAAAACTGCTAAAATTTACCACCAATTGAATAAACCAGGTTTTTACCAATTGGCTTTGGTAAATGATGTTTTGTAGTTGTATACTTAACAATAAAAAGGTTCTTTTCAAAACAGGGAAAACTGCAGATTCGTCTCATTTTTTAACATTCTGCTGAAGTCGAGATTGAAATTTCCATTCATTTCAGTTAACCAATTTCGGAAATGCTTTGATGGATTTCTTGATTGTGATCATGCACAGTAAGCCCTTTATTTATCAAGCTAGATGATACATTTTCAAGTTTTCTCGCCATATTTTCAGCTGTTTAACAAACTGGAGTTTCCCATTTGGGCACTGAAGAACTTGTGACGTCTTTGAAGTTGCGTCTGTGTCCAACTGATAAGGAATGTTTGCCATTCCAAATGTCCGAATGTTGCGGTACGGTCCAAAGATAGCCAACGATTCTTTACGATCTCTGGATCAACGGAAACCTATATATTTGAAGAACTTGTTTTTGAGTTCTACAGCCGAGCAACATCAGTAGCGCTGTAATCCGTTGCAGCTTGTTGTCTGAGCTTATCACATGTTTACTAGCGCACAAAGTGATTGGTCGCGCTGGCAGGGCATCTGAGCGGAAATAATCCAGACCAAAGGCAAGACGCCGTGTTGCTTATGCGCCGTCTAATTCAGCTAATAGACATTGATCGCGGTTGGCTGCTTCTATTAGCGGAAAGCTTTTTATCAAGATTACGGTGGCTTTGTAAACAAATAGACTCACTTGAATTCTTTTTTAATCTTCCGTGGTCTGCCTCTCTTTGGCTTCTCAGACACCTCTCCGTCGGCGGCGGCCTGTTTCCCGTCGGCGCTGACGTCAGCTGTAGGCTGCGCAACATTTTCACTCGGCATCACTGGAGTCCCTCCGACAAACTGCAAAACATGTGTTTTGAAGGCAAGGAATGCTGATCACTAGTTTCATGGCTTCGGTTGTCATGGCATTGTGAAGCATCGGATAAGCCAGGGGGTGAAAGCCGGGAGAATTTCGTAATTGGTTTACTAATGCTGCCGGAGAGAGAACAACTGAAGTGTACGTTTTCAGGGTAAACAATTTCAAATTACCGTCCATGGGGCTCATTCCCTGCATCTGTTGGATATCCATGGGGGAGCAGACTGGCGACATTGCATTCTGTAAACAAGAAATGAAGGGAATAATGTGGAAATGGTTATTGCCCAGTTTGAACGCATTTTCTTATATCTGCTAAAGCTAAAAAAGAGCGTAAAAGTATGAGGTTCAGAACCAGATATGCATATGTAATCGGCTTTAAGTTAAACACTTCAGTTACAAAACCATTTGAAAACTAACGAGGCTTGGTATGTTTGAATTGGCTATGTGGTGGAATCTCCAGAAGATGCCACCTAGAGGCCCAGTAAGACTGGGTTTCAAAAAATAAATGTTTCAATAGAAAGATGTAAGTCAAAATGAAATATTTCCAATTTGCTTACATTCCATGCTGCGGCCACATCAGCTGGCGACGGCATTTCCAGCTCCATCGGCCTTCCAGGCATTCCCGGTACAGCAATCTCCCCGAGCACTGGCTCTAAGAACCGAAAGTGAGGGTTATTCAGCATCGCCTGTTTCCTGAAACATCAAAAACTAAATAATTCCGGCGCTAAAGACTTACATATGCGCCGGCGTTAATGTTCTAGAATTGGAATTCTGGGTTACGGTAGCGGCGGCCTGAATATGTCGAAGTGATGAATGATAGGTGGAAAAAGTTACCAAAAGAAACTTTTCCGCAAAGTGTTCCATTGCCCTTCCGATGGCTACAGGCACCGAGGCTACCATTCTTCCGATTTCCTCATCCGCTTGCATTACTTTCTTGATTCTAGTCTGGAAAATGAAACTTAGAAATGAAACTTCAATGAAAAATACAGATCAACTTCAAAATCTTACCGGTTGAATTTTGGCGGCACTGAAACGACGACGACGAATGGGTCCTACAGCCACTCCGACAGCAGCAGGGGGAGGCATCAGGCGTTGGGCAGTTCCATATGGCTGTGCAAATTGTACATCAGCAGAGGTTCCTTAGAAAAACCAAATTTTAAAAGTTTAAAGTCGAAAACCCTTACCTGGTTGAGAAAAATGAGCGATTTCGGATTGAAGATGGGATTTGCTGAGATCCATGGCGACAGGAGAAGAATGAGGTAGTGTCGCAGAACCGTTTCAATTATTAAAGCATCTGAAATCATTTGAATTTGAATTTCAAATTTGAATTCTTGACAAGAAAAGCCTTTTTCCAAATTAAAAAAAATTAAAATTTGTTTTATTTATTATTTTTGTTTACAGAGAAAGAAGAAGAAACTACCTTGAAAATGCAACAAAGAGAAAGAAAAAGGGAGGCAAACGGGCGACGGTGGTGGCTCCTCGGCCGTCGCCTATATATACTTTCAAAATCGGCGATGCGCAGGAGGCCGCGATTACGGTGCGCTGTCAGCTGGCTCGTATATAAGCGACATCGATCAGCGGTACGGCGGGGCCGACGGCGGCACTCCCTCCCGGACCATCCCGGTCACATGAGAGGATATACGGGTGCGCAGGAGGGAAAAATACAAAAATAGAAGCAATAAAATGAGTTTTTAATAAATATCAGACAAAAACAAAATTCTTCGGAAAGAAATGGGTCAATATTTATTTGGAAAAAAGCACACTGTCATGAGTCTATATAACAAGCTTAAAGATGCCGGGACCGCTTTAATATGGCTTTTAATTTACATTTTAAAAAATAAATGTAAAAACAAATAAAATCACACACTCACTGAAATTTTTACAATTTGTAGAGAGAAAAAAAACATTTCATCTTTATTTGCAAATACTGACGTCTTCTTGGTTTTAGAACAATTATGGAACTCAGTACTTTATCAACAGAAGTAGTTGGTTTAACTTAATAAACATCGGATACATGTAGAAGAAGGGCTCGGCTTGTGATGTGGAATTCACAAAACGTATTGCATAAATGTTGGAAAAATGTTTTTAAAAACGAAAAGTGCAACAAAAATAGAAGAAAACTTAAATTTAGATTTTAAAAGATGTATTCCAGTGTTTTATACTTTTTTTAAGGAATCAAACTACATTTCAACTATGTTTTAATACTTTATGTTTAATGTCTCTATCCCCACTTAGATGTGCTTTTTCTGTGCCCTGTTTCCCTGAAAACAACGTCCTAATCGCTGAATCCACACAAAGCCGAGTGTGACCGGCGGTAAACGGGGCGATGGCGGGCGCCCTCCGAGTCTCCCTGGGTCACAGCCACACCTGCGAGGATAGGAGGACAGGCGACTAGAAAATATCGCAAAAAAAAAACAGCAAAGTAAAATGCATTGAAAGTTAATCAAGTGGACAACTTGGTAACTTACACACTGGCCATTCATTGAAAGTAAACTTGTATTTTGAAAGTATTAAAATCAGTTCAGTTTATTTAGCCATAATTGTGCATCGCATACTTTTATCTGCTCAGGATGTTCCTAATTCAAATTCACATTTACCAGCAAACTGAAGACAAAAGGATCCTTAACTTCAGAATGCGTAATTAATTCGAAAGCAAAAGTTGTTTGTCACCCCGGTGTCATGTCCCCACTGTATCACGAAACTACATAGCGCCAGCAAGGTCAACTCGCGGGAATCTCGGGGCCACCGGGTGAAAAACAGAGATCCGTTCGTTCCATTTTACGAAATTTAAATTGATTTGAACCATTAAAGGCCACGAGTCTAATTACTCTTGGTTGTCGTACGATTAGGAATTAGCGGTGTTTGCCCTTTGATTGTTGGTTAGTGAGAACTGGTGTGTCGACGTAAAAAATGTCTTGAAAATAAACTTGAAAATCCCTTTTTTGAACGCTTATGTGTGATGATATAGTAAATTTTTTAAAAATTGTATAGCGTGTTTTTACAAATAACCAAAGTTTTACAAAACATACGTAAAGTTGGAGCTGAATTGGGTGAGTTTAGCAGGGAAAAAGAAGAAATGATTTGCGGAGTCTCGAGTGACCAACGAGGATTCGAGGGTAGAAAAAGTTGCGACGCTTGCAAAAAGTGGGCCAGCGGAACCTTTGAGACTCGCCCCAAACTACGAGGAGAACCGATCATTTATAAATCGACATGCAGTAACTTAAAAATAATAAAAACACTCATGTCAATCATGATAAACTGCCAGTATCTATCATACACTGCTTGTCGAGATTGATGTAAAATACTTTGGGCCTTTGGATTAAGAAAACGATTTGTTAATGCTAACTTTATTTAAAAAAATAACTTTTGCATCTAAATGCAACCGTTTTGCGTAAACTGGAAAGAAACACCCAAAAGTACTTCAAGCTCTTTTACTGCGGCGGCTTCATTTGCGGGATTTACGTGAACCGCGTGCCATCCAAGTTTCACTGCAGCTTCGCAGTTTTCCTTCAAATCGTCCAAGAAGACGAGTTCCTCTGGCTTCAACCCCAAGCGTTCAGAAACCAACTGAAATTGGATTCTCGGTCAATGTGTCTAAATCACTGAACGTCACATTATAAATGGCTGGTTCCGGCTTGACTTCCCCTTCTACGCACGATTCCACAACCACATCGAATTGAAAGAGATCAAACGGTAAACGTGGCAACTTGTGGTCCTAAATTAGGGATGTTTAGGTGGATTTAGATAGATTACCCTATCAACATGGCAGTTATTGGTGAGGAGGGCGCTTTTAAGTCCGAAACCATTCAATTGCTTCAAAACGGAGCACAACAAGGGATTCTTGAAATTATCAGGTGATAAGTAAGACTAACTGCCTACGTATTCCTTAGGAGCATCGACGCCAAGAGCAGGAGAAAGGGGCTTGATGTCTTCAGTAATCGATGTTCCGTTCTACAATTTAAATTACTTCTTGTTTTGAATATAAATAATACAGTTTGGTTAATAAACTCAGTGTAGAGGCCGCCGTCCTCCACCTCCTCGATGGAAATCCGTCCATGGAAGAGACTGCGGTCAGTTCCAAGCCATTCAGAAAAGGCCATTCCTTAAAAATGTTAATACAGAAATTGTACTGAAAGAGTTTGTGACAAGACAGGCTTGTGCTTCACAAAATATCTATTTGGAAGCTTTTTTGACGGTACGATGAAAGCTAAAGACACCGCTGTTACGAAAGTGGAAGTGGGAAACACACTGAATGATCCTTGCGTGACCCATTCAAATAAATGAAAATGGTTATAGGAATCACAGTTAGCACACGCACGTTCGTAAAAAACATCAAGCCTTGTCTCATGCAATTACTGTTCTTCGCCTTTATAATACCGTTTTAAAGATGTAATAAAGCCATCAAAATTGCATACCTTTGGTTGTTGTAGCCACAGTTCCAATTGGCAGATTATGGCGCTTATCCATTTCTAAAATTGTCTTTCGTGAAAAGAAAAATTGATGTTTTACCTTCCCATAGAGGACCAAGATGGCCGTAAGAAAGCAAAACTCCTCCGTAATCGAAAACCACTGCTTTGATTGGCATCTCTCTTCTCTCTATAAAATAGTAAACATAGAGGAAAACAAATCAAAGTGAATCAGGAGTAACGGCCGCACAAGATCTGATAGCATTGAATGATTCCAGACCAGTGGATGGGCTGATAGATCGGTCAAAAGTGCGCCGGCAAAGAACACACGGCAACAGTCGCCACAAAGCACACAATACAAAAGCACAATTGATATTGCTTTCTCTGTGGGATAATGGACTATGAATATCATCACTTACAGAAGGCATTTAGAGATTCCAAATGACGCAACTATGGAAAATAATTTAGTCAGCATGCTTCCAGTTTCAGAAATTGGTCAAAATCAGCTCTAATAAAAATAAATGAAACGGATTGTAGTTCCTTCCCAATTGGATGCATACATCCTAATAACCTATTTGAAAAGTGAATTTTGTTTCACCGTTCAAGCAAAACTGAAGCAAAAGAGTAAGCCCGATGCGGGGCTCGAACCCGCGACAGCCAGATTAAGAGTCTGGTGCTCTACCGACTGAGCTAACCGGGCGGCGTTGGTTTTCGTGCGCCGCCGCATTACAACCAAACGGCGGTCCGTTTGTCGACTGGCATCGTGAGTCCAAAGACCACTTGTTGCACAAAGTGTCACCCATAGTTTGAATGAAAAACATTCTATCGAACCAAGAAGATCAAAGATTTTTTCCTAAACGAAAATAGAAAACATTAGGAAATATGAAGTGCTATGCATCTTGACTTACTTACAAAACAAAGTACGCATCCCATTTATCGAACAACGAAAGTAAGTATTAAATTATTCACAAAAAATAGTAAGCCCGATGCGGGGCTCGAACCCGCGACAGCCAGATTAAGAGTCTGGTGCTCTACCGACTGAGCTAACCGGGCGGCGGTGACTGTGCCTGTCGCCTGCATTACAATCACGCCACGTTGCAAGGCTGTGGATTCATGATAATGGTCACCGCAACTTTCACTTTCTCGATCATGATTTCTCAAACCATGGTGCTTCTTTGGGATATGTGTGGGTTGCTTGAATTGGTAGATTTACAAAATCAAGCTTGTGAAACCGTTGCCGTAATGTAATCGTATTAATTGAACATCCTGTTATGCAATCGGCTACTTTTTTATTTACTTTCAATTTTCACTGTTACAGTTAGCCAAACTTTCATTTACATATTTTGAGTTTCGATTCAAAATGTTTCATTCCTCAAACATTGGTCGTTATCCTTATCCAATCAAAGTCATGTTCAAGCCACTTTTCTGTCCTTCCCAGGGCTAAGCCATGTTTACAATAACGTTGAAATTGAATTTCCTTTCTTTAAGGGCAGCTGAAATTGATATAAGAATTGTGTGTTTTGATGATAACTTCGCTTTATTTGGCTCACAATACATTAAACTAACGAAAAAGAAAGCTTGATTAGAAGTTCGTATTATTACGCGACTGAGAATCGGTTGCCTCGGGTTCCTTTAACAGAGATACATCGTCTGTTTAGTCGGCTGATGGCTGGTTCTTCTTCTGGAGGTTTGTCGGGAAAGTTTCTGGAGTAGTTGTAGCAGAGTTTGCAGACAAGACCAAGAACTGCTGAGAAGACGAGGCATATGAGCATGAACAGCACGCCATCCCTAAAGTAAAAAAGCATGTGTCGGTGAGAAGTCATGTATGCTCGTTTGTTAAAGAAGGTGTTTGTTTGTTAAGAAGCTAAAACACATTATATTATGATGTTTAGTTGGCAAAAACATTTAATTAAAAATACAATATAAACTTGTTCAAAGTATAACTTACAGTGGAGTAGTTGGTTTCTCCTGGGTGGCCAAGTGTGTGCTGTTCATCCTCGCACCCTTGAAATACTCATCGAAATCCAGCGTCTGAATGCGGAAATTGGGTGTGGGAGTACTGGCGAGATTACGAAGAAGTGGCTAAGGGTGGCGACGAGACAACAATGATCAGAGGCACTTCCTGCCGGAGAACGAGGTACAACGTGGGGATGGGGAAAAGGGCAAGTGAACAAACATCTGGATTTAGAACTTATGGAAATTTCGCTTACCGACGACTTTGTTGCTGAAAAGGGACATGCTCTTTTTTGCACGTAAAGGTACTCTAAAAATGCAATGAAAAAAACAAATTCTGATTTTTTTTAGAAATTTATTTTAGAATCCACACTGTATCCTGGGATTTTCATAAAGGGCCTCGTAATAAATTTCAATTTCTAGTCTAGTTTAAGTTCTATGTAAATGCACTGAAATCTAAGTTTTTCGGGCAATGAGCTTTCATTTAGCCTAAGTCTGGGTTGACCTTTCTTTAATCAAATAGAAGGCATGTCATTTGCCACCTCACTCAAAGCTTGAGCTGCGAACTTTTTTGCCGGTGTTAGTTTTAAATAATATATGTAGTTTCAAACTGTTGAAAGTAAACTGGAAATTGAAAAAAAATATAGAAAAATAGAATATTTACGGTCACTTTGAAGAAAATAGAAAACATTTTCCCAAGAAATTTCTACGGTACGTAAGGATTTCAACAATAAGGTGTATATCACAATGATTTTAAGTTAAAGAACAGATTTAATAATTTTTTGTTTACAGGAAGCAGTAAGGGTAAACATCACAACCATGCTCCCAGAGAGCTTCTCAGGGTGGCTAATGAAGTTTGTACATACGAAGTGGGTGTCAATTGAAATAATCTCAAGGAATCAAGTAATAAACAAATTGAAAAACGACCTCATAACGCTTTTTTGTTGGGACAATAAGGAAGTTACCTGGTTTTTCAAGTAGAAATTAGTATTCCGTGCAGGAGAAGAGAATTAGCCGTAAACAAAACAAGGGTGTTTTTTTCTAAACGGCTTGCTTGAAAAGAGGAAGGAAGGTAATGAAATTTGCAAACGCTTATGACGCTTCTCTCTTTTTATATGTCTAAGACGCGTGCAGTTACAAAACAAATTGCACTAAACGGAGATACCGTAGCTTCTTGAACACACATTTCTTCGAGGGAGAAATAAATGTTCCTTTTGGACATCCGTCAGTTGTTTCTGTCTTCAAGTGACATCTAATTACCAGTGACGCAATCAAGTTATTCTAAAAAAAGGATCTACAGATGAAAGAGAGCAAGTGTCAAAGAAAAAGAGTGTTTCTTTTTTTGGGGTTTGTATATACTACAGTTACAAGATGTTTTGAGAGAAAAAAGTTTTTGAAAAATGATGGAGTTTAACCAATACCATTTTTAAACAGAAGAAAAAACCGGACGCACCACTCGACAAACTTACTTCGGGTTCTGAATGACTAGATCATAAATCGTGTTGGCCCCCAAGTTCAATTTGCCAATTTTGTTGGTCACCCGTCAGATGACTCCTCCTCCTCTAAGTGACATCTTATTATCCATGACGCAGAGACTCAAGTGAAAAAAATGAAATTGTAAATTCTAAAAAAAGGTTTTTTTTTAAAAGTTTTTTGCTAACTGTCGCCATCAGTGGATAAAGGGAAAGTTGTTTTTACGTGGTAAAATACCATATGCTTTTGAGAACGACCGGAAGATTGAGATTGCGACACGAGCAATTAAACCTTGAACCAGCAAAACATTGCAATAAACAACAAAAGCGCACTCATTAGGCGGTTTATTGAAATCATGCGTTTTGAGTAAATAATTAAAAGCTTCAAAAACATAAATGTTTGCACAATGATTATTCAACTATCGAAAAGAGAGTTCATTGATCTGAGTAACGTTTAGAACACCGTTAAGGACTGAAATAGACCCAAGGAATCTGATTTCCGAAACGGATAGGCGGGGTTACCCGCGGACGACTCTAAGAGGACAACATCTGAAGGCAGATTAGAGTGGTGTTTGAGAGGAGACGCCGTCAGTGTACGATTAAAAAAGGGATCTAGGTTAAGGTGCTGAGGTTCACACAGCAGCCGATCCTAATGAAGAGGAGCGTAGACACGTGGCAACACAATTTAATCAAGACATAAACACTCCAGGATATTGGGACATCGCCCAAAGCGCTCGCGGAATGAGAAAGATGACACGAGCAGGAATGGAATGATGACTTTCTTTTAGGCGAAGTTTCTGGAAAGTTTTTTTGTTGCAACCTCTGTTGATCAATAGAGTTAGTTACACTTTTGACTTAGATGGCCATGTTCGTTTGCACTTCAGTGGGCGTTCAAAAAACATATTCAGAAATATTGAATTTTACGAAAACTTTTTGATAAAAATACGTTGGAGAAACACAAAAACTACTCTACTTTGAAGAAATAGAATTTTTTATCTATGTCTTAAGGCCGCTAAAAATTGAAAAAAAACACGTTGATGAAATAGTTGAAAAAAAAACAAGTTGTCACTGATTTTCGCAACTTCAATTGAGGTCTACCGTATCAATAATATTTCTGGTTTGAATAGTTAAAGAAAAGAAAATACCTAAAGCTTCTTGGGCTGAATCTACTTCCGCCTTGGACGATCATAAATCTCCATTGCCTCCAAATTAGATTTGCCGATTTTTCCGGAGCCGTCAGATGACCCCCAATTTATAAGACGTCTGATTGGTACTTCAATTTGAAAACTGAGTTCAAACGTGCAAACAACGACTGGACTTCCGGATCATAAAACACGAAATTTAGTTTCAAAGTGAATATGCTTGAAATCGTTGACGGAGCACTAAGATTTTTTTAAGAATGTTTGAAGTTTTCTGCGTCACGAATTCTAAAGTTTTTACGAGAACTTGACAAAAACTGCCCACGGTTAACATAAACGCGACTGCCTTGTGGCGACAGTTTGGTTGAAACGCGATAACAAATGCGGCGCCGCGTCACTCGATTGCCGGGCCTCCTTAGCTCAGTGGTAGAGCGTTGGACTTTTAATCCAACGGTCAGGGGTTCGACCCCCCTAGGTGGCTGTGACTTTTTGTCTTTTGAAACAACATGTTCTTAGAGGTTTAATTATTTTTGTCAACTTAAAAACAGTTTTGTTAACCGAAGTTCACCAAATACCTTACGCAGGAGTGTAGAAAATACATTGTGAAAGGATCCAAGAATTTCAGTCTGCCTAGACTTAGTCTACTCTACGTTTGCTCCGCAAAGAAAAGCTAGAAACAAACACATATATCCAATATTTATTACTTTCTGGAAAATTCTGTATGTACTTACATAAACGTTGAGTGTTGGCGTAGACATATAGATTGTCAAAATGACGGCTTGGAATGGTTTAGTCCTGATTCCTCGGTTATCTTCCTGTTTGCATGGTAGTGATCTAAAGTCACAGTAGAATTAAAACAAGACTAGGTAGCTTCAGATGCCAAAATATATTTTAAACTAGTAGAAGGAGAACCCCTAATGAACGTCTAAAATTAACGTATAATTTTTGTTGTTTATTCGGTGATTTTCTAAACCCTTACCATGTTTTCCGTCGGAATTTCCAACTGAAGGGGACAAACGGCCACTCTCCGGAACTTTCTTGCATACCAGACGGTACATATTTGCCTTAAAGGCGCTTCGGCAACTGGATGAACGCCACAGACAAATATAGAAGTTCTGTGAAAAACAGATGAACATGTGAAGCATCTGAAAATGTTGTTCATGTTTGTGACTATCAGTCTCAATTCAACTAAATTATGATTAAAACTTACAACTAGGTTTATCCATTTGAAACGATCCTCATCCGAAATATTAGCCAGTTCCAACCAGAGTTCGCCTGTTACTCCAAACATGCACAGGAATGTGAAACATCCCAAAATGACAATAATGCTTCTTAGGGATTGTTGGTTAACTTGCTTAGACAGATCCACTGAACAGATAAGTGCAATAAAATAAAAAATGCAAACCTCTCATTTTAAGCAAAACAATGGAAGCCAGGTAGAGTATCAATGTGGATACAACTGCACACTCCTGCACTGAAACCCAAAGAATCTGCATTTCCTTCGTGAGAACTGAAAAAATAGTGTTATTTTTCAATTTTCAAAGTTTAAAATCAGAAACTGAACTTTGGGGAAAACAGTCAGAATTACGATTTTAAAACTTTAAAATCACATGGGGTGTCTAGTTCCTAATGTTCGAATTTTTTCTCCGTTTCTTGATAATTGAATAAAGCAAAACCTACCCATCAGTGAAGAACAGCTCAGCTTGCCAGTTATTTCATGTGCCAATCCGATATAATGCACGTAGAGATTGAATGAGAGAATGATCGCCAAATAACCAAAACAGATTAACGCAAATTTGCTCGTTGTCACCAATCGGAAACTAAAAAAGGTAACATAATTTAATTAAAACATTTGGTGTGATTAAACTGGCAGATTATCATTGAAGTTTTAATAAGAGGTGTATCTAAACTTACCCAAATGGAGCACACAGCTTCAGAAACAGATCCACAGACATAAAGAAGGTTGACCAGGCTTGCAAAGACATGCAAGTTAGATAGATCGTCGAAAAAGTAAGGCAGGTCTTCTTTGGCACAATGTCCATTAAAGTGGCTATGGCAATGTTGATTGGTCTTGTGATCAAGCATATTATGTGAATGGAGGCGTTCAGGAATAGAAGAAAACCTGAAATATCCAACTAGTGTTACAAGTTAGGTTAGTAGCATTCCTTTTCTTTGAACTTAATTTTCAGAAAATTCAAGATTATTTTATGTCTGCCACAAAAACGTCTTTTGAAAATGTTCGCAAACCATGAGCATAACCTACTTGTCTTATTTCTCAATTTCCGCTGTGCCACAAAGAATGTGACCAATTGGATGTTGCCAAAAATGCCCAAGACCAGACACACTCCAATGAAGGTTAGCTTCAGAATATCCGGCCACTCCATTCTGAAAGGAATTAGAAAACTTGGCTAGTGAAATTTTGCAAAAATAATGTAAATATGATCCCACACCCTAACTACTATAAATTCACAAAAAGGAAAACCGGTGTGTTCAATTCTTAAAACAACCCAAGCTGTGAATTATCACACCAGAGCAGTCAGAAAACAAATGCACTTGGAAATCAAAAGAAAGAGATTAAAAACTTTTAAGGGTAAAACAGACCGCTGCATATTATTTAAAAACCAAGATCGGTGATATGTTTATCACATTTTTTCCCTTATGTTTATCACATTTTCCATATGCATAATGCTATTTCTTAGAATACAAGTAAAAATAAATAGTATGTTCACAGTTCTCTGATTAACAACGTCTTGCTGGGACGCAAATAATGTAAAGAAAAACTACGTGATATCACTAAAACAGAAATCAGTTTTTGGACACCGTCAGTTGACCTGTTTTGCACGCCCAAAACGGGTCCGAATGTTTACGATTCATGGCGGTCTTGAGTTTCAAAAATAGTAAAAACATCTCAAAAACCAAAAAGCGCAATTTCACTGATCTCAACCAGCTTTGTTGGGCACTGGCGAATAAATTTGATTGCGAAACTGATAACGATCAAATTGGCATACGGTAAAAACAATATTAAAAAATCGTTTGGCCATTGGGGGCCCAAATTAGAATATTTTTACATGCTTCTTTGCCTGATTCGCCATGGCAGGGCCCAATTACGAAAGGTGGTCACATCAATTTGGTAAAGGAACAAACCTATTAAGAGAACACGTGATTCACCGGGAATCGAGTTGCGAACTAGTATATCTCACGATTTTATCTGGCGTTTATACGAGAATTTGACAAAAACACCACCGATTGACTGAACGCGACAGACTTTCGTTGACAGTATGGTCGGAACGCGATTACAAATACGGCGGCCCGCCGTTCCACTGCGGGCCTCCTTAGCTCAGTGGTAGAGCGTTGGACTTTTAATCCAACGGTCAGGGGTTCGACCCCCCTAGGTGGCTGTGACTTTTTGTTTCCTTAGGTAACCTATTCTTAACAGTTTTATGAATGTATCTTTAGTTTTGCCAACCTCAAGTTAACCTTTCACTTTTTTCAGCCAGCGGGTTCTCTTATTGCCCTGTTTTGTTTTTTACAATATCATATCTAAAACGTTGTGGATCGTTATTTTTGAAAAGAATGAAATGTGCACTTTTATTCAATTCGATTGAGCACAACACTGACAATGGGCAAAATACATAGAATACTAGACAAACCGAGAGTTGAAATATAGTTTACAAATAGATGAATTCACTGGAGATCTAGAGGCCATAGAGGGTCATGTTGCGTTCGCATACAAAGTTGAAAGAAAGGTTGCAGGGGTAGAAGAAGGCGTATTTTCCGATCTCCACAGAGGGATTCCAGTGGGCAGCGCACTGTGTCACAATGGTCCATCCGTTGACGGCGTTTCCGAAGGGCTGGTTCAGCCAATCACTGGAAAGAGATGCTTATTAAATTTATCTTAAACAGCAGATTGATTAATTAAGACACATTATTGATTCTTTTGCGTGATTTTCTATAAATGAGAAGTACCATCAAAAAACGAAACCAGAAACTTTGGAAATCTAAAAAGATAGTGAAACTTACAGCTTGCGGAAGTCCATGCTGTCCTCACTGTCCCAGAACGGGGCATCGTGTTCACTCTCCTTCTTCAATCCAATCCACGAAAAGGCGTTCAGAGGAGCAGCCATGATGACAGTGCTCTGAAAATTCTCAATGATTAGAATTTCGAAATCCTCTGGCGTTGAACAACAATACTGCGTAGAAAACAATGTAACTTACATATTCCTCATATGAGTTGGCTACAAAGAGAGTAGATTCGAGCTTCTCGCACTGGTTTCTGGCTTCTTCAAATGGTCGTTTTTCATTCCTCTCGTGCCAGTAGCAAGAGTCCTCGAAGCGAATCCAGCCATCATCACAGTGGCTTCCAGAAGCTGGCATCCGTTGGATCCTCTGTTGCTTCTCGTTCCAAGGGGCAGCGAAGACGACAGCAGCGGCGATGAGGGTAGCGAAGAGAGACTGCATATTGATGAGTGTGATACCTGTCAATTGAGGTGGCCCCTATTTATACAGGATAAGATGGGCGGGGTCGAAGGGTCTGGAAGGACTGTTGGGCGCATGGTTAGTCTCTCGAATATTCTGATCTTTGCGCAAAGCGCGCGAAAGCGGAAGATACGTCTGGAATGATCTGGATTAGAGTTAAGCCATATTTTCAACAAGAGTAAAAGAAATCAAAACTATTTGTTTGAAGTTGAACATGTTCAAAAGAAAAAAAATGCAAAAATAAAGATACACTTTTTTAATTCACCGACTTAAAGGATATTTTTAATTCTCTTGTCAATTGTTGGCCCAAAGTAAAACATCAGCATCATCCATGTTTTATTTATATGGAGACAATGACTGCTAGGTTTAGAAAACTTCCAAATCTAGTTCTAGCAATATATTTGTATTGTACGGTCACCAAAGTTACGAAATCAATTCATTTTGAGACAATTTTGATTAAAAATCCGTCGTTACTAGATTTTGTTATAACTTCTCTTCAATCCAAGTCTCTGAAGTTTTTTCGCATTTGTGTATAGCCGCACCAGTTCACCATTGACTGTGAGCAAGGTAAACAAGTGATCGTTGATTGACCTAGACTCTCGCGGACCAACTGGGCCGTAATGACGCCTTGTACAAAGATCAAACGGGCTACAGTGCGGCCAGATTAATTATGCGCGATCCCGTGACCCAGCCACTTGACGTCATTGGGAAACACCTTCTTGAGTCTTATGGAAAAACATATCTTACACAAAAACTAAGTTAAGACAGTAACGATTTTTGCTACTTAACTAGCCGAACCAGAAGAAAAGTATTCCACAAAAAATTGGTCAGAAAAGGCAAAAGCTATTCACGCATGTGCTTACCTTTAATAAACTAGGCTCAATATAAAATTGAGAACCTAGTTCAAAAATATATTTATTGCAAAGGGACTCCAACAAAAAAAATTTATCGCAAAGGGACTAAACTCTTTATCCAACTTTTGTCAACTTTGGGCAAATGATGAGTTTAATTTATTCCGTAGATTCAAATGCGTTATCGGCAGATCATTCCAGACGCATCTCTACCTTTCGCGCGATTTGCGCAAAGATCAGAATATTCGAGAGACCAATTAACCATGCGCCCAACAGTCCTTCCAGAACCTTCGACCCCGCCCAGCTGATTCTCTATAAATAGGTAGCTAAGCAAACTCAAGGTATCACATTCCTTCGATATGCATTCTCTCTTCACAACCCTCGTCATCGCTGTTGCCGTCTGTGCTGCTCCTTCCAAGGACCATCAACGGAGATTCGCAAATCTTTGCGAGGATGGATGGATCCGCTTCGAGAATTCTTGCTACTACCATGAAAGGGACGAACAGCTCTCCTTCCGCCTAGCCGAGAAAAAATGTCACGATCTACAATCAACTCTCTTCGTGGCCAACACCGAGAAAGAATATGTAAGTTACGTTTAGAAGATCTTAACACGGTAATTGCAGAAAGCAATCATCTTGGCTGCTCCTCTGAACTCTTTCACTTGGGTTGGAATGAAGAAAGACGGCGAGACTGGAGCTGTTGGATGGGACACGGATGACAGCATTGACTTCCACAAGCTGTTAGTTTTTTTTCGTTTTTCCTACTATCCCTGCCAAAAATCGGTAGCATTTCAAATAGCTGATGAAATATTTTCATCTTCATAAGAAACTAGCTTGATTTCCTTGTAACTTCATTGTAACTTCCTTTCTCGTTTTCAGTGACTGGCTGAACAAACCTTATGGAGATGCCGTCAACGGATGGACCACTGTTACGCAATGTGCTGCCCACTGGAACCCTTCGACTGAGATCGGAAAGTACGCCTTCTTCTACCCTTGCGGTCTTTCCTTCCACTACATCTGCGAACGTAACATGACTCTGCCTACACTGTAGATCTCTTTCAAAATTGTCCTTTCCAACATACTGTAACATTCCAGTAGTCGACATATTTTTTTAAACTATCTTTCCAAAACGTAGACACAATTTGCCGATTCATTCATGTATATTTATGTTGCTATCATGTAATTATAAACACTGATCTTCAATAAAGTCTCAGTTACACTCCTTTCCACAGAAACTAAAAATATTGTTATCAACATTGTTTCGTATGTTCAACTTAATCTCCGAATCTTTAGGAAAAATACGGATTGTTAAATTGTAATGAATAAATATGAAAAATTATTCAAAGTTCATGTTTTATATTGCGGCGGTTGAGGAAACTTTGGTAGTAAAGTATTAAAGAAAGAAGTAAACTTCAGAACTTTTGAAAATAGACGGCTTATATAAAATTGGGTAACTTTTTGTCTTATTATGTATTGCAGATTTGCAAAGCTTATTGTTTTGCTGCAGGTTGATTTGCGATCATCTTTACGTCGTTTTCAAACAAGAATAAATGCCTGCGTGATTTTCACGAAAATAGAAATAAAGCCGTTTCTTAGTCACTCTTCGGGCGTCCTGATCCTTTGTTCTATCACCCGATCAACGCAAAGATTAGCATAAGGGCAGGTTCTTCCAAGGTTATCCGATCCACCTCAAAACATATAAATAAGCGTCTCAACCATCCTTTTGCTATCAACATGCGCCTCCTCATTTCCACCCTAGCCCTTGCTGCAACCGTTTTTGCTGCTTCTTCAAGCCCTAGCAGATATCCCCTTCAATGCGATGACGGGTGGACTCGAATTGGGGAATCTTGCTATTGGTTCTCGGATCGACAGCTTTCAATTTATGATGCTACCTTCGATTGTGAAACTAACCAACAAGCTAAACTGTTCGTCGCCAACTCACTGAAGGAATTCGTATGATTGAATTAAAACGTTCAAGTTATTGACTACTTCAGAATGCTGTCTTCAAGTCTGTTCTACATGAAACCTACATTTGGACTGGACTGCAGAAAAACCACCAAGGAATGATTTGGGGAGCTGCTGAGAACACAATCGCCTACCAGAAACTGTGAGTTGTGACTAGTCATCAGAAAAATGTCATCTAAAACCTACTTTGTTTTGCAGTGACTGGCTGAACAAGCCCTACGATGACGCCGCAAACGGATGGACTATCTTCACACAATGCGCTGCCCACTTCACCTCCAGTGATTACAAAAGTTTTATCCACTACTTCCAGTGCAACCTTCCCTTCCATTACATCTGCGAGCGCAATTTCCAACCTGAACCTGTTGTTTAAAATGTATTCCTGCATTTTTTTTCTGTAGCAATACGCTGTGTAAGTAAAATTAAAAGTAAAAGTAAAATAAATCTTCTGAACAACCTTGCGACAAAATTGATGAAGTAATCATAGAAGAACGACCATGTGCCAGCTTCTAAAATTCCACTTTGTTGTTGATTTTTCAATGCGGTTGAGAACAACGCCGTATTTTTAGCTTTTCGCGGCCCACTTTCCTTGCCTGCGCACATGAAATTAGGCCTGCATCCAGATTAACGGATAAATCACTGCTGCATAAATAGGTGTCACCGTCAAACCACGGGTATCACCTTATCATGCGTATTCAGATTTGTATATTATCAATAATTGCTACAGTTGTGTGTGTTCCTGTTAATTCAACGCAAGATAATGAAGATGAATCCAAAGATCTACAAAAAAATTTGGCTCAACTAACTTCGATTCTGGAGCACTTCGCGCACGTGACAACACCTGCCCCAATCAATCCCGACCTTCCACCTTGTGACTACGGATGGATTCGCTACCGTAACTCTTGTTATTGGTACGGACAAGTGAAACTTCCTATTGGTTCTGCTGAATTCGATTGTCGAAATCGCCAAGCTGAACTTTTTGAAGTAAATAAACAAATTTCAAAGTAAGTTGGAATGAGCGAAGCCATAAATTGAAAATGCTTTTTTTTCTAACGACATTACCGAACTTTCCAAAAGCCAAATTTTTCCAACAAAAAAGAGGCCTGAATAAATTGGGGTTCTTTTAATTGTTTTTTGTTTACATGATTCATTTTTTTCAGGCTATAACAAGGTTATTAAGTACGCCACTATCGGATGGACCGAATTTTCTAAGTGCCCAGCCTTCATTAGCCCAACTTTAAGACCGTTTAAAAACCATACCCGTTATTTCAATTGTGGCCTTCCATTCCAATATATCTGCGAACGTGATTTGAACCCTTTTGATCCATTGAATGATCCTCATGCCTTCGGCTGAAAACAAAGAGTCTACTTCATTCTAATAAACAGCTCCTTTCCGTTTGTCAACTTTTGGGTTGTACGAGAAACATTGAGCTGCCTTAAGTTGATATGGAGTACCAACCTAAAAGGTACAGGCAGAAGGGTTTTACACGTTTGTCTTTTTGTATTAAGTTCAAAATATAGATTTTAAAAAAAACAAATAAATGTTAAAATGGTATCAAGTGCAGACGGTCGTAAATGACGAGACGAACTGCGCGTCTTGTGTTTACGCGATTCAAATTTGGCCAAGTTCACTTGTCGTATCTGCTCCCTTCGGCATTGCAACCCTGTGCGCCTGCTGGGTCATAGAGCGCGGAAACGGATCTTCGGGACCAACAATTAGAGAAGGCTTAAGGTTATCATAACGCCAAGATCTTTCTCGCTTATCTGATCGACCTTCAACCCCATAAATAGTGCCCCATACGGGTACAATCAAAGATGCGCCTTGTAATATGTACTCTGGCCTTAAGTGCCACTTCATTTGCTGCTCCTATCAATGTGACGCAAGAAGAAAACTCAATTGTTGAAAGTTTTGAGAGCCTGTCGCCAGAAGGAAAACAGCTTTTTATTTACGCTTTAGTCGCCTCAGTTATAACTCCTAATCCTATTGCTAACCCTGACCTTTATCACTGCGAAGACGGTTGGATCCGAATCGAGAATTCTTGCTATTGGTACGGAAAAAATAAGCTTTCATTCAAGGATGTACGCTTTGATTGTGAATACAACAGACAAGCAAAGCCATTTGTGCCAGATACACCAGAAGAGCACGTAAGTTCGTCTTTCCTTTGTTTAGTATCTGTTGCAATTGTGATAATAAGTCTTTGTTTAAGGAAGCAGTCTTCAAGGCTGGTCCTCGTGATACTCATGTTTGGATTGGACCTCTGACGGAACTCACGAGATATGTCAATGTCAACGAAGTCCGGTATCCAGTTGCAGTTTCATACCCCATTGGTTATTTGGGTCCTCACGACGTCTCCTACAAAGATCTGTAAGTTAGTTTGCAAAGCTCTTCTAGCGGTACTTTCATTTTTAAACTTCAGAAAAAGCGCACTATCAATTGAAAAATTTCAGAGACTGGCTCAGCAAACCTTTCAACCACGAGCTCAATGGATTCTCGCAGTTTTCTACTTGCGCTGCACACTATACCTCATCTGTAGCAAAATTCACTTACTACTATAATTGCGACCTTCCTTTTAATTATATTTGCGAAAGAAGCATTATCCCTGATCTATTTTCTGAACATATGAAATAGACTCTTACTATTCTTCTTGTAAATTATTCTTTGTTGTTGAAAAAGAAATCCTCAAATGAACCAGTTTTAAACAAAATGTAAAATAAGAACGGAAACAACAAAGGTCCAACGACTCCGAGGCCCCACACGGAAACTTCGAATTTTCGCTACAATTTTGAAATGGGTCGCCGATTTGGCGCGGCTGTCAGTAACTCTGTGATTCAAGAAAATGTAACGGCGCTGATTCCAACGGTTCACTTAATTTTTTCCCCAAAATGTCAACGTTGAAGCCGTCAACGGCTCGTTCAGACCTTTAACGAAGCTAAAGCTGAAAACTAACAGTTTTACTGGATTCTTCGCTAAATATTTAAGGAAATTGCCCGCCAAATCATGCTTGCGAGTTTTTTGTTATTTGGGTGTGCCTCAAAGAAAACAAAGTCCCCTAATAACCAATAGTCAGATCTGGCCACCGTAAAGGTTATCAATGACCCGAAATCTATACCGAACATCTGATTGGCCTCCACTCGTATAAAATCTCCCATTCAGTTAGCGGCGCGACCTCGCTTTGGCATGCGCTCCCTCATCTTTGCCCTTGCCATAGGTGCAACAGCTTTTGCTGCCCCTATAAATATCAGTCAACATCCACCACACTGTGACGACGGATGGTTCCGTGTTGGCGATTTTTGCTACTGGTACGCAAACCAGAAGCTTCCGTTCTTTGATGCAAAGAACGATTGTACAACTCAACGTAATGGCATCCTATTCGTTCCGGATACTCTAGAGGAACACGTAAGATTTTTCTGTTGGTTCTTTAAATTCGAAGTTTTGTGTTGTTCTGATAATAATTTTAGGAAGCAGTCTTCAAGGCTACTCCCCATGAAACTCATATTTGGATTGATCAGCGGAGAACCTGGAAGGAAGTCCTACGTGTTCCATCGCAACATGGTGGCCAAGATGAGACATTCCCTAAAAATCTGTGAGTTTTTTTCATCTAACGTAAACACCGTAAAATTGGATGTGGATAATCTCACGTTTTCGAAAGAAAAAAAACATTGAGCGACTTAACTTTTCTCATTTACTAAATAATGAATCGGAATATTTCAGAGATTGGCTGAATCAGCCCTACAACAGCCCTGCAAACGGAATGACATCGTATTCCCTTTGCCCTGCACAATTCCGCTCTTCTGCTACGCACTTTTCAAACTTCTACAATTGCGATATCCCTTTCAACTACATTTGTGAACGCAATATGATCCCTGAACCTGTTGTTTAATTAACCGCAATCGCTTATTTATTTCTCTTTTGTTGAAACTATAACAGAGCAATAATCAATATTAAATAATAAATACATTGCTGAACGACTTGCCATTCCACCATGTTCACGAGTCGAAATAGAATTACGGCCTAATAAATTGCTTTTAGTTTTCAGTATCAAATTTTGAGCTCAAATTTCTCCAGTTGTAATTTATTTCTAAAAAAAAGTATTTTATCACAAACACCTAGCGGCTAGTACTAATACTAAATAACTATTAAATATTCGTATGTTAATAAAAAAAAATCCCAATCGGAAATATTCGTCCTAAACCCCTTGGAACATTAGATCAATGTGCTTCTTCAGGACTAAACTAGCTGCATGTTCTGGGAAAATCCGTAGAGCTTCAGCAAGTGCGGCTCTTCCCTCAAAGCAATGTCCAGTCTGAAAACAGTACTCAAAATTAAATACGCTGGCTTGAAACTGTTAATTAAGCAAAACTCTCACCTCAACACAAAGAAGAGCCAAATTAAAATGGGGTTCAAACAAATGAGGAGCCTTTGCTATAGCACTGTGGAATAAAGATCGGGCCTGGTCCATTTTACCTAAAAATGTTGATTGCATAAACGTTTTGTAGTTTTATCTTACCTTCTTTTTGCCTCAGAATCCCTAAATTGTTTAAACTTTCACCGTGTTGGGCATCAGCTGCCAGAGACAGACGGAAACAGCGCGTGGCCATTCTTTCATCTCCAGCTTCCTAAAAGACAATGAAGGTGAACCTGGTTAACTCTGTGAATTACCATCATAATGTGTCCCATGTTGTACCAAACATCGGCAGCCACTGAATCACCCGATGAACTAAGAGCCCTTTGAATAGAGAAAAGAGCGAAATCAAATTGTTGGCAGGCAAAACAGCAGAGACCAATGTTCAGAAAAAGTTCAGCGTTTGAAACTCCCATTTGCATGATTCTTCTGAAAGTCAGAGGATAAAAGGAGGTTAGTTTAAAATCCGTTTTAAAAATGCAAAAAAGTTTGAATAAAATTAAACCATATTTGACCTACCTGTATAAACTTAATGCCACCTCCGGTTTGTTATTATAGTAATAACTCGTTGCCAGACAGGCAATAGCTTCAATATTGTTTGATTGTTGCATCAAAACCTGCTTATACATAATCACCGAGTCGTCAAGTTCATTTAGTTGCTAAAACAAACAACTATCTACTTCAGAAAAGATACTACCTCATAAATTCTGGCCAAACCCGTTAGTAAAGTCACATCCTTAGGGAAAACTTGAATACTGGCTTTGTAATTTGCGATAGCTTGAAGAGCCTGATCTGTCCGCACAGAAATCTGAAATTTATGTTGCTGGGTAAGGAATGATTTCAATCACCTTTGAAAGGTATACGAAGGTTTCGGGAATTTGATGGAGGGCCAAAGATCTCATAAGTTCAATCATCGCGTCGTTTAGAAGACCCATTCGGAGATAGCATTTGGCCAACTGATTCTTCCAATACCAGTCGTTTGATTCACTGGCTTTGTTTGCGAATAAAGCAATCTGAACAGGCCTCATCAAACGTTTTCTAGTTAATTAAACTGATATTGTTTTAGTGAGTTTGCCACCTGACTGGTTATTTTATTAGCTTCACACGAACTTTTTTTTCTTTTTCTTTCATAGTTTATTCATTAGAGTGTGCAATTGTCATCATATTTGCAAATAAACTTTTAAAGTTTGATTGGCAATGAATTTACCTGCGACTGCCTTTTGTTTAATTGAAATTGGGATAGTATTCAATCCAAAACATAAAACTTTAATTTCCAAATTTATCTTCGTTCTTAAGCATAATACACAACTTACCTGATGAGCAACCTTGATATCAGCCTCATTGTAGAAAACATATTCAAAAAGTTGACAATTGACCAAGGGATCCGATGCATATTTTTCAATGTTTAATCTTGCTAGGTTTACAAAAGGACCATCTCCAGCTGACATCATTGAAGCCTAGGAAGATCAGCTTTCTTTCTTAGAAGAAAATGTTTACCGTTCCTAATCGTAGCTGCCTGGCCGAGCTGCTACTGACTGCTCTTGCTGTTCTAGCCGTTCTACTTGTTTTCACAGCCTGTTCCATTG
This sequence comes from Oscheius sp. G VE-2021, assembly GCA_022343465.1. Taxonomy (NCBI): domain Eukaryota; kingdom Metazoa; phylum Nematoda; class Chromadorea; order Rhabditida; family Rhabditidae; genus Oscheius; species Oscheius sp. G VE-2021. The sequence goes on along the minus strand of JAJQXH010000029.1, from coordinate 3,361,803 downwards.
TCCCAGGCCTCATGGATGACATAGGCCTAACCACGCCGGAGAGAGGCCTTCCGGTGGTTGTCATGGGCCTTAAACACCCGTTTTCTGTTAGAACTTACAACTACCTCAGTATTGGATTCGACCCCCTTGCACTGGTTGTCGGTCGTTGGAATGATGTTCCTGGCCGAGACGCCGTGGAAATAACATGCTAAATAAAGATTGTTGTTTGGTTCTTCCGCGTTCGTTAAAGGTACAGTCTGATTTCTGCTGTTATTTTGCTCTATTGTGTCTTCTAATAATAGAATGCGTGTCCTATTAGGCCCTTGTAAGCTGGTAATCCGCAAACAAACCCCACCTGGTCAAGGAAGGTTTCAGCAATTCCAATTTCATCGTTTTCGAGTTCATCCACAAAGGTAGAATCAGTAATACACATCAGTTTCAATGTCCAGGCAGCCTATAACACACTTTGCCTAACAGGAAATTGCCAATTTACCTGGTCAAGGGGATTCTTCGATAACAACTTGGTACATTCCTCCTCGGCTTCTTTAATTTGGTTTGTTGAAAACAATCTCATTGCTTGAAACATGCCGTCATATTTCAAACTGCGTTTTTCCATTTCTGAAGATAGAATTCTACATAGGTAAATAACAGGGTTTGAAGATGAAGGCGTTAAGGCTGCGCAAGCTTGGCGTTTCCATGGCGACGCGGCGCAGCTGCCGCGCGAACGCCTTCTGAACCTTATAATTTGTGAATAATACACTGGGACAGTAGTCTTTCGTTGGAAAAATCACGTTACCAATTAATATTTGAACAGCTATCTAGTTGAACCAATTGTTGCATACAGAATGTGCTTGATTGCTTCAAAGGAACACTAATTGCATTCATTTTTGGGGATACTTAATATTCAATTGTGCTTAAATTGGAGTTTTGACTTCATAACATTTTAAAGCTGTTTCCATTTGAATTAGCGTTTTCACAAACAAAATCAATAGGCAACTTTAAAAAATTTGCAATTTAAAATCTTCCCAACGATAAAAAAACTATTTTTACAACTATTTTTTGTTTAGAAGTATTTAGAATCGAACACAAAAAGTAAAATGTAAAATTAAATAGAAAAAATTTCTGTTTACTTTATCAAATTTTAAATCTGTTGTTTTTGCGGAAATATTGCCTGGATTGCATGGATTTGGATTGGATGAATTGCCAAAACCCAATATCTGATATAGTCGAAAAATTATGTTTATTAAAAAAGCCAAAAGTTTTCCATAGTCAAAAAAATACAGTTTTAGTTTTCGACATTTATAATACCTTTTTTTTCAGTAAACATTTCACGATCACGAGACATTTAAGTGGTACGTCCCTCACCTGGGAACGCCGTTCGTACCTGATTTTATGACCTCACCGATGTGTCCGATTGATTACTAGACGTTACAACCATGGATTTCGATTGTAATGCAATAACTCAAGTTCCGAACGCATTTCGCGCATTAAGTATTAAACTAGCTATCGCTTGCGAAGCAATCTTCCTTTATTCACGTGTCTAAGCCATCGATTCTCAGTAAACCTATCAATCAGCTGGGGCTATATCTAGCCTCAAGGTACACAAGAAGACGGTGTCTTTGCCACATGCCAAGTACACTGCGAACCTGGTAACACCAAGATAAATACATTGTGTTTGATTGTATGTTGATCTCCGGCAGAGGAACTGTTGTTTTATTCTTTTGCTTGCCATAACATAAAAACACGTGCTCGGTGCAGAAGGGTTCATTATACGAAATAGGGGTCATTTATGACAACGAAGCGATCAGACAGCTACAGGCAGCAGATGTTTACCAAAGACGGCGGACGTACTCTCCACGGACGTCACGGGGAGTACCGAAGGCGGACATTCCCGTCTAAAGAAAAAGGTCAGTTTTCGTGAAGTTCTTTGAGATCTCACCTGGTTAGCGTGTCTGGCCTCGTCCTGACCGGTCCAGAAAGGCACCTCCGGCCTGCGAGCCATGTCAGCGGGCAGGTCCTCGTGGGTATCGTCGACGAAAGCGGTGTAAACCTGGCGGGGCATTCCGAATCCGGTCTTTCCAGCCTGGGAATCCAGGAAGTTGACTCCCATCTGGTAGGGGATCATTCCCTGAAAGAATACATTAAGATCTAGTTGATGATGAGTAACTGTACCTGGGAACGCTGCTCCTGTCCCTGCAACAGGGCGACGGTGTTGTTACGGAAGGCTCCGAATCCGGTCATACCAGCCTGGTTGGCTCCCTCCCTCCAGCCAGAAGTCTGCCTGCTGGTGGATCCCTCGTCATGGGGCATCTCACCACGGATCTCATCCTTGTACCTAAACATTTCAATGAGCACATGCTTCTAAAATCGCTTACTTGGTGATCTCACGTCGGGGCATACCGAAGCCGGTCATACCAGCCTGGTTGGCGAAGCGGTTGGTTCCCATCTGGAGGTGGATGAATCCCTGGGAATCGCGGTCCTGGTCGTTGGTCTTGCGGACTAAACATGTTATTTGGATGACAATGAAGGAACTCTTACCATCAACGATGCGGGGCATTCCCATTCCGGTCATACCGGCCTGAGAGGCAAGCTTGTTGGTTCCGGACTGGAGGGGGACAATTCCGTCGGTAGCGCGGGCCTTCTCCTCGGGGACCTCGCTGGCTCCTCCGGTTCCCTTGGTCTTGTAGTTGACATCACGGCAAGCTCCGAATCCTGAAGACCTCGATTATAACTTCCCAAAAGGCAACTAACCGGTCTGTCCCTTCTGGGAAGCGAACTTGTTGGTTCCGGACTGCAGCCAGGTAGATCCCTTGAGGAGCTCGATCTTCTTCTCGTCGGTGAGCTCGGCAAGGTTCTCGGACTTGATCTTGTCGATGATGTCACGAGGCACACCAAAGCCTGGAAAAGGCGTACTTCGTTCGATGCTGATAATCGGATTAACTGATACAACGACCTTTACCCCCCGCATTCCGGCGACAAAAAGGGGAGCAACGGGAGGCAGAAAAAGCCCATAATTCCTTGAAGTGTGATAAGTGAGCAGTCGCTTAGGATCAATCATATGGCACAAACAATACTGTATCGATCACGCCAGACTGAACGGAATCCGAAAGGCAAATATAGGGCAAGCCAAGAATTAGATAATCGTTGTTTCAAAATGGAGCTTTTGAAACACGTTGCGATTGAAAGATAAAATGATTCCGGCTACGAATTTTCAGCTGAAGGCAAACTATACGGTACAATGTAGCCCTGACGTCGAACAACTGAAGCCCAGAAGGATTATCATAGGTTGGTATTCAGCCAGTAACAATTTTTGTTTTAAAAATGTAACGGGTCACAAGTTTGAAGTTCAATGTAATCTTTTTATGCGTTTCTTCAAGTATTTCAATTGGGATGGATGACATTAAAAAAGAGTTTTCTTGTTTCACGTGTTACCGAAACTGGCCTAATCTTTTCACTTTAAACTAGAAACCAAAAAGAAAGACATGTAAGATATAGAAAAAGTGTACTAAAATATAACTTAACCTTGAATTTTGAAACTAGCGGCTTACTTGAAAAGGATTTGGGTCTGTTTCACCCGCTATCTATTATAACTTGAAGATTTAGCTAGTTTTACTTAGGTTTTCCATGTCCAAAAATAATCCGCTTCCAGTCCCCGGAACTTCCCAGTTCCCTTCTCTCGCTGATATTTTCGTCCTGTAATCGTGCCACATTTCTCGCCCTCGCACTGTCCCCTAATCCCTATATCAGTTTTTCGTGGAAATGGGAAGTCATCTGAGAACTTTGTCCGCCACGCTCTTTTCACGTACCGGTCATTCCCTTCTGAGAGGCGTACTTGTTGGATCCAGCCTGGATGGGGATAATTCCCTCGGAGCGCATCAGCTTGTTCTTGTCATGCTTGGAGGGCTTTCCAGCAGAGTACTGCTGCTGCCTGGAGAATAGAAGTTTGGAGATTTCAGAATGGGATCACTCACTTGCGCAGAACCGACTGGGGAACAGTCAGAACGGGAGCCCTGCCAGGGGTGGGGCTCTTGATTCCCGGAGGGGGAGCAGCAGCGCGGACGGGGGCGGGCTCGGGGACCTCATCCTCAGCCTCCTCAGCCTCCTGAAAAAGTTCACCTTGTTATCGATTACTTTTTGTTTGTATTCATTTGTTCATGATCTCCGTTTCGCCCCCTCTTGTCTGCGACATGTGCACCCGGCTGTCTCGGGTGTGGGCGGCGGGAGTCCCCGTTGACGCAGCTGGGCAATGTTGTTACCCACAGGCATTACAGCGCGCACGGAGGGTGCTAGTGGTTTAAAACGGAAAAGAAATGGATGCGGGCCGACAGCCGGGCGCCATCGCGCTTAGAACGCAGTAAACTTGATCGCTGGCTTACATGCTCCGCAGAGAGTAGGATTTCCAAGCAGGAAGAATAACGAAAAGTAGTAAAGTTGCGTGAAATTCCTTTTCACCGACAAATCCTAGTGAGTCATCAAAACGGATAATTGATAAACAACAATTGAATAGAAAATGCGCAGTAAAACGTTTTTTGTGAATTTGAGGTTATGAATTTCAACTAAAGAATAATTATAGCAATGTTTCATACTCTGAAAGTGTAGTCATTGTTTTCATAGATAGACGAAATTGAATATCAAAATTCGCATTGCTTTGAAATTCTTGAAATTCTATGTTTTAATATTGCTGAAACAAAAGTTATACCCAATGAGATCAAAGACATTGAATTTCCATAAAGCGTTGGCAATACAAAACTGTAAAGATCTATTTACGAAATAAGAAGTTGAAAAAATGCTTTGAAAATTGAAAATAAGTCAAGGTAAAAATGAATTCGAAGGAATAGGTGAAAGTCTGAAGTCAACAGATGAATTAAAAGAATGGAATGATAATCAAAGTCAAGAAAGAATTCCAAGTCAAGAACCTCAAAGTTCAAAGAGAAAATTGAAGTAAATTAGAAAGAGGTATAACTTACAGCGGCGGGCTCGGTGTTCTCGTCCTCGGGCTCCTCTACCTCCTCCTCGTCAACGTACTCGTCCTCGACGTCCGACATGTTTGTGATGATCAGTGACTGGGAATGATTTGACTCAGTTGAGGGAAGCGAGGGCGGTGCGCAGGGGGCGGAGTCTCGGCGCCGGGCGCCAATAGCGCGCCGCTCGCCCACCTACACTATTTTTAACGCGCGCGCGTATTGATTTTCGCGTACGTCGTAGGATTGTACTAAGCGGAAATGGAAGAAAGGAAATGGAATTCTAAGATTTAATGAAAATCTTACTAAAAATTGAACAGAGAATTTTGGTCAAAGGTACTGTAAAGCAATAGAGTGAGAAAGACCGAGGTTTCCAAAAAAAATCAAAATAACATTAAAGTGAAAGGGTTGTCGTACGAAGCAAAGCATTAGATTCAATAGGAAAATAAACACATTGAACATCAAACAACAAAGCTTTCTGGAATTTCATTATTCTTATGAAATGAAGTTCAAAGTTACTCGTGAATAAAGGAAGGTTCTTCAGGTTACGCCTTTAGTTTTTAATGGCATTTTTAAAAATATATTCCTGTAACACCTAGAAAAACGCGAGAAGTGAGGGAAATTGCGGAGGCTGTCATGTTGAGCAACAAAAACAACAACAGCTACGACACAACATTTGACGTTCCAGAATGTGCCGTCGAATGATGGCAGCTGGCACATAAAATGGCAATTCGAAGTGGTACCATTTAACCTAGGTAGACTTATTCTTATTGATTGAAAAAAGAACCTTTATTTCGTTCGAGACAAAGACAGCGGTTTTTAGATTTTGGAAAACAAGTTCCAGTAGACTATCGAATACTGTACTTGCAAAAACGTTTGCTGATACAAGCCTTTTTGTTCGTTTTATGAAATATAACAAACAACCTCTATCAAAAAATGTTAACGATGATTCAGTTACGATAGAACAGTTAAGTTTGATTTTTAAAATTAGCTATTAAGTTTATTAATTTATAAACTTTTGTTAATGAAGTTGGTTGTTCACACCACTTTCAAATAGAAATGGTGTTTTTAAATGCAGTGTTGTTCATCGTGACGTGTTTAGTAACCTAAGTTTTTTAATTTTACTTTGCAGAAAAATTATCTAAATTCAAAACGTTATATAGGAAATTAACTAATTTCTGAATTCGACTTTGATGACTTTGCGAAAGTCATTTCGATTTTTTTTTAATTTTTAAAAAAAATTTCAAAACAAACTAAAATTTATAACGTTTCAAGGCAATTTAACTTTTTTTTCCTATTTCTCGAAAAGCCGGGAGTCCATCAACCTGTTACACAACCTAGAGGTTCACAGATGGCTTCCATCAATCATTCAAAGTGCATCGGTTTTTCTCGAAGCCCGAACTGGATGAAATCTGTCATGGAGGTTTTTTTGTTTTTTGTCTTTGGGGATACAAGTGTAGGCCACAGGAGCAGGCGACGCCGAATGCGCTCATATGTTGTGTATTACATCCAGCACCCCCGCGAGCGTCGGAAACAACGCATAGCAGGAATCCGGCGACATCCGCGGTCGCATTACCCGTGTCATTGAGTGATCGAGCAGGCGTTGGGTACGGATTACGTAACAGAAGATTTTTTGAGCAATGAAATACGCGAACTATGGCAATTACAAAAAATGATGAAATTTATCTACCGTTATCCAACATTAGTATTGGGCAAAAAATAGCTAAAAACACAATTGGTAGTTTCGTGATTTGTGCAAAAGACACGTTCATTGACTAAGATCTTTGCGACGTGTCTAAGATAATTGCAGAATTTTGCAAACTTTATTTGATCAACTATTTTTAACAGTCATTTTTGTTGATAACCCATTTTTTGACTCAAAAAGCTCCTTAAGCCTGCCCATTGCCGCCAACTTCGTTAGCTTCTAGACGTTCATTCCTTAGATTTAAAGATAAGAAGGCAAACTGTTTACAAAAAATGTCTGCCAATGTAAGTAAAACGCTTTTTCCAGTGACTTTTTTGAATTGAGTTTATTGTTCATAATGATTGTTCCATTTGGGTACATTTGAACCTGCAGTTCACCAAAATGTACCGAGTACGCTCCAAGGAAACATTTCGTCTGGTGATAAGCCCATATGATCACAATTGTAGCCACTGGTTGTCGTCACTTTCATAAAACATTACTGCAGTTTTATCTTGTTGGTTGGAGAGCATAGACTAAACATGCTGTTTTATACATCAAACTCTCAACGAAACTGAGATAAAATGGCAAAAATTTTGGTTTAACCCATTGAGAAGCCACTTTTCCGATCATTGGGAACTTTTATTACAACAGCGAAAGATTGTCACTCATTGAAAAAGAAGTCATTAGCTAGTGTGCAATGATTTATGTTTTAAGTGAACGAGAACATTTGCTTTTGAGGAATTTGCTGAGAAACCCCGTTTTTCATGATCTTGTACTTGTGACACTGTGTTTTCGTGCAAGCATGTGGGTCCTTCCGGTCGCCTCTCTTATCTGTGCTTCCTTGTCACGAGAGAGTTGTTGTTATTCACATTCGACTGCTAATTTTGGTTTAACAGCCAGATTCCGGGATAGTCAGACACAAGCACCAGCGGACCTGATTTCAGGCGGCGCACTGATAAACTTTACGAGACAACCACTATCGCTTGCACTCGGGTTTGACGGACTTTTTGAAACGTTTCCGGCTGCTGGAGACATTACGGAGATGAGTCAGGCGTCGTAAAACTGGGAGCAGATGGAATCACATGGACGGAAACTTGGAGGAATGCGGTTTAAATTTCAAAACAGATTGGACTGTTCCTGTCTCTTTAGAAACTTACTTTTTTGTGTTAATGTTACATCAATAAAGACTACTATAATTTTTTTAAAATCCATCTTTTGCTCCTAATCGAACTTTGAGATCGTCTAGTCCTCGGAGGTTCTTTGAACTGATCCAGAAAACAGCCCACGAAAACATGGACCGTGTTTTTCACATGGTCACACAAGAATAAGGAATTTCACGTAAAAGTTCATCAAGAACACTAAATACTTGGATAAATACTTAGTGCGGACAAATACATAACATGAGAAGATAATAGTTTGGCGTTAAATTGTTGTTATATTTGGTTGGGAGGTAAAAACTTGATTATTCATGAAATTGACTGTGTGTAGAGAACACACTAAAAGATGATTGTCATACAGCTTAAAACTTTGACTAACGATAAAAATCGGATTATAAGTGGTTACAAATTGAGACAAAAGGTTGTTTCCCTTTGATTAATTGAAACAGTAGTTTTTCTTAATTGGAAATCAGATGTAAACATGTTTCTTCCATTTTCTCTATCTTTATCTAGCTGACCATTTATCACCTGAACTTTTAAGATCACGTTTAAGCTCACAACAACCCGATATCTCAGACTGCTCGTGATTAACCACACTATATTTTCGACATAAATAGCTCAACGGAACAAACAGTTGTTTGAAAGCACAGCATTTTTCTTCTCAAACAGCTCAATCCCTGGTCATTCAATTTGTGACCTGGTACAAACCCGCTCCACTGAGGTGCAGTAGTCGTGGCGCTTGTAAATCTGTTCTCCTGATAATTTTTATAGCTCATTGCGGCCACTTTTGTCGACCACGTGACCCCTCGCCATCTGCAACCCTGTAGGCTGCACGGCTCCACTGGTAGCCGAATCCACGTACGCCATTTACAACTGTGGATGAACGTGTTGCTGTCAGAGAAGCCTCAGGAATGCCTGTTTTACAAGCCACCGAGAACATGCTGGAATGTACCGTTTATCTGAAGACACCTCGTGTTTCTGACCACAAATCAAGGTTATGATATCACTGGGAATTTCGACATTTGCCTCGCGTCATCAAATAGACTAAAAGTCGCCCACTTCTTTTTAGATTCGAAAATAAAGCGTTGAACGTTTGGTGTTGGCAACAACCATTAAAAGTTATCTTCAGTGCATCAGGGATCATTCGAGACGAAAAAAGAAGCAACCAAAAGTTGTAGTTATACGTACGATGAGTCAATATCACAATGTGACAAGAACATGATCTGTCTGTGATTCAGTGTAACTTCACATGTGTACTTGACGAATCTAACTACCTTATGAAACCAAGAGGGAAGGAGTTGAAGGCTTTCACAATGACAACTATTTCAACAAAGAGTGACTGTAACATCACTGACAGGCGTATGTATGAAAAATTATTGTTCTCTTACAAGCGACGCATTCCCGCAACATGTCACAAGGCTTTGTGTCCAACAATACAAAACAAAATGTTAGTCATTTGATATTTGCTAAGTTTTCGTTGGTTTTCTTAACTGTTAGGTGAACCTTAGGGTACTAAATCAGATGATTTGCTCTTTTTGACGAACAAGCATTTGACAGAGGAATTCCAATGGTAAAAAAATTCATGTAAGAAAACGTTCCAAATTTTAAAAGCGTGCAAGGCTATTTATACTTGTTGTTGTACAAAGGCACTGAACATTTATTGATCAAGAAAAATGTGTTATACTTTTAATCCTACGTTGATGTTGTTAAGTTAAGCTGGAATGCGGAAGTATTTGTGTACATATGAAACACAAAAAAATAACTAATAAGTCAGGTAAGGAAGAACTTGTAAATTTCGGTAAACAAGTTTATAAAAATTTGTCTATATCAAATTTTCCAAAAGAATGCTAATTTGGGCCACGGTTATTATATCGACAACACAATTTTCAACAACAACAGCGTAATTTTTGCACAAATAAGCATTTTGCCGAAAACTGGAATTGACGGAAAGTATAAAATCCTTGGAAAAAAGGAATTAGCTAGCTAGGGTTTCATCATTTCTTTGATCTAAATGGTTATGAAATGTTGTAGCAAGTAAACATCCGAGCAAGAAACAATAAATGGCAAATGGAATCATTTGATAAAATTATGAGTTTAATACACAGGCTATTTGCCTTAAAACTATGGTAGACCAGGCCTCAGAAGATGATAAACGGAAAATTAGCACGTTTTAGTATAGTCCTTGTTGTTTTGAAATTGTATTTTTTAAACGCTGGTCAATCAATTTAAAAATAGGGAAGATCTGTTCTTTTAGTTTCAAAAATGAAACAAGTGCTTTATGGATACAATTATTTGAACTTACACGATACACCTCTTAGTTACAACGTTAACTTTTAATTGTTCCAGGTCCACCCAAAGAAAGTGAATGTGTTTTTTTCCTGATTTCAAATTAGTCTGGCCATCTGGCAACAGACTTTTGTTCAACACCTCCGCAGGGATCTTAGATTTTTAGTGCAAAGTGTAATAACAAATTCGTCCGCCGCTCCCGTCGCATAAAAAACAACCTCGCACGGAAACTGCGCATGAAATCGCAAGCATTTCCCATCTGTTCCCTATTTTCGCTGGTTTCTTAGCAGGACGTAACAAACAGATGTGGTGCTCATCAAGACAGTCTTTATGTGACACGTGGGAGGAGATCATCTGGGCAGCATTATGCTTCTCTTCTTCCGCGGGGTCACTTATCCTGGACGGTAGCCAGCGCCATTGCCCGTGCCGACTTCAACGATCTCCCTCATGATTCTCTCGAGGGCTTGGAGGTCTCGTTTGGGACGAGCTGGAAATGAAACAATAAGGAAATTTAATGGAAATGGGTGCTAATGACCCCAAAATGAACTGTTGATCAAAATTTGACCGTAGGGAATAAGTGCTCACCTTCTACGTAGAAAACTTGTAGAAATAGTATAACAAGGAGCGAGTAAAAGAGCAGAGTAGCCAGATTGTGTCTCATAGTGAGCTGATTACGGTCGCTTGGTACGGTCGCAAACTGCGGCGGGCTGTCTCGGCGCCCCTCTTTTAAGCTTGTCTTATCACCCCGTCGAATTGCTGGGATGCCAGGGAAGGCCGTAAATAACTGGGCCTTAAGCTGCTACAGAAAGCACTCGTAGTCTGCACCAGAAACGTGTTTTCAAAGAAATATGTGCATGTTTTTCGGTTCAGCTGACCTTGCACCACGTGGCAGCTACTGTAAAAGGCGGACAGGCTACCGAAAAAGGCCCAAATTGATCTACTCTGTGATGATTTATGATATGACAATAAATTCTGCTTACGATCGTCATTTATGATTACAGGTTACAAAAGATAATGAAATAGTTGAACTTTGTAAGCAGAATCTCTGGACCAGAGGTCCTTCGTATCACTCAGAACACCTGGACTTTAAACCTTCGACGTCCCATGTCTAAGACGGGATTAAGCAACCTGACCACAGTTCTCTGCCTAAAAGTATAACGAAAAAGTAAAAAAACAAGAGATTTTCATGGAATATTCACGTGTCCTTTTTTGTTCATGCATTCAAAGCAGGTTCGACGTTGAGCTTGCATGGTGACTATTGTACTTGTATTGATCAACCACGTAAAAGCTAGTTGACTTAAAAGTGGTAAACTCTTTTTATTTAGGTAGATTATATTATTACTATGTTTTCTTAGTGAGCTAAATTAATTCTTGGTTGCTTTGCAAATCTGGACACTGTAAAATCGCTTTTGTTGTTAGAAATAAAATGTATTTTTTCCGGTGTTTAAAACTAGCTGTTTAAAACTCCGAATACCGTAAATGACTACTGTATTTAGCACTATCGGGACAAGGTAAGAGTTTTCCAGTCTTTAAAAGATAAGTTGTCTAGGAATGAGTACAACACAATGAAGTCTAGCAAAGTTAAGCAAAGTATTTGTTGCTGAATGCTGAAGCATCCTACTATGTCAATTAATCTTGAAGCTAAAAAGCTCATCTTCCTAGTTTTTGCGTCAATTTTTCCCACAACCTTCTGCATCTATCGGTTGTTTCGGCTTTTACAAATGGTTCGTCTGATGCAGAAAGCTTTCTCTTCAATAAAACTTTTTTCTTTCGTCCTAGCTATGCAAGTGAAAGCGAGATCTGCCATTTCGCCATTATCTGCGACATTAATGACTCCAATATCTACCTGCAGTCTAGTAAACTTTCAAAGAATGATGAAAGATTGTCACAGACCATTTTCCTCCATAGTTGGTACGTTGTTTTGTTTGTGATTACCGAATGAATCATTGTGTGCAGGTTTCATTACAAAAACGCAACATCACCTGGTGTGAAAGAGCTAATCGGGTCACCTACGTCACGGACGCCTCTGCTTCCTGTTGTTTTGTCTTTGATTGCCGGAAACGGAAACAAATGATGGTGTGGTTTTTGCAAGATCAACTAACCAAATATTTCTGGCAAGGTCACGTTTGCAGAACAAACGATTCTTATAGGAATGTTTTTGCAGTGTGGTTCTTGTTAGCATAGAAAGAATCAACGCAACGACATAAACGAACTCCAATAATGATACAAACACGTGAAGATTTTTTTTTAGTTTTGAGCAAAAATCACAAACGGCACATCAAATATACATAGGATTTAATGTTTGATGTTTCAATGATGTTTTATATGAATGTTTTAATGATGTTTCATTTGAATGTTTCAATGATGTTTTATTTGAATGTTTTAATGATGTTTCAACGTTTCAATGTCACAATTTTGGGGGGAAAAACTAGTATTCTTTTCTGGTCGATACGCTAAGGTTCATAGCAATGGCCATTTAACATGTGTTTGGTTTGGATGCGATTTCAACCAATCCATTTTTTTTTTTAAGAAGAAGCCTTGCATTATTCAGTTGTCGATGTTTTAAGGACATGTTTTAAGGAGAGTTTGAGCTTCAAAATACCCTCAGTAAAGCACCAATTTCACTAAAATAGTAAAAGTATTTTTTGTCCTTCCTTTAAAAGAAGTTTTTGATTCTTTGTCCTTCCTTTAAAAGAAGTTTTTGATTCTTTGTCCTTCCTTTAAAAGAGGACAAAGAAAAGCATTCTTTCCAGGAAATCTCTGGAATGTCCTTTACATTGTCTGTTCGGGATTATGTGTTATCACAAAAGTTTTTCCAAAGTTATTTGTGCATGAAGTCTCCGAGAAAAGGATCTCGCTGCAAAATACGGTTATATTTTCAGCGAAGTTTCAATTATAGTCAGTCTATCTCCAAAAAACTCCAACATATAATTTTTTAAAGGTCTTCTCATTCGTATTGATGCATCCTGTCAATGTTCAGGACTATTAATTTTCCTAGAGTAACCTGTGTTATATATGTGAGCTATGGATATAATGTAATGTTACCTAACAGCAAAAAAGTAAGCCCGATGCGGGGCTCGAACCCGCGACAGCCAGATTAAGAGTCTGGTGCTCTACCGACTGAGCTAACCGGGCTACGTTGGACACAGGTGTCTCTTGCATTATAACACGTGGCGTTCAGCAGCCGGTATTCTCACAAACAGGCAAAACGGATCCTTTTGTCGTACTGTTATTCTAATTACATATGTAAGTGTGTACCACTGTGACATCAACAAACCGTGAAATTGACAATAAATTACTTTATTGCTACAAGGATAAAAACACTTGAAATAGTTATCTGGAAGGTGGCTTGCTTAAATTAATGGTGAAACGTTCTTTTAGGTTTTCCGTATTGTTAGAAGCTTACAAAGCGAACGTATCTTTCCAGACTGCAATTCCAAAAATGAGTTATTAACGAAAAGCAAAAGAGTAAGCCCGATGCGGGGCTCGAACCCGCGACAGCCAGATTAAGAGTCTGGTGCTCTACCGACTGAGCTAACCGGGCGGCGATATCAGTCATGGCGCGCCGCATTACAACAATGCCGTCCCGTGACAGCCACTGCTGGAAAGTGCCGCTGTGTTGTCAGCGAGCGATCGCGGGTGCCCCATGTGTCCTCGGTAGTATAGTGGTGAGTATCCGCGTCTGTCACATGCGAGACCCGGGTTCAATTCCCGGCCGGGGAGAATCTTTTGGAAATAGTTCAAAGAAGTATTGGAAGTTTTGACTGCTATTAGTGTTAGAAGAGGCCATTCTTTGCTTGAAGTCAAGATTCTTTAGTGCCGGCAATGTTGGCAGTTTTCCTACTTGGTAGTTTTTTAAGCATATTTTTAGCTTAAAGTAGTAGACTGCAAGGGTCTCAGTACTATATAGTTTGAAGCACCAACAAAACGACTAAAGTAAGCAATCAAACACCACAGGGATCCCTCGCAGACGCTTTTGTGATAGCGCGCTCCACTGCCAACAAGGACGCTCCCACTGTCCTTTTCAAAGTACACACAGTGCCCTTACCAGAAAATAACAAATTTTTAGTATAACACTACACAGTCATTTTTTAATATGAAAATCTTTTGATTGGGAAATTCATGAGTCTCGTTTCCGTGAAGAATCTTCGGCGCCAGTGTGTCACAATGGAACTGTTCAAGTGCCGTTTCGATTGAAACCATTTTCGCCTTTCCTTCAACGTTCCTTCCACTTGGCTGGGTTTCAGTTACCGCAACATGAGTCAGAAATTCCATGATTTCCGGTTTGTTTAACTTTCCAAAGCAAACAACTTCTTTTGTGCTTTACAGTCGACCGTTGCCCAACATTGCCATGTTCGTTTCCCCGATCTCTGCCCCGTCCTTCTCAGTTGCACGCGCGTTGATAAGAGCAGCCGCAAACAACCACACAACATTATGTTGCCCGCTCCCACATCGCGAACTCTTTTGTTTTATTTGACTTCTCAAATCCTTTAAGGGAAAACGAAAGCTTTTAAGGTATATTGGAACATGTCGGAGGTATCTCTTGCTGATAAGCTGACGGTAATAAGATTTTCATATCACTACAATATTCTTTAAGCAAATTGCCATTAATGGTTTCACAGCTGGAGCTGTCAACCTTGGAATCAAATTGAAGCTTTTCGATGCTCTTGCACAGGTCTCATCTCCGGAAAAGTAATTTTTATACTTTACTGATTGTACACATCATGTTTCAGCCCAGCAACTCCCGAACAAGTAGCTGCAGCTAGCAAATGCAAACCAAGGTAAGGCAAAATATGATAGAATTCATACATTTTTGAAAAATTGGACGTGATGTCTGGAGATCAAATGACATTAAATTCAAAAAAGGAAAATTTCAAACAATATTATCTTGTATTTATTGAATCTTTTTCACAGATCAAACCAGCATAATAAATTAGGGTTGACCCATAAAAATTCCCTTAACGTTTTGCTTCTATTGCAAAATGCCGCATTGTTTTCCAAGCGAGTGGTAATATTCGCTTCGGGAACCCTGTGAGCATTCAAGTTCTGAGGAAATGACCATTTTTTATGACGATATTTTCGCATCTGAACGAAAAGTTTCAGAATAGTTTAGAAAAGGAAACATTAATTGTGATTCTTTCAAAAATACCAGTTATTACTAATTAACTTCATTTGTTAATACTTTATAATGACATTCATTTAGGTATGTAAAAGAATGGCTAGCTTTGCTCTCCTCCGCTGGAATCGTCGAAGTCAACCAAGAAGAGCGCTTTTGGATCAAACCCGAAAATGTTGAGGTAATCAATCCGTTCGCTCTCCTGTTTAAATGAATGATTTAGACCCTGACCACAAACAACATGTCTCTCTTGCTCAGTGCCAACGCAGTTCAACTTCTGGGAGCTTCTGAAAAACTGGCTGAAGTGTTTACCGAGAACGGACCTCGCGGTGAGTACCATAGACAGTAATGCGAACTTTGGGGTTTTAGGTACGGAATACAGTGACTACAAGGGAATCTTTGATCAGATCGATCAGAATGCTGAGGCGATGCACAAGAAACATTTGATCAGTGATCTGCTTCCGTTGATTGACAAGGATCTTGCGGTGAGGAGGGTTAAAAACGTGGATTTGTAAAACTATCAAAACATGACTTGAGAAAACTATCTTCACTAAACTGCGCAAGTTGAGTTTGGGTTATACGAACAATTTGCAAAAGATTCTCCCCGACCGGGAATTGAACCCGGGTTTCGCATGTGACAGACGCGGATACTCACCACTATACTACCGAGGACACAAAAGCGGCCAGCGAGCGGTGGTTGAAACAAACACGCTATTTGGCAGACGGATGAAAGAGAAATTCTTTTAAAAAAATCGTATTTTTAGAATCGCCTTACAAACGACAACCTGATGTGTCTGGATGTCGGATGTGGAAGCGGCTTCCACGTGACCCATCTGGCAGAACACTTTCCCAACTCTAGATTCACTGGCATCGATGTCACCCTTGACGCCGTGTTGAAATCAAACCAGAAAAGGTGACCCATACTTTATCGTTTTAGCTTAACATTTTCCTGAAAAGCACGTTTGGCGTCCAATTGTCTCAGAGTCCATAACAGGGGCTATGTTATCGGAAATTTTTATTCCTGACCTGTTGATAAGAGATCCAAAAAGGGGCTGTATCAAGTACACTGCCCGACCTCTTCCAGTACAATTCATGCGGTTTTCAAACTGCATGCATGACACTTTTAGTGAGAATTGGAAAATATCACCTCAAGGGATGAGTTCCAGGCATGACGATGGGAAAACATTCGAAAACGTGGCTTTCATCCAAATGAACGCAGGCAAGATGGACGAGGATTGGACCGAAAAGTACGACGTTGTGTTCATCTTTGATGCCTGCCATGATCAAACTCGCCCGGATCTGGTAATGGCCCTACACTTCTGAAATCAAGTTTGTTTCAGTGCCTGAAAGAAGTCTTCCGCGTGTTGAAACCAGGAGGCGTCTTTGCAATGCTTGAAACAGCAGGTCACAGCAACATCCACGACAACAAGGTTTTAATTTGGTTTACTTTTAATTCAATGGTTTCAGAACATGGGCATCCTTGCCACTTCGCTTTACGGATTTTCATTGTTCCACTGCCTGCCCGTCGGAAGTAATTCTGAAGGTTTGTTGAATTGCAAAAGATTGACGGTAATTATCCTCAGATGCCGTGTGTGCCGGAGCTTTGTGGGGACAGGAAATGGCCTGTCGTCTGCTGGAGGAAGCTGGATTCAAGGATATCCGGGTGGAGCCCACTCCCCAATTTGTAATCAATCAGCTCTATGTTTGCAAGAAGTAAATAAATGCATTGCCCTTTTCAAATGTTAAAAAATTGGTGTCATTTTGGTTTGTTAAAATGTACCTATTGCTTACTGCATGCCTCAGGTGTGTTCGCGTATGCGAGATTAGTCATAATTGCTCTAAGACCCCCGTCGGTGTATCGAAAGAACGAAATCGCTTCGACTTTTCGTGCTTAAAACCACGGTCAGCAACACCAAATAATCCAAGAAAAGAAAAATCGTCTTGTTCGCTTACTAAGAGTTACAGCAAGTAGTGTCATCATACATGTTTGTGTCTCTTTGGTGAACACTTTTGGGGGTCAAAGTCCTCTTCAGTCAAAGTCTGTCGTTAATCTCCCAAGTCAGCAGTAAATTACAAGGAAATGTTTTTGAGCTACTGATAAAATCAGTTTGACTCAGAACGTCATGGAAAAACGAGACTTCAAGCAAGAAATGAAGAAACCCTGCAAAGTTTGGAATGTTATCAGATAGGGATCAACGAAGAGGTTTCAATCATGTAACGTTTTGTGTTATATTGTTGTAGTGTACAAATGTGCAAACGTAAATTCGCACACAAATTGTGGCATAGACACGAACACATAACGTTCAGGTGGTGATGATCATGCTGAATAGCTGTTCTCAGTAACGTTTAGACCTCGTATGAAAGGACACGCGCCAGGAGACAAAGCATCTTAAGGCGTGTATGGCTGCCTATTTACGAATAGGGGCTATTACGGATGGCTTAACCGGCAATCAGTCATAAGAGTGGTTTTCTTACGAACGACTACCCCACTCCATCCACTCCGTATAGTTTGGTCAGGTTGGTTTTCCAACAGATAACCTTGTAAAAGAAGTTCATTGCAAACGTATGATATTCTTTCAAGATGTTCTTTAGCAGGCACATTGTAAAGTATTTCATATCAGATAAGTTCATATTGTAGTTTAAGGTCTTTGTTTTTAGAAAAGATATATTCCACTAAAACCCAGAGAAAAGGGAGAATGACACATTTCATTAGTGTTGCTAGATAATTAGGTTAACAAGATATTCAGAAGAACAATAATCAATTTACAATAAGGCAATACAGAGATTACTCGAAAACTAAACATAATTGTGGACACGAGAAATTTGCACTTTTTCAAACACGTCTTGTTTCAAATCAACATGCTGTACGAGAAGACCTTCCTCCATAAATTGATGGCATCCGGGCCGATTGTTCGGTTTTTAGGCATTTAGGGCGGCCCGGAGAATCAACAAGACTGAATAGAAGCTTCCAAGGCTAAGCAGAGAAAGCTCAGCAATTCAGGCAAAGTGCCAGTTCCGAGCGCACCGCTATTATGCCAATCCGACCGCCCTACTCGCCACCCCGACTACATCTCATAAGTACTCCATTTCTGCCGATACTGCTCCCCAACACGGCGGACAAAATGATCCAGAACGTCGCAGATGGAATGGCAAACATCCTCACAAGTAAGTGGACGATATGGGAGCATTGATGATGGTGGAGTAAATTAACCTAATTAAGAATTTAAATACTTAATTAAATTAAACTGAAATTATGCGTTTTCATGCTTCCAAATTGCTCTGTTCCAGCTCCGAGTCAAAATGATTCTAGCTTACTTCTGGGTCATTGACCCTGTTTCCGGAAGCGAGCTGTCCCAATAGCTTCCGCTCTGCCTGCATTGCGTACTAGAGTCAATTCTTACTTTGGAAGCCCTGATACACCGAAACCACTGAAAGTCCCTATCGATTCAAGAAAATGTCGGCAAGGCTTAAAAGTTTAGCTGAGAAAATCCGAGGATGGAAGAATGTCCAAAAAGCCCTGCCGAGGATAATCGAATATGGGAGAACGGAAGGAATTCTACAGTCGAATACAGTAAGTATACAAACAAAATAATCACAATGTTTAAAAGTTGGAACAACCGAACAACGCTTTCAACATTACTGGCATTGTGATTGCTGCCCAGGAGGAAGCCCATAATCAGAAGGAGCCGAAGAGTAAAGATAAGGTGGGTTTAGATTTTTTTTTAATTTTCAAAATGGTTTTAATTAAACGTCAATTGTGTCTATGTAAATATGTAAGATTTCACGTAACAGTGAATATTTTAGCTGGCTTCGCAATTCCAAATTGTAGCAAATTTTGTCGTAAACAGGCTGAAACTTTCTTTGGACGCCATTAGGATAAAGAAAAATTAAAGATCCAGAGAGTTTTTTCATTGTCCCAACTTTGCCTGCGACAATAATAAAAAAGCTTAGAAACTATGCCGACAATTCTGTCAAAATACAAAAATATTTACCCTTGAATAAAAACTATCAAATTATTTGTGATAGTAGATGACAATGATATAAACTATGATTTTTATAACTATTAAATTAAAATATTAGCTACTGCTATCATAATCAAAGCAATTGTTCACAAACATGCGCCCTATTAAATTAAAAGAACGTTTCTGGTAGCAGTGATCATCACCCATAAACTGAAGAAAAAAATTCTTCGATTTGTCTGAAACGTTGTTGGAGGACCATGGGACCCACATAAACGATGAATAACGTTACTTTCGATTTTTCTGTTCACACAGCGAAACAATGGAACGAAATTTCTTCTGTCCGGTGATTGGACAATATGCTCCATTTTATCAAAAAATACTAGGCAACTAGCCAACTATTCGATAATTATTCAATAGTAGTGTTCACATTTGTTGCAGCGATTAAAATATACACACACAGACATACACACAATCGCCATAAGGTTGAGTATTTAGTAGGTTGAAATGCAGAATTGATCTTTTCGTTACCACAGAAAGCCCGTTTGGTTTACTAATGTAACATTCATCCTTTTTGTTCCTCAAAATTTACTCACTCAAAGTGTCGAATGTATGAAGTTACCTATTTAGGTAAATCTGCCGACAAACGACATTACAATGATGCACGAAGCAATTCCTTTCCTTCCAGTACCTGTAGCTCTACTTTGTCTAGTTTTAAATATTTTAATACCGGGATCAGGTGAGATCATCGGCAGCAAATCATGAATACTTCCATTCCTAGGGACCATATTGTCAGGAATGGCGGCCATTTGCATGGGTCAGCCACGCGTCAATATGAAGGAAGGACGGAAATTGGTGACGTTGATAGGTCAGTTTCCGGGATTAAAAAGACGATACGCGATTGATAAATGAAGATATTTCAGTTAACCTTCTCGTCGGGATCAGCCAATTCTTCACAATTACATTTCTTTTTGTGGGCTGGTTTTGGTCTATCGCATGGGGTGGTTTACTCATAATCCACTCAAGTGAATAATGCTTTCATAGCATTTTAACTTTAAAGTTTAGTGCAATATCGAGAGGCCTTGCAACAACGAAGGCAAGAAGCTGTTGCCACTGCTGCTATCGAAGCCTTGACGAAGGATTCTATTCTGCACAGAAGAGATGTCAAAACATTGGTTAAGACACACAAACAGAAAGCGAAAGACGTTAAGAAATAAAATCTTATTTTACATAACCGACGGTTGTACGTAGTTAAATGAAAAGGTTAAAGACATTCAAAGGGGGAAAGAGGAGGTTTTCCTTCAATTGTGTTTACTCTTCGGAAGTCGAATAACATCAGGAAGTTGAAATCGTTACAAGAGACATCACAAATTCCGCTTTTGTCAAGGTGTCTTATTGATTAATTTCTAAAATATAACTTTTATTATCCATTTTCATTTACAATTGTTTCATGCACTAACTCTGGGTTTCTAAAGATGATACGTTCTTACGCTTTGAGTTTGCCGCAATTCCAATTTTTTCCAATCTTATTTCTGTTAAAAAAATAAGTTTTAATAATTTAAAAAAATAATATTACCTTTAAAATATTTTTTATACCACCTAAAAAAAAACAAATATTAGTAAGTCCAGAAAACGAGGGAAGCAGTCTGAGGTAAGCCGAATCCGCACGCCCTTAAGGTCAGCACAATTCGTAGACTACGACCTTGTGTCAGAAAAAAAAATTCAATTTCAATAAACAACACCTATCTTTATTAAACTGGTCATAATCACGATTGATTGTAACAGTTGTTTCTAATTGTACGGATTTGACGCAATCATCGGCGTAACGCAGCGTGCTTCCCCATCGACAACGATACAGTCCGATGGTTTTAGGCAGGTAGTGAAGGCACATGGATTCACACCTAAACCGATTGGTTAACCTTCAGTTTTTCTCACCTGGTGGATACGAAGGTTTTCCGCCATGACCCCGTTCTTCTGCAGAATCATGAGTTTTGTAAAGAAAAAACTTACTGTTTGGCGGATTTACACATTCTCCCGTTTTGTTGTCGCAAATCTTCGGAGGCTTGCACAAAACTAAGGCACAGGGACTCAAATCAGGAGGAGGGGTAGGATATACATCTTTTCCTAAATAAAGAATTATTAAAATAAAATTTAGGATTACCATTTGGATGAACGCATTTTCCAAGCTTGAAGTCGCAGATGAGCGGTGGCTCACAAGGGATGAAAGCACACACTGAAACACAAACATTTGGCTTTCTAAATCAACTACTTACTGGGATCATCAATGATGACAGGAGTAGTCGTTTCATCTGAAACTTTTTTTGAAAAGGAATTGTTCTAATATTCTCACAGTCTGGAACGCATTGAGCTCGTCCATCTGGTTGATCCACACAGTGTGTTCCAGCGGCACACCTAACCAAGGCGCATCCTGTAAGATTTGGCACGCAGTGAGCCCCTTCTGGTGTTTCTTCGCAATGGGTAGTAGCTGTGCATTTAACGACTTCACATCCGGTTTTAAGGGGTTTGTATGGAGCTAAAATTAACTTATTATCCTTTTCTCAGCGTAGCTAACCTGGGGTGCTGTCTGGCTTCTTTTTGCACTCTGAAAGTACTTCTAAACCATTTTGGGACTATTACTTACCCTTGCATTCACTTTTTGGAACACATTTGCCTGTTTTGTCTTGACGGTAGAAGTCTGGTTTACAAGCACAGGCAGGTGGATTGCAGATGAGAATACAACCTTGTGGCTGAAATAAAACTTGTAATGCTTGCCGTAACAATTCTTGTGTTATTTTTAGTTTTTGAGATTATTGAAAAAGTCACTGTTATCTTTATCATAGTGAGACACTTGGCATTTGCTACCATTAGTGATTTAGCTATCTATTCTGTTCTGGTACTTACTTCACATCCATATTTGCAATTGAGTTCGCATTGTGCACCACAGTAGTCGACTTTCTCGTTTTCTCCACATCCTGAAAATTCAAGGTTACTGTGACAGTTTATATCTAATTGTCTTACTGTTGGGGACACATTGAGGCCCTCCTGGTGTTTCCTCGCAATGAGTTCCTTCAATGCAAAGCACAGATGCGCAGGTAAGAGGAGGTGGTTCAGTTGGAGGTGCAGTGACTCCCGTGCACTCTTAGTGAATAGTATATTTACAAATTGATAAAAGCACCTTTACACTCCTCCTTTGGAACACATTTCTTTGTCTTGGTACTTCTGTAGAAACCTTCCTTACAGGCACATGAGGGTGGACCACAAATGAGGATACAAGGGTACGGCTTAAGGGTTAAAGTAGATCTCTCTCTCTCTCTCTCTCTCTCTCTCTCTCTCTCTCGCTCTCTCTCTTTCAACTTCCCCAAACCATCAAGCGTCAATTCAAAACTAACTTCACAGTTGTGAGCACAACTTCCTTCGCAATGATTACCGCACAGATCCCAAAATTCGTTTTCATCACAGTCTAGAAAAAATCTGTTCTGATTCTTAAATTTACAAACTATCTGGCTGGCAACTGGGTCCATCAGGAGATTCGACGCAATGGTATCCGACATCGCATAGTGCATTTGCACAAGTGAGTGGTGGATGAGTTGTAACTTCGCATTCTGAAAATAAGATTTGTTTCATGAATTTCTCTAAAGCCTTTACTAATTATTTGTTACAGATTGATTTTCTTACCTGGTAGACATCTATCTTTCAAAACGCATTCTCCATCTTTGTTTCTGAAGTATCGTTCCTCACAAACACATTCAGGCGGACCGCAAATATCAGGGCATAATTGAGGCTGAACAAACAAATAAATTTTCTGTTTTTAAAACGTACTGGGTTACAAACATAGTGACATGTACTTTCACAAGCATTACCGCAAGGATTTATTATTTCATTTTTACCACATTCTGAAAATTTAGTTTTGAAGGCTATTAAGGAAAAAAAGTACTGTCAGGAACACAGTTTGGCCCAGAAGGTGTTATTTCACAGTGTTTTCCTTTGACACATAAGAGGGTGCAGACTTGTGGCTCTAAAACATTTGTGTTGTAAGTTAAACTGTAGTTAATTGCGAGTTTTCCAAAACCTACTGGGTGTGTATGGCGTTGGTGCAGGAGTGTACGGAGTAGGCTCTGAAAGATGATTTTATGCATTGCACCACTAGTGCTTGTCAGATCCTGCTGGTAGTTTTTACAAGCGCACACTTACTTGAATTGTAGTCCGGTTTCGGTGTATAACTCGATGGCTCTGTAACTCGAAAAAATGTTATGTTAGTTACTTTTCACTTATTTATCCCAATTCATTACAAAAGAATCAAAGTGACCGTTTTAAACTAATCAGCTAATATGTAAACAACTACAATTTATGTTGTGGTTTATGTAAACTTGCCGTCAGGAACGCAAGTTGGCCCAGATGGCTTCACGACACAGTGTTTCCCTTCTTTGCATTTGATGTTGCAAACTCGAACAGCGTCAGCTTCTAAAATAGCGTAATATATTTTATGTATTTAAAAATATTACTTATATTGTTAAGATTGTTTTATATATCTTGTTTTCACTCACCGTCAGGGACACAAGTTGGCCCGGATGGCAGAACTATGCAATGTTCTCCAACCACACAAAGAAGATTGCAAACTTCAGGCTCTGAAAGGTTTATTTATCATTTGTTTTTGAAGTAAATTAAAGCCTATTGTGTGAACTGACCGTTGGGAACACAAACGGGGCCTTTGGGCATAACTTCACAATGTGTACCAATTTTGCAGTCGATATTGCAAACTTTGGACCCTAAAATGTGTACAAGCTTTGTTGAATTTCCTACCGTCATTGCCAACACATTTGGGGCCAGATGGCGTCACGACACAATGCTTTCCCATTACACAGTCGAGAGTGCAGACTTTTGAAGGAGGTGCTGCCGGTGGATCTGAAATATTGAGTTTCCTGTTTTTCACTGGACCGTTCTCGAATAAAGTTTTTTTAGAACAAACAAGTAAGTTAAGTCTTTACAAAATTCGTTTTTTACACTGAAGGGCCAATATCATCAAATCAAAAAACAAGTTGCCTAATCTACTACTCACCGTTAGGAACGCATCTTGGACCTGTGGTTGTAACGATACAATGGGTTCCAAGTTTACAATCGATGTTACATACTTGAGGTCCTATAAAATAAGATTAAACCACGCGAGATAAAATACGATATATCTTGAAATCTCAACTTACCATTCGGTACACAAGTTGGTCCCGAAGGTGTCACTACGCAATGCGTTCCAATTTTGCACTCAATGTTGCAGAATTGAGGCCCTGAATGAAACAGCTATTTTAGCGAATGATACAAAAAGAAGAACTCATAGGAGTCACCTACCATTCGGGACACAGGTAGGTCCACTAGGGGTTACCACACAATGGGTTCCAATTTTGCAATCGATGTTGCAAACTTGAGGTCCTGAATACAAACATTTTTCACATGCAAAAAAACAATTTTTTATTTTACAACTCACCGTTTGGAACACAAGTAGGGCCGGTTGATTTGACAACACAATGGGTTCCAACTTTGCAGTCAATATTGCACACTTTTGGGTCTGGCTCTAAAATGAACTAAGGATTGAAATCAACCCACAAAGTTAGCGTAAACTGATTTAAAAGCAGAAGTTAGGAAACACTCAACCGTTAGACAGTTTAGTATGAGGAAACTTTCAAAGGGAACTTACTCGGCGTATGGTCAGACTTTGGTTTGTACGGTTTATATTCTAAAAGTTGCTCTTTAGTGTATTTGTGACAGCTTCCCCATTTTCGTCTCTGCCTCTCAAATTTGTTAATTCTGACTTTGATATTCTTGAGCAAAAATCTAATAATTAGTTTACAGCATAATTTCACTTTTACTTTTAATTTATTCAGTTTTCCAACCGTTTATTCAGTTTTCCAACCGATACCTTCTGACGGATTTTGAAAAAGAGAACGGCGTTTTTTGTTCCCGTTGGTTTTGCAATCCCTTTGTTTGTTCGACTTTGATAAGTGTCCAAAACACGTTAAAAAGTAACAACATCACATATCACTTGTAATCCGCTTTTTTCCATCTCTTATCAGTTTAGAGTCTTTCAATCTGTTTTTTCCGGGTTTCATAAAAACGTTGCAAAATGGAAACATACCAGGCGGAGCAATTGGAACACACTCTTCTCCACCTCCTGGGATTGGTTGACAGATTTCATCTGCTCCACAAGGAGGATCACATGATTCTAAAAATTTGGTTTGGAAAGCGCTTTCCGTAAAATTTACTTACTCACGCATCCTTGACTCCCATCGGGGTTTCTCCTACAGAGAAATCCTGGGGCACATGGTGGAAGAGGAGGCTTACAAGGCTCCGGTTGACATTTACCAGGCCCTCCAAATGGACCCTGGCAGACTTGTCCTTTTGGGCATGGCGGGTCACAGTCGTCAGGGCCTAGATGCGCAATATGCCTTGAAGAAAAAAATACTTGCCTGGGGGAGGAACTTCGATACATTGGGGTCCTGAATCAGTTACAACGCAGATCCAAGCAGGTGGGGCACATGGAAGATTGCAATCCGGATTCGGAGTTGGTTTTGGCAGGTAATCAGATCCTGGGGGTTTAGATGGACCTCCGTTATACTTAGGGGGAGTCTTTTTGCAATCCTTTTCGTCGATGCATTTTCCATTTGGACCACGAAGAAGGGGAGATTCGCATCTGAAAAGTTTAATAACCTTTGGCAGAAACCATCACAATGAGTTATTCTTCCACGTACCTGCACGTCGCTTTGCTGGGATCACAGGGAAACCTGCATGCCACTTGTCCAGTTTCGCAGGTTCCTTCACATCCTCCACAACCATTCCAGATTTCACCTTTGGGACAAGTTGGTGGGACCTTACACTGTGGGTCATCTTTCATCGGAATACAATTTGGCTGAGGGTAGCATGGGGCTTTCTTGCATATAACCTCCTCATTTATGCAGGTGTGGTCTGGCAGGCAGTCAACATTGTTGCAGGTTACTGTTAAAACAAAATTAGGGATTTTATCGTCGTTAGCTTACTTTCTCCTGCTTTTACACATTGCGGTTGGCATTTGTCGCCTTCCCTATGAACGGCACAAACGTAGTCGTTATTGCAGACAGTTCCGTAGCAGACTTTCCAAAGAGGCACAGTCTCGTCTGAACGTAACGAATATTTACAAGCTATTGTTATCTTACATGGCGGTGGCGCTGCTATGGACAATGGTAACAAGAACAGTAACTAAAATATTTACATTTAGATTGTCTTTCCCACATACCAGGAACATGTCGGAGGAGAGTAAGTGGTTGTAAACCGAATTATTCGCCGAGAGGTCGACGAAATTCGGTCCACCGCCGTAGACACGAACGTTTTTAAACCATCTGTTTTCGAAAACAGGCCAAGGTAAGTAATACCATGGCCACTCAATCGGTTAAACCGAAACACGTGTTTTTTCAAGGGAGACTGTGTAATGCTTGTTTTGTGGTGAAAAAGTGGATTCAAATGTGACATGCGACGACGCGAAGGAGAAGATGCTTCTCAAGTTTTCATTTAATTTGAGAAAAAACAGAAAGAACTTTAACCACAACAATTTTTCAATGAGTTTTTTGATACATATGTTTTTGTTTCTTCAAATAACTTCAATTGAGAAAGGGTTTGCCTCGTTCTACTGGAGGGTATACAGTGTTAAAGTCTTAAAAAGTAAAGAACAATCTCAGAAACACAAGACCATAAATTTTATGTTACACGACCTAATTCAATCAGCATTTGAGTTTTAAATTTCAGTTTGGGGTTGAGGTGTGACGAATTTCTATGGCTATGCCAGTTGCCGAAAACTTCTAATAAACTGTTTTTCTGACTTTTTTCCATCTTTCTGCTTAATCACTGCATTATGAAATCTGGGTTTTAAGTTAAAACTGTGTTTTGACGCACACTCTTCAAATGCCTGTGTGCTCGGTAATTTATCGTAATTCACAATACTTCTGCCTTTCTTTTTCTGTTTTTAGTAGATACAGTTGGTGAAAGTTTAAGTGCTTTAAAGTCTTAAGCATTTTGTTCTAAACATGGTTATTCAATGCTACAAAGTTTATTAATTCTACTACGGAGTGTGTCCATTGTCACTACACGTAGGGGTTCGACGATATCATCGGAGTGACACATCGGGCTTCCCCGTCAACGATTTGACATGTGGACGGCTTGTCACATTTCAGGACAGAGCATGGGTTTTGGCCTGAAAAAGGGTTATTTCTTCAGTGAGGCCGTTTTCTTACCTGGAGGACCGTTGTTACCCGGTTTCTTTCCAACATCTGAAAATTGGTAATGTAGTTGAAGATTTGTACCTTACCATGAGATTTGCCACCAGTGTTCTTCGCACCAGGAGGGGCTGGGCACTTGTCAAGCTTCACGCAGTTACCACTGTAGTCACGGAAATAGTCTTTGTCACAAGCACACGCTGGTGGTTTGCAAATCTTGGGGCACGGGGTCGGCTGAAACAGTACTTCCAACATTTAAAAAAAACAGATTGATGATTAAATGCAGGTTAAGAATCATGTTATTGTCTACTTTTAAAAAACGCCCAGAAGGCGTATTTGTTTACACAATGCGATTTGTTGAGTTTTGGAAATTACTTACATTCGGTGCATGCAAGCACTTTCCTTCGCAGAGGTTTCCACACTTGTTGATGCTTTCGTGTTTACCACATTCTGAAAAGGTAGTTGTTTAGCCTTTGCTAGTTTTTTACTAAGATTATAAGGAGGAGGAGTAGATGGCTTGTAAGGTGGAGGAGTAGGCTTGTAGGGAGGAGGTGGGTAAGCACCACATTCTAGAATATTACACAGAGTAAGTAATTTTATATCCATACCTTTGCAGATGACACATTTTCCTTTTGCGTCCCTGAAGAAGTCCTTCTTGCAAGCGCAAGCAGGAGGTCTGCAGTCGTCAGTGCATGGAAGTAACTGAATCAAATAAAATTGCAACGCACAAACTTAAACAGTTCAATTTTGATGTTTTAACTGTTCAAGTTGAATGTAATTTGAAAAGGCGACTATCAGTGTGATCACTCCATAAGTATATATTAAGAATTTTTAATTCTTGTTCAAATTCTCCATTAAAGAGAGTCAGAACTTTTATAATTCGGGTTATCTGAAAAAAGCTTAAAACTTACATCAAGAAAATATGCAATTGTTACGGTTAAAACTGCCATATTAATCATGTATCAATACTTAAAGTGATCAATATGAGTCTTCTAGGCGAAATGATTCACTACGCACCCTGCATTAACGCGTTTCAAATTTGGCCAATATTCCTCGCCATATCTGACCCTTGCATTGCAATTCCTGTGGCAGAGAACGCTGCGACTTGCACCCGTAGCAGATCGGCAGCGCTGCGGGTGTAGTATATGGGAAGATAAAGACGGAAAGGCCCCTACTGGTCCTTTAAGATAAGATGACGTACCTGGCATTTGTCGGAGCATTTTCCTTCACAATGGTTTCCACATTTGTTCAGCTCCTCATTCTCACCACACTCTGAAAACACAAGTTAGATACTAATCTAACTTATTGATTTCACTGATAGGAACACATTGTGGTCCGGTTGGTGTCTCGATGCAAGTGGTGCCAACAATGCATAAAACGTTAGCACAAGTGAGCGTGGGTGGAGTAGATGTCTTGTAAGGCGTTGGAGTAGGAGGGAAAACATAGCATTCTGCAATATTATATGCATTAAGTTAGAGATTAAGCATACGTTTGCAGCCAACACATTGTCCGGTTTTTTCGTCCCTGAAGAAGCCTTTCTTGCAGGCGCAAGCAGGGGGTTTGCAGTCTTGTGTACAAATGACAGGCTGAAAAATTGTTTAGCCATTATTGTTTATGTAGATAATTCTTACCTGGCACTTATTTGCACAAACATCTTCACAGTGGTTTCCACATTCATTGAGCTCTTCGTTTTGACCACAAGCTGAAAACAGCGTGAAAATATTAGTTGTATATATATCCATACTGTCAGGAACACAGTGGGGGCCAGTCGATGTATCAATGCAGTGTGTTCCAGGTACACACAACACGTTTGCGCAAGTGAGCTCCGGAGGCGCTGAAATATGTTTACAATAGCAATAGTTTTTGTCCTGGTGCGCTTGGTGTTGGTAGCGCAAGTTATGCTTCCGACATCGCTAGAATTCTCTCCGTTCGAACCAGTCCGAGGGTTCCGATTCCAGCTCAGTTAATTTTCGTAAGCGCGCTAGATCCACGTGAAAAGTTCAAGTGCAAATAAAATCGTTTCACTAGTACTGCAAAAATACATTTAAAAATTCTTACATATGGGTACACATTCTGGTCCAGTCGGTGTCTCGACGCAATGTGTTTCGAACCCACATCTTACGTTTGCACAGGTGATCTTCGGTGGTGTTGTTGCTAGAAAAATATTGTGCAATTGGTAAATAAAGCAGAATTGTTGCTCACTCGAGGAGAATGAATAAGGAAAAATAATAATTTTAAATACCTACTTGGAACATATGGAGGTTTTGTAGGTTTACATTCTAAAAAAGAAACATTCGATGTCGTTTGTGCAATTGCGTACCTGGAAGACATTTATCCTTGAGCACACATTTTCCATCCTTGTTTCTGAAGTATCGTTCGGCGCAAACGCAGTCAGGCTTCAAACAGATATCAGGGCAGATTTGAGGCTAAACATATTTTTCTTGCCAAACATTAGCCTCAAAATTTAAATACCGGGTTGCAGACGTAGTAACATGTCGACTCGCACCGTTTTCCACACTTGTCGATCACTTCATTCTCTCCACATTCTGAAAATCCAACATTTTCTTTAAAATCGTGTTTTGAATTCCTAATTTCTATGGATCACAATAACTTACTCGGTGGCGGGACATATGGTTTCACAGGGCTGGAACCTGAAATGATTCTTAATATTAATCTAGTTTTACGATTAACTTACCTTCGTCGGGAACACAGTTTCCATTGCTGCATTTAGTGTGTGGCGGACAAGGTGGTTCACAACCTAAAAAACACAATAAGTTGTAACCAACCAATAACGTTTTTACTTTTGCAATCTAATCTGACTTACCTTTTGGCTTTGGTGAATAGGGCGGTGGTGGGCTTGGCTTGTAAACTAAAACGTTAGAGTAACTTTAAAAAAATAACTGAACCTTACCTGGAGGAGCAACATCTGGAACACAATCATTTCCAACGCAATGCGTTCCAGGAGGACAAGGCTCACAGGTACAGTCTCCGCAAGTTTGGGTTCCATCAGGATGACGGGTGCATACACAATTGGCAGGGCAGGGAGGGAACGGATCAATGCAAACAGTTGGGTTCACCAACGGAACACAGGTAGTGCCACGGCAAGTAGATCCAGGAGGACAAGGTGGCTCGCAAGTGCACTGGCATCCTTGGGATCCGTCAGGCTTACGGACACACTGGCAGTTGGCAGATGGGCATTGAGGGAATGGTGCAATGCATTCTGTGGGATTCAGGGTAACCGGCGGAGGTCCTGAAAACATTTAATTTTTGTTGTTGCCAAATTTCAGGTCCTTTACCTTCACAGAATTGTTGTCCGTTATCACCCACTTGGCAACTCTGACCAGGAGGACAATACAGGGTACATGCTTTCTCTGAAAATGACGTTCAATTCATGTCATACATCTCTAAAAAAACGAAAATCTGTTTAGATATGTGATTGTTGACAAAAATGCAAATGTGTCGTTTTAAGGAAATTCGTCTTTCAAAATTCTCACCATCATCGACACACTTCGGTCCGGATGGTGTCACCACACAATGTTTTCCTTTAACACAGAAGAGGATGCAAGCTTGGATTCCTAAAAAAAGAGAGGTTATTTTTTAAATTTCACACGTTGGTCTTACCATTGTCTACACATTGAGGTCCAGTAGGGGTAACGACACAATGCTTTCCTTTCACACAATCGAGATTACAAGCCTGGGGTACTAAAACAGCCGTTTTTGAATTTTAATGAACTTTACCATCGTCAACACACTTTGGTCCAGATGGTGTAACTACACAGTGTTTTCCTTTGATGCAGTCAAGATTGCACGCTAAAAAGAGAATTTTGTGGCTCCTTGATACACATCAGGATTCTGAATGTGGTAAACACAACTTTCGATCAAACAATTCCTAGTAAACCTACTCACCGACGGGAGAAGGCGTGTAAACCGGTGGTTTCGGAGTATACGGTGGTGGAGATGGTTTGTAGACTAAAACATCATAATCAAAGTGAAAAACTGTTTTAAACATACCTGGTGGGACATTAGGAACACAATCCTGTCCAACACAATGAGTACCTGGAGGACAAGGCTCGCATGTGCAATCGCCACACGTATTGGTTCCATCGGGATTGTGGATGCATTTACAGTAGGCAGAACAAGGAGGTGAACACGCTCCCGGTCCTGGAGCAGGAGCAGGTCCTTCTAAAGGAGTGAGCATAAATTATTCATAATAATTATTGCGAGAACTTGACAAATCTCTCTGTTTCGGCCTCTCAAAGTTGATCACATTATAAATGTTACTCACCATCGTCATCTACACATTGATTTCCAAGCGGCGTCACCTCACAATGTCTTCCAGCAATGCAAATATCGTTACAAATTTGGACTCCTAAAACCATCACTAATTTAGCAAAGTCGAGTTGTTACCGTCGTTAACACAAACTGGTCCTTTGATCGTGATAACGCAATGTTTGCCATCCACGCAATCGAGGTTACAAGCTGTAAAACAATTTTTGTATTTTCCGGTGTCACAGAGGTAAATTTTCGGGTTTCTTGTTTATTGCTTTTCCTGAGCTGTTGAAGTTTTCATTTTCAACACTTTTGTTTTAGGAGGCTTGACTTTTCAAATATGAAATCCGGTTAAGCGTAAAAACTTAAACGGACAACGGCATTGCATGCTACTCTACCCCATGTTTTATGCCAACCAATTCCGTATTTGAAAATTTACCATTTCCTGGTCTGATGATACATTCTGGTCCCTTGTCACCAAAATTGCAAATAGAATACGGCGGTGTGCAGGGCAAGGGACACGCTGAAGTATGTTCATGAAATCATTGGCATCCTTAACTTACGGACACAGGCTTGAGAACCATCAGGGTTTCTCTTACAGAATAGCCCAAATGCACAAGGTGGAAGGGGTGGCAGACACTTCTGAGAAGGCCCGTAAACTGAAAAAAAACTTAAAGGTTCAACTCTGCAACATGTTATTCTAGACTAAATATTACATATTAGAAAACATACAAACACGAATGTCAAGTGTTTATGAGCCCTGCTTATTAGAACAAAGTTTCCTACCTGGTGGTTTCACAGCGTAGGGTTTTGGTTTTTCCTCATCTGAAAAAAGTTAATTTTTTTTACTTTTAGCGTTGTTTTAGCCGCTCTGGTTTTTCTCACGATTTTTAAGCATTATTTTGCACTTACCGTTTTCATCATCACCGACGCATTTTGGTCCAGACGGTGTCACTACGCAATGTTTTCCTATGACACAAAGCAGAGTGCATACTTTTGGAGAAGTGGGCGTGTATACTAAACAAATAAATTAATTTGAACGAAACAGTAATGTTCTTAGGTCCAAAGGAATATGATTTATACCTGGTGGCTTCGGATTATAAGGCGGTGGAGATGGCTTATAAACTAAATCTTCATTTGTAAAATATGTGCTGCTGTCAATACCCGGTGGTACAAGTGGAACACAATCCCTTCCAACACAGTGTGTTCCTGGAGGGCATGGCTCACAAGTGCAGTCATCACAGCCCTGGGTTCCATCTGGATGACGGACGCATTTGCAATTAGCGGAACAGACAGGTACTGGAGGAAGGCACACATTGGGTCCGGAAGGATTTGGAGTAGGAGGTGGTCCCTCTGAAAAAAAGATGGGTCCATTGAGAAAAAAACTAATTGTTTGAGAATTCTAGGTAGCATTCTTAGTGTCGTCTTTCGACATACTTACCAGTGTCGTCATCAACACATTTCGGTCCAGATGGTGTCACTATGCAGTGCTTTCCGATGACGCAAAGGAGATTGCAAACTTGGGGAGCTGCAAATTAGAGAAATTACATCCAGCTCCAGAAGTGGTTACCGTCGTTAACACAAGCTGGCCCAGTTACGGTTATCACACAATGTTTTCCTTTGACACAGTCGAGATTACAAACTGCAATGGAAGAATTGCAGAAATAATAGTTTGGGTTTGCATGTGTACACTTATGATTTTAATGTCTTTCACTCAAAATTATTTTTGACCACATGAACTTTTGCCTAAAAGCTGAAAATTGCATTCTATGGCAAAAACGCTTATCGAGCGATACATCCTTTCTATTTGCGATATTAGCTAAAACATATGCAAAAAATTTGGGTGAAACCTGTTGTGAAGGTTTGGGTTTAATTTAAATAATTAGAACAGGTTCACCTCCTTTGTGGTCTTCAAGGCATATTGAATGCAAAACAAAATCTTAGTGAACATATTCCATAGCTAAAAATTACCATTTCCTGGTCTGATGATACATTCAGGTCCGTTTTCTTCAAAGTTGCAAATAGAATAGGGTGGTGTGCAAGGCAATGGACAGGCTGAAAACAGATTTTCCAGAGAATAGTTTTTTGACAACTCACGGACACAAGATTGAGAACCGTCAGGGTTCCTCTTGCAAAACTTTCCAACGACACAGGGAGGAAGTGGTGGCAGACACTTCTGGGATGGTGGTGGTGGGTTAGGTGTGTAAACTAAACAAAGCAACTTTTAGATATCTGTGCTTAATCAGATATGTTTGTGTGTTTTACGTTTTGGGTTTTTTGTTTAAATTTTGCTGGTAGGCATTATTTGTTTTATACCTGGAGGCGGTGTTGGAGTATAAGGCGGAGGACTTGGCTTGTAAACTAAACATGTTCTATTTATAGACATGTCACCTTTTGGCAAACCTGGTGGGACATTAGGAACACAATCCTGTCCAACACAATGAGTTCCAGGAGGGCAAGGCTCACAGGTGCAGTCGTCGCAGCCTTGGGTTCCATCAGGATGTCGCACACATTTACAGTTGGCAGGACAGGGAGGCAAGGGAGGCACACATTGTCCAGGGGCTGAAGTTGCTCCTGTTGGTCCAGGGCATGCTAAAAGATATGATCTTGGATACTGAGGTAATATTACGAGGGCAATCTTGGGGTTTCTCGCATTTGCCAGTCTCCTCCACGCGGTAGAAGTCAGGTTTGCAGGCGCAGGCAGGTGGCCCGCAGACAAACGGACAGGCTTGGGGCTATATAATGGTTTTAATTTCAACAAATGTATGTTATATACTTACCTCACATAGAGAGGCACACTTGTTTTCGCAAAGATTGCCACACTCACTGATTTCTTCGTTGTCCGAGCATTCTGAGATTCACAAACGATTGTTTCACACAATTTGACATTGAAGAAAACTTTCAAACTTGACAAATTGCATCATGAGGATCGGGCTGTGTAAACAATCCATTGCGATTTCAAACTTACGAAGTGGTGGCTCCGTTGTGGATGGTCCAGGAGGAGCACCAGGTCCAACTGGTTCGTTCGGAATGCAAATGTTTCCAGAGAATCGAATCTCGCACGTTTGGCCAACAGGGCATGGTGGAGTACAGTCTTCTGAAATGTTTTGGTAAACCATCAATTTGAACACAAACGTGGCGGTGGAACTTCGACGCATTGAGGGACTCCATCGGAAAAGACGCACACATGGGATGGAGGAGAGCAAGGAAGGGGGCACTTTGGAGTGGCATATCCTGGTGGACCAGTTGGCTTATACGGTGGAGGCGTCGGTTTATAGGGTGGAGGCGTTGAACCGTAAGTTGGCAACACAGCTCCCTCTGCAATTGTCAATGTTAATGCCCTACGCCCCCCCCCCAATACCTGGTGGCTTCAGACAAACTCCAATCGGAGGACAAGGAGCTGCAGGACAAGCGACTTCTTTGATTAGGCACAAAGATGGCAGAATGCAAAGACAGTTGATTCCTTAACTTCGGTTTTTGTGCTGGATGCATCTATACCTCCAGGGGGTGGAATACAATGTTGTGGCTGACCCAACGGTTTGTAGCATACAGCATTGGTCTTGTAGCATTTCAAAGCAGCGCATTCATCCCAGGCAGCATTGGCTGACGGTCCTTCTGGTTCTGTAGGAGTCTCAGTTCCAGTTGGGGGACTTGGTTTATAGGGTGGTGGTGGTGTCGGTTTGTATGGTGGCGGCGGTGGTTTATATGGTGGGGGAGATGGTCCATAGCTTGGTAGAGTTTCCCCATCTAAACAAAACATGTGTACAATCTGGCACCCTGTTTTCTCTCCTTTCCTTTTTCTTTGCCTCTTTTTTAGTTTTCTCAAAACGTACCTGGAGGAACCAAACACTCTCCGATTGGTGGGCATGGAGCTGCGACACATTCCACCTCATTCATAATACACAAGGATGGAAGAGGACAGCCACATTTGAATCCTAATCACATTTTCAATCAGTTGTGACTTACTTTACCTTCTGGTGGTGGAACACATTTCAGAGATCCTCCGCTCAGTGGTTTAAAGCAAACTTTTTCATTCTTGTAGCACTTCAAATCGACACATTGCTTCCAGAGAGGCTTGTCATTCGGTGCTTCAGATCCTGGCGGGTGTGGCTCAGATTCTCCAGGCGATCCTGGTGGTTTTGCCGGAGGAATGACCGGGGCTTCATTTTCATGCGGCTCTGGTTTGTAGACAGGGGGTTTTCCTTCACCTAAATGTTTATCATAACTTTATTTTCCAAATGAAGCAAGTAAGTGGTTAATATTTACCAGGAGCCTGAAGGCATGCTGCAATTGGAGGGCAGGGGCCTTTGACACAAATCACTTCCTGGAGCAAGCAGAGAGCAGTTCTAGGGCAGTCACAAATCACTCCTAAACAAGATGTTTAACGAAATTTGGTTATCAACCTCTGGGTTTCATTTTGCAGACAAGTGGTCCATTGTCAATTGGCAGGAAGCATTCTTGATACTTCTGGTCACATTCTAGATCTTTACATTCCTTGAACAAATGGGCATCAGTTGATTCTTCAGGTCCCGCAGGAGGAATTATAATAGTGTCCGGAGGTGGGGCCCCAGGTGTCGGTGGTTTCGGTTTTGGTCCTGGAAGAGGAATAGTGAGACTATCAGGAGGCGGTGGGATCCCAGGTGTAAGAGGTTTTTGTTTTTTTCCGCCAGGAGGATTTGAAATACCATCCGGAGACGGTGGTTTTGGTCCAGATGGAGGAATAGAAATTTCACCCGAAGGCTCCTGTGCTCCTGGATGTGGAGGTTTCGGCTTTCCAGGCTTTGTTTCGTGGGTTGGTTTTTCTTTTCCGTAGTCCTTGTCTTTTGGTGAAGTTATTTTGTAGCTTCCGGGGTTTATAGGACACATCTTCTCTGAGATGCAAGTGCCGTCTGGACCTCTGACGAGCGGACTCTCACACCTTAATAGTTTTAGTTGCAATATTAAAATAAAAGTTTTAAATGGTATTTTTAAAATTGACGTTGTAAAGGATTTGGTTATTTTTGACAAAACTTTATTTTTCCACGATTTCAGGGTCTTTTCAATAGTTTATAACAGATTTTTGAAAGAGTATCTTATTTATTGTGCAGTTAAAGGTTTTTGATCATTTCCATCTGTCTTGATAATCTTACTGGACAGTTGCGTAGAACTTAAAAAGTACGGGAACGCGGAAGTGTGATGCGCAAATAAAACACAAAAGAAAAGGCAAAAGAAGCATTTTCCACACGCACCTTTCTGATTTTGTGCAACAACTAACGCAATTTTTTTAAATATAGCAAATATCTCATTCACCTGCATTTTGCCTCAGATGGGTTGCATTTTCCTTTGCACTCGACCTGGCCAGTTTCGCAGTCACCCTCACATCCACCACATTCATCGTAGTACTCTCCGTCAGGACACGGGGCCCTTGGCTGGCAGGGTTGGTCTGAGTTCATATCTACTAAATTATCATTAGGCTAGCTTACTTGGATCGACTGAATAGGTGTCTTCATCTCCTATGGGAACACATTTAGGCACGGGGTAGCAAGGAGCCATAACACAAGTCACTTCCTCGTGGATGCAAGTCTGTCCTTCGAAACAATCCACATTGGTACACGTTACTAAAACATAATTTTCAAGTCGTCAAAATATGAAACTCACTGTCTCCGGCTTTGACACAAACGGCTCCACAGTAGTCATCTCCTCTTCTGATGACGCAAACGGTGCCTTCTTTGCATGAAGTTGCTGCGCAGATCTTCCAGTCAGGGACAACTAGGAAAATTATCATTTAACGTAAGCCACTGGCATACTTACATTTTGGTTTTTCCCCTTTGACAATCGGTCCCGCTGCTATAGCAGGTAAAATCAGCAGCAGCTAAAACAACATAATTAAAAGGGACACTGTATTTGCTTTGATGTGTTTTACTAATGTAATTAACAAATGTTACTGCAGCTAAGAGTCAGAAAAGAAAGTCTGGTTGGACACAAAATTGTTATGTGTGCATTTACATGTAAAAGCTTCATTTCACAAGGTACGACTATTAAAACAATCACACTTTAAACATGAAAAAATTTGAAGAAATATCAATTTTCAATGTTACAAACGCTTGAAAACTCGATACATAAATTGTATTTTTTTTATAGAAAAAAAGTAGTTAATTAGAAGGAAGAAGATTCTAAGATGAAGACAATTCAGAAAATAGATTCTTCAAAAAGGGTGGTTGATAACAAGGAACCTACCCAGATCATGCCGTCGCTGCTACTGAGGCGAAGGTAAACCGAATTATCTGCCGAGAGGTCACAGAGAATCGGTCCATACGGCCATGAACATGAAAGTTTTTAAACCATCCTAAATGAAAAACAGGCCAAGGACTTTCACTCTTCACGGGACGAAAACCAGCGTGTTTGCCAATCTTTCTGCCAATTTCAGTTCCTTCTGTCGTTTGAGTGTTGTAAACAATATGCGCATTGAAGATTTGGTTTAGAAATATGCGAAAAACAATTTCTAGGAGAAAAAGAAAGTCAAAAACATTGTTGGTGAGTCGGGTAAAATAAGTTGAGGTGATGTAAAAAATGCCTTTATTATATAAACGTACATCTATTCATTTCATATTCTTTAACAAATCGAGGATCGTGGATCGAGGGGCAAACCTTTTTCTTTATTAACACTGTTAATAAAACGAAAAGGTTTATTATTGTATAACACTTATGTATAAGTGTTTATATAACGCGCAAATAAATTTGACTTGGGGCGGATCAGAACCTTGAATGTTTGTCTGGTACACTGGCCCGCCGGGGCAAGCTCTGTGTCATGCCTAGTTTGGGCCAGTCCTTAGTCACAATTGCTGAATAACCATAATTAAAAACTTCAAAACACTAGTTTAAAGTGATATTTTCTTATATTAGCCAAGCTCACAAAACGAGTTCTTGAAATTACTTTATTTCAAACTTTTATCAACATATAGCGATCCAAATATTTACAAAAAGAAACCCAAACCCAGACAAAATATGACAAAATATATATTTGCAGACACCAAAACCGCCATTATACAAACATTATGTCATTGGGATATCGAGGTCTCATTGTAGGTTTTCCGCCACCAGGAGAAACACAGATCGCCTTTCCTTCAACCACAACGCATTCCGAAGGTGCTAGACAGGTAGTAAAGGCACAGGGGTTTACTGCTGAAAACAACACATTGATTTTAATTTTACACAATTATTCTGTGTAATATTGAGGTGGAAACATTCAGTCTTTGGCTGAACACCAATTTTCATTTTCAATCTCTTTGGTGAAAAGAGATGACCAATGCGCGATAGCCCAGTCGTTCGTCATTGTCGAAAACACCGGCACTTTCGAGACCATGTTTCAGTTTTTCAACGTGTTTTCAGTTTTTAAAAATTCTCTCTTTTTGAGATAACATTTGCCGTTTTCATAACAAAACACAAACTGAAAATGTGAAAGTTCAATAAACCCACGTTCTTCAGGGTC
Source organism: Oscheius sp. G VE-2021 (assembly GCA_022343465.1). NCBI lineage: Eukaryota > Metazoa > Nematoda > Chromadorea > Rhabditida > Rhabditidae > Oscheius > Oscheius sp. G VE-2021. The sequence goes on along the minus strand of JAJQXH010000029.1, from coordinate 3,322,693 downwards.
GACCGCATCGTTACAACCACATTCCTTTTGTGAGACACATTCTCCTTTATCATTCCTGTAGTAGTCCGGATCACATGTGCAGGCAGCAGGACCACACATTTTAATACAAGGGCGGGGCTAAAACACTGTTTTGAAGTGAAATTCCAAAATACCCCAGAATAGGCATATTCACACTTTCCTTCGCAGTGGTTACCACAGTTGTTGTAATGTTCGTGTTTTCCGCATTCTGAACCGGTATTTACTTGTTGGTCGGGAAAGTATCACTTGCTTTGATCGTCCGGCACGCATATCGGTCCACTGGGGGTCACTTCGCAATGAGAGCCGCATTCACAGAATAGATTGCCATCCGGCGGCGCTGGAGAATTTGCTTTCGATTGTATCTAGTCTAAGCAACAACAAACCTGGCGTCACTTGGCCTGGGTAGCCTTTAGTTGGACACTCTGAAATACCACTTGAGAAAGTAAATGGGACACCATCTCACTAGGACAATGATCTTTATCCACGCATTTCCCAGAACTTTCATCACGGTAGAAGTCAGGCTTGCAAGCACACGCAGGTGGGTTACAGATTTCAATGCAAGCTTCGGGCTGAATTCGGCATTATTGTACAATTATAGAAAAACACACCTCACAAAGAGAGTGGCATTTGTTTTCACAAAGATTACCACATTGATTTAGATACTCCTTATCTTTGCATTCTGAAAAATTGAGTCTTGTTATAAACTTCTTTAACCAATCATTCCGCTGGAAGAAATAAAAATAGAACAAACCAAAGGGATTAATGGAAAGGAACCTCTGCAGCTGAAACCAAACCAAACATTGCAAAAAACAGACAGCACGGAAGACAACATTCACTTTTACACTTTTCAAATTCCATGGCGTTCAATTTTTATGTCACAAGGTTAACACTCCCGCGCGATCACTAACTCTGAGCACTCCAAACACGCACGGCGTTTAAAGAAGCATACAAAGGAATGAAATGTAAAAATAAACAAACAGTAAAAACTTGTTTCTGTAATTGGTATAGAACTTACTTGGATAACATTGTGGTCCATCTTCGGTATCAATGCAATCCGCTTCGTAGGCGCAAATTCCAGGGGTGGCACAGGTTGGCTTCGGTTTGGTCACAGGAATGTAACCTTTCGTTGTTGTTGAACATTCTGCAGATTCACAATTTTTAAGAAACAAATCTTGATTACCTGGAAGGCATTGATCCTTCAGAACACACTTTCCATCTATGTTTCTGAAGTACCGATCTTCGCAGACACATGCTGGTGGTCCACAAATGGCAGGGCAAAGTTGAGGCTAAATCACAGATTCTTTCTGAAAGTAGTTGTTTGTAATTCACAGGGTTGCAAACAAAGTAACAAGTTCCTTCACAAATATTTCCACAAAAGTTGACAACTTCATGTTCTGCGCATTCTGAAAAACTGGCTTCTTTGACTTTAAACGGTATAAACTAACTATCAGGAACACATTTAGGACCGCTACCAGTTACTTCACAATGGAAGCCGACCTTGCAAGCAAGATTACAAACAATGGGTTTTGCTGAAACGGACAGGGCTTTTTGAGTTCAAAGCTAATTGCCTGTTGCTGGTGCTGGCTGGCAAGTTGCAGCTCCACCGAATGGACCACCGCAGACTTGTCCAGGAGGGCAAGGGGGGTTACAACTGTTTGGATCTATAATAAGAAAACAAATATGAACTCTAAACATTTGCTAACCTGGAGGAGGTACTTCAATACATTGTGGCCCTGATGACATCATCACACAAACCCAAGCTGGAGGAGCGCAAGGAAGGGGACATGGTTTTGCTAAAAACAAAACTAGTAAGCTATGTTTGTTTGTGAAGACTACCTTTTGTCGGTTTATAAGAAGGAGTGGGGATTGCAGGGTAGGGCTCTGAAACAAAGCAGTTATCTTTCAAAACAGAAATTCTAATTGCAACTTACTGTCGGCAAACTGTGCAAGTGGAAAAATACACAGGAAGCAGAAAATGTTTCGGAAAACCATAGTGATCCAACTACCATTCAGGTGGGGTTGTGTCATTTATAGTATTTCCGTGTCTCTGTTTCATAACCACAAGTGGTATTATTCTTTTTAAAAAGACATATTTGATCAGCTTAGTCAAATTCAACGGCAATAACAGATATCACGTTGTAAACAGGACTCAAACATCAGACAGTTTTGCAAAAAACTGGTGATTTCTATAATCTATTTTTACAGGATTGATATTTTAAAAGACTGAAAACGTTAGGATCATCGAAAAATTCCACATTTAATGTTCGGAGTTGGTAAGAAAAACATTTATTGAAACTGAGGGGTAAATGCTAATCGAAATTTGAGCAAATAATATTGTTGCCCTATTATTAGGCCAGTACAAAAGGCATTTAAACAAGAGGCATTTTCAGACACAAGTCAAATTTGTGCCAACCAACAGAGTACGCTCTTCTGGCTGCGGAGAGCTTCTTCATTTACCTGAATACGGTGTTAGGCCGGTTGACAGGGTGCGACCGCACAAATGGTTGAAATAATAGAGACAAAGAGGAAACTAAGTTTTAGAATACGCATTCACGTAATCCGCAAGCTATTGCACAGGTTTTTATTTCAATGATGACATTTGATTATGCTGAGACACACACACATTCATACAAAAAAACCATTCGAATGTATCAAATCTTTATTCAACTAGCTTTAAATGAATCCCAAATAACTGTAATTTACAAATACAAATAGAATATCAAACTTGGCGTTCAATTGTGCTTGTTGTCTCCTGAATGCTTTACGGGTATTTGGGAGGTTTCGTAGTAGTGGGGCACTCTGAAAATCAATTATCTAGAATTTTGTCAATTGCTTACTAGGGCATTTGTTTTCTTTCACGCAAGTTCCCGATGCATCACGGTAATAGTCGGATGCACATACACATGCTGGTGGGTCACAGATTTTTGGGCATCCCTGTGGCTAAAATGTTTGAATGTTCTTTCATAGATAAAGGTGGCCAAATACCTTACAGATTTTTGCACATGTGTTTTCGCATCGACTTCCACATGGATTGACTACTTCATTCCTAGGACAACCTGAATTGATATGTATTAGGTTTTTCTAAACATAGACACACTGTTTGGAAAACAACGTGGCTGTCCATTATCCATCTGGCAATGGAACCCTTTTTTACATGGGGGTTTACAAACAGGAGGGCCTAAATGAGGATATCAATAGTTTTTGATGTCTCTTACGAGGTGTTGTCGGAGAAGGCGTGGAATAACCACATGGAGGAGCTAAATAGGTATCTTTGAACAACGTTACATAGATCTACAAAACCTGCACAATATGGTTTTCCATATGTGTCTAGCTGACAAGTATAACCCAAGGGGCATGGAAGAATGCAAGGCGGCGGCGTGGTAGGTGTCACTGAACGTTCTGTTTCTTTTTTGTTTTAATAATGTTTATTTTTTTAGCCTTTCCAGTTTTAAAGAGACTTGCAAAGACCTTTTACAACGGTCCGTAATAAAAACAGCAAACACATTTTTTAAAAAGGCCTAAAATGCTACCGTACATTGGAAAATGAAAAAAGATGTCCCTTTTAACAACAACTTGCATGTTTCAGTGTATTGTCATACCTGCACAATATTGATTCCAGTTGTCATCCAATTGACATGTCTGTCCCAATGGACAAGTTAATGTACAAGCGGGAGGATCTATAAACTGTTAAAAAAGAAAACCCTCCTGAGTTTACCAAGAGTCCTACATTCTGGAAGGGTTCCTGGACCAGACCAGAAGCAGTATTGATGAAGTCCGCACGAGGGGATGCAGTATGCTGTACAAAGACAAATTTTTGTTGATTCGATCAAACTCACGATAACAATCTTGAGTCCCATCTGATTTTCTTCTACAAGAGAGTCCAAAGTCGCACGTTGGAAAAGGAGGTTCGCAATCTTGAGTGTAAAAGGTCGTCGTACTTGAAGCTAAATGTAATAATTTTAAGACCTTAATCTGAAATTATCTGATAACTTTTACATGCCTTTTTTCAAAGAAGAATGATATTTGTTTACTAACGTGTTGGGACGCAGGTGGGAATCTGTCCTCGGCCGATGAGATCGCATTCTTCGTTGTATTTGCATGGTGGATAGCAAGTAGCTTAAAAAATGGTTACACAAGCAAATTAAAATCATCTTACGTTCTGCGAAAGCAGAGCCACCCAGTAGGAAGACGAAAATTGGAATCAGCATCACGCTGCTTTTTCGCTAAACAAACCACCTCTTTATGTAGTGATAGTTATTACAGTGGTTTCTGTTCATATTCGATGCAAAATTTGTATGTGAATCCTCTTACTATGTGCAAAACAAGAAAACAAGGAAAATACGGAAAAGACCAAACTTTACAGAGCTTTGATTCCGGCATACATGTTTCATGTTCTGCTTGGAAAAAAATGGACTAAATGGTGTCGTTTGAAACCCCTGCAGTGAAAATATTATTTCTGCTAAAAAAAACTTCTGCTAAAAACTATTTGAAGAACACACATCAAATAACAAGTCATCACAAAATCAGAAAATATTACACAATGAAATCAAAAGTGGTTTTTGATCGGCTGCCGGTGCAAATAAAATTATTTGTAGATAATAATCAAATGCATGTGAAGGTGTTTGGTTTTTGAACAAAATGCAAGTAGGACACACACACATGTTACCTTATTCAAAACTCCATATAGCAAAATAAAGATATTACATTCAATGAATTTTTATTAGTTTAAATATACACTGGAGAACCTTGTAACTAAATAATTTCAGGCGTAGGGATAATCGTTAGCAGTTCCTGGAGCAACACATTTGGCTTTTCCATCAACAACAATGCAATCGGATGGTGCGAGGCAGGTTGTGAAGGCACACGGGTTCACAGCTGAAAAATAAAAATTATATTTTTGCTCCAAATGAATTTAATAAAAACTTTTGAAATATCTCACGTTCTTCCGTCGCGGAATTGCATCCGTTGTCTTAAAGCTCATTTCTATTATGGTAAATGAGTAAACTCACTTTTACATTTTTCTTTAGTTACACATTCGTTGTTATCATTTCTATAATAGTTCTGGTCGCAGGCACAATCAGCTGGACCACACACAAAAGAGCAAAGAACTGGCTGAAACTGACGTTTGAGGTTGTTTTTAGATTTACCCCAGAGAATGCAGTCGCACACTTTCCTTCACAATGATTTCCACATTTACTGTAAGTCGAATGTTTGGGACAATCTAAAACTGTTTTTGGCAATCGCTCTGCGCTTACTTTTATCATCCGGTACACAAATCGGCCCTGTTGGTTTTACTTCGCAGTGAGTTCCAAGTTCACAAAGAATGTTGCAAACTGGTGGTGCTTAAATTTCAGTTTAGGTATTTTTAATTTGTGACAACCTTTAGTTCCTCTAGTGGGATAACTTCGAGTTGAAGGACAATCTGAAAATCCAGTGGCATTTGTTTCAATTTGAAATCAGTTACCAGGACACTTCTTGGCATCCACGCATTTTCCAGATTTCAGGTCGCGGTAGAAATCTTTCTTACAGGTACATGCAGGAGGATTACAGATTTTCAGGCAAGCTTGGGGCTAAAAAGCTCAATTTGCGTTCAACTGAATTTTTAACATACCTCACACAGAGAACCGCATTTGTTTTCACAAAGATTTCCGCAAGGGTTCACCTCTTCGTTTTTGTCGCATTCTGGAAAATAACTTTTTAAACCGAAATTGGTGAACTTTAAAAAATGTAAAACATTAAAAATCTTAATCTCACTCGGACCACAGCGAGGTCCTGTGGGAGTGTCAATGCAGGGTGCTCCGTCAATACAAAGCCCAGCCATTGCACAGGTAGGTATGGGTTCGATTATTGGAGTCACGTGCTCAGATTCTGAAAATAACAATTGCTTTGTTTAAATTTAACGCCTTAAGCTCTATTTTAAACTCAAACCTTGAGATTGTACAGTTGTTGTATCGGTAAAACAGGGAAAACCACCACATGGACCACCGGCTAAACTTTAATTCGAACAAAAACAATTTCGGGCAAAACAAAGGACTAAAAGCCAAATGTGGCTTCTATTTTAGAACGTAGGACTAAGCTTCTAGATTTTGTTCATATAAACTGAAATGAAAGAGGGAAGGAAATCATACGGGTGGGTGGATCTGAAACACACTCCGCTCCATTTTCAGTAATATCACAGTGCTGCCCAATTAAGCAACCATGAGGGCATATCTGATAGGGCGCTAAAATGGTTAATCAAACATGGCATTCGATTGCCTTGTGAACTATGTCAAGGCCTTTTAAATGATTTTTAAACAATCGCACCTGTGGTTGGCTCAGTAGGATCACGTGTAGGGTAACCAGGTGTTGGATCTACAAACAAACCAAGTCCTAGTCTCTCAACGTTGCGTACTAACCTGCCCTATCGGGGGCGCATACTTGATCTTTTCCATCTGACTCGCAGTGTTCCCCTGGAGGACAACTAAGAACACAAGGACGAGGAGGAGTCTGAGTGGCTGAGAACCCAAACAAACAAAACAAAGTAAACAGGATCATCGCCTTTGTCTACCAAACTAGGATTCCTTTTGTAGTCAAAGGATTGTTTACAATGAGATTAAAAGTGATTTTTGTCCCTTACTGATATGAATTGGGAATCCTCTTATTTTGGGAAAACAAGTATGACACTTTTGTTAATCCTTTTTATACAGTTAACTTGGTCCGACAAAATCGATTAGTCTGAACACGAAATGTTTATTTTTGACATTTGGTCTTAGAGACTAATAGTAAGTACACTACAAAGCCAATTAATTTTCCTGTTTAAATGTATGGTGTGTCACGAGGTGGGGGAACTTCAACGCATTGAGGACTGTGATCCGTTACGATGCAGACATGGGACGGCGGAGAACAAGGCAGAGGACACGGTTGCTCTGAATTTTTCAATTTCTTAGCATCTAGCGCAAGTAACGGTTAATAAATGATGTTTTCAGTTAAATTTATCACTTTTTACAACAAAGTGGAATTGTTTTAGTATATGGTCTTTAATATGTTGTTGAAATAATTTGCATTACTCACCTACGCAAATCTGACTTCCATCCTTATTCCGCTTGCATGTGAAACCAGGCGCACATGGTGGGAATGGCGGAACACACGGTCCATAGGAAGGTACAGGGGAGGTGGGTGGCGGAGTTGGAGATGGTGCGCAAACTGGGGTTCCTTCAAATGCCGGGCGGCAAACGTGGTTTTCGGTGCAGGGAGGATCACACAGTTCTGAAACAATTGTTAATTTTGAGCATTTGCAATGATAACGTAACTTACCCACGCAACTTTGGGATCCATCCGTGTTTCTTCGGCAAGTACGACCAGGTGCACATGGGGGTAGGGGTGGCACACAAGGGCCATACGAAGGCAATGGTGAAGTGGGTGTTGGAGTTGGAGAAGGTGTTGCTAAAACATTGCTAGTTTGGCATGATTTTTAGAAAACTCACGGGTAGGGAAACCAGGTTGACAAATTGGCGTTCCAAGGAATCCAGGTCGGCAAACATGATTTTCCGAACAGGGAGGGTCACATTGCTCTAAAAAAATAGTTACCAACACACATTAGATTTTAGAATTGTCTAATTTCCACTCACCTACGCAAATTTGACTACCGTCCTTGTTCCTTTGACAAGTGTGGCCCGGCGCGCAAGGTGGAAGTGGCGGAACACATGGTCCATATGATGGCACTGGAGAAGTGGGTTTTGGTGTCGGCGTGGATGTTGCTAAAATGAGGCTACAAATAAAACAATCTGCAAAACTTACGGGTTGGGAACCCAGGGTGGCAGATTGGAAATCCCTCAAATCCAGGTCGGCAAACATGGTTTTCGGAGCAGGGAGGGTCACATTGCTCTAAAAAAGTAATTACGGGCATACAAAATTTGATTAAATTCTAGGTTTCACTAACCTACGCAAATTTGACTTCCGTCCTTGTTTCTTTGACAAGTATGACCCGGGGCACATGGTGGAAGGGGAGGTACGCAAGGTCCATAGAATGGTACCGGCGAAGGGGGCACTGGGGTTGGGGATGGAGTTGCTAAACATAGGTAAACTAATTGATTATTGGCTTACGGGCAGGTTGGCAGATGTGAGATCCCTCCAGTCCTGGTATACACATTTGGTTAGCAGGGCATGGCGGGTCACATTGAGCTAAATACAAAGTTACTATATAAAAAAAAACCAGAGTTCCCGTAAGCTATAAAACAAATTATTCCCGACATTTGCAATATGGTTTCCCATTGTGGTCTAGATCACAAATTTCTCCAAATGGGCAAGGTAGAACACACGGCGGCGATCCTAAAACAAATTTTGTTGTTTTTGTGAACCATGTTCCAACCTTCACAATAGGGATCCCCATTGGCATCCAGTTTGCAAGTCTGTGTGCTTGGACACGGCAACTTACACGGCGGATTTGTTGGGGTTTCTGAAAGTAGAAAGTACCGGCAAAGCCAACAACCTCCCCAATGTTAAAGTCTGGAAAAGTACAACTTACCTGTTGCTATTCCTGGCTGACAAATCGGATTTCCCTGAATATCAGGAATGCACAGGAGACCACCAGTGCATGGAGGGTCGCATATCTCTAAAATACACAAATATCAAGTTAGGCCAACTGCGCGGATATATAAAAATTAAAACATACTTACCCACGCAACCTTGCGTTCCATCAGGTTTCCTGCGACATTCACGTCCCGGCACGCAATCACCGAATGGGGGTATACATTTCGTCAATGGAGGCTGCGTAGTTGGAGGAGCTAACATAGTCGTATTATTTTGTAATGTTTATATTCCATTCTTATCGTTGATCCCACTAAAATTGATGAAACGAAAATCTCACCTGAACTAGTCTCCTGAACACATTTCATGGAATTCCCGTATCCAAAGACACACACAGTTCCAGAAGGACAGTGCTTATCGCAAATCTTCTCTGGAGGAGTGGGAAGTCCAGGAGGAGAATATTTTTCTAAACAAAGTTTTGGTTAAATGTTGTTGAAAAATACCTGGTTTAGAGTAGCATGTCGCAATCGGATTGCAAGGAGGACAACAACAAACAACTACTTCGATGACACATACTTGATCTGGCGAGCAATTACATTTCGTTCCTGAAGGATACTCTTCTAAACAAGGTTACTGATTGTACCTGGGATGATTCCGCAATGAAGTTCCAACCAGGATTCCAAAATACATTGTTGTTTATGGGGACAATGTAGTGCTTTGCACTGTTTGAAGTAATTCGCAGGGTATTCAATTGGCGCAATTGGTGCAGGCCCAGGTGTTGCAGGAGGAGGAAGTGGCGGAGGAGGAGAAGGACCGCCATGTTTCCCTAATTGTAAAGATATTTTTTAAATTTTTTTGTTTAAAAAACCTGGATTGGAATAGCAAATTGGAATCGGAGGGCAAGGAGCTTGTATGCAAGTGACCACTTGGAGAACACAAAGCTGGTCGGGACTGCAGTTGCATTTTACACCTGAAGGTAAACGTTTCGCCATCGATAGTCAATAGAGAAACAGAAAAGAGAACATAAGCTTAAGTGTAGCGTACCTGGACTAATTCCACAATGTAGCTCCAACCATTGCTCAAGAACACATTGCTGAGGGTAAGGGCAATGAAGTGCTCTACATTGTCTGAAGTAGTTTTTCTGGAGTGGATAAGGTGGTCCTGTAGGTGCTGGTGTAGGTGGGGATGGCATAGTGATAGTAGGTGGTTTTCCTTCTCCTAAAAACATGTGCCAGATACCTTCAAAAGACTTTTCAGCAGTTTTTGCGGTTTCAGCTAATGGTGGTTTTAAACTTTAAAATTCCTTACCAGTCGAAGAGTAGCAATGAGGAACAGGGTCACAAGGGGCCTTGACGCATTCAACATCCTCTAGGACGCAGACATGATCCGGTTCACATTCGCATTCACATTCTAAATTGAAAATGTTGTCAATTTGTCAGATTTCCCACTCAAGTCCAAATTGCAATACATTCGTTTGTCAGGGAGTAGGGCACATTGCAAGTGCTCAGGGCAGTTCTGAGCTTTGCACTGGTCGTGGTAGTTTCCTGGTCCAGTCGTGGGAGGAACACTGGGTACGGGAGATGGAGATGGTGCTGCTGGAGAGGGTCCAGGAGAAGGAGGGACACTTGGCCCAGACGTTGGAGGAATAGTGGGGACAGTTGGCACTGGAGTTGGTCCTGAATTTTTAAATTTTAGTGGACGTCTATATTATTAAAATTAATTAAAATTAGGTTGTTGATTTTCCCAGGATAATGAGAATTAAAAGAAACCGATCCTCAAAAGAAACCCTATACCTGGAGGAGAATAACAGTGAGGTACCGGATTACAAGGAGCCCTGACACAGATGACATCCTGTAAAACGCAGACCTGATCCGGTTCACAGTCGCAAGCGCACTCTAAACAATATTCTATTTAGTAACTGCAAACGACCAACTCAAATCCAGGTTACAGTACATTCGTTTGTCAAACAACAGTGCACATTGCAGATGTTCAGGGCAATTCTGAGCCTTGCACTGGTCATAATAGTTTTCAGTTCCTGGAGGTTGGGGAGGAGGAGACCCAGGGGGAACAGGAGTTGGTTCTGAAAACGGACTGTTAGAGCAAAGTAAAACTGACTTACCGTTTGGTACACAGGTAGGTCCAGAAGGAAGAACTACGCAGTGGGTGCCTATTTTGCAGTCAATGTTGCAGACATGCGGAGCTGGAAAACGTTTAGGAAACACTTGGTTTTAATAAGAATACTCACCATTTGGCTCACAGGTTGGTCCAGACGGCAGAACAACACAGTGGAATCCTACTTTGCAGTCAAGGTTGCAAGCTTGGGGTACTGAACCGAACGTTTATGATGTTCAGAAACATAGTATGACCATTTAGGTTCGCAAAAATACAAAAACTGACGTCTATAACATACCATTGTCGACACAAGTCGGTCCTGAAGGAGTAACAACACAGTGCTTGCCGCTGATGCAATCCAAGTTACAGGCGATGGGCGGCGGAGGCACACTTGGAGTCGGTTCCGTTGGTGTTGGACTGGGCGCAGGTGTCGGTCCAGAAGTGGGATTAGTCGGAGTCGGTGATGGTATTCCTGGTGGACAGGCAGCTAAGTCGATACATTTCCCATCGAGACCTCTAACCAGATTCGTGTTACATCTTAAAACACTTTCTTTGTGAAATTTAAAAGAAGTTTACTACCTGCAGGCACTGGCAGCTGGGTTGCACAATGCGGCGCATACAATATGTGGATTTCCACATGATCCGTCACAGCCTCCACAGGTGTCCCAGTGTTCGTTGTCAGCACACGGAGGGACACAAACAGCATCGACTCCTTGTGAACCAGGACGACAGTTGCTTTTTACATCACAAGGGATATCATTACAAGTGAGGGTATTCCGACAGAAAGGAACCGGAACTCCTACAGTCACACACCTAAATATACATTATTTTAGTACATTATGAGAATGTTCCATGAAAACGATAGTTTAAAAAACCCACGTTTGACTTGGATTACACGGCGTGATTGTGCAATCGTTCGTTCCATAACATCTGGCGTCTAGTCCGAATAACTGTTGACATCTGAACTTCCATTGGCCTTTTTAATAAAAAATGCCTACATTGTTCCATCTGCACAAGTAATCACACTGCAGTTTTTTGCTTTTCTGCAAATTCCGGTGCCACTGGTGGTGTCACAAACAAAGCCAGCAAAGCAGGTGTTGACCTCATTGCATTCAAGTCCTTCTTGTTGAAGTTCCGGGATACTCGGAGTGGGAGTTCCAGGACCGCTGCCTGCAACTATTTATTGGATAGCAAAAGAACGATCTACCGGGAGGTGTTGGGGAAGGAGAAGGACCAACAATATCGTTTTGTGGATTGCTGCCAGTTCCGGGGGTATCTATAAAGTGAACGTTCAATATAACAATGCTTTCGTAGCTGATGAAAAAAATCGATTACCTCTGGGAGGACCAACAATGTAAGAGGAAGAATCTTTTTGGAGTGGAACGGCATGCAAAAGCTGCGTTAATAGCAGCAACCGAACAAGCTGAAAACATTTTCTTTTTAATCTAGAAAACGCAATCTAGAAACGTTAACAAAAGCAGCCTAATGGTTTTTACCAGAGAACGCTAATAACTTACCCCTAGCATGTCGGCACCGGAATGATCCTTGGCAGGGTTTGTTTGGCAACCTTACCCCCGAGGTCAAAGAAGAAATCAGTCCACAATAGATGTTTCGGCGGTCAAATAAGAAGTTTTAAAACCGCATGGTTCGATAAAAGGCGCTAATCCGTAGAAGGGCGAAACAATATTAGATTTTTTGATAACCAAGCATCATTTTTCTTTGCAGTATCACCCACTATTTCAAATATTTCTTTGGAAGTCAGTGGTTCCAGAGAGTTACCATGGTAGACTAAGAAAATAATAGGCGACGAAAAGTTAAAGGCCAAAGTTAGTATGAAAAGTCAGTCATTTGCCGGTTGTTTGTATTTTTAGTTTTTCAAGTGTCTCATACAATTGCATTTTGGTTATCTCGCTGTCTCAGATTGCCAATTTCAGTTTAGATCCGATTTTCGATAACTCGGGAGATCACTATGCGAACCATTTTTGATTGCAGAAAAAAAAGAAAACTATGCGTAATTTGTTACTTGCTCAAATCTGAATAAAGACTTTATAAAAACGGGTAAAAGTTTTAAATCTGCAACATGTATCATGCGAAAGGAACACGCGAATAAACAAATGGTCCGCAAGCCATTGAATTCATCAAAACTTTTCCGCCGACCAAAACTTTTCCGATTAAAAAACATAGTTTTATTTTGTAAGGTTTGCTGAGAAACAGCACCCGCAGCATTCATTGGCCTTAGCACAATTTCTCCGACTTTCCATTACCACAAAGTCAATCTCCTTGATGTGACACCTATGAAATTCAGTTTTGACGCAATGCGACAATTTAGGGGTCACTGTCCGATTCACCAGTCTGTGAATTTGGATGCAAAAAGGTTGATTAAAACATTATCGTCTCTGCCAAGGATCTCGTTCCGGCTTGGATTTACCTTTGCTGCTATATACGGCAAAACTTCCCTTGCCGCATCCGTCGATCGCGTACGGGTTCGATTCTCGCGGCGTTGCCATGCCAGATAACTCGGATGTTCTGCGTCTTTTCTGGTGGAAATTTTGAAAACATGAAGAAGAAAAATGACCGATTTTGGATTGTGCGGGAGCGTGGGTATCCACATGTGCAATTACATACATAAACCGAGAAAACCTTTGAAATGGTTTTTTTCAAACCAGAAGCGTTTCAATGCCTAAAATAAAACAATTTTTCACACGATACATTCACAATCTTTTAAACTATGAATTTATTTTTGTTTTTATTTCAACATTTTCACAGTAATTAAGTCTTTTTTTCAAATGTTTTGTAGATACATCGTGTGAGTCGTCAATAACTTCCTCCTGCTGGTACCGGTGGCGGTGGAAGAACATCAGGGATGCACCTTGGACCATCGAGAGTTTCTGCTAGATGATGTCCTTCCTTACAACCAACAGGTTTAGTATCTGGTTCTGAAAAATAATATTCTTGAAATAGCTGTGTTTAGTTTTAGAATGATAAAACAAACTATCAGAGCCATCGTCAATGACACATTGGGCGTTTCTTTCTTGCGTAAGAATGCACCTCGTTGTTGGTTGACATTCAGTCCAAGTACAGGCGTCTTCTAAAATACCATTTTATGCATTCCGTTATTCGTTCAAACTCCTGGCTTTGAAATTATAATAAGCAACCTCCGTTATTGTATGGGATACACGTAGGCGTGCCACCAACATGACGACAAGTTTGATGAAGTGGACATGGAAGAACACAAGGAACGTCTTCAGTAGGAGGAAAAGGAGGAACTAAATACAAAACCTGATAAACATTTACAACTTTTATTGCAAATGTTAGCGTGTTAGCCTGTGTTTTGCATGTCAACTTACAGTCTTTTTCTTTATGTGGAGGAGGAACTTTGTAGGATCCTTCTTCTTCATCAGGTACACATTTTGGCTGAGGATAGCAAGGAGCCTTTACACAAACAACTTCCTCGTGAATGCAGTGGAATCCAGCAGTACATTTGACGTTCATACATGTTGCTAAAACGCTTGGAAGGTATTTAATCAGGAAGCTTACAAATTCCAGCCTTAACGCATAAGGGACCTGTGTACTCAGGTGATTTATGCATCACGCAGACGTAGCCTTTAATGCAGGGCATGTTGTCGCACGATTTCCAGATTTCGAGGTTCATCCCTATGATTTGATTTACAAAGAAACAATGTTACTTACATGGAGGAGAAACCAAACCCTTCGGAAGAGCTTGTAAAACAGGTAAAGTGACCAGAATAGCAACACTCTAAAAACGGTCATCTTACCAAGTATACGGTAGCTCACCAAATACATGCTGGCAGGATTCCTAGAGTTGACAAAGCTATCAATGCCAACCCCGATCAGCGGAAACCAGGCCATGGCCTCGGTTTTCGAAAAACAAACAGCCATGTTTTGAACACAAAGGATTAGTTATGCGGCAGCTCGAAGGTGTTTGTTTTAGTCAAGGAGTTAGAAGTTTTCATGTATCACAAAGTATTGTTATAAATGAACTTCTTATTTTGAGAATGTATCAAACTACTTAGTGAACGAGGGCTATTTGTAGTTTACTTCCCAGACGCTTACGGTCGTAGGGTAGACTACGTGTGAGCCGCGACGCTCTGTGAATCACGACCGGTGTCACGCTTATAAAGGAGGCAGACACCGCCAGGAAATTTGGCATCGCGTAAACATGGACGCCTAGATCGTCATAAACGGCAGAATGTGCGGATGATTGTCGTCTGCACTTGGCAAAACTGCCCACAATACAAGTTCGTTCTAAACATTGACACAATTTTACCCATATAGTCTTCAGGTTTTATATTACATTGAAGAGGACATCACCTTTGTAAACTAATAATTTCCGACCCAAGTTTGTCCACAAGCTCTATCGTCACATTTTCGTCTGGTTCACCAATATATTCAGGCTGCATTCAAGGACCCATCTGGCACAGGGATTATAAGATATAAGTAAGCCTTCAATAACACGTTTATATTGATTAACATTTATTTATCTGTCAACTATCAATGGCTAACCAAAAAGTGACAAATCGATTAAATAGGTGATAATCCTCGTTGGTTAACATCCCACTGTACAAACAAATTATGCACAAACAAGTCTCAGTTTAATAGGGTCCAAATCCAGGAGGTGGCGGAGGAACGATCATCGGAGGTTCTGAAATTTAACTGATAATCTTTAAAGATCCTAAAATCGAAACATTTACAGAAACATTTAAAACCGCTCAGTCCCTCAGTCACAATCCAGCATCAACATTTTGCAAGCTATATCAATCATGGCAGATAATATCCCTTTTTCACAAACAACTAATATAAAAGGTTTAAAGTCATTTGTATTGAGTACCTTGTGCTGGTGGTTTCGGTAGGTCAGATGGAGGTTCCGTTTGGGATGCTGGTGGCTCGGTTCCTGCAGGAGGCGCTAAAAGAAAGATTTAGAAAAAGTGTGTTTATTTGAAATAATATAAGGTTCGGTAACTGTTAGCTCAAACAATACCTGTACTTGGAGGGTTAATAACCGGATAGTTTACGCAAGTAGGAAGGAATGGGCACGGATAGGAGCTGCAGTTTGGAGCCACCTGCAGAACGCATTTTTGCTCCTGCGTGCATTTACACTGCACATCTGAATATACTGGTTTTACGGTATAAGAAAAGGGTTACCTGAGGAGCCACAGCTCATATCCGATCCGTTCACAATGCAGTTCTGTCCGGGAGGGCAATTCAGAGCTTCACATCGGTGGTACAAATCAACGCCACTGGATGGAGTTACTGGTGATCCGGGAGGTACGGTTCCAGAGCATGTGGAAGGATCAACGCAAGTTGCACTGGGGCCTCGGACTAAGCCGGAATTGCATCTGAAGATCAGAGAAAAGTGAATTTTCTATGTGTCACGTAGACATTTTTGTAACTTTTCCAGCCAATTAGGTACTGGTTCACACTTGGCAGTTAAAATACTCCTCCTTCTTTTTGGCTGTTTCCCCGTGTCTCTAGACACTAACTTTGGCTTCTCGCCCCAGCTCAATCGTGCAACACACCAACGCGACTTCTCCTGCCAGCCGCCAGTTACGACAGACTCCTCCTGCCAGCTTCGACTGTCAGTAGCTCTTCGTACCACCCATGGCATGTATCAAGTGACTAACTTAGAAAGAGCTAAAACGTGTCTCAGTGACCTAATGGCGCACCCGATTACTAACATTCCACAACCGCTCGTCTTGCTACCTTCAGACTTAGCCATATGATACATATGCCTTAACAAAAACTACTTGAAGCGGTTATAGTACTTATTGTGGCTCTTATATTTGCAAGCTGGCAAAAATTTGTTAACTGCTCCGGCCGTATTGTTAGTTTTTCAAGCATCTCCTCCTGCCACCCGCCTAGCGCTTCTCCTACCACCCACATACAATTTTCCGTTGCTGAATTCCACGTTTGTCAGTTTTATGGGATTACCTTACTATTTTGCCATACCATATGTAAATTATACTTAATTTCATATCACTTACCGACATGTCGCCTGGGTTGGTTGGCAAGAGGAATCGCAGACTTTGTGTTGATCATCGCAGGAACTGTCACATCCACCACAGGAATTCCAAGTTTCTCCTGCTGGACAAGTAGCCACACAAACGGCGTCTGTGTGATTGTCTCCGGGACGGCAGTTGTTCGTCACAGAACAAGAGATGTCGTTGCAGGTAAGAGGTTTGCGGCAATAGGGGGTGTTGTTATTGTCATTCACACAACTGAATCAATATTTGTTCAACGTAAAAAAAAGTTTTACATTTCACTGCTACTACATCCTGTCACTGTGCAATCTGCTTGATCTTGGCAGTATGCATCTTCGGTGAGAGGAACGGCTTTGCACCTACAAATACAAATGTGATTTCAAGAACTGGTTTCAAACCTCTGGCCTCTAGGGCAAGTTAAATCTGCACACGTAACCACTTTCTTGCATCCTGCGTTTCCATTCGGCATAATGACGCATTTGAAACCGATGAAGCAGGGGTTTGCGTCGGTACAGGTGGTAAATGTTCCGTTGTTGCTCGGTGGAGTTCCAGGAGGATTTGAGACCGGCGGTGGAGGTGGAGGAAGGGATGGAACTTCTTGCTCTTCTGTAGTTCCAGAAACAGGAACCTCATCGGATGCTGGTTGATCTGAAAAAAAAATTAAATAGGAATTTCTGTTGGAAACTGTGCCACGCACCCTGTGTGGGTTCTGTGGGAAGATTACTGGCAATGTCGCCAGTGAAGCCATTCATGACACACACTGGCACAGGATAGCATGGAGATGAATCGCAAGGCATCGGTTGGTTAACACAATGGTATCCTTCATCGCACGTGGCGTTCAGGCATGACCCTAACTTATAGTTGTCCTTTTTTCGGTTTTAAACCCACAAGGCCCTGCAGGAACACACAGGGGTCCAGTATCATCTGGGCTTTCTTCAATACAAACAAAACCACTGGAGCAATTTATGCTGTCACAGGAAGGCCATTCCGTTGTCGACTCATCTTCGGTCTCATTGTGAGACAATTGGATAAATCATACCTGGTGGGGCTGCAGGAGTGTCTTGTTGTAGAGATGCATCCAAGTTTAGGAAGAGAAAGAACAGAAACTAAAAATACATTATTCAAGTTTTCATCCCCAACATGAACTGCGAGGGGTATGTAACCCTGTTTGTAGTGAATTCCGCAAGTCCGATGTTAAATATGTTGAAGGGTTTTTGAGCGAAAAGTTTTGTTTATGTAGGAAAACAGAGGCATATGATCGATAAATTTCGCAACTGTTAGATTTTGAAGTAGGGGTCAGGCGGTTTTTGAAACTTATTTCTTTTGAAAGACAAAATTCAATTACACAGAGAACTATTAAAAACCGTCTGTCTGCCAAAACGTTTGATAATCGCAATTACCCTAAGTCTACAGATTGCATTTTCATTTCACATTTACCATTTCCTTCTAAAGAAAACAAGAATTGTATTCTTTAGAAGGTTAATATTACCAACATAAACAATAAGGGTAAGTCCTTACTAACTCTTTAAGTAAGTTTGGTGTCTATTTAAATGCGTCCTGCCTAACGTTAAAGTCGGTCAGCATATGTACTTTGCTTGCGAAATTTGGTGATAGAAAAATAACATTATTGATTTTGTAACGTATTGTTAGAGTAACTCACCAAGAACATGTCGTAACTGCAAAGGATTCCTTAGTAAACAAATCGCAAGTGGTCAAGGCGATTCGATCCAAGACCGGTGTTTCGGCCGTGATCGTCAAAGTTTCTAAACTACCTGTTTTTGGAACAGGGACATTCTGAAACAGCCACAAAACAGCTTGAAAGAAAAAAGACAGCTGCAGCGGCGAATTGTTTTCTAGAATAACCCAATTTGTGTTTTCCCATAGAACCGTGTGGCACAAACAATTTTGGTAAAATTACTTCTGTGAATTCTAATCTAAAAACACAACCGGCCACCTGTAAACAAACACCCAATAAATGTTTTTTTCCAAGTAAAGGAAGTCAAATTTGATACTTTAAGTTGGAACAGAAAAGGAGAATATCGAATGGTAGTGTGGGCCGCCTCTTTTATATTTTTCTGTTCTAATACGATTTGATGATCACTGTTGTGATGAAAAATTTTGCAAAACTCATAGGAATGCGCATCCATTTGGTCACTTGACCGGGAAATACGGAAGTGACACATTCCACGGCTGCCGGGAAGTTTAGTTCCAACTTCACAATTTCAATGTACTTAATGAAAAAACTGACAAGGGTTCAATTTGTGAATGTATATTTTACCAAGTTTCTTTAAAATAATCAATTGTAAGAAGGAATTTGCCTTGGTTTCAATGGATCTCAACCTTGCCTTCGACATTTTACTAATTTTTGATAAGATATATTTTTATAAAGTATTTTCTGCTCATGTACAAACATCAAACACACCAGAAGAAAAATAAAAAAGAACAGGTCCAATCCTGCATACTTTGTTTGTATGCGCATATATTTTGTTTTGAACAGAAAAACAACGAACAGACTAAGCGGCGACACATGGTAGGTTTGACAATTTGAAATATTTCATTTATCTGAAAGAAACAGTACTCTTTTCTTTTTTACGAACGATATGATCAATATCCATTTGGAAAAGGCGCAATTTGCCCACTTGGTTTTTGTCTATAATTCAACCACTTTGAGGAGGATCATATCAAAAACGAAAACATATCTATTCCATTTTTATATGTTCATCCTTTTATGAGGATTTTAGGTATGTATAATTTATGTTTAGCTCGCCATTTTCACTAACAATACAAAAACGCCTAAAAATTGTAAAAACTAGACATTTGTTTTTAAACTTTTTCCCAATCTGAACCAAGCTCTGCGAGGGCACGCTCGTAATAACCCTATGCAAAAATCAGTTATGTTCACGCCTCAAAAAGTGTTTTTACCAAATGTTTTCCCTAAGTTGTGGGTCAATTGGTGTTCGCATTTTCCTTGATGATAAAAACAGGATGCTCACGGAAAGTCGAATTATATTGAATTCTGCTTCAAATGAGGTCAAAGGTAATAAACGGCGCGTGGCCAGTTTTTAACAAAACTGAATGACCATTTTACGGCAGCCATGCGCGACTGTATAAAATGATGTCAAACGGAAAATCACTGCCTATGCCATGTGTTGTGATCCAGACAACAATTCAACGTTTGTTTAGCTTGTTTGTTATGACGTTTTGTTGGCATTATCTTGTTTGCGAACGGTGAATCACAAAGATACAACAATAATTTCAAATATTTAATCCGGTTTGTATAAGGCACTGAGTACATGAGAACGAACTTAACCGAATTCGAAGGAATGAGCACCACATTGAGCAAATTTAGAAGACTATTTCTCTCTCTACACCTATAGAAGGCGGAAATCACGACTGCAGGAGTTGGTCTTCGTACTGTTTCACGAAGCACTCTCCCACCGGGAAGAAGTCCCAATCTCTGAAACAAAAAGTGTTTACAACTCAACTACAAAGTACAAACCTGTTGTCGTATTTCTCTCTTACGTAAGTCTCCTGTCCCGTATACTCTGTGTCGTCTTTGTTGACGAGATGCTGCAGGAAGAACAAATAGTTGGCAAAGTTGTGCTCCTTCGTTGTGTGAATTTCGAAGCCTCTCGGCATCCGATCAAACGTCTCCTTGCCTATGTCGCAAATAAAGCAAGAAGACTCGAGTTTCTCCGTGGCAGACTCCTGCTGGTCACGAAGTTCTCCGAAGGCGTCAATGATCAAACCTGAAAGAGGGAATGTTTACACAAATATGTTTTTCAAAAGTGTTTGTAATGAATTAAATTTGAAGGAATAAACAATAAATGATGTAAACAACTTTTTTGATCAAAGATTTTCAGAATACCCAATGTGGGATAAGTAAATAAATCCGATTTTCGAATTGATTGATTTAAGTTTAAATGTCGTTTACGTACCTTGCATGATAGCAAGCAAAATGACAATGACGAAGAAGAAGAACGAGATATCATAGAACATTCTCGGGTACTCCAACTCGTCTCCATATGGCGATTCCAGTTCATCTCCAATACCTCCTCCAGCTCTTACTCCGGCGTAGAAGTGGTAGATGAAGCACTAAACAGAATGAATGCAATCCTGTAAACCACTTACAGTGAGCATGTTGTGGCACTTGCGATCTGGCTCATCTCCATCTTCTCCCTCCTGCACGTAGAACTTGCGGAAGAAGTTGAAGGCAATAACGGTGTACAGATACACAACCACCAATGTCATCATAATGGTCAAGATAAGCTGAAAGTATAAGGATGAGTTAAGATTTCAGTGAAAATAACCTGTTGCAGATTGTGGGTGACGGATTGCAAGATAGCTTTAAGCATAGGGAATGAGAGCACGACGTCAATGAGATGGAAAGCGTAGAAGAAGGGAGAAATAAAGACTCCGCAAGCAGAGCAAAGGAGGTAACCGACACGGTACAGGAATTGTCCGTTTGTGAGGATCACTCCAATCCAAAGCCAGCAGGTGTACCTGAAAATGATAAAGTTACACAGTTTGCAAGCAAATCGTTTGTAACAATAAAAAACCTGCCTAACTGTTTGAATTGAGTAAGACCAATCAGCTATTTTTGAGACCGTGAAAAAGAAACCTCATTATCCCTTTGTCCCCCTGCCCTCTTTTTAACCACACTTTCTTGGCGACTTTACTTCAAATTATACTATGCCACATGGTCAATTGCAACAAAATGTCGCAGCAATCGATCCGATGGCTGACCAGATGTGAGGTCAACGCGCTACGCACAACTGTTGCCTTAGCGTTTTTGCTCGGAGTCTGGCAGGATCAATAAGGCGGCCTATTGAAATAGTTTACCGCTGTAGATTTTTTATGACTTCTTTTTTAGTCATAGTGGAGTGGAAAAGAAAGACGTTTGTTTTAGGAAATAAAAACATATACGCCAATTAATCAGTTACCGTTACTGATTCTACTTTACTCATAGTCACCGATAATCAAATGAGTTGTCTCCCGAAGACTTCTCCTCTCCCAAAATCGACGTCAATGTCTCTTCGTCGACCTGATCCTTGAACTTTTGCTTGGTCTTCCTTCGTACGAATTTATCCCAGTACATCATAGGGAAGGACTTGGAACTAATCACAATTCTATCCAAATACCTAAACAGCAACATTTAACAAAATTCTACATTTAGTTAATTACCACATGAGGGTGTCCATAACACCTCTTTCTTCGCTATCCTCTTCCGTAATCCAGCAACCATCGAACATCAGCTTTCTGGCGACCTCTTTCTCACGCTTGAATGTAATGAGCGGAATCTGGAGAGTAAGATTTCATAACTAAAATATGGTATTCTACCTTGAGCTGATAGAATGAGACCAAGAGAGCAAAAGAGGTCGAGAGATGAAGAACAGAGATCCAGTACAAAACTTGAGCCAACACCCAACCCGTCACTTCGTAATCCACATATGGCACTTGAACTCCCGTGATGAAGATGGTTTCCTGGGAGTCTTCGTCCTCAGCTCCGTCAGTTTGTTCTACATGTTTTTAACATTTAAATTTTGGTTGTTTTCACCTGGTTCAGAGTGAATAATATCAACGCGATGGAACAACAGAATGACGTTAATAAAGAAGGCAAGGTACAGGGTGGTCTTCTCAATCGTTTTGAAATTTCTGGCCAGCATGTTCTAAAATAACCGTAGTTTATCTTCAGTTTTTTTTAAAATTTAAACTCAGTCAAGCTTTATAACTTACCAAAATCGATCCCTTGCTCCTTCCGACGTTCTGCTCAGCAATCTTGGGTTCATAAGTTCCTTGGACAATCTCAGATTCAACAGGCATTTGCTGCAGCTGTCTCCCAATAGACTCGTAGATGCTGAAACTTAAGTTTAGACTTGATAAAATATAGTTTACCTAGGAGCCTGTTTAGTTGATCCAGGAGGAGTTGGTGTTTTCGGCGAAGCAGGCTCATCACCTTCTGCCGCCACTCCTGGACTTGCCTCACGCTCCTGCGAAATGGGTGTTTCTGGATGCGCTGGGATTTGATCCGATGACAATCCGAAAGCATCCACTCCAACTCGACTGTGATGGAATTCAGGCAAGATCGGTTGGTTGAACATTGGGTGATGGGTTTCAGGTGGAGGTGCTGCTTCTTTTTCGTCGTCATCCTTGGCAGGCATTGTGAGGAAGTAGGCGAATCGGAAGATGGTCAGCATGAGGAGATAGCCAGCGTAACCGACTGCCTTTACAAGGTAGAAGAGTAACATACACATCCAGACGAAGAACTGGAGCCACGTCATTTGTCTATAAAAAGGTTCTTCCAAGGAGCACATCAAGTTAGGCCTACCTGACTTTGGAGCTGACTGTCTTAAAGGTCTGTTTAAGATTTTCCGGTCTCAAAGCGGTTGCAGCATTGACACCATAGTTGTAACCACTTTTGAAGGTTTCTGTCAGTTGTCTAAATCACCCATTCTCAAGCAAAAAATCATTTTACTTACTCTCCAGCGCTGGTTTGCTGCAAGAAGTAGTCTCGTTGTTTCATCGCTCTCTCCATTTTCGAGTCTCCGTCTCCAGAAGAAATCTCAGCTGCGTGCTGCATTTCAAAGATTGTGTCTTCGCAGAAATTGATGAAAGCCTCTAGTTTTCCTTGGTCTCCTCCATCGTCCTGGAGAACATTGAAGAGGAAGGCGTTCTTGGAGTCACTGAAAGAGAATTTGTTAATAAAATCATGTTGCCACAAACCGAATTTGTTGTTTTCCCCACTGCTCCAGCCACGATTCCTGGATCTCGAAGTAAATCTTCTCCACACGCTTTGAAGATCCCATGATTTCAATTCTTCCAAGGAAGGGATCAAAGTACTCCAAGAGAGTCTGGGCCTTCTCGATGATCTTCTCTAGTCTGGGGTCGTTGGTGATGTGTTCCTTGAGGTTAGTCAACAGGACTGCCAAATTGAAACCAATGTCCCTCGCGGGGTTGTGGAATCGTTCCGTGAATTCCATGTAGTCCACCTTTCCGTCGTTGTTCACATCCGTGCACATCATGAGGTAGGTGATGTCTTCCACAGTGTACATCTTCTGACTCTCCATAGCCCTTTGGAACTCCTTAGGAGAAATCCAACCATCTCTGTTCGTGTCAAAGTCTTGGAAGGCTTGAGAAGTTGTGAGATCTTTGAGCTTGAGGAACATGTCCGAGAATTTCAGGATCTTCTCAACGGATGGCTGTGATTCAACCAAAGCGTCGACCATCTGTTTTCCGATAGGTCCATTGAGGACGTTTCCTTCAAGCATGGAGAGCATCAAAACGATCATGTCCTTCTGAAGGTTCAGGAATTCTCTGAGGAGTTCAAGTTGAGTGGAGTTTTTGTAGAGCTTCTCCATCATGTGAGCGAAGAGGAAGAAGAATCCGTTGATGGCATCCCATAGACGAGAATTGGCAAGGGTCATTTGGTTTCCGACGCAGGGACCCTAAAAAGGATGTACTTTGCTGTTTTGTCTATTGTCGCGCCAAAACTTTGCGTTGTTAAGAAATATTAAAAACTCACCTGGATGCTTTCAGTGAGAGTGTTGAACACTTGAGAGCAGACTTGAATAGCCCTAAGGAAGTATTCTTTTCCACCAACATCGATCACTTCCTAAACATATCTTACTCAGGTGTCCAACAAGTGCAAAATACCTTGCTGGAATAGTGCCAATAGAAGTCCATGACTGATTCTTGCAGCCTCAGAAGATAGTCGACGGTGCAGTTGATCAGATTGACACTGGTGGTATGTCCTGGCTGGGCTCGTAGGTAGTTTTGGAAGTCCAAGTTGTGACCCTCGCAAGTCAGTTGCAGGAAACGGAAGAGTGAGCAAGTGAAGTCGGCATCGTTGAGGTTTTGGTTGTCTCCGGCCGCCAATTCTGCTCCCATTCCAAGGCCTTCAGCCTTGATTTGACGTTCGAACATCTCGAGGTTAAGGACGGAGCACTTGTTCATGAGACCAGCCATGGATGTGAAGAAACGGACATCCTTCTTCTCTTGGAGGTAGTCAATGAGCATCTGAAAGAAAGTTAGCTTAAATGGTTGGCAACCGTAAGATTGCATATCCTTAAATGTTTAAGCAGAGCTTTGTATCTATTTTTTAAAGAAGTAAAGTTTGTAAAAATACCTTTTGGATTTCCACGTTTCCTCCGCTGAGTAGATGAATTCCCAACTGAAGGGTCTGTTCCACCATTTCATTTGGCTCTCCATTCGATGATGACAAGTACATCAAGCACATGATGGCGGCTCCGCGATTCGCCAGAACTCCTTGTTCTCCACGGAGAGCCTGCGACTGCTCCTCTTTTTGCTGAAAGAAGTACTTTGTTTTCTTTCTACAGCATCAACTCACAGCTTGGTCAATTTCACCCTCGTCTCCATCGTCACCATCCTCTTCTTCGATGTGAATTGATTTGGCCATGACGTCGGCAAAACGGATGTACAAGCCGTCTTCATGGATTGGAGCTGCTTGGCTTTCCTCGCTGGTAGCCGCACGTTGGAAGCATTGGATTAGCTGACGAAGAGGGTCTGGGCAGGTGCTAAAAAGGGTTGAATGCCATTATTTGGTGACTTACTTTGTCTCGCTGTTTTCAGTTGTTGGGACAATCACTCCATCTTCTACGATGACTTCGATTCTGGGACCTTCCTCAACCATCACGCCTTCCTGAAAACAAATTGTTATTCAAGCTTGGGGTTTCCCGAGACGGAAAGTTCATTTCTAAAGCTGCGTATTTTTTCAAAAATCCATCCAAATTTTGATTTGTTATTAAGCGCCATTAATATAAAAATTTAAATAAGGAGCCAATTTAAAAAAAAATCAGACTTAAAAAAATTTTCCACTGCTTGGACGGCCCGTTGAAAAACAGTTGTGAACCATTTTTTTAAACTGTTTTAAAGCTTGTATTCAGTTTTGAAAGAAGTTGTTCTTCCATTAAATTCAAATTCATCAAACTACGTTAACTTTAAACAATAAGAGGTTGTTAGTGTCACACAAAGTAGCTATAATCCAGGAATAACAAACCGTTTGAAGATTCAACTGTTTAGAAGGCACCTTAAACCAATTTTACTATTTAAATGGTTCATAAAGTAACTTTTTTTGAGTTCTTTGTATAAAACTGAGGGCACCGTATCTTTTAAACATTAAGTAAAATCGAAAATTTTATTAACAATGGTTGATAGGAGATTCATAAAATTTAGACTTACACATAGGTCAGAGATGAGTTTATCCTGTCCGACGTCTTCTTCCTCCAACCACAATTTTGAGAAAGCGGGGAGGAAGAAGTTGATGCCACGATGCCTAAACACAATTATCACAGAAGCAAAGGAAAAATGACCAAGGGGGATAGAAAGAAGAAACAACGCATCACAAGAGCACTTACAAACCCCCTAGAAATAGATCAAGCGTGAGTTGTATATTCTCGTGCTGGGTGGTGCTAGTTAAGAAACCGAATAAGAAGGCGACTGAATAAGCTTCATCTACCTGTTTGGAGTATCTAGCGCCTAAGGGAGCGGAGCAGAGGGGTTAGTAAACTTATGGATGGGGGTGTTATGGAGCTGCTGCACTCACAGATCCACTTTGTAGAGGTGGGATGCGGTGATGAGGGAGATGGCCATTCTCTTTCGTTGCAGTGTGAGCACCTTCTTCCATTTGTCTTCCTTTTCGTGGCGGTTCGTCATCTGAGGAGCCGAGTTTCAGGCGCGCGACACTTCCCCCAGTTGGACATGGAAACAACAAAGGCACACGAACACAGGGCCATGCGCATGCCGGACGCCGAGCGGTGCGCCCCCACCTTGGAATTCCGTAAAGCGGCACCATCCTGAAGCATGCGACGACGGCTCTCTTCCTCTGCGTCGACACCACCTTCTTCCACGCTTGTGACATTTGCATTTGCGGGTGCTCGGTCTGAACGACACGTGCAGGACACGTGGAAACAGTGAACGGGGGGACAGAAGAGGCAGAAGGACACACAGTGACACTTACATCAAAGAAGCTGGAGGAGTCGGCGACACGCCTGCCGTGGTGGTCATACTAATACGTTAGCTACTCGTGGACAGGTTACCGAAGGAACACTTACCTTAAACAGCACCCGATGTCTCCGCTTGTCCTTCATGCGCGTGATCTGGACAAAACAACACTGACACGGACAAACAAGGACACGTTTCACTTTTCACTCAACGAAACATATGCCTAACTCTCACTGACAGTTTTTAGAACACTTCAAACGGACAAGAACACTAACCGTGTGAAGAATTGCCGAGACTTGACCCATGTTGAAGATTTTCTCAATGACTGCTTCCTGGCTCATCTCATCCTTTCCCCTCATTTGACTCTTTCCGATCTTTTTGTAGAGGGACAGCTGCCAGGCATTCTTGTCAGTAGGATCGGTCTGAAGTTAAGGTTTTCACAAGATCAAAGGTGGCATACCTTGACAGGAATGTCCAAGAGTCCTTTAATGAACTCTCTGATCTTTTCCTCAGGCTCCTTCTGGATGAACTTGTCCTTGGATTGTTGAACGATATCAAGTTCCCTAAGACGGCAAACGTAAACAGAATCAATGGGGTACTGCACCTTCCTCCGAAGACGTTAAGACCAACTGGGAGGAGACGTTTCAGGCAGGCGATCACAATGCTGTTGGCGTGTTTGTCTTTCTTGACCTGAACACAGAATGTTTTCTGTAATCAAAAACATTTTCTTAGTGCGTGTTTGCGTAAACTACATTTTTCTATTTTGCTTTTTTTATATATGTGGCTTAACCGTCAAAAGAAATGGAGATGAAAACCACATAATGTTTTGCATTGGATGAAGGGCGTATTTTACAATTGTTTTTTATTGACAACACATACGACACAACGATAACTTACACTCTTCCCCTTATCATCTTTCAGTTTGTCCTGTACATGATGTGTATCTACCAAAAAGACATCTTACCTGTCCTTCCCTTCGCTTCTTCTTCCTTTCAGCAATCGCCGCCTTTCCTGTCTTCATCTCTCCTCCACCGCCCAATCCAGCTTCATCTTCAAACTGCGCCATGTAGTTCAACTCCTCTCTCTGTACAATCAAGGTTTCATGATGCAATCTACAATTTTTACCTTGAAGTGCTGACTCTGGCTCCAAATTCTGAAAATGACTGCCACATTCTCGTAGGCTCCGTCGGTTTCCCAGGATGGTTGCTTGAGCCATTGGGCACGATGAAGATCAGTGTACTTCATCAGGATGGGGAAGAAGGCATATGTGTCTCGGACAAGGCGGGCGTTATCCTGCAAAAGTACTGTAACTGCAACTCAATGCCTAGCTAACCTCGGCCACTGTTCCTTCATCTGCATCATCAGGATGAGTGCGCATGTGCTCCTCCTCCTTGAAGGCCTTCTCACTCATGCGGCGGAGACGCTCGGCGATTGGTAGCATGTACTCCTTCACAGGGTCACAGGTCACGTTCTGGATAATTTGGACAGCAAAGACTGAAAAACAATATTTCAAAAAATGGCACTTGGCTTACAGTTCACTCGGCAGAGCCAAGGAGCGTTTTCAACTCCAACATGTGTACGAATCATCCTCAAAAGAGCACAGAAGATCCTGTTGATGTGATCAGCCGTTACACTGGTAATTTGTCTAAACTCATTTCTTTTCAATCATAAATAAGCTTGATCATACCCTCTAAGAGACTCTTCCTTCTTCCCTTCGGGACCCATAGTGAACCAGTAGGCCATGTAGGAGCAGATCAGAGGCAGGTCAACATCATAGACATTTGGCTGATCAGCATACATTATGCCGTTTGCAGCAACCTGAAAATGTCGTTTAAGGACGTTTTCAGATAGAGTTACCTGTTCGATATCCGTGAGAAGCTTGTCGAGGTGGGGAATGTGGGTGGACAAATTCTGGAGCATTTCTTGAACTTGTACCGATTGGTCTTGGGTCTTTGCCAAAACGGAGAACTTGTTGTGTTTGTTGTATTCAGGTTCGAGGAAGGCTACTGGGAAACAGGAAGCAAAGGCTGATATGCATTGGCCAAGGCCAGGACGATGTCTGAAAAAGAACGTGGGTAAATTTTTGTGATCTTCGGAGATCAAGTATTCTTGACTTGAAACCAACGAAGGATAGATCTGCGCCACTTACTTATCTGTTTCGTAACCAATGCTCTTTCTCTGAGCTGCAGTTGAAGCCAATCCAGTCACCATGTACAAAGAATCCAAAATCTTGTAGCAGGCAGCTTGTATGTCATCAACTAAACCACGCATTAGGTTCATAGCCTTGCTGAAACTTACGAAGGAGGTCAGTTCCAAAGTGATTCCTTGCCAAATGGTTGAACATGGTGGTCAAGACAGGAATGATCATCTGATTTGCGAACTCCAAGGAGATCCACGACTTCAGATTCTGTCCTCTGATGAGGGAGTACTGACCATTGTCTCTAAGCTCCTTCACGGCTGCGAAAAGATCATCAGCACAGTTGTTGAAGAAGGAGAGCAAGGAAGTGCGGACGATGTCAGAGTTCACTTTGACCAATGATCTAAAAACCAATGTACGTTTTGTAAAAAAAAACATGAACTACCTTAGATCTAGGGCTTGAGTGAGTCCTTGCAGACATTTGACAGTGATCTTAGCTACACTTCCAAAGGCTCTGTTCTTAATACGGAGAAGGGCAGCAAGACGGCAGAAGAGACTGAAAACCACGATTTTAAAATTTTGATAGGCTACTTACTTGGCAACCATTTCCTTCTCCCTGTTGGAAGCAGTTCCCGTCAGAACAATTGAAGATCCCTCCAGGAAGTAGTTCTTGTGTGCATTGAAGTAAGCGTAGATCAGCGGCAGAACCACTTTCTCGAAGAATTTCACATCCTGTCCTTCCTTCTTGAACGAGTTTCTCCTTGTCAATTCTTGACTGGGTTTGATTGATTTCATCTTCAGACTGGCTTGCTCCAGGTACATGATAAGCTTCTCCAGAAGGTTGTAGGCAAAGCGTTTCTCAACCGAGGCTCGTTCTCCTTCGCTCTTCATTCTCTCAACTTGGCTGCCCTCCATTGGGCTGACTTTGTAGCCGTGGTACTGAAGGAACTTCAAGATTTCCATTGCGCGGAATCTGTCCTTCCTCCTCTCAAAGTCAGTCAGAAGATCCCAAGGGACCATTGGGATAGGCATGAAACCTCCCTTGGTGTTTAGGTCGTTGTAGACCCTCCTGGCCCAGATGAGATGGGAGTGCTCAGCCATCTTCTCTCCTGCTGTCATCATGTCCTTCTCCAAAGTCATGCTTGATAAGTCGATGGGCTTGGGAGCAAAGTTCTGGATGGAGTTTCCGGAAGAAGTGTGGGCCGATGAGGCTCGGTCAGCAGCATCACGATCAGCAATCTCGAACGTGTAGCCCCATGCTTTCAGAGCTTTCAGGCATTCGGCGCAACGTTCCTTGTAGAAAAGTTTCTCCTAAAGGTTTTAATAGAGGAACAAGAGGAAAGATCAACTTACGAAATCGCGAAGCATGCTGAATGGCTTCAGACGAGGGTGAGTGAATGTCTGGCGAGAGTAGAGATCACCATAGACCCAGCCTTTCTCAAGCTGCAAACATAATCACAAATGAAACTTGCAAACAAATCCTCACCTTTCTTGAAGCCCAAGAGTCGTGGAAGTGTTCTGCAAAGGCATCCGTCATGTTTTGAAGATTCCTCTCCAAATCAACAGAGGACACGTCGATAGTTCTTGGAACCCAGGAGCCTTCTTCTTGCGTTTGCTGTTTCTTGACATCTTCTCCGACACTAGTCAATGTATAGTCAGGAGAAATGGCGGATCCAATAGCAGTGAGACAAGGCAGAGCCTTTCCAAACAAGTCAGGATCGTAAGGTCTGTTTCCCAAGGAATCAAAGATTGCGTAGAAGAGAAGCATAGACAGTTGTTTCTCCTTCTCTCCAGCAACTCCGTACTGATTACCAGATCCGTAGTACTTTCCGCATCTTTCGTAGTGAAGAGTCATTAGCTGAAAAACAAATTTCGGTGCGTGCAATTCTAGAATCTTACTCTAAGTGGAACAAGGACATTCATGTCACTCATCAGCTGGATGTCCACAATGACCTTCCTTAGAAGTTTGATCATCATCGCAGGAGGCAATTCTCTCGTGATGGCAACAAGGAAGTCAGAGACAGCTTCACGTTGGTTTTTGGTCAAAGACTTGAGCCTGTTCATTCGGTACACCTGAAAAAGAAGCATAAGGATTTCAAATGACAAATCTTACCGTGTGCAGGGTGGCGTCCAAAAGAGCTGAGTGATGTTCAGCATCAGCGAAGTAGTGAGAGTGAGCTGTCAGCAATGGCAAAACTGCGTTGCAGAGATATCTGTTGAGGGCCAAGGCTGTGTCAGATTCCAGAGCACGGGGCTCAAATTAGATGGTAATTACAAATTTAGTTTTATTTTACCGAGTCCATCATTGTTGCTGCCCTCAGATCGGGAAGGAAACTTTGTTCCAAGAAATGGAAGAGCATATCTTGTTGGTCAATTCCATAGACTCTGTCCAAGAACAGAAGTACTGATCCCTTATGGTTGGGTAGAAGACCAGGTAATGGTCCAGTATCTAAACCTACTTTTCCTATGTAGAAATATAGGTAAGACTCAATTAAAGTTCCAAGGTTTCATCTCATGGCTTTTGTAACAAAAGGAGGTTTCGGTTTTGGGATTAGGATATGTATAGTGTCAACCAAAATTAAACTAAGCTTCTGTAAAATAAATGGTAAAGTTCATCTTCGTGTGGTTTAGGGTTTCAAAAGAAAACCTTGTGAACCTTCAATTGAGCATATGTTAATGGTTGAAATATTAGGTTGACAGGACAGTTAGCATCACTGCACTTACTAATTACGTGTCTTCTAATCGGAGCCGTTTTCTGAGTAACATGGGGCGGAGTCGTATCCTTCGGCGGCAATTCACGAGTACCATCGGAGATTGAAGTATGCACTGATCCATATTCACTGCTGTCGTCTTCTGGTACTTTCGGTAGTCGAGGCTTCTTCGCTGAGGAGGACAACTCAGCAGCCGCAGAAACGGCGGCGGCGAATGTGTGTGACGGTGCAATTGCGTGTTGGTGGCTACTGGCAAACGAGCGACGACGCACTAAGGACATTTAGTGTTCACACGGAAACGTGAGACAGAAGTTAGATAAAGAAAGCGCACAGTCGAACTCACCATCGGTTGTGGGAAGGGCCAGGTTGGGGATGGTGAAGCGGAGGCTGAGGATTTGACCAAGGTCATCAAGAGAGATCAAAGAGCGGAGGATAGCTCTGGCTCGGAGTGAGTCACCTTTTCCAGCCTGAAATGTCAAGCATGGTTTGATTGTCGCATGACTTTACCTGGATGGTCATCGGATCTGGAGCACACTTAGCCAACAAATCCACTAGTGATGAATAAAAGTCCAGAGTTGCAGCTCCAAGGTCAATGTAGTCTTCTCCCTCAACATCCTTCGGAGGATAGCTTGGGTGCTCTCCCAGAAGTCCTGATTTGAAACCGACATGGGGATCTCCCTCTTCAAGTGCGCGGATGTCTTCAGAAAGGGCGATGGCTTCCTTGAAAGCTGCGAACAATCCCTGTCCTTCTCCCTTCAAAGCGACACCGAGACATTCCGGCCTTCTGATCAAAAGTCGAATGACCAAGTTGGCGTTTTCTTCAACGTTCTCTCCATTGATCCATACGCAGAATCGAAGGAAGTCGATGTACCTAAACAAAAGTGTATTTTTTACAAGGGACCCCTGACCTTTCTCCTTCCACGGGATCCCATCCTATATCTGGGTAACCCTTTGCGATCAACTCAGAATTCGGCTGTTGACCACAACGGGAAAGGTAAACGGCAACCTTGTCCAGTTCCTCTTCTTTTAAAGCAAGAGCCAGTTCATTGTTGTCCATGAAGGAAGAATAGGCCACGTCCAAAGGAACAGAACCTCTGAAACCGAACAATAATCCTGGCTAAACAGTTACCGTACCTGAGGCTAGGTCTAGCCAGAAGCATTGTTGCGTGTTCCAGCAAGAAGCCAAGATGCTCGAACATTGCCTTCTGATTTTGCCTTGATGTCCTGCAGAAGTAACACAAGAAACGAGAGCACGCGACAACCATCTCAGAGGAATCCTAAACAGCGACTATAAAATATTGAAGGCTTTGTATACCTTGAGGGGGGTCTTTTCCTTCACTTCATCTCCTTCATGCTCCACTGTTCCTTGCTGAGCAGTGAGGATGTTCATCATGATAGACATCACATTTTCGTGAACTGACAGAAGTCTCATGAGGTCTGGATGTTGGAAGAAGATTCGGTTGTTCATCAATTTCCACAGCCCTCTTTTCAGAATGGCTTCCTCGATGTGCTCAAACTGGACAGTCAGCAACTCCCGGATTTGGGTGAGGTAGACAATGAAATCAGTCACATCCATCACGTTTCTCTCGTGAAGGACGTATGTCTTCTCCATGGCGTCACGGAGCTAAACAGGAATTCAGCTGCGTAAGTTTAAGAGATTTACCTCGCGAACTCCTGAGTATTGTCTTAGCAACAGATGGAACATCTTCCTGATTAGCTCTTGACTTTCGATAAAATCTCCAGTCGCCCATTCCTTGAGCGTTGACACGATCATATCCCTAAAACAAAACTATTGCACATATATGCATTTCAACACCTGAAGTTTTCAGTTCCTCTCTTCTGAATTAGATGATCTTCCTGGGGTGGTGGAGGGGGAACAGAGATGAGAAGTCTGGCCAGGGAGTCAACCCAGCTGCCTTCTTCCGCTTCGATTAGAGCCAATTGCTCTTCTGTCTCTCCATTGTCGTTGTTTCCAATTCGCGATACAAGGAGGTCACAGAAGTCACTAAAAGATTTGTTTACTTACAATTTGTAATGACCCCTTACCGAAGTTGTTGCTGAAGTTGCTCTGCCATTGGACACTGGTCGTACTCCACTTCATCATCTAGAAGATCTTCTTTTTCCTCCTTCACCTTGCATTGAAGCAATCGGAACATTTGCTCTTTTGGTGGGCAACGGAACTCCTTCGTCTTCTTGGCGGCTTCCGCAGGTGGCATATCCGTTTGCTTGATATCCATGTATCTTCTGCATTGATCTTGTTGAAGTTCGCCGACAAATCCTTCGGTGAAAGCAACCAGTGACTCCACCCTGTGTCTTAACTGAATGTCACAGATGTGCTCCAGAATGTTCACAAATTGGATCTTCACTCCTTCAGCCATCGAGATCTCAGTTAATCCCTTTTGTTTTGTGCCCATTTCGTACTTCTCGTCAAAGGCGGCTGGATGGATGAGTGTAAGGAGGAGTTCAAGTTCTTGATCCTCGATCAAACCG
Organism: Oscheius sp. G VE-2021; assembly: GCA_022343465.1. NCBI lineage: Eukaryota > Metazoa > Nematoda > Chromadorea > Rhabditida > Rhabditidae > Oscheius > Oscheius sp. G VE-2021. Next base: position 3,288,761 of record JAJQXH010000029.1, on the reverse strand, counting down.
ATAACTAGCAACGAATCGAAGAGTTTCAGAAGTGGCTCGAAGTGGTTCAGATTGTCACCTCCAATCAAATCTCTGCAGTTCATCACTGCGTGCTCGGTTGCTGATTGGAATTCGTCCATTACATGGATCTTCAAGGCTTTGTAGTTGAATCCAGGTGGTTGAAGCTTCATTTCTTCGTCGCGGTTAAAGCTGAAATATTGCTTAAGTTTGTTTAAACTTTTTAAAAAATTCCAATATAAATTGTTAAAAGCCTGTTTGCTCGGTTGAATTTTCAAACAACTCACTGTGATTTGACGGGTTCGTAGCTCATCACCGACAACATTGAGACGGATTCTCCCATGATCTGAAACCCTTGTACTGTTAGCCTTCATAGTAAACTAACCTGTGGATATCTTGTTTCTGTATCCGGATCGAAGACATTCCTTAGCTCCAGATGCGGCACCAGTGGGATGACGTACTCATTGCTCATACTCTGACGCGCACTCTGATGGCATTGGAGATGGAGTGCGATCAGAAGATCATGGAAACCTTGACGCAAGGGTCCAGAGAGATCTGAAAAACGCAGTTGATCAACATAGATAACTAAATCTTACAGTGGTTTCTGATGGCGTACATGATCTGGTCTTCATCCACATGTCGGCAGAGAATGTGGGCAACCTTTTGGTTTCCGTGACTGGCAAGCTTGCAGTAAAGGCTGAGAGTTTGACGATGGAAGTCGAGCATTTCACTGTTTTCGATCATCTCCAGAACGTCGAAGGATTGATCCTTCTCAGGGACATAGACGATCATTATCCGAACTGGGTCATTGCAAAGTACGGACCATCCTAAAAATTACATTTTTCTGTTGCATGTTCCAAATTTTTTTTGCGATTGTTTTAAATATAGGTTGAATAATGCGAAACATTAGTACAAACCTCTAATGTCGCTTAGTTTCAGTGCTGTCGTCCTCAGAGTTTCATTTGGCACCCTTCCCCAGTAGATCGGCTGCAGTCCTTCAACAACCAAACGAGGCGGGCAGAATGGCATCACTGATTTGGAGCAAGACTTGAACATAGCCGCGGACAAGGGGAAAGTGAACTAAAATCATCTTTATTTTCAATTTTCTGCATTTTACCCTACCTTGACTCGTCCTAGCTCAAACTGCAAAACTTCAGTAGCCGTCGGTGTTACGAAGGTTGCTGGGAAGAGCATGGCTCCAGGTTCCAACTAAACCGGATAATAAGAACGATGGTTGAAAAGCGCACTCTGAATTTGACGCCGGTGTCTTGTCCAGCCGCTTGGAAGGAGAGTTCTCCAACTGAGATATCAATGATGCAACCGATGAGGGTACCAGATACCTGTAAAAAGAGGTCAATTGAAGCACAGAGATACAACAAACCTTCGTGTTGCTGACGTCTGGCACTCGAGAAAGAAGCTCTGCCGCGTTCATCATGAAACAGTTGCGGTTTTCAACACTGAAAGTTGTGTTTAAAATTTGCTTTACTAAAAGGAATCAAAGTCAACCAAACTGTTAGCAATTCTAAACTATGATTTACCCATCGTCGTAAAACGATCTGAAAGCAATGTCTCAAACACACTTTAAACGATATTACATCCCTAAATGGATTTCAAAATACCTGTCCATGTCATCAGAAGCACTTCCGAAGCGACACTTCCTTACTCCTTGTTGATCATCGAATTGGTCACTGTAGTAGTGATACTGTGGAGTAACCCAGCCGACCCAGACATTTTGAGGATCTTGTCCAGGGAAGATTCGGATTCCATAGTAGTATTCGTCGACCTGAACGCAGCAATTACTGTAACAGACTCTAAGCTTACTTTGTCTTTCAAAGCCATCAAGGCCACGGCGTCGGATTCTTGTGAACCATCTGGTCCAACTTCAGGAGGAGGTTGTTCAACGACTGTCACATTTGCATCCTTCTTCTTTTTCTTGGCTTTGACTGATGTTCTTCGAAGGGTCAGTTGGCGGCCAGGACCAGTAGAAGGCATATCCCCAGGAGCTGAAACAGACAATAATGAAGGCTTCAGTAAGACAGTACCTAAAACATCCTTGTGTCCAGAAGGAGTAGCATCGCTAGGTTCGGAAGTACCAGCATCAAATGATCTCGAGTTGTTCTTTTTTTGTCTTGCTTCCTTCTCTCTAGCCTCCCTAAGTTTCAGTTTTTTTGTGTTTAACTAATGTTATACTTTTTCCTGCTTTGAGATGTGTCCCTGGTGAATCTGGCCAGAAGACCTCCTTTCTTTGCCGGTTTGTCTCTTTCGGACATTTCTCTTAGGTGTTCCTCGGTTGTCAATCTATCCTCATGAGACATGTCAATCATCGACTCCCTAAATCAACGTTCATCTGGTGACAGACATACGCGGTAAAGAAAGAGTTCGGCCAAACACGTCACGAGATTTCAGAAACGTTCATGGAAAAGAGTTTTGCACACTCACGACACGACATGCTCGGGGACCTGACAGACGAGATCCAGTTGTCCTTCAGATCGGGTTCAAGACGCAGCCAGGCGAGGACGCTCTCGTCGCACGAATACATGCCGAAGTTCATCAGGGTGAGCATGCGTCGTCGCTGGCTGAGAGAGACGTTACCCACACTCCGGATTAGATGAAACAACGTGTTACGCAAACCAAAAGGGAAGGACAGCTAGGGGAAGGCGCGGGGAGGGAAGCGAGGGGCGGCGCCGAAGGGTTACAAGAAAAGGACACTTTGGTTAGACGCACGCTCTAATTGGTCATGCCCACCCTCAACCTCAACTATCTGGATTTCACCTGATGGCAGGATGCTCAATTTCGTGGTCTCCATCAAAAGAAGTCTGCTTGGACCTGTTTGATCTACTCGATTTTTCATCATCTGACTCGTCCTTGGATCCAACTTTCGTACGCAGAAGTGATTTCTAAACGAATTTTGCACATTGATCAAGTATGATTACCTTTGGTGGTTCTGGCTTGTGATCCACAAACTCTTTCGGAATTTCAGGAGAGCGAATCTGTGACACAACTGACATGCTCCTCGGTTTGTATGTGGCTAGTTGCTCGCGAATTGACTCTTTGTCTCTGAAAAAGATTTATTACTGCAACTTTTGAATTTCTAACTTGTTCTTGATGAATGATTCGTTGCACTTCACGGGAAGGGAGAGCCTCAAGAACTCCATTGTAGCCTTCTCCGATGGTCCTCCTTCAGCCTGGGTCATTTTCTGTGTCACTTTGAGGCACGGTGGGCTGTTGCCAGTAGCTGGGATTCTTGAAACTTCCAAGGCCGATCCAGGTCCAATGTCCTCAAATCTAGCCAAGGATTTGGCAAACCACATTGGCATCGATCGATACATGTTGACGCAGAAGGGTTCGTAACCTTCTTGCAAACCGCATGTGGTGAAGAACTTCAGAGAGTTGCTGACTTGGCCAAAGTTCAATCGTCCTCTTTGACCACTTCCAAGGGTCATGGCGGGAACCAGGCCCTCTCCCGCGATTACATTGTCAAAGGCCATTTCCGAGCCAGAAGGGTCCAGAAGGAGTTCTCCATTGAGTGAGAAGCTGATGGTTCTGTCATTGAGGTCTAGGAAGCATCCGACGATGTCTCCGACCTTCCACTCCTTTCCATAGGTTTCTGGTCCTTGGTGCCACTTTCTTCCCAAGTAACCATCAAAAGCGTAACTTCTGTCATCTTGTCCCAATTGGATTTCCGGTGTTGAAGAAACATCCATCCATCCGATTTTCATGTACCCAGCTGTCAGAATCTCAAATTCGAAGTACCTGAAAACCAAATTATTGTTAATTTCACGGCGGTAAATACCATTTTCCACTGAGTACGGCATAGGTGGCCTCAGCCCTGTAGGTCCTGCAGATGTCTTTCCTCGCACGCAATTCCTTCTCGGCAATTTCGTCATGTTCATGAGCTGGGCACTCAATGAAGAGGCCAAAGAGCTGCAAGGCTTTGATGTTTTCAGCCGCTGCTTCTCTGTTGGCGTCTTTGATCCTGTTGTCGACCTGTTCGTACGGAACCAAGTGTGGAGATCTCTTCTGGGTGCTGTCGACAAACTGAAATTTTTTAAAGTTGCTAATCCTCGCTGTTATCTCTTCATTTAAGTTGGAACTGTTTCACTCACCTCGCTCAGTCCAAAGGTCCATCCTCGTTTGATCTTCTCCTTTGCCCAGACGTTGTGAGTGTTTTTGGCCAAAGAATCGATGAGCATAGTCAAATTATCCGGCAAGATGATTTCATGGGTATCCAGCGGTTGCGGCTTGTATCCGTTCGGCTGCTGGAAGTTTGGTGCCAAGCGAACTGGTCTCAATCGACAAGGCGGGTCATCCACAATCAAGTGATTTCCAAGTGCTTCAATTGTCTTCATAGTGTCCAAAGCAAGATTGATGTTATACGTCTTTTCTGCCTGCGGCAGTCTGTCGAATGATGTCAGGCATGGGTGAGTCCTGTTGGTCTCCGATCTTGAGTCCCCATACTTCCATCCGAGTTCGATCTTCCTCATCGCCCACAACTCATGCAAGTTCTCGGCAAACTTCATGTGAATCTCCATGGCTTTGTTGTGAAGTTGAATGTTTGTGATATCGACTGGGAGCGGAACAAAGGGTTCCACAGAAGAGAAGATGGTCAAAGGACCTCCGTAGATGCTCTTGGTTAAGTCTCCAAAAGAGAGGCAATCAGTTATGTTCAGTTCTCCTTGCACTGCTTCAACGACAGCAGAGAAACCAGACGGTGGGCCATACCTCAGACGGCCTTGGTCACCTCCAAAGATGAATCGGCAACTGATCTTGGCACTGAGTGACATCACAGGGAAGAAGTAGCCGTCGGTGTTGAAATGATGATAGCCGCCTGCCACGTCTCTTCCGTTGAGGGTGAATCTAAATGACAGTTTTGTGATATATGAATGTAACTCTACCTGATTTCGGGGATGGTCAAATCCAGGTAACAGCCGACCACGTCTCCCTTCTGCAAGCGACGGGCGCCACAGGTTCGGGCTCTTCCAGCAAAGTACATGTACTTTCCATCAAAGCCATAGGAGTAGAAGTCGTCTCCAACTCCGTTGCAGCCCCATCTTAAAATACAAAATACACATTGCTTTACTAACTTAGAAAACTAGTATATTGTGTAAGTCTCACTTGTCTCCTGATCCGGGGAATGGCTTGAATCCGACGCTGTTTGCCCATCCAATTCTGAGGTAAGGGATTTCCTTTGTCATCTTCTCCACGTGCTCCACTTCAGCTTCAAAGTACCATTTCCGGAACAAGGAAGAACCATCGACAACTCCGACCATCACATTTGGCATCATGCTGAAATAGACGCAATATTTGCTGTTGTAAATTATATTTTGCCTGCTGACGTGGTCCTTCATTGTGGTCTGGAGTAGAAGATCCTTTCCTGGGAGGAGGTACTGAGTGATCAGATTCTGAGAACTTCTGACAGCCATGCTATTTCCTTCACAAAGGGAGGACAGCACATCCAGGACCTTTGAATCTCTTCCGACCTTCTCTAGGAGAGAGATCACAGAACTGATGTGACCTTCGTTGATCATGTTCAAAGCTTCGGGAGATTCCGTCAGGACACAGTACAACACATCCAGAATTCCTTCAGCTGATTGGGGGTTGCTCAAACGACCAAAGAGCCAGTCCAGCCTTGTCTGAAATCACAGTTGTCACAAGGAATAAAAAGTGTAAGTTACCTCAGAGGCGAATTGAGCACAGTTATAGTGGTTTCCTTTGATCATAGCAGCCACCAGGAGGTACAAGTAGGTTGAGATCTCTTCCCACATTACCTAAACATGTATTGGTTCAGTTTATAAGATTTAAGAATTACATGGGTCTGCTCTCCAATGAGTCCTGCAAAGTCAGGAAGAGCTTCCATTTGGGAGAATTTGTCGATGGTGTCAAGGATCATATTCAGAACTCCTTCCTCTTGGAAGAGGTCCTGGCGGGAACGAAGAGCGCGGAAGCGGTTCTGCTTGTCCTCGAATTCTAAAAAAAAGGATGAGGCCAATCTTGTTTAGGCTAACCATCATCTTCTTTAGGCTGAGCAAAGTACTCAATGAGATCCTCCATTAGCTTTAAAACCTCGTTCAGGTCTACTCTTGTCCAGTCTGTTGATTGATTTCCTTCTGTTTGGAGGGCTTCGATTCCCCTAAAAAGAAGTGTCTGAGATTTCAGTGCGTCAGTTTACTTGAGGAACCGGTTGAGGACAGAACTGCACTTCCTGATGACTCTCGCAGACTTGCTCTCCTCTTCCAAAGCCATGAAGAAAGTGTAACAGTCGTCCATGTGCCCGTCTTTCATGGCAACTGCCTTCTTCTCCTCCACCTTTCCAAGTCCCTTCTTGGTGACTTCAGAAGTCTGGTAAGACAGCCAATGCTGACTCTTCACGTGCTGGATGAAGACATTCGTCTCTCCATAGCGAATGGTGGCCGTTCCCATTCCTTCTTCTTCTTTCTCGTCCAACATTTGTTTCCTGGGGTCCTATAAACGTTCTGTATTTTCATTTTTTGCTAATGTACCTTGTTCTGACACATTACGAAGGCAGTCAAGTCAAAGTCAGCCTTGTCTTTGTGATACAACTGCACAGCATTTTCTATTACTCCTAGGTACCTAAAGTTCCTTCTTGCAAAAGAAAAATTTGAGTGACCCACCTGCCACTAGTGATATGTTTTATCCTAAATACTTGTTCCCATCCGACCAGGGCTCCATGCCATTTCATCCTAATCAATTCTATCCTCCAGAGAGATCGAGCTTGCGACACTGCTGATCCTCCTTCGTAAATAACCATGCTATAATTGAATGAATATGTGAGTTACGGTAGCTCTTACTTGTGCTGGGGGTGTTCACTCCAGTTTTCAGGAATTGTAAGGCATTCATCGTTTCCGTGGAAGAGCCTGAGGACGTCGTTGCCAAACAAAAAGCCTTAAACATTAATATCTGGAAACGTTGTACACTTTTCAGTTACCCATATTGCGAGTTCTCATACTGCCAGAGCCAACTGATTGGATGTTCCACAATGTCTGATGAAAAGAAGCAATCACCATGTAACCTTTGCTGTAGGCCATGTGCTAAATCCGTCTGTTTGGGGTACTGTAGCTCCCTTACCAAATATCGTTCTGTTGCCACACTGACAAGAATGACGTCATCGCCCACTCGAACCTTCTCTCCTTCTGACCTCTGTTTGGAAGCAGGATGAATTGTCCACCAACAGGCTTCTCCTGCAAATTTGTTTGTACCTTGGCTTTCAAATAGAGTTTACCGGCGTTTGTTTCTTGCACTCCGACGTCGAAAGCAAGTTTATCGTTCGAGGAACAGGAGGACAGGCAGGCAAGATACTGGAACATGAGTTATTTTTGAATTTATTTAAAAAGACAAACCATTTCACTCATCACGTGTTTCAGCTGTACTGCGTGGCCGTAAAGAAGTGTTTTGTGACCTCCTGCTCCAGAAGCGGATGTCTGAAAAGAGAAATTAGGCGATAACAACAATTTCGAATTTTATATGAATTATGTAGTATAAGGTTAGATTAGATATCAATTTTTTTATGAGAACAAGGATAATCGGATCAAGGATAAAAGGAGCCATGTCGAATTTAGCTTAATCTAATTTTTTTTCTTTTTTTGATACAAAAGACTGCCTCTTGTTTCTTTTTAAACAACGAGGATAATTTTGAAATATTTGTTTTGTCCTAAACATGTCAAATGATTGTGTGTGTCATTAAACAAAAGTGTCATTTTCTTATTCAAAAACAAAAATAACATTGTTTTGTTATAGTGTTTATCAAATTCATACAAACTTGGTTTTTCTATCCTTTATCATTAGTGTCGACACAAAAATGGGTTTTATATAAAATTTCAAAGCGCCGATGAATTTCAAATTACTCCAAGCTTCTCTACTTCTTCTACTTACATTTAGCTGCTGACAACTGTAGAGAATTATTAATATCAATTTTCTTTTTATACTTTAGGAATTTTAAAGATCAATTTTCCAAAAAAAAAAAAATTGAATTATATTCCGCAACATTGTTAACTTGTGAAAAAATTGTTTGTCTACTCCTTGCGCCCTCATTTGAAACAATTCCGTAGCTTTGAATGTTTTGCTGAGCGGCTCGAATTTATGTTGATTGATGCTGGATGTTCCACTTACGTGGTCGCTGTCCGCTGACATCATCTCCTGCAGCGCCCTCATCGAAAGGGCGTTGTCGATGTATAACATGCACATGGCTATGTCGGGTGGAACATCCTGTAAACATTAATTTAATTAACTTCCATGTGACGTAGTTACCTTGTCGGAAACATTTTCGAGGGTGCACATCCGGTTTCCGAAGCCTTCTGTGCAAAGGCAGACTCGTTCTGAGCCAAGCACGCCATCTCGGTTGTGAGAGGCGACACAGGAAAGGCACACGATATCACCCTAAAATAGATTAATCAGATAGAAATTATGATTTTGATAGATTTTGGTACCTTCATAATATATTGGTGGTCCTCATTGAGGTCATGAAGTAAATCGAAATCCATAATTGATAATTATATAGAACTAGAAATCTGCATCCGCTAGAAAACTCAACTTTTCCTTATTTAAAAAAAACTAAGAACAGACAAAACAATCAGTGTGTGAATAACAATGCAGACACCTCAAAAAACTGTTCTAACATCACAGGAAAGGTAGAAAAAACATGTTTTTATAAAGGAAAATTCAACGTTATGAAATGAACTTTACAAAAAATCTAATTAAAAGCTTTAATGTTTAAATGCTACGTTTGGGGTTCAGAAGCATTGAAATGGAATAAAAATACGTCGGGAAAATTCCAAGTATGTTTTTTTTACTTAAACCCCAACGAACAATTAAACCATTATTGAAAATTTGAGTTATGACGGAAGTTTCTGGTTCATGGAAATCAGATAAAAAACGTAGAAGCGACTGTTTTAGTGAGTTATATGCAGATTACAGAGTAGCTAAAAACGTTTAGTATATAAAAAATAGTCATTGAGCTACCAGAAATTTAAAACGCTCAAAATGTTCAGTTTTGTTCTCATCAAAGAATAAGAATGATCCCAGGGATCAGAAATGAAAATACAGAACCATGTAAAAGAATATCTTTTTTGGTTCTGAACTTCTTGAGATCACACAAATCACATGATTCTCCCAAAAAGTGTATGAACATGAGGGGAAAGTACAATTTCCGACAAAAAGATCTATGTGAGAAAGTTCCTCAGAAGTATAATAGATTTCTTAGGGCGCTAAAAACAATGACAAAACTTGTATTATTCAGGAAAAGGCAGCTATATATGTGAGAAAGTTCCTCAGAAGTATAATAGATTTCTTAGGGCGCTAAAAACAATGACAAAACTTGTATTATTCAGGAAAAGGCAGCTATATATGTAAGAAAGTTCCTCAGAAGTATAATAGATTTCTTAGGGCGCTAAAAACAATGACAAAACTTGTATTATTCAGGAAAAGGCAGCTATACTAAAACCAATTTGAAATTCATTATCTTGCTTTACCTGGTAGGTGAAGGACAGGTTGGCAAAAGCAATGAAATAAGAAACATGAATGGATTATGGCAATGCACAATTGGGCTGAAAGAACAGTGAACCTTTCTTTAGGGAATGACTGCAATGTGTAATGTGAATTTCCATAGCAACTGTGAAACAAAGGCACCAATTTCAAAAACATGGGTTTTTCGGTTTATGACGTCGTTAAATTTGCAAACACCCTCAATTGAGAAATAAGCCAAAGCGGCTTTGCAGGGATCACAGAAGGAATGACTCAGGATTAAGCTGTTGACAGCCGAAGCTAAAGGTAAATGCCACCTTCGGATTTACACGGAACGTAATGGAAGGAAAGGCATGAATTGTGTTGTCGCCAAGGCATTATTGCATTTTCTTTGGATTCAATCCAGGCTTCATCAAAACGCAGCGCTTCCACACAAAACGAATGGCAGCCACAATTCTCCCGGCAGGTTTCGGGAGCAAATTGAAAGCCCGACGGGACATGCATAGTTAAACGATGTCGGCTGACACTTTTGACATTCTTGATTCAATTTCCTTTTTCCGTCGAGCGTGAAAAGAATTGTGCAAAGGGCAAGTAGATTCGTGGCTTGATGAGGAAATGTTTACAAAAAAGCACCCAAAAGAGGTGATTTCTAAGCACAGGCGTACTTCCTACGAGGGCAAAGATGGCACACAAAACCAAAATTTTTCAAAAGTACATTTAAAACTAGAGAATAAGAAACCATGCAAAGAAACGCAACATAAGAATTGAAAGTGCCTAAATGCAAAGTCACCGTTTCAACTGTTTTGAGACATGGATGAATCTTGGAACTGACAAATTTCTGAAGGTCGCAAATTTTATTATTATCAAACAGTTGTAGAGGAAATCAAACGCAAAATTCGAAAGAAAAAATAGAACAAAACACCATTTTGGTTTGTCCTTTTTCTTATCGTGTTGTACCACAACACGAATAAAATTCTAAAAAGCAAAGACTTCTACAATTTAACTCTGGAGTGGGAAGTCCATTCAGAAAATTATGACAGAGATCACATTAAGCTAACAAGTTGTTAGAAAACTGAACTATTAATGGAATATTAAAATAAAGACACAGGTGAGAGTTCTTGACGACAGGAAATGTGATTCTTTTGAAAAAAAGCAAAAAATTATAGATAATCAGGATCTTGGTAAACAGTAATACGCATCCGATACTATTAATGAAAGATGCTGTTTTGTTGGACACGATGTTTCCAAAAGACCCGAGGTTGTAAATATTTAAACAAAATGTAACCTGTTTTAGTGTTGTCTTAGAGTGATCCGTTTGGTTGTCCAAAAATTTTCAGTTGCACCTGTCCACCTACGCGGCAAAAGGAGTCTAGACATAATTGCTGGCGCCACATTTAAATGATCACAGGTTCTCAGGTGTACTGTAACCACTGTTTTAACCATAGCCTAATTTTCTGCAAAAATTAAGTTACATGTTTGAATGCATTCCTCTTGCCAAAGGCAAAAGCAGCACGCAAAATACCCAAATTGATCTTATTGCTTACAAAAGGAAACATATAAAAGTTTTTCCAAAGTGAATTTAAGTTCTGCGCAATACGTTCTGCTGGTGAACCTAGAAAGAGAAAAACAAAACTTGGAAATTGACAGATAACTCTTGAAACCATTTAAGGTTCCGCCATTTTTAAACCTTCTAGGTTCACGCAAATGAACTTGAGCTGACAAAAAGTGAAAGACCTTGCAAATGCGGGGTTATTTGAAAGAGCTGGCTGCATGATTAAAGAAGGTGAGAGTGGCTGCATCCACCTCAAGACTCCCTAAACAGCCGCCAGATGGCTCTGCGCAGAGTTTATGGCCATGGCGGGCGGTGGCTATAAAAACAGTGCACTGGTGCAGTGTTTGTGATGTAGGTGATAGTGTTTGAGGACGGCGGCTCTCAGACAGCCGGCTGTCCCTGCGCGGATCCTCTAATTACTACAATTGATTCCCACAACCATGTTCCGCGCTCATTTGACATTCGAAGAAAGTGCTCTCATATTCCTGCCAAGACACTTGTGCAACAAGACACACTTGGTGACGTAACCACGGACACTCTGCTCCAGGTGAAATATAATCTGAGCGAAAGTTGGCAGAGAGATGTCCAGAAATCAAAAGGATCCAAAGTGTAATATGAGTGGATTTAGGCGAGCGACAAGGTAAACAAAAGATTTCAAGAGCGCGGCGCAAAGTTCGACACCCACGTGGTTTGAATTAGGTGCAAGAATCGGGGGATTGATGATTCAACGCTTTGAAGAGCAGACAGAGGGAGGACAATTAAGTGTTTTCGACATGGCGCTTGTCCTTCACAATGACATCGCTGACAAAATACCCGTTTTTAGCCCCCAAGGACTCTTCTTACAAAGAACAACAAATAAGAAAATATTTCAAGAACTAAAAGCGCCCATAGTTAGCTCAACTAATCTTTCTTTTTTAGGATGAACTTTTATATCATACATATGAAGGATTATAATTTGATTTTGCTAAAGAAGTTTTTTTTTTAAAATTTTCACATAGAGGATTAAAGATCGACTAAAATCTAAATGCTTTTGACGCTTTTAAAAATGGGATCCCATTTGCTTTAATTTTTTTAAACATTGTGAAAGTTGCCGCTAAATATGAGCAAATGGCTGAATGGCTTCAAAATAGGTGTTGCAGCTTAAAAATTTAATAAAAAACCTTTTTTCGTTAGAAAATAAAAAATAGAAACCGATAATTTGTATTTGTTGAATAACAAAATTGACATCTTTCTTAGAAATAAAACGGTTTGTTCAATCTCGTATTATAGTAAAGTCGCCCATCCGAATCCTCATTCATCATCGCCCAGATGGGTCCGCCGGGTATGAATTTGCAACAAGTGTGTCAAGTTTTTGCAAGGACGTTCCGGAATGGGGCTATTATTAATCCAAATACTACAGCTTTGAATTATTAAGTTTAAATTGCAATTGAAAAGTCAGAGAAAATCAAGCTCCAGTGAGCAGAGCAAAGAAAATCGAAAGAGTTGGGCTGGATATTCGGCAAACAGTGTCCGAGAATTGGTCTAGCCATTGTTTTTGAGGAACAGAAAAAGCTGTCGCTGATACGAATTGGGAAATCTAAACAATTTGGAAAAAAATGGAAAGCTCACAAGTTTCTAATATAAAAATCTAGTTTTGCTTTTGCATAAAGTCCGGAAAAAAAATATGGTTAGTGTTTCTTTACTGTATTGTTCTTTCTCGCTTTCCGCGTTCAACAAAATCTTATAAGAATGTTACGCATTCATTAAAATGTATTACTTTACATCAGTTTTAAAAAGATACAAAAGTTACACAAATATATACGCAAAAAATTTAAATAAAAGCTATCTTTAAAAATGATTCATCGCTCAAGCAGTTAAAACAATTTTTTCATTTCTGAGTTTTTTTAAAATGTTCTTTGTGAAGAAAGCCCTAGAATGTCCTGGAAATGCTTAATTTGACATAATGTTAAATAATCTGTTTTTCGTAAATCTTTGTGACAAATGTGCTCTAGATGTTCGAAATTCGAATAATTGGCAACTATTTTAAGTTCAACACTATTTAAGAATTTTTTAGAATAGTCTAAACTTCGAACATCTCAATTCTACTGAGAGAGGAAATGCCAATAGGGAAGTGCAATCTGCAATCATTTGTCCCTCGTAAATCCGCGGATATTGCCCAGTAGGTGGAGGGCGCTGTTTTCCAATAAATGAGATGAACGAGGTCAATTCAGCACCACGTCACACACATCTCCTGGAGCACACGGACACTACCCAACCCAAAATAACGCGTCGAGGGGGCGGCAATAGGTCTCTCCGAATGTCTTTTCGGGGTCGCCGACGGGCTATTCATGCCGTCGCCAGTGGTCTCGTGGCGTCATTAGGCTCGATCCAGGGACTATAGCAGAGCCATGGAAACGAGACGGAGCGCTACGGGAGAAGAGGGAAAATAAGCAAATCCTTCGCTAATGTTAGCCGATCTGTAGTATTTCCACACGGAAGGCGATAGAGGAACACCGATTGAGCCCATATTCAGGCAGCCACAAATTTTGATTGATACTCCCCGTTGGAGTCGCGGACTCGTTGTTTTGGAAGCGAACGGACCACGTCAGGCGGCGGAAGGCCAAAACCATGGGAAACACGTGCATAGTTTAAGATAAATTTAGAAAACGCGTGGGTTCCAAGCTAATTTTAGAAATCACACGAGGAAGCAAGTTTTATTCACTACATCAAAGGGCAGGGGTAATTGCTTGACCGCACTAAACACATTTTCCCACTGCATAATTTTAAAGAACGGTTTTAATGTATTAATAACAACAAATAGTATTAAATGCAAAATTGCAATAAAAGGTTTCCGCTTCAAAAAAAATATTTTTTTAAATGGTTTGTTAGAGTGGATTCCAAAATCTAATAACCAAAATTTTATAATTATACGAATTGCTCGCGAAGTTTTTTGAATAAGCAAAAAAATCAATCTCGATAGTTGTTTAGAAAAAAATCAGGAAATGGTTTCCAGTTTGCTGGAAGCGTTCAGTGTGATGGGATTCTCCAACCCGAAGGTCTTCCCAAGAAAACAAAAACAGAATGCAGAAGGCGTCTTCAAAAGTTGCCATTCTCTTGAAAGCAGCCGAGAGCTCTTATTAATTCCAAGGTCCAATGTGAAGCAGAGGTGGCGCGGAACGAATATCGAGGAGAAAGGCCTTTAATCTATGGCCGCGGGTGCATCGGAGGACGTGGGGTTTGAACAAGTAGACCCCGAGTGCGAATATATCCAGGCGGGCGCTAATCGGACGCGATTCGATGCCCAAGCGCAGCCATCATTTCCATAGCTAAAAAGTGGTTGAAAAACAAAGCTGTCGCCTATTTTGAGCACAGTGCGGGTGGAGTACGATTGCTTGCTGGTTTCCAGTGTAAATTAATCAAAGGAGCCATGGGAACGGCCCTGAATTCCCAGGGTGGAAGTGGGCTCTGCGGGCTCTGCGGGATCGACGAGGCGGCAGAATCTTCCAGGTGAGGGCTTGCTTTGAAAAGAAAAGGGACAACAAACCGCTGCCGCCGACGGGTGCAAATCCCATTAGGGACACTTCGCGTGGCATCCGTTTTGATGGCCGTCGCGCGGATTCAAGCCCGCCCGGACGTCACACTTCCGCGTACTTAGTCACTCAATAGTCTGCACGTTTTTTGTTCTTTCTGCTTAACATTTGCAAAACTAATTGAAAAATAAAAAATTATAAATTTCTAAAATTTTAATTTTTTATAATTTGTTTTGTAGCTCATTTTTATTCCGTTTTAGAATATCAGTCTAAAAATGTTGGATTTTTTAACTTATTGCTGAAGTTTTTGTCTTTAATAAGGTGTTGTAAGTTTACCTTTATTTTAAAACTGAAAATTAGCTTGTTGAACGGTTGCTTTAAAATGTTTTTAAATTACGTTATAAGCATATAAAAAACAGCCGAATTTCGCAAAATTTCACTATAATGTCCTGGCAATAAATGAAAATAGTGAAATAACTTTGGTGTGGCATAAGTGCATTCCAATACCCTTTCCTTCATTATTTTCTGAACTTTGTGTATCAAAAACCATAGATTACAATAAAAACAAAGAATTGTACTTTATCGGATTCTAATTATAAGCATGTAGCTTTTTTAGGTCGATTGCACAAACATCTTTTCATTTAGACTTCTAAAAGGATTTTCAAGAAATGAAGGGGCTTAAAACTTTAGCTCGAATTGGAAGAAATGAAAAATCATTAAATTGCAAAAAGTTTTTGTAAAATTTTGCAAAGATATTTGTAAAAGGAACGGGCACCTTCAGCGGTCAACTTTTAACTTAATTAAGAAACCGCATGACGGATGAACGCACATGTCCGGTCGTTTTTCAGCCATAAAATTTCTATAATTGCTGCTTCGTTAAATTTTAATTGTTTCAGGGGCTCTAAAATTGGATCAACTCTGCAGCGCGCGAGGAGATTCGTCAGTGGATTCCAAGAGTAATTAAAGATAAATTGAAAGGGTGCAAAAAAAGAAAGAAAAACCAGCAGACGCCAAAGAAGATTTGTCTGGGAATTATTGCTCATATATGAAATTAACACTGATCGAAGTAAGCTCCGCTGCAAAAACATCCCGGAAAACAAAATAATCACAGCCTGCATTTTCAGATTATAGCTGTCAGTAGCTTTACGTATTTCTGTTCAAAGATATCTCGTACTTCAAAGGTATATTTCAAACTTTTATTAAATAAAACGTTTTGATTCTGAGAATAAATGAGGTAAAAAGAACGTTTCTTTGAAATTCAGAATTTTTTTTATCGATTAAACTAAACAAGGGAAATATACTATATGCTGTTGCAGGAGTCGCGCACAAGCGAAAATTAACCCTTTTGATACATAAAAACTGTGTTTAAGCTTAGGAGTTTTAGTTTCGTAAGATTGCTCGAAAGTGTGTTTATCTTTAAAAAACAAGATTACCGGTAACATTAAGCTTATCCTGTTTAGCCGGATTTTCTCCTGAGTCATTTGGTGAGCAAAACACGCGCTCAAAACAGTAAATTTGAAACTTCGCATTGAAAAGTTCAAGTGAAATTTTTCAGCGTTACGAAGCAGTTAAAGTTTTTTTTCGGTAAAATTAAGTAAAATGTTGTTAAAGAATACACAACAAATAGAATAGCAAATACAACATTCACAAAATTTTAAAAAATTTAAATTAAAGACCAAGAAGAGGGTGTTGAAATCCTACAGATTATTGGTTTTACAAGAAGAAATGCAATTTTAAAATTGTGGTTAGAAGCGATCTCCGATCAAATGAAAAGGAAATTAAATGAAACTGTTTAAAAAACTGAAATGAAACTGGAGTTTAAAAAAAATGAAATGAAACTGAAGTTTAAATTGTAGTTTTCTAACGGATGAATGGACACTTTTTTTAAATATAAATTTTGGTCTATTTATTTTGAAGTATTCCATAAGATTATCATAGCTTTCACCCACCGTCCGGAGAAAGGAGACGTCGTCCTGTTCTCCTCCTCCCGTCTCTTCCTTGTCCGCCATTTCGTCCTATCGCATGCCTGAAAGATGTCATTCATTCCCTGAATTTGAATGTTCGCGCCGGAACTTACAAACTGCTACCACCTGGGACCACGTGGTAGCAGTTTGTAAGTTCCGGCGCGAACGTTACGAGGATATTAGTCCGCCGGGCTTTGAAGAGAAATGTTTATGAGGTGGGGAACACGGTTGATGAATAGTTTGCGTGGAACTGTGGGGATGTTGGTGTTTGTGGATGACAGCCGCCCGGACAGTGATCGGTAGCTGTCCGGACGGCGTCATTCCGCCGGGCGTCAATAACCTGCGTAATATTCCCTGAGGCGATTTGTTGAATAATTAAAGAACACGCACCATTTCAGATTGCACTATTCAGAAACGGATAAAGAAAGATAAAAATAAAATTCGGTTATGAAAAGAGCAAGGGAGAATGACGTAAATGGTCCTAAAAATGAAACACTGCTCGATGACTTTAATCTTTGGCTCTTATCGGATATTTAATGGAATGGAAAGGTTTACCTAATAAACAAAGATTTTTATAAGATTGTTACAAGGGCAGTTTAACTTGAGAACCCAAATTAAATTAAAGCTCATGAAACTGTAATAATTACATGAGCTTGAATTTTTGTAACTTTTGTACAATTTGTTTTCGTAATTTGTTGTTGTGAAAAATACGTTTTATTCACTGCAACGATTTCCAAATTAACATTAAGAAAAAATGTTTACATTGAGTGATTCCAAACATGTACGTTTTAAAAGAAAAACAAATTTTTAAAGCAATTTTTAAGCACAGAAACGGATTTGCTATTTTTTAATCCATGGGAAGTAAGGTTTTTGTTAAATTGAAAACATTGTTTTGACAACGTTTTCTTCAAAAATAACAGTTTCCTCATTTGAAAACGACAAATGAACCCTTTTCAGGAAATAAATAGGCGTGACGGAAAAAGTTCAACAAATAGAATTTGTAAACAAAAGTGCTTGAAAACCACAAAACGTGACAATGCTTTCTTCGGATACCAAAGAAATGTAAAAAGGATAATAAAGGTTTTGTGCAAAACGAGCAAAAGTTGTACTTTATCCGTTCGCATGAAATTAATCGGGACACGTCAAATGCCACATTTGCAGCACCACAAACTCGACGAAATGCGTGAAATTAATTTGATGCCAAGCACAACAACGTAGATTAATTTTTGACGGGTGATTGAGAAATGGTGCAAAAGTGCTTTGGATATAACATGCTTTCATCCGATTTAAAACCTCTTAAAAGGGGTTTTTGCAATAATGAAAACTGAAAAAATAGTATGTCTGCAAACGTGAAAGTATGTTTTTAGAATTAACTGGTGTTTAAAAAATATGGCAGAGAAATAGCACTGCTTTAGTTCGAGGTTTTTAGATCGAGGTTTCTGAATTCCACGTTAAGTTTATTTTAGTTTTTTTTTTAATTTCAAGTTCAAACGGTTTAGTTGCTTGCGTATTGTCCACAGTGCTTAAAAACGTAGTTTAGAACAGCAATGTAATTTTGAGAAAACATTTTTTTTGAGAATGAAGTTCAGGATTTTTCAATTTTTTCAGGATTTCATTTTTTAATACGATCATTGAGTGGTTTTTAATACGAAGTTTTGATCATTTTGTGAATGGTAGAACAATATAATGCGCAAGTCTTTGATTTATAGGGCAAAACAACTTTATATTCTTCTGAAAATTTAAAAAAATTTCAAAGAAACTTCTGCAAAAACGTTTTGAAACTTTGTTCTTTCTTGAAGTTTGTAGACATGGCGGAAGTTGATGAAAGTCTGCAACTGTCACTTAGTTTAAAGTGATTCAATCAACATCTACAAACACTTCTAGAAAAAGATGATATTTTAAAATTTTAGAGATTTTATTGAAACTTGTGAATTTTCGTAGTGCTTAAAAAAAGAACGTGTTCGTCAAAAACCGATCGCCGAACGCGGTTTGTATAGGCGGTCAGTGGCTTGCCAACAACTGTCGCGGTGCAACTGGAACCCACCCTGCGTGTCTGCCCTCAGTCGCTGCCGGCGGCGGTGCACGCTCGCGTCGTTCGCGCTGTAATATCGTGATCCGATGAATAAAGAAGCAGTTGGCCAGCTGTCAGAGCAAACACAACTTGGCATATCGATTGAAATATCACCCTACTAGTAACAGAGAGAGAAAGAGTTTGGGTGGAGTAGGGTGAGAATGGGGGGAGAACGGAATTCTCTGGGTGTGGTCATGGATACGGACACATCAAAAGCTGGTGAGACCGTTAATAATGGAAAACAAGGTGGAAAACACGAATAATAGAATTTCTGGCAAACAGGATTTGTAACTTGAGAAAGAGGACGCCGGAAAATCTGTACGAACACTGGATTCCGCCTATGGTAATGAAAAGGGAAAATAGCTACCAACATATCAGTTTTTTGACATTACTTACCTAACATAATAATTGTTCGGTTTCTTTTTTGCTCGAATGTCAATCAACTGAGGATCAGTGGGATAATGCGGAAACTCATCATTTTTTAATCGTTTTTCAAAAGTTGAGTAATTGGAAAAAGGGAAATAAACTCTACCCGAAAAGGTTTTAATCGGTTCAGTTGTTTAAAAAAAGTAAAAATGTGTTGGAACTCTCTAAAAGTTGGTGCTGGATACGGTAGATTATCATTCGTTTTCAAAGGTTTAAAAAGACCATAGTGTCTCTAAATGAGTTTCGCAATCATTAATTTTAAGTATGAAAAAACGAGACTCTGCTTTCAAATTAGAAAATGTTCGAAGCAGTATCCAAAACTGTTAAAAAATTCCAAAAATCTACAAAATTTAAAGGGACCATCGGCCTCCTTTTAAAAGTGAAAATGACCAATATGCTAATTCACTTATTTCAATTAAGCTATTTTTCGAACACCGCTCCAAGCAACGGTTTTGCACAAAATGGCTGATTAGCAGAGGATTAAAAGCGCATTTTAAAATAAAGCCGATCCGTTTAAACAACTGAAATTGGGAAAAGGTACAAAAGTAAAACTAAAACTAAAAAAGCAATCGGTATTTCTTTTTTACGGAATGTAGTAATTTCTACGTTCAAATCTTGAGAACACTCGTTGTTTCATTTAAAGTATGACAAAATAATTTCAGTATTATTCATTTTCTTGGGTAGAAACCATATTTTATTAATTTTCAAACTGATGTTACTTTAAAAGTAGAATTAAGCTTTATTCAAATCTTTTAAAACGTGAAACCAAGTTTCATATGCCAAGTTATATATGATACCAAGTTTCATAAGATTTCTTTCAGTCAAAACAGTTTTTTGAGACGGAGAACAAACAGAATGCGTAGATTGAGATCAAAGATTTACGCGCCCTGAGTAGAATGCCGGGTGCCTCAAGGCGTGAGAACGACAAACAAACTTCCCCCAATCAGGGTCAATTTGTTGACTTTTTCGGGTACTCCCAGTCGCACTTTAGCCGCCGATTGTCATAAAGGGGGGATTGTTTCTCGAAAAAGGTAAGCTTGCAATTTGTGCTGCAGCCAGCCGTCAGTGACGAATTTCCAGGCTTGTAATACTAGTTTCGCAAGTGGAGGCACGTGGCAAAGCCTAACCACGTCGTATTGGATATGTCAGCGGGAGGAAAAATTGGATGACCCAGGTTGTATAGCTGTAGTCCGATTTCAAAGAACCTGATACAACTACAAATTAGACTACAAAGCTAAATCAAGCTTCAGCGGACGCTTCGGCTGAACATTTGATTTTGCCGCAAAAATGAAGTGTTAAAATAATCATCGTTCATGATAAGTTTTCATCTCTTAAGCATAGCGGAAATCGGGAAAAACCTAAGGTGTATTTTTCATTGAATTTCAAAAGCATAGATTTATAACATGATTTTATGAATAGTTGAGAGGCCTTGCACTTAATTTTTGCCACAAAAATTTAAAAAAAAAATTTTTTCATGTTTCACAAAAATAGATATTTTTATTTTTTAAATTCATCTGAAACCTGCTTTAAAAATCGCAAGTGTTTGCATGTATGAAGATCTCAGAAGTATAATTTTTATATTGCAAAACGGTTCTCATGTTGTTTCTGTTTTTTGCATGTGTTGTATGATTTTTGTTCCCCGACGACATACGTCAGAGAGTCGGATTTCTCATTTTTAACAGTTTGGTTTTTAGTAACTAGAAATTTAGAAAACTGCCTTTTGCAAGTACCTTTTTGCGAAAAAGCAAATAATATAAATTTACATACGGCGGTTTTCTACTGTTAAGTTTTTTTTTTAAATTCAAGATTTCCTTTCGTATTTTGTCTAATCGCGGAAATTACATAGTCTATACAAAACGACGACATTGGAAATACATGAAAACTGAAGAGATGCATCTAATAAAAAAAGGCTCACTAAAATTTCCTCACTAAAAGTTCGTTACTAAAACACGCACGAAACAGTGTTTGAAATATTTAAAAATTCATTAAATTCCAATGGAGTAAGAATCGGCCAGACACTTGTTGTCACTTTTTGCATGGTCTACAAGAGTAACTGCGACAGCTGTGTTTTTACCGCTGTTTGCAAAGGTTCAGAGAGTAATGGGCAACAGATGCGGGTGGCGGCTTCCGGTACGAAGGTATTCGCTGGCTTCGAAAAATGAGCTAGCGGCCGTCGAGTGTAAAATGCATCATACCCCGGCCCCCCGGATGGACTCTGCGGATAAAAAATGAGAATGGCGCGTTCTTTCTAGAAGAGGTATTTTAAAGTGCATTTTTTCAAGTTCCCCCCAACAAAACATTTCCAGGTCTCCAGTGTGAAAGTGGAAAACAATTGAAAACAGCTGTCGGTTGTTGTCATCCACTTGACCGGAAGCTGGGGGATTTTTCCGGAAAAAACAAGGGATGGTAGGGATATAATAAGCTTTGGGCCAAAAGTGCGAGAGATTTGATACGCTGCGGGAAGTCAAACAACGCTGTGTGACAGACGACTGTCGCGGATAAATAGCGCCAAAGACCCCACTTTACGCGTCTCTAGTAGCCGAGAGAACCGTTTGACGGGAAAACAAAAAAGCTGTGAAAGGTAAATTGAGACTGTCTAGGGTTTTTTTCAGTCTATTGGTACTCGAGATATGTATAATATAAAAAAATCATACAATTGTGTTTGGATCTCGAAGCGATTGCATACACTTTTTAATGACTTTTATGAATCAAAAAGATTTTACTGTGGGTAATATTAGAGATATGCTGTTTCAGAAAGTGATGTATAAAACAAATTTTTATGCGTATAAAACAAATGCGAGAATTTTTATTTTTTGTATATGCTGTTAAAAACCTTTTTGGTTTGATCCCAAAAAGCCTTCCTTCTCACACTATATTCTTATTTTATTCTCTGTATACAAAAGGCAGACTGATTCAAATTACCGTCGGCGAAAAGCAAACTAAATATATAAATGTATTTCGAATATCATTCTTCAGGCAAAAATACAAAATAATTTTTATGTTTCAACTCAATAACTTCAAGGTTCATAATTGCTTTATTTTAGTACAGATTTATGCAACACCGTTTAATAGCTTATCTTTCATATTTTCAGAATCAAGACATATCACGGCGTTGTTCCGGATACAGAATCGAAAACTTCCTGGTAATTTTTGTGAAGGATAAAAAAAATATATTTTAGCTGCCACTTCCCAAAGAAGACGAATATTCATACAATTATAATAACTACTTTGTTTTTACAACGGATGCTACAATATAACCCGTTATATAGGGCAATGGGAAGTCACCTGCAGATGTTCAACGGTTTCAGAAAAAAAGTTTTAAACATCTACTGTTTTCCAGACAAAATGCAATGAGCAGCAATCATTTGAGATAGCTTCTGGAGAGATATCTTGTTTTCTGGGAACTACCTCAAACAGCAGTGGAAAAGTATCAAACGATAGTTTCTATGATCGTAAACAGTAAACGTAGCCGAAAAAAATCATTTTCTATTATTTCATTACCACAAAAAATCGAATTGTTTAGGCCACTGCAGTGGACAGTTCTGTTACGTTCGTAAAACGACAAAGAGATATCTTCTAGGGAAAGGTCTCACTTCACATATTTATTACGATAAAGGGTGTATTTCATTGGCTGAAGAAGGACCATATATAATACAAGTAAGGTTATGTGCTATTAAGTTTTCACTTTTGTTAATAATTTTACTCCAATTATATTTTTTCTTTTTTCTTTTCACACTTTGCAACAATAAATTACTTATAAAACAATAAACAACAATAAATTAATAAATTACCCACGCTTTCTTTTCAGAGCGGCACTTATCACCATATGAGTACTATATGGTACGTCTGCAGTCAACCAATTGTAATATTAACATAACATAGGCAATTCTATTAGCAGAAGAAGTAAGATAAAGATGTGAAATTATGTAATTCTTAAGGAAATTCGACGACCGACCACACCTGTTCCTGAAACAATGACGAAAATGACAACGGTCCAACGATGGAACTGTTTGATGCTTTCAGTTGTGATATTGTTTACTTTATAAAACGATTCCATTTTGTTAAGTTGAACGTAAATTTTTAAAACAAAAATAGCTGACTTTTTTCAAAAATTTGATTCTGAAATTCATGTTTTTACAATGAAAGATTTTTAATATATTTACCTTAAGGAATAAGTTATTTTTGAAAAAGCATGAAACGATTCTCCTTGAAGTAGCACTGATTCTACGATACCAAATAATGTATAATCGTGTTTACTGTTCAATTTACTTCAACATACAGGATTATGCGGCAAATGAGATTTGATCTCTATGAAGTAAAACAACTGATTATCAATTTTCATCTGTCGACAAATGAAAAGTCATTTACAATTCATCAAGTAATTTATTGTTGCCCGGGTATTGCAATTCAATTGTCATGTTTGTACTTCTAATAATGCTGCTTCTTAAATTTCCCAACGGACTTGCAGTTAACTGTTACAAAAACACAAATTATGTTGGCAAGTGAGTTAGTGGATTTTCGTGGTTAGTTTTGTTCTGCAGCATTAACTCCACCTGCAACAGCGATTTCTGCATCTGGGGAAATATGATGAAACTTTCAGCAAAAGAGGAATTTCAGGTTAGAGAAGTTTTAAAATAAAAAATCTTTTCAGGATTGTCATGTCGATCCCAATAATCCGACGGTCGGTTGTTTGTTAGACTTAAATGATAACGTGGTTTGTTACTGCAAGTAAGTAAAAAATGGTATTCAAGAATTACGAATTCTCTTTTAATTAAAGTTTTGAAAGAATCCTTTTAGCGAAGATTTTTGCAATACAAAGGACTCTTACGATAAATTGTCTATTACATCCAATTATTGAGTGTTCTAGTTACATCAATGACTTTTCAATGCCTTGCAAAGGAAATATTTGTATTCATCGGTATTCGACCACGTCCACGATTAAGTTTGTGTTATTTCAGATTCAAGAATGGAGACCGTTTTCGTCGATGTGGAGTTAGACCAACCGAAAATAATCTTGTAAATTGAGTGGACCAATAAAAACAATATTTTTAGTTACCACTTCCTAAAGAAGATGAAACACCTTATTTTTACTCTAATGACTTTGTTTTTTACAACGGCTGCTACAATATCACAAGTTATGCAGGACAGTGGGAAGTTTTCTGCAGATGCTCAACGGTTGGAGAAAAACCTGAAAAAAATTACTTTTTCCAGACAAATTGCAACGAACAACAGCCATTTCCATTAGCCACAGGAAATATATCTTGTTTTATGGGAACTGCTAATAATCACACAGAAAAACTGACAAATGAAAACTTCTATCAAGGTGAAATCTAATATTTTTTGAAACGTTTTCTTTAACCATTTTAGCACAAAACAGTAACAAAAACTGTTTAGGTCAGTGCCGTGGGCAGTTTTGTTATGTTAGGAAAACCACAACAATTGGCGGTAAAACAATGAACGAAACCTCCAGCAATTATCTAAACGACTATTTTTCATACATTGATTATACTAAAGGATGTATTTCAGCACATGAAACAGGACCATATGAAATACAAGTAATGAATTTTTTCCTCTCTAACTCTTTCCTCTAAATTATTCTCTGAAACTTTTAATCACTTTACTTAACTTGAGTTAAATTGTTTTATTTGGGAAAAGATTTTCAGAGCGGAACATACCACCATTTAAATTCTATATGGTACGTATGTCAAACGAATAATTGTAACGTTAATGTAACCTCGGCAATTCAATTTGCAGAAGAAGTGAGGAAATACTTTTAAAAAACTTTTAGTTTTTTCTAGGAAAGAAGACGACCGACAACTCCACTTCCTGAATTAACTACGCGAAGTTCAATTCCTGAAAACTTGAATTTTTTACTCATTGCGTTGGCTTGGACGCCTTTATATTTTTGTTTAATCATATAATCTCTCCCTTTTTGTTTGATCATATAATCTCACGTTTTTTTTAAATAAATATTTAAAATAAATCATTGTCATTGAAAAAAACAACTTTTTCACCTAAACGAAAAATGAACAACTGCTCCTGAATATACGACAAACATTACAAACATAGACTTTTCCTAGCTGAAAAACTATTTGAAAAAAATTTGGGAAACATAGTTTTTTATTACAATAATGATAAAAGCTTTGAAAAATTTTGAAAAAAAAAACATGAAATTCATTTCTTTCAAGTGACACTACTGACTCAACCACAATTTAAAAAAATGAGAAAATGATGGTATTTTCTTTTACAATTATCATTTAGACTTTTTTAAATAAACTTTATTTAATAATCCCGGAAAAAACACTAGACCTCATTTATTTATTTTCATCTGTCACGTAGTTGCAATTGAATTCCAATATAATTGTTTTGTTACCGTAATCTTTTGCAAAGCCTAAAATATCATCATTACTAGCATTGGAATTTATACAATTGGCAGAAGAAGTAACGACAACTTTGAACCTTACAGTTTGTTTAGAAAAAAAACGAAGACCCACTGCATTTTATAAACGTTTCAGATAAATTTTGATTTAACATTTGAAAACAATTTAATTGTTTCTAGCCAATTTTCCCCAAACTAACAACAACCAAATTAAAAATTGTTTATTTTTTGTTTTTATTTCTAACTGGGCAGAACTAATCAAAAAACACTCAAACGGTGTTTCAAACATTATTGGGGGAATACGTTTCTTTGAACCAGACTGCTCCATTTCTCATAAGACTGCTCCATTTCTCATAAATATGAGCCGCAGCTGTAGTTTCAAAGCGAGCGCACATGCATCGCCTGCTAGTCATTGGGATTTTTATTCCTGAAATTTCCGCAATTCTTTGTCACGAGCAATTGGAAATTTCCGGTGAATACTCAGAGTAAGTTTTTCTATTAAGCTAAAGTAAGTTTCTATGATTTTACAATTACATGTTAAAAACAATAAAAATTTGGAACAATTAAAATCTTTGAACAAAGTTATTTTCCATAAAGCAAATAAAAACAATTGTCTTTTTAGCAACGGTAACACGACATGTCAAAGTGATTTTTGTGTTTGGCGTGAAGATATTACGTCAATATATGACAGCGCACGTGTGATATTGCAGGTAATGCATTGAAGTGAAATTGTTTCTTTTGCAGACATGTCACATTGATCCGAATATTCCTCCAATTGGATGTTTTTCCGACAGTAACGATAACCTTATCTGCTACTGCAAGTGTGTCTTAAATATTCGCAAGAGTAGAAGTTTTTTAACAGTTTATTTCACTAAAACAATCCAGAGATTTTTTTAATAAAAAAAATAATAGTCAAATACAAAAGGTTTTTGGACGCGTCTGGTTTTTGTGCTTATTAAACGTTAAAACAGTTATTCCATCCGGCTGAGCTGAAAACATGCTGTATTAAAGTCAGAAACCGAAAAGATTTAGTAAATGGTATCGATTAATAAAATATTAACTGACAACCTGTTGTCAAACAGTATTCACCGATTTTGGTCTCGAATTTTAATCAACTTAGTTCAAATCAGTATTTATTTAAGTGTTTGAATGTTCGGTAGAAAAAAAGCAATTAAAAAGAAAAAAAGTTTATGAGAAAACATGCAAATTATGAAGTCAACTAAAACAACCGATGGGGATTATTGTATTTTTCTTAATTGTCAATTTCAGCTCCAATTTCTGCAACACTGCTGATTTAGTGAACAACCTACATATAGAAGATTTGCAAAATATAGAACGTTTCGATTTCAAAGGGAGCTTTCTCATAAAATGTAAAGCAAACATGTGCATATACCGATACCCTGAGCACAGCTTTGTAAATTGATTTTTAGGTTCTGTTGCAAAAGAATTTTAGGATTCGAGATTAAAAATTCTTATGTGCGCAAACACAGCGGAAAACATTCCGGTAGAGCCAAACCAAACTTTAAAAATAATTTCACATTGTAGCTGCCATTTTCTAAAATAGGAGAACTGGCAACAAAAAATGTATATGATTTTGTCTTTTACGAAGGCTGTTATAATGTTACTGAGTATCCAGGACTATGGAAGATCTATTGTAGATGTTCAACGGTTTGGATAATTTAATTTTTTTTAAATTGGTAAGTCCCTTTGTAACGAAAATCAACCGTTTGAAATAGTTAATGGGGACGTCGAGTGTGTTGAAGGAGAACAACAAATAAACATTGTGGAAGAAGAGACAAGCATCAGCAACAATACAGGTATGAAAAAATTAAACAGTTTTAGTTGTGTTAGCAATGTGTCATGGACAGTTTTGTTACGTACGAATTACGACGAAATATGGAGAAGGAGAATCGAATGACAAAGTTTATGTCACAGGTTGCATCTCCGCAAAAGAGGCAGGTCCTTATGTGCTTCAGGTATGAAAATAATCCTGTTTATTACAATATTTAATTTTCCTTTTGCCTTTTTTTACTTTTTGTGATATATAAATTTTTAGAGTGGAACATATCATCACTTGGCCTCTGTGTGGCACGTCTGCCGGTCAACCAACTGCAACGAAAACATACTGGCAATTAAAACTGCGAAAGAAGTAAAAAATAATCTTAAAATTTTTTTAAAAATAATCTCTTTAGGAACCGCTCCAAACAACAACCACTCCTCCGGCTGAACTAACCACAAAAAGCCCCGCGTGTAAAAAAAACTATATGTTTAGTTTTGCGTTGCTTTTCCTTTTTGTGGTTAAATATAAATTACCCATTGTAAAGACACGAATTTGTTTTATGTTGAATTGTGCAGTTATTGAATAGATTTCCACTAACACAATTTACATCGTCTTTTTTTATCACAAAGTGTCAGTTTGAAGTATTTGCAAAACTTATTTTTAGACTGAGCGCTAGTTCTGATAAATATAAGCGCATTCTGCAGTTGCTAATCGGGCGCACATGCGTAGCCTATTTACTAGTCACAGTAATTTTAAATTCCTAATTTTTTTTTTCAATTACGTGTCATAATCAATTAAAAATTGCGAGTGCAATCACAAAGATTTTTTTCTGTAGAGCAAAATGAAGTTTCCATGTTTTACACATGTTATAAACAAAAGTTGTGAGACTATAAACATTTGAATCATTGTATTTGATACCAATATGTTATTTCAGTAGTGATTAGTAAAACAACTGTAAAATCAATATAGTATCGGCAATTAAAAATGCACAAAAAGTAAAGCAAATCTTAAAATATCAATTTAGTTGTTCTAACAATACTTTTACGCAAATTAGCAATGTACAAATTTATACTTGTTCATTTTTGTATATATTTTACTGTTTCTTTAGGAAACACGAAGACCCACAACAACTTAAATTTCTTAAAGATATAATTTTTTTAAGATAAATTTCTTAAAGTTGTTTTCAAATATCTATTCTGCCCAATCTAACAATAGACAAATTTAAAAATGCAAATTTTTGTATATATTTCTAAATAAGCAGAACTTATCAAACACCACTCAAGCGGTGTTTCCAAAGTTATTTGGGGAACAAGTTTCTTTGAACTTCAGACTGCGCGCAATTCTCATGAATACGAGCGACAATTCGCAGCTGTAGTAGCAAATCGAGCGTACATGCGTGGCCTACTAGTCAGTGTCCTTTTTATTCCGAAAATTTCTACAATCATTTGTCATATGCAATTAAAAATGCAATTACATTGTAAGTTTTTTCTTAATTTCAAAGGTAATTTTTTTGCTATTAAATTACATTTTAAAATAATTAAAAGTTGCGAATCTATGAACAAAGTGAGTTTCCGTTTAGGTAAACTAATGATTTTTTCAGCACTGGTAACACCACTTGTCAAAGTGATTTTTGTGTTTTTCACCAATATGTTACGTCAAGGATAACCAGCGGAATGGCGATGTTGCAGGTAATGCAATGAAATGAAATGGTTTCATTTGTAGACATGTCACGTTGATCCGAATATTCCACCAATCGGATGTTTTATCGACAGTGACGATAACGTTATTTGCTACTGCAAGTGAGTTTACCATATTCGCAAGAGTTGAATTACTTTTATGGTTTCCTTCACAGAAACATAAAAAAGTAGTTTATGCTATTGGTTTGTGAGTTGAAAAATTAATCTTTAACATGAAACTCATTTGCAAACAAAGTTTTTCTGGGCCTAAAGTTTCTTCTGGGCCTAACGCGAATTGCTTTGCATGGATTACGCTGGCGTCACCGAACTTAAAAATTGTCAAAATTAAATTATTGATTTGAAATCCCCGTTTATTTTTTTCGACGCAAATGCAAGCATGTTTCAAATAGTAAATTTTGTATGTCATATGTAGAACGTAATATGAGAAACAAAGCGATAAGATTTAAAGTCAACTAAAACAACTCTCAAGAACTTTTTCTTTTGGATTCACTGTTAATTTCAGTACTGATTTCTACAACACTGTTGATTTTATGAACAACGTTCCTATTGAAGATTTGCAAAATATAGAATGTTTCGCTTTAGTTGGAAGCATCCTCAAGAAATGTAAAGCAAACATGTGCGTCTATCGATACCCCGAGTACGCCTTTGTAAATATATTGTTGCGTTCTGTTAAAAAGGAAATTTAGGAATCGAAAAGGCTGCCAATTTATCAAGAATTTGAATACAAAAATGAAAAATTTGTTTTTTACGATGGCTGCTGTAACGTTACCTCTCCAGGAGAATGGAAGATCTACTGTAGATGCTCAACGGTTTGATTAATCAAACATCAACAATTGTTTTTCAGCCCCTGTGTAACAAAAACCAACCGTTTGAAATAGTTAATGGAGACGTCGAGTGTTTTGTAGGGGAAGAAGGAATAAATGCAGAAGAGGAGACCAGCATTTGCAACAATACGGGTTTGAATAACAAAATTAACCAATGTTGGTTGTGTTAGAGCTATGTCATGGACAGTTTTGTTATTTAAGAAGTACTACGACAACAGACGGATTGATTAGCAAACAGCAAGTCAGAGGTTGTATATCGGCGCAAGAGGCAGGTCCTTATGTGCTTCAGGTAAGGATACAATATATAATGTCGTTTATTATATTTTTTTCACTTTTCGTTTTTGTTATTTTTTGTATTTGTAATGCCTTCTTAGAGTGGCACTTAGCATCACTTATCTTCCGTGTGGCACGTCTGCCGTTCACCCAATTGCAATGAAAACATACCGTTGGCAATTAAAACTGCAAATGAAGTAAGGTTTAATATTGTACGCTTTTATAGACATCTCTTAAGGAACGCCTCCAAACAACAACAACTCCTCCGGTTGAATTGACCACAAGAAACATAGTCCGCAAAAGGAATCTATCTTTCATTTTTGTTGTTGTTTTCTTATGTATTATTAAATAATAATTCACCAAGATAAAGACAAATACGTCTTCTTCATTCAATCCTTTTTACAGTGATTTTCAATTCGCACAATTTGCAGATTTATCTTCATCAGCAAATGTCAGCTCCGGCAGAAGGTCAGTTTGTTCTCCCTTTTTTGTGGGAACACTCACTTGCAGTAGCAAAGTCAGTATTTTCTCACGTTGCCTAACTTCCTAAAGGATAGGTTCTAGTTAAACTAGGTTGACATATGTTGATCAGTAGGGGAATGTTTTCTAGAAGAACGAGGCCTCTTCCAAAGCGATCCTATTCCTGAGAGTTCATTGTGTTTCGCTCAGTCGCAGATTCGTACTCAGGCTACTACACCTTCGACATCATGATCGATTGCCCGAGAACCCTTTTTTTCCTTATTTTTTTTCTTTGGTCGTTCTAGTCCTATGTTGTGCTGACTCCGTTCACCTCTCTTATTTCACGTCTTAGATCAAACGCCATGCATCCACTTGCTGGCTTTATTTCTAAACCGCTTTGCACTCCCTCTTGGGGGAAACTCGACGGGCAGCATTTGGGGGGGCAAGGTACTAGGAGGGTCTAAGAGCGAGCCGCTCTTTCAATTAGGGCTTGCGGCGAAATGTTTCTTTGGACTTCAGACTGTGCGCCAATTCTCATAAATATAGGAGGCAATTCGTAGCTGTCGCAGCAAATCGAGCGTACATGCGTCGCCTACTAGTCATAGTCTTTTTTATTCCTGAAATTTTCGCAATTACTTGTCATAAGCACTTAGAATATGCTGGTGTAAACACAATGTGAGTTTTCTTTTTCTTTTTAAAAGGTGCGAGTATAAGAACAGAGTTAGTTTCCGTGTAGGAAACCCATTTTTCAGCAACGGTAACTCAACTTGTCAAAGTGATTTTTGTATTTTGTACCAATATGTTACCTCAACAATAGTTAGTGGCGCAACAGCAACATTACAGGTATTACGGTTAATTAAAATTGTTGCATTTGCAGACATGTTACGTTGATCCGAATATTCCGCCAATTGGATGTTTTCTCGACAGTAACGATTACTTTGTTTGTTACTGCAAGTGAGTTTAGTATAGTCGCAAGAGTTACTGTTTCTTTAACAAAAGAATCCAGACATTATTTTTTAATTATTTTTTAAGAAGTTTGATAAAAAGTTTGTGTATCCCTTTGAATTATGAGTATAAATAGAAACAGTTATCCTGGCACCTGGCGCCGTTGAAAAAAAGCCAAAAGTCACTTCCGAAGGAAATGAGCTTTTCGTTTTCTTGGTAATATGAAAACATTACAATTCTGATTTTCTTTTTTTGTATCAAACATTAGCTGGCATCAAAACAATATTGACTGATAAGACAAGAAATCCGGGTTACCTAGCTGACCCTAGTTGTATGCATACATTTCAGAACAATGATTTTACAATTTTTTGTGTTTGCTGAAACCTTAGGTAAAGCTGAATAAGCCTATGTTCGGTGAATTTACAATTTGCCAATGTTTACGGATGTTGCCAGTTTTCAATCTTACAAACCAAAATGAGGAAAAATTCATTGTGATTATTTTCGAATTCTCTCTAAAATTTGAAAGGAAGTGGTAAAAAAAGATGTAACATTATGAAATCCGCGAAAACCGTACTATTTGTTTATTCTTAATTTTAGCACCAATTTCTGCAACACTGCTGAGTTTATGAACACTGCCTCTATTGAAGAATTGCAAAATATAGAATGTTACAACTTTGTTGGAAGCATCCTCAAGAAATGTAAAGCAAATATGTGCACCTACCGATACCCCGAGAGCGGATTTGTAAATAGAATGTAATTTTTTACTGGAACCGTAATTTAGGATTCGAATTTTGAGGTTCGCCATTGCGCAAGCAATACTGGAAATTTTAAGGTACCATCAAACCAAAACAGAAAAATAGATTTTTTGAAGCTGCCATTTTTTCACGAGGGAGCTCAGGAATTAAAAACATCTAATGATTTCGTTTTTTACGATGGCTGCTATAACGTTACTTCTCCAGGACAATGGAAGATCTACTGTAGATGCTCAACGGTTTGATCAATCAAACATCAACAATTGTTTTTCAGCCCCTATGTAACAAAAACCAACCGTTTGAGATTATTAGTGGAGGCGTTGAGTGTGTCGTAGCAAACGAAACTGTCGAAGAGGAGAACGGTATCAGCAACAAAACAGGTATAATTTTAACAGTTTTAGAGCAATGCTATGGGCAGTTTTGTTATGTGAAAATTAAGATGGTTTATGTAAAAGACGGATTGATTAGCAAACAGCAAAGCAAAGGTTGCATCTCCGCACATGAAGCAGGTCCTTATGTGCTACAGGTAAGAAGATAGTACATAATTTTGGTTGTTTGCCTACATATCTTAATAACTTCTCAGAGTGGAACTTATCATCACTTGGATTCCGTGTGGCACGTCTGCCGTTCACCCAATTGCAATGAAAACATACCGTTGGCAATTAAATCTGCAAATGAAGTAAGGTTTAATATTGTACGCTTTTAACATAAACATCTCTTAAGGAACGCCTCCAAACAACAACAACTCCTCCGGTTGAATTGACCACAAGAAACATAGTCCGCAAAAGAAATCTACCTTTCATTCTTTTGTTCTGTGTTAGTTTCTTATGTTTTATTAAATAAAAGTTCACCGTGATATTCTTTTCTTTTCAGTATTGATTTTAAAACACCGCAATTTTTCTTCATAAGGAAATGTCATCTCAGGCAGAAGGGTAAACTTCTGAAAAATAGGAAAAAATCTTAAGAGGACAGTCAGGGGCAACGGCCCCCTGAGTGTTCCTTTAAGCAAGAAAATTAATGTACAGTACAACAAACCGCTCTTTTTTCAATCGTTTTACTGTACCTTGACGTCTCATAATTTAAAATTTAGCTAGTAATCACTCTTCCGCAGGTGTAGTAGCTATTCCAGCGCACATGCGCCGCTTTCTGGTGATTGTGATATTATTGCCTGATTTTCTTGCAATTACATGTTATAAATATTCACAAAGTGCTGATCCTGGTAAAAAGTAAGTTTACATTTTCTTAAAACCATTGTGTTTTAGCAGCACCATCACCACATGTCAAAGTGATTTTTGTGTGTTGTTTCAATACTATCTTGGTTTTCAACCTACTGTAATAGGGATTAAATTGCAGGTTTTACCTTTTAAGTTTTTTTTTCAAATTTGTAGACATGTCATGTTGATCCGAACATTCCACCGATTGGATGTTTTGTGGACGTCTACGATAACATAATTTGTTATTGCAAGTATGTTTTTCTAAAGTTTAAACATTCCGTGCCGGTAAAGACCTGCACGGATTCAAATCATTAGAAAAAAATCTTAGTGAATCTCAAACAGTTTTGTTTAAATACAGTCTCTGGATTTTCTTATATAGCGCAGATTTGTCCAACATTTGACAGAAATCAGTATCTTTTTGAAAACATCGGGTCAATAATAATAATGGGATTTCATATTTAACTTTTGCTCAGAAAAAAAAACAACAAAACAAAAACTATTAGCGCAAAAACCGACTTCCATTTTGTATCTACATTATGTCTCCTAAACGCACCAGACCTGTTCTGCCAATGTGCCGGGAAAGATCATAAAGTTAGCGTGTAGGCAAAAATATCACATAAGCTTTCAACTTTCAAAATTTACCAGGCTTTAATTTTAGCGCTAAAATAGAGAGTTAACCAATGACATATGTATATGGGGCACAAATGGTAAACAATTAGTAAATTTTTATAAGGGATTTATATATTTATATATGTAAACGAGGATTAATTTAAAAAATAGAAAAACGTAAAAAATAAATTGTCCCGTAACATAAATTGATCGTTCATTGAACATAAATCGTAAAATAAATTGTTTGTTCAATTCGTTGTAATTTTAAGCACCGATTTCTGCAACACGGATGATCTTATAAAAACACTTTCTATCAATTCCATACCATTGATTGAATGTTCTGAAAAAGGTTGCAAACACTCTTCAGCGATGTAAAGCCAACATGTGCTTTTTTCAATCAGGACCGGTTTGTTCAACTCGTTTTCTCATTTTTTTTCTTGTTCATTTTATGAAAATGGTATAAACAAGTTATTCAGTTTGGATACACTAATCGTCGTTGCGGAAGCTTTTTTTCGGAAAATATTTTGGTATATTCAAACTAAATCTTCAACGTTATATCTCTTTTATAGATACCAATTTCCGGTGAAACTGAAAGGCAAAATGAATTTGTTTTCTACAACGGATGTTATAATTTAACAGAAAGTGCAGGGACTTGGAAGGTCTACTGTAGATGCTCAACGGTCGGTCTGCAGCCATCTTTTTTCAACTCTTTTTCAGACTCAGTGTAACAAGAACCAGCCATCTGAAGTCATCACAGGGAATGTAGAATGTTTTGTAAAGGATACTTCGATTGGAGATGGAAAGGCAACAAATGTAACCGAAGGTATTCTAAAGGCAAACTCTTTTGAATACTTTAGACTTGTGTCTTGGACAGTTTTGTTTCATAAGGGTTACACCCAAGCTTGTATTTGGCAGAACTCCACCTTCTTTCGCAACATTCTATCAAAAAGGTTGTATATCCGCGCAAGAGACAGGTGCTTATTTGCTCCAGGTATGACGATTATTGAATTATAAGATACTATTTATAAGATACGATAATTAAACTTTGCATTTGTTTTTTTCCTATAGATTACCCTTTTTCGTTTTTTTCTGTTTTTAATTGAATTTAGAGTGGCACTTATCACCACTTGGGTTCTGAATGGCATGTCTGTCGTTCAAACAAATGTAATAAAAATGTATTATTGGCCATCGAAACTGCGAAAGAAGTAAGAATTAACAGAACGCTTCAATTCTCTTAAGGAAAGACTACAAACTACAACTCCTCTTTTTGAGATGACAACAAAAATCTCCACACCTATGTCGCATCCAGTGTCACTATTATCATTTTGTTTGCTTATAATCAAGAAATTTTATTGTTTAAGTTAATTAGTACATATCTATTGTAATTTCCAAAATAAATGTTATCCTGGTGTGTATCTCATTAGCAGACCAGCAAGTTATGATCATGTTTTAGCAGTAATTATAAATTTTAATATAAATTTTTCAGTAATTATAAAAACAAAATACAAACAAATTCTAAACAGTTTGTAGAAGGCCAAAAAGTTATTACAAGTGTCGATGTGGTTTGAAAAAACAGTGTTTGCGTTTTTTTTCTCAATGATCTAATGCGGCAAAATTTGAAATGCATCAAGTAATCATAGTTGCACATGTGATGTTTTATATTTCATAGCACATGTACCGCTTACTTATCATGGCACTTTTTATTCCTGCAGTTTTAACAATTATTTGTCACAAATCGTCCGTGGATGCCCCATCAATGTAAGTGAGTCAGTGAAAAACAATTATGGTATTTAGCGAAACTAATATAACTTGCCAAAGTAATTTTTGTGTTTGGTTTCAGTATCGTGAATATCAGGATAAGGCAGCGGCTAACTTGCAAGTAAGAGTTTTTCAAGTAAATTATTGTATTTGTAGACATGTCATGTTGATCCAAACATTCCGTCAGTTGGATGTTTTATTGATAGCAACGATAATATTGTTTGCTACTGCAAGTAAGTAATCTGCTCCACAAATAATTATTCACACAACAGACAGAGCGAGATTGACAGGCAGGCATAGAAAGATAGAGAGAAACTTAGAAAAAGGAGAGAGCATGATAAAGAGACGATAGAGAGAGATATATAAGAATAAGAAGAAAAGAACAAAATACGAAGGGCAGCAGCACGACAAAGTTGGAAAAGGAAATGACTTATCTTAAATTGGTACCTTTATTCGTATGTTTTGTAATTTTAGCACCGATTTCTGCAACACCGTCGATCTTATCAACAACATTTCTTTAACATCGGTTCCTATTATTGAATGTATTGGCACTGTAGGAAACACTATGCAACCATGCAAAGGAAACATGTGTTTCTACCGATATCCACAACCGATTTTTGTGAATTTCGTTAAAAGTGTTCTAATTTTGAAACTGTTAAGGATGATGAAACGGTTCGTCGTTGCGCAAACAGATTTACGGAAGGTTTTGCGGTATAGTGAAATTAAACATATATTTTTTTACTTCATTTTCAGCTTCCAGTTTCTGTTTATGGAGAATATGAAAAGCATCTTTGGAATGATTTTGTGTTCTACGACGGATGTTATAATGTAACTGACTTTCCAGGACAATGGATGCTCTACTGTAGATGTTCAACGGTTAGAACAAGCAAATTTATTTTAAATGGTTTTAGACCCTGTGTAATAAGAACCAGCCCTTTGAAGTCAGTATTGCGGAAGTGTGGTGAACGTTAAAGACAGTCAAGGCATAAAAATCTTTTTGTAAACATATAATTATGCCTTAGGAGTGTGTCTAGGACAGTTTTGTTTTATAAAAGTCACCCTAACACTCGTGGAATCCTTTTATGACAAAGGCTGCATCTCAGCACAGGAGAAAGGCCCCTATGTGCTTCAGGTATGACCATTATTCAGTTATGAAGTACCCCACATAATGTTTGTTTTTACTCGTTTTGTAAAACCCCATTTCGGTTTTTTTTTAAATTTAAAAAAAAAATCTTGGTTAAACAAATTTAGAGTGGCACTTATCATCACTTGGCTTCTGAATGGTATATCTGTCGTTCAGACAAATGTAATGAAAACATATCATTGGCCATCGAAACTGCGAGAGAAGTAAGTTATAACATATATTTTACATTGTTTTAGGAACGACTGCAAACAACCACTCCTGTTGATGAACTGACAACAAAACGAATTGCGGCCATGGCTTCTTTGATGACTTCTCTCTTTTGTTTTCTATTTTGTTTTATATTTATTGTAGGTTAACACCATGTTTTCGTAGTTTTCAAATAAATAGTAATAAACTATTTAAAATGAAAATTTACGACTACGCGACAACTAATTTTAGTATGTGGCCTCATTTGATAATGTAAGTGCGTATCATTAGCCCGATTGCAACTGCTGGCTCGAATTAAATGATATTTCAAATTAATAAAATGGGAGAAGATTAAGAAACACGATAAATTTGGAAGTCTCGGGTACCAGAAAGCTTCATTATCATTTTGTTAACTTTGGAGATTTAGAGAATATTTGGGATACTTTGACTTTCAACCGAGGGGCTGTGTTATCATCATCTGTGAATATAAGCAGTGTTAAACCACAATAGCGAGTAATCAGCTTAAACATTTCCTGAAAGTGTAAAAGTTTTAGCAAATCGAAAGTCAGGGTAACTTCAGAGTCACCAAGACTCGCCTATTTATCCAAGCATTGAAATAGAATGAAACTGAAGAAGTGGGTAATATCCGTTTTGTGGTTTTTGATAAATGGTTGCATCGCAGACTGCCTCGGACGATGTTTTTAAGAAAGATAAAATATAACCAATACGAAACAAATCATGTGAATGGATGAAAACAGTTGCACAAACGAAAGAAAACTTGAAAGTGGGAAATTCCCTTTCACTAGAATTTAAAAGTTTTGTTGTTGCAAGAATCGTTTTTTGCCCTGGGTCATTTAGAGCGGAACTTCCAAGAGGGGTTTATGTATATATCAACTGAACCAAACTGAAATAGTTTGTTTTCTTATTTCCGCTGCACCCCAGTGTTCTTAAACAATAGGAATCATCATTGTAACATTTCACGACTGTTTTAATCAATTGCGTCGCTGACGTTACATATAGCAATCATAACGGCTATTTGAATATTCATCAAGTTGAGAACATTCTGCGAGAACATTCTGATCATGAAAGTCGTCATAGCAATAGTTTTAATAGTTCCCTCTATTTTTTCAATTATATGTCATAAAAACTTATTCATTGCTGTCGCAAGACAAAAGTAAGTTTAATAATAGCAAAATACTGAAATGATTTAGCGAAACTACAACCTGCGAAAGTGATTTTTGCGTTTGGTTTCAGTACTATCAAACTCCAGTAACACCCCTCTCCGAATTACAGGTTTTGTTTTCAAAAGAAATAGTTAACAGCTTTAGACATGTCATGTTGATCCAAACAAACCATCATTGGGATGCAATTCTGATATTCAAGATAATACTGTGTGTTATTGCAAGTAAGTCTTGTTTTTTAAAGTTATTATAAACTCAAACTATTAACAATAATTCTATAAAAAGTGATAGTGTGAAAGCGTTACAAACATTAAGCTACTATAGCTGCATTGCTGTAAAAATATTTTTAATCAAGTTTTAGATCAGCCCAGCCATTTTTCTTTACTTTTTCAAAATTTCGAAACGAATGTGTTCTCCAAATGAACGTTGGTCTGATATTTAACATCTGGGTAGCAGCACCTGTTGCATCTGAAATCTGAATGAAACTGGTTCGCAATCATGTTCAAGCGCATGTAATTTTCACTTCAAGGGGTGCGAAACTGGAATAGCAAACACAAGCAAGGCTTGGTTTTACTTCCGATAACCTTTAAAATCAATCACACATTTAAATAGAAAAATCGTAATGTACAATGAAAACCAACTTTTTCATTATTTAAGCACCAGCTTTTGCAACACAGCCGATCTTTTAAATATTTTCCCTCCATCAATTCTGCCAATAATCGTATGTCGCGATTCTCTACAAGGAGAGCCAACCCAATGCAAATCAAATATGTGTTTATATAACTATCGACCAGAGGTAACATACAGAACCTTATCATTATTTGTAATGTTTAGAATAAACAAAATTATCCTAAATGTGCTGCGACTCCTACAGAACATTTATTGGTTTGCCTGCAACCAAATACAAAAAAAAATGAAATTATAGCTGCCTATCGCGAAAGACTATAGAGAAGAAGTTACGCCGTTTGTTTTCTACGATGGTTGTTACAACGTCACAACTTATCCTGATCAGTGGCAACTGTACTGCAGATGTTCAACGGTGGCTATTGAAAATTGTTTTGAGCAATGACGCTTTAGAACTTGTGCAACGAAGCTCAGCCGGTCCAAGTCACGACTGGGGATGTTACATGTACTGCAACAAAAGACATGGTCAACGATTCTGCTGTAACAAATGACAACCAAGATAAGATATATACTTTAACGCGTGATTATCGAGTTCAGGCCATTGCATTGGACAGTTTTGCTTTGTAAAGGTGACTAAAAGTATATTCAATGAAACGAATATGGGAACATTCATTGAAAAAGGATGTATTTCTGCCAACGAAAGGGGAACTTACAAATTACAGGTGAAGAAATTTTTTTTTCTATCTTTTACCAATTAAACATTCATATAACTATCAGCAACAAATCTTCAAAATAAAGAAAAAAAAATTTCAGAGCGGAACTTACTATCATTTGGGTTCAAAATGGTACGTGTGCAAAACAAATAATTGTAACGAAAATGTTACCTTGGCAATTACAGCAGCCCAACAGGTTGCAAATAAACAGAGTTTTTTTTAAATTACAATTCAGGAGCGAAAGGCAGAGCCACTTCAGGAAACAACCGCTGTCGAAGAAACAACTACTCGGGGATCCGGCGTCTTTACTTGGACTCAGATAATTGTCACATTAACAATTATTTTCAATTGTTGAGAGAACGATCTAATAAATAAAAACTAATTTGTTTTCAGAATTTCGCTTATTTCTTATTTGCAAAAAACGCTGAAATAACTCAGAAAAAAGATAATTTCCTGACTGCACAGTTGTTCACCAATTAAAAAAGTTGGTTCACCATTTTCTAGAGTCTACAAAAATGAATTCACCTCTTTCAAAATTCAAATAAATTTTTTACTCTTACAATTCCCTTACAATTTTTCCCTTTTTCTTCTAATTGATAATTCGCAAACGATTATCTAGGTCACGCAATTACAGGGGCGCCGGCCTTTATTGCGCGCCAAATTCAAAACCGCTTTTTTCATGCACGCCCTATTAAGAAAAAATCAGATGCTGTTTCAGTTTACGTTTATTCGTATTTTTTGAGCTTTTACCATTCCATAGAAATTTCATTTCTAAAATTTCTAAACTTAGTTTTCAAACTGATAGTGACGAACAAAATGTGTGTCTCAATTTTAAAAACCAATTTGTTTTTTATATACGCCCAATTGTCACAAAATAATTTTAATCAAATTGTTAGGATGATTTTAAAAATTTAAATTAGGATAAAATCTGAAAATCCCGTGTTCGCAAGTGAATTGGGAAGTTTTTTTTTTACATGATCAGCTTTTATTTTTACATTTTTTTACATGATTTTTACAGGATAATATCCCCTCTAAATAACTCTAAAATCCTAGACGTTTTTAATGACTCAATAACAATTTGTTAAGGAACTATACTTCCTCTCCCCTAAAACTAATTTACGTAATCTTCACTAAGCTTACTTTACTTTCAGGAAGCCGTCAAGGAGGAGATGGATGACTTTCAGGAAGCAGAGAACGAGCAGATGGAGGAGGAAGAAGTCGCGGCTGCCGAGGTCAATATTACCCACCCCCCCCCCCCCCAAAGAAAAAGAGTCTTGCTGTTATTTGTATTTATCGGATTGATGAACTCAAACCTGGTTTTGTTTCGGGTGGTACCCTTGAAAGTTCTATCAACTTAGCTATAGTCGATATCAAACGGGCAATCGCTGATTCAGCCGGTTAAAGGATAATGGGTATATGGTCCCACACGGAAGAATAGTGGTAGATCAAAAGGGGTGCCGGCGAAAGAGCACGTGGAATAAGGAGTACGGAGAGAAATCGCAAAAAAGCGGCGTCTGACATGGCTTTTTCGTCTCTTGTTATATCTGGGGGGCGAATTGCTTGTTGGACATAGACTACATAAGAAAAAAGAAGTAACATAATTTCTGTAAAGATGCGCGATTTTAGGTATATCACATGAATCGTTGTTTTCTACTAGCATTTGTAAACGCAATTCTAACAGTGACGCACCGCTGTTATCTAACAGCGGTGCACCGCTGCGACATAGAAAAACTCGATGTCTTGGATTTGGCCCAAACTTGGTCAAAAACATGTATATGACCTAAAAACACTATTCTGAAAGTTTTAGGTCAATGTCGATTTTTGGACCCGGGTAGGTCATCCATGAAAGTCCTATCTCGGCTCAAAATGGTCCGATTTTCAATTTGGAGTCTTTTTTAGAATCCTCAGAACATTCTCAGAAAGTTTGTAATTTATGTAAACTTGCCAAAGTTTATCTGAAAAAAGTTACGTTCCGTTAAAGTCTATTTTTTTCATTTTTTTTTTTGCTGTTTTGGCAATTTTCACATTGTTGGAGCAATTAGTAGGAGTCGGCACTAAAACCATTGAATTCCTTACACTTTTTGCTACAAATACCATGTTTAAAAACCCAAGATTCATCGACTTTAGATACTCGTACAATTTATTGAAAAGATCTAAGAAACTTGATTTTCGTGCAACTACCCTGTGTTGACTTTATAGTGTGACACACAACGTTTATTAAATAAACAAAACACAACGAAGAGGATACACTGTTCATTGATGTAAAGAAAATATATAATTCACTTGTTCACCGTAGTGTGTGAGGTTGTAAACCGCTCTTTGATTATTGTTACGTGGCTTCATCAGTGGGTTCAAAAATCTGTTCCTTGTGCTCCTCAATAGCCTGAAACGATTTCAATGTATTGAATCAACTTCAGCTATTACCCTTCTTAGTTCATCATCATAATATGGAGTGGTGGCTTCTTTCCAAAAGATTAGAATAAACTCCTCTTCTGATTCGTTGTCATCATCGCTGCTTCTCTTCGTTCTTTCTCTTCTCCTTTTGGATGCTAGACAGCTCCAAAAAGAAGCAATTTGTTGAGCGCTAAGCAGTTCGTCTGGACGGAATTTCAGACTTCCATCGGGCAACTTCATCTCCGCGATCCTTCGCTGAATGTCTTTCGGATCCATCTTGACCTTTTGTTCAAGTCCTTTATCAAAGCACTCGACCAAATAAGTTTTGATCTCTTCAGAAAACCTCGCTGCTGGTTTTTTTTGTTTTGATTGCCCAGCCCTGTTCTAAAATTGGAAAAGAATCATCGTCAGATGTAGAAAGAGTGGATAGAGCAGACAAAACTTCAAGAGGCACGTCCGGTCGAATGTGTAACTCTTCCAGTCCTTCCTTGTAAGAATGCAGAGCGTAGTCTCTCAGAGTCACTCGTTCTGGTGATGTGTGATGGCGTCCTTGTTCTATATGTTTTTCGAGGTTTTTGAATCTCACAAAAGAAGCCGAGCAACCTTCCTCAGGACAGTAGAAAATCATGTTATCTTGATCTTTGCTTTCATCCATTCCATCTGTGTGTACTGCGGGCTCATCGACTTCTTTATGCTCCGGTTTGTGCGAATGAGAAGTGTACCAAAACCACGTGTGCTGTCCATTCGCGATCCGGTTTCGTTCGGCGGCGAAGTCTTGGATGATGGCAGCTGTGAAACCTCCTTGCCTTTCTAAATTGAATGCTTCTCTGTTGGGTTTCATGTCACGGTAAGGCAAAAATTCTCCATTGCCAATTCCGTAGAAGCGATAGGCAGTTATGCCTTTTGCGCCCAGAAGAAAATCGTTTAGCTGCGATATACCCGGTATCTTGGTTGCTGAACGTGTCTCTTCTTGTATCCAAGATAAACGCTGACTCCTCGCAAACGTTGAGCTTCTGTGAGAGCTTCGAAAAATTCGTCGGGGGTCCCCGCGTTGTTTCCTGAATCCACCCAATCCCTGGCTATCCGTTTCAAATGGCTGGTCACTCTGTCACACGCACTCTTCCCGTTTTGTGTCTCAGAAAAAGAGTAGCGCAAAATCTTGACCTTTGATGACCGGCTGATACTTTCCAGAGTTGCAATCGTTGGGCTAGAGTGATAATTGCCTGCAATCATAATAAAGTCAAAGAAGAAAAAACACTAACCGGCATTATCACTTCTCAGAACCACAGAATCGATCTTGGCTTTTTTGAGTTGTTTGAGAACATGCTCAAGTAGCGTGGTAACGGAAACGGTATCCTGCAAAATTCAGTTTTTGTCTGTACATACAAGAAGTATACCTGAAGTTCTTCCCGAAGCACGTGGACGAGACTGTGACTTGCAAGTACTCCGTTGATTTTTGTCAGCACATGAGAGATGTGGTAAGAGATGCCTCTCTTACCAAAATAATCTGTTTGTTTCTCTCGGTGATGAGTCGGCAGCCATTTCTGGGCCCAGTCCATTGTGACGAGAGCTTGATGATCTTCGAGTCCTTCGATTATTGCCGCACGCTGATCCGAAGCGAACTTTCCACGGAGGACGTGTTTCTTCAAATTTTGCATCTTTTCTACCCATTGCAAAATTGTCTTCTCCTGGCGCTCCAATTTGTCAACGTTTTGGTTGTCAAGCACGTTTCTGGAGTTGATTTTTCTGTAAAATTTGTAATTTTTTTAAGTTAAAAAAAATCGAACTTTGCGTCGTAGATCAGCTTTGAAATTGTGTCTTCCATCAGGGAAATCACTAGCTTCCCAGCTTCACATCGGTCACATTTTACGTTGTGGCTGTGCTCGTGGCTCAAGGTGCAAGAAAAAGAATGTCTCCTATTTTTGCGAACTACGCTTTTGATATCAGCGGCTTTGGTGAATGCAACAAACGCTTCAGAAACATTTTCGTCAACTTCAGGTTTTACAGTTGGAGAGGTAACAACAACGTTTGTGTCATCTCTAATAGAACATTGTGACGCCTATAATAACGGATTTTTGTTACCAATTGCAATAGTTACCGCTTGTTCGGAGAGCTGAGAAATCTGCGATTCAAAAAATGTCTGACTGCAGCGCGCCTGGACTGTACGCAGTGACGCTAGATTTTCGAAATAATCCTTATGTTTGCGACACAAAGCTAAACCAATTTGTGAGAGCAATTAGACTATTGGACTTACGGAGCCCCGGGGGAAGAAGTTGGCCATTCTGTTCCAAAAACGCTTGCGCTTCGTGTTGAAGAAGTCGGTGAAGAGTTACTGGGCGGCTTTTGTGCTCTGGTGCAAGTTCTTCTGGGGCGCTACACACATGTTTGGTTTTTCCATTGCGCTTGGAGACAAAAACATGGTTGTGTTTGCTATTCTCCCAAGTAGAGAACAATTCTTGATAGTGTTCTTCGCAAATTACTTTGGAATTCCATTTCTTCATTTGTTCGTCGTCATCCCAGTTTACACT
Source organism: Oscheius sp. G VE-2021 (assembly GCA_022343465.1). Classification (NCBI taxonomy): domain Eukaryota; kingdom Metazoa; phylum Nematoda; class Chromadorea; order Rhabditida; family Rhabditidae; genus Oscheius; species Oscheius sp. G VE-2021. The sequence continues at coordinate 3,244,305 of JAJQXH010000029.1, read as the reverse complement.
GCAAACCGCTGCCCCTCGACAAAGAATAAGTTCAACTTCGTTGACGGCCCCCATAAGATTTCCCTCATTCCGTTCAATCAATTTGGAAAAACTGAAAACATTCACAGTAATGAATTCACGTAGCGTACCTGTGAAGTTCTCCATTGCATGTCGATTGCACTTTGAATTTCTCGAGGCGTTGCTCTGTCTCCATTTCAGTTGTTCTCTCTTCATCGAAAAAACACGTTTTGTCTATAATTTTAAAAAAGTGGGTCATTTCACAAATATTATACCGATTTCATTTTCTTCGGATGATGAAGATTCACTTGAAGAGGATTCAGATGAGAAGTGAGGAATCTTCTTAAATGGAATGCGGCTGTCGTCGTCGCCACTTGGTCTTCTCTTGGCCGGTGCATTTTCAGAAAATTGCATCAGCGAAAGAAATAAACACAACGATAACAGAAATCTCATTATTCTGCAATATACGAATAAAATTAGAGAAACAAACAACGCTGGCAATAAAATTCAAACAAATGAAACTGTAAAAATGCTTAATAGCTGGGCACATCTCCTTTTAAAGAAAATATGAGGTCAAACGAAATAGAAAACTGGATAACTTTCGTTCACAAAAAGAACACGGCGAAAAAAGAATGCCGTGTTCGGTATATGGGTCAAAATTGAAAGGAAAATTCTTGACGAGATAGCGAAATGACAAAAAAGTAAAACCCGTTTTGACTCTGTGCGCCATAGAGAGTCTAGCGGAAGCCTCAGCGCCCCAATCGGGTAAATAAGGACGATTCGCGACATTCAATAAATTGTACGAGTATCTAAAGTCGATGAATCTTGGGTTTTTAAACATGGTTTTGGTAGCAAAAAATGTAAGGAATTCAATGGTTTTAGTGCCGACTCCTAATAATTGCTCCAACAATGTGAAAATTGCCAAAACAGCAAAAAAAGTGAAAAAAATAGACTTTAACGGAACGTAACTTTTTTCAGATAAACTTTGGCAAGTTTACATAAATTACAAACTTTCTGAGAATGTTCTGAGGATTCTAAAAAAGACCCCAAATTGAAAATCGGACCATTTTGAGCCGAGATAGGACTTTCATGGATGACCTACCGTAACCCGGGTCCAAAAATCGATATTGACCTAAAACTTTCAGAATAGTGTTTTTAGGTCATAAACATGTTTTTGACCAAGTTTCGGCCAAATCCAAGACAGCGAGTTTTTCTATGTCGTAAGGATGCAGATAGTACTCGTGTATTACAGAAATGTCGTTTTAACGGCTATACGGCAAAAATGAAATTTTATTTTTTGCATGGCGGCTTCTTTTGTTTCTTTAATGAATTATTTGACTCATTGTCAGCAGGGGTTGCCAGCATTTTAATAAAACTGTTTAGAGAAATAAATAAAATTAGGTAAAAACATTCTTTGATTGTTTTCTTTGAAAAAAAATTTGGTAGGCTACAAGCTCAATTTTATTCATCAAAAAGGATAGTTCTTTTTTAGTGCAGTACTCTTTAATGTCTACTGATTCGCAGAAACAGTCAAAAATTATTATTTCCTTAGCAAACCCAAAGATCAAAAAGGGTAATTTAACTGACCGGCAGGCCCCCCTAAAAACTATAAAAAAAGATGGAAGCCCGCTATAACCAACTCGAGCCAATTTTGGTATGAATTATTATTGAAATCTCTTTCATGTTCTTGTACGCACTCAGAACCCAACATTCAATAAGCACAGTAGTTAAACAATTGAAACTTTCACGGAGGCCAACAATAAAGATGACTTTTCAGAGGGTGAGCGATGATGCGATGGAGGTGGAAGAGGACGAGAGAGACCCCGCTGAGGTTAGAACAATATTTTTTCAAGACATTATTTGGTTACTGCATGACCACAACATTTTAAGGAAGTTAATTATAAAGCAAAACGTATGATCAGTCAATTTTCCTAATAAGGAACACCCATAAAATATACTGTTAGAACTTACAACATCTTCTAATTTATGCTTTTTGGAAATCAGTCACAGAATGTAAAACGTGCAAGATTCTTCTTTTGTGGGAATTAACTCCATTTTCCACAAAATCTTAGTTTATGAAAAACTCAATTCTAGCAGTCACTTCTATTTCAACTTTAAGCTTTTACAGGTTCAGGCGGCCGACGACGATGAGATGGAGATGGTTGCCGAAAACGACGACGAGTTCGTAGAGATGGCACAACAGGTGAGAGAAGAAACAACTATGCACTTCATTACTGCCCAATAGTCCCAGCAAGATTAGTTTACTCCAGAAAGAACATTGGATGGCAAATTGTTATCTTAGTTGGGTATTAATGCATTTTTGGGGAAAGATTATAATAGATAAAACTACCAGCGTGCCCAAAAGTGAAAAAGAGTCTGCAAATGTGACTAACAGAATCATTAATAAAGAAAACATGCCTGGCTAACACTTTTTTACTAGCCGCATTGAGAGAGCTGACCTTACCAGGACTCTTGTTTTCATGTCATAAGAGATATATACGTGTTTCTCTGTCAGACGAAAAGTTTGGGCCACTGTATGTTAACCAAAACCACACAGATATGATGGCTTGAATGATTCAGTCACTCTTAAGCAAAAAGAAAACTACGTTTTTTTTTTGCCAATTTTCTCATTTTCAGATGACATTTCTCGATTTCATGCAACTCTATACGAATGAGCCAGACTTTCGGGACAACGCAGATCGTCTTTCGCACAGGCTCTCCTTCCCTGTGACGGGATTCTCCCTAGTTGTGCGAGACGACGCCTTCGACTTCTTTGTCAGATTCACCGGCGAAAGGAACAGCAGGGAAATTGATGCAGATGACATAGGGATGCTGGTCACTCTACCAGTTGCTCTCCACTTCGCATATATCTAACATCCGGTAGCACAACGTTCTCTTCATATTAACATTTTTTCTAGTTCAACACCAACTTTGCACATGATGTCGACTTGATCCTTAGGATGGCCACAACCAGTCCAGTCCGTATTTTCTGCCACCGCCACGAGAGGCTGCATGACGCCCATGCACTTCATCAACTAGCCATTGTACGTTATCATTTTTTAAACTACTCCGAATAAAATATCAATAAATATTTTTTTCAGCTGAGACGTGCTGAAGCCGTTGTTCATGACGGGTCATTCTTATCCATCGGTGATCTCTGCAACATCTTCTCCTTAAGTGACTACATCCAAAAAAAAAACAAAAGTCAAAATGGACTAATTCATAATGAGGAAGCTGAACACAAGAAGAATTAAATTGTTTCTATAAAGACTACAATTCCATTTAAAAACTATAACCCCAAGAGTAACAAAATTTCACATTTGAAATTTTAGGTTGTATTCGGCAAACACTGTGAGGAGTGAGGCTCCCGAGTTCAACCAGATACCCCGACTGGTTCGTCCACAGCGACCCCTCCGACGAGGAATTCCAAGAACTTGTACACGAGTACTCTGTGGCAAACAACTGGGAGAAGGTAGAGGAAACAGAAGAAGGCGACTTTGTCAAAGCCACCCTCCGTAACCCCCATGGCCACCGAATGAGAGTTTATATCGATAGAACCTACATTGTTTTCAAAGATGTGAATGAATAGACCATTTACTCCATGTGTCCCCGTATCTGTGTACCCCGTGTATCTATCTCATTGCAAGTCCGAAGAATTCCACATGTTAACATTCTATTTTGGTTAATGAAGCTTTGCCTGTCTGTGAAGTTGCACACTTAGTCTTAAAGGTAACAGCCCGAGATTTATACAAAGAGTACAAATCTTCTTTTTCTTCACATTTCACGGATAAAAATCTTATTAACAGTAAGAAATCTCATTTACTTTAGAGAAAAAATATCACAGAAGGACCCGAAAACAAAAATCAAGCGATCACATTAACACAACTAAGAAAGCGTCGTCAACCCGGTATTCTTGATAATAAGTTAAACGCCGTAGTACCATGAGCTGTTTTGACGAGGTGAAACTTGGCCTAATCCTATGAATTTGTACGAAAAGCCGACTGGTGGAGAAGAAAGCAAATCGAATCCAAGATGAGAGACATCGTCGAATCCGAAGCTGAGAAGGGAAATACTTCCGGATATATCGGGGATCTGATCCAACGTGGTGAGATCGCCAACGGCTGGAACATTCGATTAAAATGATTATTAATAAAAACAGCTTACTTGGAATTTCATTCATGTAGTTGTCTTCAATACAAGGCTCATCCCGAGGGCGGCAGACAGGTCCATAGTCAAAGTCGACCTTCATCGCGGGGTAGAATAGCCGCTCGTAGAAAATACTAAGCCACTGCCGCATCAGGACACTTTCTCCAATGAATTCGAGCGGGTAACAACAATTCTAAAAAGATTAAGCAAAATTCAAACTTTTCATACCTCGCATTCCGCTTCCACAACTGGAATGGTGGCAACAAATGCTCGTTTGGCAGCTTTGATCCTAACATCCTCGGCATCCAAGTCATCTAACTGCTTGGCCAGAAGAACCACATCCTAAAATCACAAAAAAAATATTTACACAAAATTACTACTTACAGCGTATTCTTTGTACATATTCTTTAAGTTCTGGACAAGTTTATCAGCCATAGCGGAGACTTCCCCGCGTTCTCGCTTCTCTTCATCCATTATTCGAGCCTTCTTGATCAGTTCTCGCACCTGAGGAAATTACGGTTAATTAAGCTTATAAATTAAAGGTGATAGGTGGTGTGATTTGCAATGAACGTGACATTGAGTGAAGTATGAACCCTTCTCCAGACAACCAGACAATGTTAGTAAACAATTACCTGTTGTACTACCTCTAACCGATCAATCCCTGTCGATGGCGTCTTTTCCACTTCTTCAGCTTTTCCAGTAGGAGTCGGAGTCACCACGGGAGCTTCTGCGGAAAACATTCTGGTACTATTTGTTACAATGAAAATAACCTGTGGCCGATTCCGACGTTTCTTTCACAACATCGTCTTGAACCAATGGATCAGTCGCAATTGGCTCCGGGTTCGACAAATCCTCCCCAGTGATGAAGGAATCATCAATTTCAAATTCGATATCACTGGTTCCGTACTGCACTTCGACGTAATTGGCTCCATCGTTCTTCGCACTAAACTCGTCAGGGACCGATGCCTCCTAGAAAAATTAAATATTCCGTTGGACTGAGTCATACCACATTGAATTTGGGAGCGGATCCGAAAGCGTCGTTGTGAAGGAGCTGCGAGAAATCAACATCCTTCTCCCATTTCCTAAAAAAAAGTTTATTAAATTTAAAAGGTTTGATACCTCAAAGACTCCTGTTCTCGTTCCTTCTGCCTGGAGCAACAGTGGACAATCGCCGGATCGATAGGATGCGCTTCGGTGTTGTAGATATACCCACCGGCTCAACATTGTAAATAAAATTGGGGTTTATTATCTGTTTACCTGCAATTGCACATTCACCATTTGGTGTGTCAACGATGTTCGCTTGACTACCGTCGTTGTGCATAAAGTTCTCGGGATCGAACAACAGGTAGAGGTATTTGGTCGTCTCGGCCAAGAAAAACGACTCCATTCTATAAAAAAAAGTTTCCAAGATATTAAAAATTAAATCACTAACCTGTCCTCAATTGAATGATCATTTACGTTGTTAATCGTAGCATACCCGCATTTGGTCTTCGCACTGTGCTCAATCGCCTAAAATCTACTATTTACACTGCTAACAGCAAGACTTACGTCAACCAGTTGTGCTCCAATTTCGAGGAACTTGGGATCCTCCGTGGCTCGGTAGAGGTACATGAGGCTTTCTGCCATTTCAGGTCTCAGAGGGAAAGCGGCACGTTTGTCGTTCTAAATAAAACTTTATCCCAAAAAAACCTTAAAACCTACCGGTTCAGCATTGGGGATATTGTAGAACTCGGGTGGAAATCCGTACTGGCGAATCGTCTGTGAATACTGGAGCATGATTCTTGAAGCATCTTCTAAATCTCCAACCATTGTCTGTAACACGGCAAAGATAATAAACATAGTAAAATACGAACCAAAAGTCCTGGCCAAAAAGCTTCCAGAGATTGGAAAATTGGCAAAGAAACTACTCCTTTCTGCATGGTCACCCACATAAACCAATCTTCTTTTCGCACATATCGATTGATGGAAGTAGCGTAATCTGAAATTATTAAAATTGGTGTTCACAACACACAATATACCCCTGAACTGTTGCATCAAAGCTGGTCGCTGGAACAGCAACGCTCCTTTCACCAGGTACTCAAAGTAGGAGTCTACGCCAGCTCCGATTCCCGAATCTGTAGCCGTCCATTGACCTAAACGAAAACATCAAAGCCATTCTGGGGTGACCAACCTGTCTGAACGTTCACGTGGTTTCCTACAAGTCCAATTGGGGATCTAGTCTCCCAGAGTGATTCTAGCGCCCTCAGTGCAGCTTTCTCAAACACCTCGTTTCCGGTTAGCCTTGAGAGAGCACCGAATTCTGAACGAAACTTCTACTGATGTATCAAAATCACACATACCGACTATAAAAGTTCCTACTCCTGCCGTACACGTGATAGACGTCTCGGTTTTGTGCACTCCGTAGCGAAGATTCACCGTTCCGTAAGGCATTCCGGTTTCTGAACAAAAATTCAACTTCAGATATAAGAACTAGCTACCTGTGTGAAAAGCAGGAAGCAGTCGCTCAGCCATCTGTTCCGCTAACCTCAGCAAAGGACCATCACATGGCCAACCATCGGCTAGTTTCATACCTACTCAAAATTTAGGCAAAAACGGGAAGAACTAACCTTTCACGCGCCCACTTAGCATGTGCGCTGATAAAAGTCCTCCAACTACACGGATATTCGTCTCGAAAACAGAAACGTTTACATTTGCATCAGCCTTCACCTAAAAAAAACTTTGTATTGAGTTAGGAAAAAAGAAACCCACAGATTGGAGTACGAGGTCAACTGCCCGTGAAAATTCGGTGTTGTTGCCCATAATCAACAGTGTATCCAGTGCGTCGACCAAGGATAAAGAGAAAGAACCCCATGTATCGTGTCCTAAAAGGAAAGGTATAAAAGAAGAGGAAATATATGACTTACCAGCACAAGTAATGGGTTTCAGCTCGTCCAGCGGATACGCGTGAGTCAAATAACCATCGTAGGCATGATAAAACATACGTCTTACTTTCTCACGATATCTAAAAGAGGAAAAATAGTGAAAACTTAGGAAACTACTTACTCTGCGATTACATCGTCAGTGAAGTCCAGCGAATAGACGCAGCAGAAGAAAATCAGTAACAGAAGTCCAACATCTAGCTGGTTCATAGCACATCAGCGGCGCTACAAGCCACAGCTTAAAATATATATATATATATAAATATATATATATATATATAAATATGTATATATTTATATAAATATATACTTTATATATATATATATATATATCTATTTATATATATATATTATATATTTATATAAATATATACATATTTATATATATATATATATATATATATATATATATATATATTATAAATGACAATAAAAGCAAACTGAGACAGAAAGAAACCGTAAAAATTCAAACATTTTAAACAACATCACATTTTGGCAGAAGATTCGCCCCATAAGTGCTATTCCAGTTATTCCAAGCGCAAATCGGTTAAAAACAATTAGTAAATTCATTTTCAACAAAAATATCAATTAAAAGTGAAAGAAACAAGAAATAAAAATAGCCGAAATTTCTTAAATCTCCCCGTTAACCCATCGTGCGCTGAAAAATAACGGCGCACGCTACCGTATCCCAAAATTCCATGTTGAGTTTTGGAAGAACACGTGCAATAGAAGGAGCCGTTCCCATTAGATGATTAATATTAATTTGATCAAAAAATGAATTAAAACAATTTGAACGTTTAAAAAATAAGGAGTAGGTTACTTTGTCAGTCCAGAAGGTGTGATGCGAGCTCAGACAGTGGCTTTAGAGTGTAGATGAGTGAAAAAGCGAAAAATTACTCGCGAAACTGAAAATGTTAGCATTTCAACTAAATTTCAAAGATATCGCGCTCTTCCGAGGGGATTCTAAAAATTTCATATACTCATATGTGTCCACTTGCACGGAAATCTTTAGTAAACGGCGAAATATTTTCACGTGAGATTGCAAGTGAACCAGAGGTAGTTTTTGAAGCGCGGCTAGGTACACATGAGACTGTCCATGGCTGTTGATTCTTTCCCCAGGTTTGACCTAATTACCCCTAATTAGCGGGTAGCCGCATTACCTATCTAGGTAATTAGTGACCTAATTATCCCTAATTACCAGCACCCCAAAGTGTCTGCGCCCTCCATGCGAGAGTGTATGCGGCAGGAACCCGTAAACAATCGGTGACCCCGCTGAATGGGCCTATATAATCGATCTCAAAACACCTATTCCGCTGTACGGAGCTATTTAATCGTCCTCAAAACGGCTATATAATTGTCCTCAGAACTAGGTGTTTGGACAAAATGACGCGTATGATTCTAGCGTTGATTGACAGTGCTTTCACATCGCTTTTACATATCTTGATCCCAGCCATCTATTCTATTTACAAACTGATGGCTCTTCATAGAAACCACATCTTTAAAACTTTATTGACTTTGCAAAATCATTTCTTTATGGTGCACTAGTGGAGGAGTTTGCGTTCTGGAACATGATGAAGGATCTTGTGATTGGCATCACTGCCGGGTTCTCCTTCAGTTTCAGGAGAAGGAAGGAGTACGTAACTACAACCGACACCAGCTAAAACATGGTTCAGTTTCCTTCTAAAACTCTGGTTTACCGTGAAGAAAGTGGTTCTCTCAAGAGGAAAGGCCCTCCAAACAGTCATTCCCCACATAAACTGAGTGCTCATTTTGTGAACGAAGCATGAGATCTGAAATCATGTTTTTAAGCTTTACTCCATGTTTTCCTACCTGGAATCTGTCTAAATCAGCATTTGCATCCGGAACAATCCTCAAAACAGCATTTACCACCTGGCGAGTCTGGAATTTAAATTATTCCTTAAATAGAATTGATAACTAACCGTCTCATTTGTGAACATTCCGGTTGAGCAAATGATGACGATGTGTAGAAGAGCAACCAGCATCTGAAGTCCTGCCCAGCACATGGTAAAGTGAACGTTTCTCGTTAGAAGATGGCGAATGTGAGGATTGGTTATCTGTTCTTCTGTGATCGGCTCCAGAAGACTGAATCAGCTTATGAGTTAACATCAAAGTTAGAAATGTTAAATTTTTTTCAAAAGATTAACACTTTTGGCAGCAATATTGAATTTCAAAACGGTTGCTAAAAAATAACAATGATCAGAGATCTGCCTGACGCAATATGTGAAATGAGGCGTCACCTAATTGCTTTTTTAATTGTCACCAAACAACGCACAACTAAGTTTTGTTTTCTGATTTTGACTTTAAAAAAACTAGTTTCCGATTACTGAACATATAGTTGCACATCTATTTTACTTGTATATGATTTCTACGTGCCAAGATTGAGGAGACACTTTGGTAACCTGCAGTTTTATGCCACTAATTGACGCATGATTGTTTAAAACGTTCAATTAAATAATTTGAAAAAAATGAAAGGGAAACTTCTGAGTGATGCGATGAAACTGCTTTTTATACCACCTCATGTGTCCCGAAATTGAAATCTACTAAGATGCTTCAAGATTCTTGAGTGTGATACGTTCACGCGAATCTCACCTTGAGTGTGGCTGAGTCATGAAGTAAATGGTCAGACACAACACAAGCATTGACCACGCCAGAGAGAAGAGAAGGAACGGGTTGAAGAGGTTACCAATTGATTCCTGAAGGAACATCAATTTCCTTCAGACGAGAATTCTCAAACCTGAACGCTAGTGATCCGCAGAAACTGCTCATAGTAGAACTTGAGACTGAAGTGTCTCCTCTTGTGTTCCTTGTTCAGCGACTTGATCAGGACGCGACAGTAGAATCTCACGATTCGGTTGAACATGTCATAGTACATGAGGGGAATCACGTTCCATAGAGTCAGCACCGGCACAATGATGAATGCCGTGTCTTGGATCAAACCAGTTCCCAGTCTAAAACTTTTCAGCTCCTTGAATCCGTAGTTTGTTTACCGTTGCTCAGTGACTGTGAACTCTACCACTCTGAAAGTGAAAGGAACCAGAAATGCGATGACGACAAGGAGGAAGAACACGGCTTTGTAGGTGGTGATTGGTGGTGACAGGTGGAAAGCGCTGCGGAAACAGACGTCCACTTGGTCAACGGTCTAGAAACGGCTACCGTATCTGTTTTCTGTGTTTTTGTGGTTACCCTGAGTAAGCGAAGGTGGTCCTTGATCTTCAGAAGAAACAGAGCGATGACGAAGGCGTTGATCATTGGCTTGATACCCGTTATGATGCAGGAGACAGTCGATGCGTGCATCAGGCCGAAGCGAAGCTAAAGTTAATCAGTTATGTTAAAATGTAAGGTATCAAGTCAAGTTGTTTTGAAATATTAGATTTTCCTTTTTGAGGGTTTAGGAAATTGCTTGTTTTTAAAGTTTGCAAAATTTTCCACTATTCCATTTGAATTGCCTTGCTACACAAGAAACTTATTTCCTACTTTTGATAGAAGTATTTGATTAATTAGGTGTCATGTGGTCACATCTAAAAGGATTTGTATGTCCTTTTGCAAACGAGCCAAATGCACCGCCCGATGAGCAGCACCGCAAATTAGATTACGCGCGGGTAATACATGCTTTTGTAATTGCAGAACTATCGGAAACCCCAATTCTGAAGTCGTATGTTGTTTTTCTGCAATAAATTTGCTTCCGGCAACAGTTTGGAAAAATAAAATGACTATCAAAATGGAATCACTGATGATAAAGCAGTTTTCTAAGAACAGCAGTTTCAGTATTAGTACCATCGACAGGTAAGAAATTAGTTAAATTACTGTATTAAAATCTTATTAGGGTTTTTGATAACCACATAAGAGTATATAAACAGTTTTTGTGGTAAACAAAAAAACTGAACTGTTTAATTTCACGTTGACAAAAAGATGGTTATCAGAAAAGTTTGTTTTGAAATTTTTTTTCATAATCGGAAGAAATTGGAAATTTGGGTACAAAGAAGTCCGTCGATTCCAAAACAACGTTTTAAACTGTACCTTGTACGCATCAATAAGCCAGAGATTCTTGTGGAGGAGGTAGACGTTAAAGATGATCATTCCGAGAGACAGGTTGACCAGCAGAATGTATTGCTGAATAGTACAATTACTCAGAATTCCACAATATTTACAAGAACTCTCTTGAAGTCTTTCTTCTGGCCTCTCCTTTTATGGCGAATCCCGGGAAATAATGCTAGTACCCTCAGGAGCATCAGCACATGTCGAAGGCATCTTGAGACACACGTCACTCCTCTGAAACTCTGCCGCATGGTGGAATGCATATTGTAGCTTCTGAGAGATTGTTTTTCAGGAAACCATGTTTGCCAGATGGTTTGCAGATTAGATTACTGTACATGTCTCCTGATCAACAGTGTCTACAAGCGACTAATTGTAATTTTTGATAACAGATTTTGGAGGAAAACGACAAAACGTTTATTAGAAAAGAATGATCATAGCTTTAAGCAGTTTGCAAAACGGCTTCAAAAACCGGCAAGCCGAAGGAACAATATCAGGCTCTTTCGAAAAAGGCCAGAAGTAAAACTCATTTCAAATGAACCTAATATGAATGTTTTTAACAAAAAAATTAATAAGTCAAACTAAAAAGTGAAATTATTTCAAAGCGAAAATATAATAACTACCTCACAAATCCATTAATGAAATATTTATGCTGGCATCTGGAATATTCACATTTATATAAAATAATTATGCTGTTTTTCAAAAATGATCATTTTTTCTTATTGATATTCTTCATTTCAGTGATTACAGTGCTAAAACCAAGCCATTTTGAAGCAAACTGGAAAAGATTGAAAATAAGCTTATCAACAATTCTAAAAGTTTGTGTATTTTGTACGAAACGCAGTTGGTTTCGATGCTAATTTCGTTTTATAAACTTAAGAATAAAACACATTAATTTAAGTTTAGGGCAACTGACACTCAGTTTTCAGCTTTCGCATTTCTATTGGAATTAAGCATATTGAGAAAGTAAAAACAGTTTTAGGCCTTGGATGAAAAGTTGATTTTTAAAGTTTTCCAGTTTAATGACTATTACAGTTCATCTTTGAAACTCAGGCCAAAACACAAGCAAAACAGCCAAAGTCAGCTGTTTTGAGAAACGAGCGAAATTTTAGTACACTTGCATTTTATTTGATGTTTAAAACAACTGACCTCCAGGTGCACTGGCTGAGATCCGCCGAGTTGGAATTGTTCATCTCGGTAACCCATTCATCCTCCTTATGGTGCATTTCGATGATATTGTTCACGATGGTCTTCGACGGCTGGAAACGTGTCTTTCTTCCTCCTTTCCTTTTACTACTGTCATATAGCATGTTATGTTCATGAAACAAGTCGATTAATGTGGCGCCCCGGAGTTAAGGAAGATGGAATGAGGCGCACAGACCAATATAAGGGCAGACCCAATGCGGGTGGGGCTCTAATTGAGACCAAGGAGCTTCGCAGCCGAAAATGCCAATTAAAACGGCTTATTCGGTGTAGGACAACGCGATGGCTTGGGAAAGCAAATGCAAAGACCTTGCAATAGAATGACTTTTGACTTTCGATTATTAACCACTCATAATACATAAAACACAAATAATGCGCACAGGGTTTCTGAACCTTTAGCATAGCTATGATCAACTGATTGTGAGAAGAAGTGAGCTCATAGTCCTAATGGCAATCATGGACTCTGCCCTCATCCCGGGTCATGCCGGATATTATTTCCTGTAATCACCTACATCCTATTAATCGGTGAGCATGTGCTAGGACATCCTAGGTACTACAGATCGATAAAAGTAATCAAAAACCTTGAGACAACCAAACTATCTAAAAAAATTTGTTTTCAAAAATGTCCAATTTAGATGGCCTTTTGTCAAATCAAAGTTTTAATAATAAGTTTATTAAACAAGACTTATCCAAGCTGAGTAAAATACAAAAAATTTAGGCAGTTTCTGTTTTGGACAAGGTAGTAAACAGTGGAGTGAAACTAAAACAACCTGGCGTGTGGGAAGTCGTTCGTCGGGTTTACGAGTACGACAATCAAAAGCTGTGAAAATGGAAAATTTTATGAGAGTCGGTTGAGAAAGGAAGGTAAAATTGAACCATTGCTATACAACCGTTTTTGTACTATTTGAAACTGTGGAATGTAGAAAATAGCTATACCATGTTCTCTCGTGCTATCAACAGTGATCAAAAACGTTAAAAAATAACTAGTTAATGCTTTTACGGATTTAAACTTGTTAATTAAATATTATAACATTGCGAAACTTGGACAAGAAAAGTGATATAGATTTGAAGTAAAACTCCATCAAAGACTCATCCAATTTATTATAAAAAATGTTAAGATTCCGGTTTAAAACAAATTAAATTGATTTAAATTAACTCAGTCTGTGATAAAAAGTTGAGTTGTTCTTTTTCAAAAATCCTTAGAAGCATTTTCATTTGAACGTTTAAAAACGGGTAATTACGCGTTTTGAAACAATCACTCAAACTTGAGAGTAATAACACTGAATAATCAAACTGTTTTCTATATTAAAGTGCAAGTCCACTTTTTCTTTCCATCCGAATAAATAAATTATCACCTTAATATCAACAAAAGCCGTGAACTTCCGGAATCTTTAGCGAAACTTTGCAAATGAAGCGTAGCCGGTGCGGTTTATGTGCATGTCTAAGGAGAAATGAGGTTTCTTGCGAATGCTAAATTTGAAAGATCCGCTCCTGATTGGACCTGTGCTTTCAACAAATTGTAGGTTTATTTTTTCAAAACTGTTTTCCATAAACGTGACTTTTCCCATTTTGGTAAATGGTTTATTTAACGATGTATGAAACCCGGTTGAGACAGAAAACACCTGCAAAGCAGAATCATTTGGAGACAACAAATGATCTCAACTTCTGATCAAAAAACGATTTCAATTTTGGCGCGACTTTTGTTTGCAACCTTTGTAACAAAATACAACATTAAAGGGTCTCAGGACAATATCAATAAAATTCTATTTTTTAAACAGTATATCAGGATACTAATTTGGCTCAAAAACATGTTTCAACGATTAAGAGCAAAGAAAAACCGAAGCTAATTTACTCAAAAATAATGAATAAGATAACCAGGAAATAAGGTCGCCCATTGACCCAGCATATGCCCGATTTGTATTAGAATGCTGTTTTGTAGGTTTCCTAGTCAACAATTACTTTGGAAATACGTCACAGAAATCACTGAAAAATTAAGGAGACTGCTTTTTTCCAACTCGAGTTATTTAACATTAATGGATTTTGGTTATTTTGCAAAACCAGCTAAAAGAGGAAAACTTAGTGAGTAACTGGAAATTTATTCGTTTTTGAACAGTGAAATAATCTAATGATCGATTAGAAATGTCAAAATACGAAAATATGCAAATCATGGGGAACAAGGTTAACGGAAGGTGCTATGACGTGTTTTTTTAGAAGCCTGCATTTTATGACGAATACTTCGATACAAATACTTTCATAGGTCAATTTTGCTATTTTTTGAAAAGCTGAATTAACTCCTTATTTCCCAAGTCAATCGGTTTAAAGTGGGGTTTGTCAGAATACAATTACACTAAATGTAGGACAAACGTTGCGTTCGAGTTATTGACATTACCTTAGACGTTGCTCATTCTAGATACTTGGAGGCGGAACATCTCAAAAACAATACCTTTGCTTTAAACAGATGGTCTCAAAAATGAGTGTACATCTGATATTATCATTTCATATCAGGTAAATCCTTTAACGTCTGCAAAAACAAAAAGCTAGGGGGCGATTCAATTTTAAAAGAGTAAGCACTTACACTAAGCTGACATCCATTTGCCTCGGAGAGTGGGTGTTCCTCGTCAACCGTCAAAGAATGCGATCTATTGAATGGGTACATCCGGCTGAAAAACGAAGATTTTAAAACCCATTTCGTGGGAATTCACAATCCTTCCATAAAAAGAAAGCACGTGTGCAATTACTACGACTAATCTTGAAAACAAAGCACTTAAGACTGGAGAGAGGCGTTTTTCTCGGCCATTCTTCATATCAATACGATTAGGGATTATCAACAACCACCCGAGCCCCTTGGAGAGCGGCTTTGAAGCCATAACAATAATTATGTTTATGTTTGGCTCATGGATACAAATATAGATGTGTCACCATTTCTGCAGAAAATAATTTCTAGATTAAACTCAAAAATTCTGAGAAAGGGTTAATGAATTCTTAGCGGAGAAAAGCTTTTTTCTACACAAAACGCCCTCTTCCCACCCGGAATGCATTTTATGCTGCGTGGATCCATCACATCATCCTTGAAAACAAAACGGAACCTCTTCAACAAATGGGAAATTTTTGCAGTGGTTCCGGCAATAAAGAATAAAAGTTCATGTGAGCCCAGGAACTTTTCAATTGGAGTGGGAACCTGAGAGAGCAACGGTTAAGTTTCCAAACTGAAATTAATCTTTTGATTTTTTTAACGGAAACAAATAGAAGCAGTAGACTTATAATTAATAATAGTCTCACTAAGTCTATTTGTTATTTATTTTTACTGGAAGTGACAAGACCACAACATTCTTTGCTTCAGGAAAATGAGCTATTCCTGGGTTTACCCTTGTTTGATATACTTGGAAAAGCATCAACAGCAAACTAAGAAGTGTTCTTTTTCTGATTTTAAAGACAATGTGATACCATTCTTTGGAAGTTGCAGCTAAGTGTGGGAAAAGGTGCTAAATGCAAAAACTTGCAGCATCTGAAACCCAGTTTCCTTTTTTTCCTTTTTCATTTTCTGAGCTTTTTAAGTTCAATGGACGGGTGAGCAGTAAAATAATGTTTGTAGTTTGAACTTCTCGGAATGAATAGAAATTTTATAAGGGTTTCACCACCTGGTACTTATTGTTAGTAAACATCAGCAGCCAAATAAACCTGTTTTACTTCAGTTCATCAAAATCTCAAAAAGCAGTTTTGCTATTTGGAACTTTTGCAAGATTTAATATTTGAAAAAAGGTACTTAACAAATTTTATTTTCATCGGAAATTTCAATTTATCAAACATTTCGAGTTAACAATAAAAACCTGTATTCGCATTTAATTTGTAGCTAACTTTGCTTTGCTGGCCCTAGTTTGCAAACTTAGATTTGTTGTAGGCCTGCCTGAGCTGACCTGATTCCATTTTATTGACCATTTTAGTTCTGAACCTTAATTGGTCATGCATGATTTTTATACTTGATGTAAGCTATTGAAACACCTTACTTCGTCTTCATCTCACTTACTTCTCCGCTGTTGCTGAATCTCGATGTCTTCCGTTCATATTCTGAAAAGACAAACCTTAGGGTGGAGGAGGGCGAGTGCACTGTGGAGGGAGGGTGCGGGGAACATGACTCGGTTCCCATGGCTTCGACAGGTGAAACTGGGGATAACGTGGTCGTGCGGGTCGCGGCGTGTGTAAGTGTAATTAGGCTATGTTTATTGGCAAAAAGCTTCCGCCCCTAAGCATGACTCGCCAATGTGTAATTGGTAGTGTGTGGGATATGGTAATGTTATAGAAAACAGAGAGCGGAAGCAGCGCAAACGGAAATCGTTTGTTTCTTCGGGAAATGTGGTGATGGATACAAACGGCAAACGGATATGCAACAGGAATAAGCCAAAGGGGGTTCAGAGCCAAAAGGAAAATTTAGGATTTAGGAAGTTACTCCATTCGAATGGGTTTGAGAGATCAACCCTTAATGAAATTCCATTGGTGAAAATATATGAAACGTCGGGCAAAACTTTGTTTAAAAGATTTACTAGAAGATTTCGTGAATTATACTTTATTTGCCAAAAAGACGTGCTCACATTAGAAATAGATATGCTGCTCAAACACTACTGGTTTAATTCTGATTGACCCACAGGAATAAAAAATGGATACGAAAAACTATGCACTTGTATAACTTAGTAATTTTTTGTGATTGTATAACTTAGCTATTTTTCCATATTATGAGGACTTTTCTTTTAAAAAAGTTTGATCATTTTTTTCATGGTTTCAGAAGAAAATTCATGCATTCCTAAGATTGAACTCCTCGAAACACCTGTCGATGTGTTGCGAAGACTTTTCGATTCTGCAGATGAAACGTCATTATTGAACCGGATCTTTAGATAAACTTAAGAAAAACTTCATCACGATTTGTAAAAAAATATATGCACATTAGTTTAAAACATGAAAATAATTACTGAATAGCCTTAACAAAACGCTAATGTTAGGCTTAAAAGATAATAAACTAATAGTCTGATTGCTGTACAAACTTACTGGTGGATATTCCGTGAATCGGATCCAATCTGTTCCTAGCATGTTGAAGTGGCTAGCGTGGGTTCATTCCATGTTGCGACTTATGGGTAATTTAGCGGGGCAGATTGAAATGAAATTGCGTCGATGATTTTGAAAGCGGAAAAATCAGGTGCACTTGTGGCTCTCTGTTCAGTTCCGGGTTACTGTTTATGATCAATAAATTTATATTCCTGAATAAAGTCAAATTAGGCATGTCGAATGGTAGTTTTTTATTCTAAGATTTTAGGGCATAAGAAAAGGGTTTCAGGTCACAAGGTTGCATTTAAAACTTTAAAAAAAGATTACCAGGTTTGTTTTTAAAACTAAATCTTCACATTTTAGGAGATTTTGTTTTTTGGCTTGCAATCCAAAGAACAAAAAAGACATGCGCTTGCCTAACCAAATCTCGAAAGAGTGCAGTAAACAATGCACTTTAAGTGTGCAAAAGAACAAAATTGAAAAAAAAGCAAACCCACATGACACCATTTTTCTAACCGCAAGACGCACAATTGCTCAAAAGAACTTCTATGAACTATGTCGTAGTTCTGAGATGTATAGATCTACACGAGGACGAGGCCTATATTATCCCAGCTTATCATAATCGCGGCCCACGGCGCCAATTTGCTAGACGGAATTTCGTTTCAGGATTAAATTGGCAGAAAAAGTGAATTTAATTAGAGTGCAAATGAAAGCGATGGGGCTGGCAGTGGCTGGCATGGAAAAGACAAAATTTTGTATGTGTCCACTACAAACAGAAGATATATCTGGTAGACAAGCTCTAAACTGAAAAGAAAAACAGACCTAGAGGGTTGGAACACACTCAAAAAAAGCCTTTGTCTATGTTTTAGTGAACGCTCTATTCCACGCGTTTGGTCTCTTAAGAATTTGAAAAGAAAGCTAGATTCTAAAGATATCAGATGATCTGTTAAGGATTAAAACATAGTTGCACTTTGTGGAAGCTGATTTATCCATGAATGTAACCATACGAGGTACAAGATGACGTCATTTCATGTAAAAACAACTATGAACATATGTTTACTTAGGAGTATTTGGGTTCTTCAGACTATTTGGGTTAGTCTTTAAGAGCAATGTTAAAGTAATACATTATCTATGTACTAAATCACGCTAAGAACTACACATGTAGCCTTTTAAATTCTTATTTAATAAAAGTTTAGTTATAGAGGAGCCGCTCGGTTTCTGATCTCGTCGCTTGGACTACCAAGGCAAAACTAAAAAACCATCCCTTAATTAGTATCATTTACATCAAAAGCTATATTCTGCGACCACCAAAAACGCTAAAACGATATGAAAACAGCAATTCAAATTCTTACAAATGGTCAAAAACCAAAGAAAATTATATTAATCGCTTTCTGTTCTTTTCTGAAAATCAAAAGCCAGAATTGTATTTTTTAAGCATTGTACTGCATGGCCGTGGGTGGATAGTTTTGTTAAAAAAAGAAAAGTGGACTGGAGAACACCTCAAACTACTCCAAAATTTAGTATTTTCTGTGTGAATTCCCCGAGTTTTTGCGTACATTCAAAGTCCTTTGCATGCATGGGTTCATTTTCCAGCTTGTGTTTGTTTGCGGTACACTGAGAGTGTTTGAATATTATAGTAATTTTTGCGAAAACACTAAAGAACAAGTCATTGTGAAAGTGCTTGTATAGGTTGCGCTTATTACGAAACATCATTTTCAATTCAATATGCTGACTGGATTTGGCTACAAAACATTTTTTTAAAATTCAAACATCACTAGATTCATTAGAATTCAACAAAAATAAATTGCAAGGAATTATTTTTGCAAAATGGTAAGAGAAACCAATGTTCAAGTCCTCGGAGGAATTCACACAGGGCGTGGAAATGTGCTGTTTGAGCATAAACAAAAATAAACTTTTTGGTTTTTGGATACTGTATTCTACAATTAAAAATAATTTTTTTTGTTTTCTGCAGTGTCGTAAGGAGTAGGAAGTGGGTGGCGTAGTAGGTGCACTGTTTTTATCTCTTTATCTTAAGCGAATGTCCTTAGGGTGAAAGATGAAGCAAATACGGAATGAGATAGCAGATTGTTTTTCAGTGGTAAAGCTAAATTTCATTGGAGAACAGCTACTGCACAAAAAACCATTGAAAACAACAATTCTAGTTGTGGATTTACAAATTCTGGTAGAAGGTAGCTGATTGTTGCTCAGGGGATTTAGAGGGCTGAATTGTTTTTGGTGAAACGGCAGAAAAATTATAGCTTTATGATAAGACATAGAACGATACAAAAATTGTACTTAGATACACTTATCTTCTTCTCAATAGATTATTCATGGGAAACATTTAAAATTATGTTAATCCGTTCCCCAGTGAATAAAATATATCTTTAGACTACGAGACCTAATTTACGGGAATAGAAGAATTTTGAGAAATGACTGGAAAAAGGCAAATTTGTATTTTCCAGAGATTACTTTTTCTCAAGGAGGAAGACGGAAAATGCCTGAAAACCCCTAAAAACTCACTAACAATTGTTTCTTAATTGACATTTAGTGTACTTGGTAATTGTCAAAAACAAGTTTAAAATGAGGAAAAATGACAATTGTCACCAAAATAGAATCAAAAAGACAAGAGCAAAAATGAAATGTTTGGCCATGTGGCAGCATAATCACATAATACTACTTATTTTGGGGTTTTAAGCGACAACAAAGAACTAACTTTAACTTACTTTAAAAAGTAAAGCTAAAACGTAAATATTATAAAGTTTTCCGATGTCATATCGTATAGCCAAGCATGGCCACCGCTTACCATGCAAACATCGAGGGTTCGGATCCAACTCGGGGCAAACTTTTTGTTTTGTTTTTTAACACTTGTAATGAAATAAAAAGGTGTTTATGCTATTGTAAACAAATACGCAAACATCGCGCAAATTATAGAAAATTGTGTTTGAAAGAAGTTTTTTTCTGGTTGAAAAGATCAATTGTGCCGCATTTTTCTTTAAACATAAAAATAAGACTGAAGAAAATTGATTGAGTTGTGAAGGAGACAATTTAAGAATAAATAAACGTTTATTATCGATAAAATCCATTTGATATATAAGAAATTAAACCGGATAACTTGAATGTTTAAAGAATCTCGTTTAAAGAAGGACCAAAGTATGCCTTCAGGGAACGTGGTTTTAATAAAAACACACCCACCCAAAGATAGTTATTGAATATAAACAAAAAAGGTAAACACAATTCCCATCTCGTAAAAGCGAAATTGCAAAACTGTTTTCTCCTGGGGGTGTCAATATGTTTTGTTTACAACAACCTTCGCTCCCTTTGCGTCAAAAGGATTTAAAGACTAATTGTAATCGGGCTCTTTCTGCATTTCAATGAATTACGATGTTATTTTAAACATTTTATATTTCAGAAGATCAGGAGGTCCAATTAAAGAAAGCAGGTCATATAATGGAAGAATAGGACAAACACATTTTCAGGAAAAGTTGTTGTCTTCCCAGTTCTGATGTCCCTTAAGCCGTGCGTGGATTAGTTCTTCACGTTCTGAGCTAATTAACAGGTCGACGAAAATAATTTTCCACAGCAGTTTTTTACGATTGTGGAGGAAGTGGATTCTGAAAGGTTTCTGAACACCAATAAACTAAATGATATTTGGTGTGTTCCGGTTTTATAAAATTGGGTTGGCCTTTCCTCGTCGAGCATCCATTATCCAAAATGTTTAGAATCTCGAACGCCCACGGGAGCTGAAACAACAGGAAGGGCAAGTCTCAAAAGTTAATTGTCTTTGGACGTGAGTTGAATTAACGATCAAGCTCGTAAACGTTTATACTGCTGTGGCTAATCGTATAAGTGCACAGGAAGAAAATCATCAATAAATAAAACAGGTGCAGCTCAAAACACACCCTGGATTTTGTGTTGAGGTAAAGTGAAGATGGGTGTACAGTTAGTCTATATGCTTTCAAAATGTCTCAGACTGTTTTTGATGTCCAGCACTCTTCGGGTATTTAGTTTCAGCAATTTAATGGTAGAAAGTCTAGGAAAAAGTAGGCAAGGCTTCTTTTTAAAGGGACCGTTAGGGACCTTCTTTGACTTTATCTCCAATTAAAGAGCTTGAAAAGTTGTTTTAGAAATGTATAATAATGTGGGGTTTAAATACATGGTATTGCAAAAATCAGCATCTGAAATGCCATTTTTTGGCTATTCCAGGTGAAAGACACCTGTGAATAACAGGCATATCCACGAACTAGGTGCGCGATGTACGTCAAATCCATCGATTTATCGACTTTTTAGTTATCACTTTCGAATTTTCAATGTTCACACTTGACAAGAAGCAGATTTCACACCCGTACGGGATCGGCGGCCGCGGCAGAGGTAGTTTCGCCGTATTAAGAAATGAGCACCGTAAGCAAATAAAAGCCGCAATGAGGACGATACCTTTATTTTTACTGTTGTGTTCATAACGATGGAGGGGGCGTAAGTCAGTGAGAGATATGCTAAAATATTAGTTCACTTGGCCCATCGTTTTATATATGCATCGTGGCAATAGTCCTAGTCGCATAAATTACTATTCGTTTTGTAAGCATTCTAGGCCGACCTTTTACTAATGTTATGCGAGCTGACAACAATCTATTATAGGAATTTTTAAAGGGAAGTCAAAATTGCGGAATTGATTCTACAAAAAGGAGTGTTATGTAGTTTTCCAATAGTTTACTTATCAGAAAGTTTTAAAAAAAACCCTGGATGATGATGACTTTGGTTACAAATTGCTTGTTTGATAACAAATTTTCAAATGGTTATCAGTTACTTGACTCGGTCTTGCAATAACTAAAGGGAGATCGTTTGAAATACCAAAAAATAAAAAACCCTTAACCATTATAAGAATGGGTGTAACATCAGAAAGAAGAAAATCAAACAGGGACCGGAGAAAATCTGACTGTCAACAATTGTTAGATATTAAATTGTAGGTGTCCTAAGCAGCACACGACATCATAAATTCAGCTTACGACTACGGTCATTAGCTATCTGAAGGTGCGATCGTGCCTAGCCTCACTCACACCACTTCTCCGTGATGAATAATACGGGGGTTATCTCCACAACTCAGAAAATCCACGTACAACCTCATTACACTAGTCTTCATCCTACTGAACGTTGGATTATACCTTTGGTACTAATGTCGAACAATGTAAATGAGTTGTAATATTTATAAAAGTGCCTTGGAAGATGAGAATATTCGCAAAAATCGAAGAATGTAAGTAAGAGTCTTGAGAAATGATTGGATGAGGGCAAGCTGTCAGTTTGGACAAGGAAGAAGCGATGTGTTCACCAGAGATTTCTATTCTCCCACGAACACATTTGTAAGGCTTCTGATGACAACAAGTTTAATATTAAAGAAGCGTTATAAACATCTCAAGATAGGGATATCTATAACGTTACAACAACAAAAACTTTTTCTTCGATGCTTAACAAAAGCAACAAATAAACAGTGTTAACAGCGCTTGTTTTAAGATAATATTCAAAAGACAAACTTCTAGAAAACCACCTGAGAAGAAAAGGATGGTGACGCATTTGTTAAGTGCTTTCAACTACATTTCGTCGTCTTTGTGTCCATCGTAGCGTATGATACGGAGAGTGATTGGCACTTAATTACCATTGGCTTAATTGCTAATGACCGGCATGGTAATTGCGACCCAAGTGCGTACGTAAGAGTGCGCCCAGGCGTGGCTGCGGACTCAACAACGGTAATCAAAGGTTAAAAAAGTAAATTTCTAAGGAGCTGACTATGAGCGGATTTCGTCACAGGACGAGTACTTGTATTCCAATCACCTGTGGGTTACTTGGACTATTCTTAAGCTTTTGGGACAAAAAGTAATATTCATCCTTATGTGAAATTATAGAATAAACATAGTACAAATGGAAGTGTTTCAATGACACGTCTTAAAATAGTAATTAGCTACAACGCTTGGAAAACTAGCAAATGTTCAATACATTACTATTTCTTTCCGGGAAAACTCAAGACCAGGGGCAAGCTTCGAATAATGCAATCGCAGGAATACGTACTCTTAACCGGCAACAAGCATATTCCATTAGCTTTCAGATTACACCGATTATAGAACATGGCGGAATATTATTGTCTAAGACTCCTGTGTTGCTTAGTAATCAAAATCAGACGATGCGTAAACTATTCCGGAATTTTAAATAGAAAGGTGTCTTTATAATTCTTTGTGGCATCGAATAGAATGAAAATTCCTGGTTTGTGTGGTGCGCGTGTGGTGTCGTTGACGAAAAATATTATTCCCTGCGGGGAATCCGCGCACCATCAAAAGGAATCTATTTGCTAGCTCTTAAGAATCTTTTTAAATAAAAGCTGTTAAAAGTGCTTATTTTAGGTAGGTTTAATAAAAAATTACGCAATCTAAAGTCGTCGCGAAATGATTTACTCGCTTCGACTTGGCTTCGTTTGCTTGATTAACAAATGTTTATAGTCATGCAAATCTTTTAGGTAGGTTCATTTTACACAATCGCCGTCAAACCGCATGAACTCAAAGCATCATCGATAACTTAGAATCCACGACAGATAATTTATCGAAAATCTTGGCTACCAGGTTGAAAAAAAACGTACGTCTACATTTGTCCAAAAGCAAATTCTGTGGATGAAAATATTTTGGCAAATGATTTGTTGTCTACAATCTATTTGTCTAGCGTGGTCTCTGAGCAAAATATGGCTCCCTGAGGAACTAAGAATGAAAATAGAAGAGGCGCCCTTTGAGCAACTGAAGTAACCTAGAAGTAAGCGATGAAAGACCAACTTTAAGATGAACACCGAGAAAAGGCTGGAAAACCGACTGTTTTCTAATAAGAAAGAACTGAACGGGAAAAAAACGTGTTAGCTGGAACACGTCGCGATTAAATTTCTCAGAATGAAGCAAACGCGATAAACAAGGTTAGTGGGAATAGACCCTTTGAAACCGTCTGCTGAAGAATGAAAAATGATTTAACTTTAGTTAAATTGATTCCTAGTTTTATGAAAATAAGATGCACCGGGATGCGCAATTCTCACAACCAGAAATTATCTTGTTTTTGTTAAAATAACATTTTTTCACTATAATTAGTATTTGTTTTTTAGTCTAAATACACCCTGAATTCTTGGAACAATTCCCCAATTACGTAAACTAAAAATTCTGAAAATTTAATTTTAATTTGTTTTATCAATCTTCATAGTTTGTTAGCAATGACATCGATGACAAATTATAAAAATGAAATGATAATTTGGTCTACTTTTGTTTAAACATGCTGATTTGTTTGATATAATAGTTATTAAAACGCAAGTAATCAATAACAATCATTAAAAATTCATTTTAAAAAAGAAACAGCTGTTTCCAGCACTGAAAAAAGATACATCCTCATTTCTTTGAAAACATTGTTGCCCTATGGGTTTGCAAGTATATTGTGGATGCTTCCATTAAAATGTACATAGGCGGCATAATTGTGAAGTTTTTCGAAGGCTGAATGAAATGGTAAACATTTATGTCAAGGACATCATTAAACTTTCAAAGGTCCCCTGGAATGCTCAATTGGATAAGTTAATAAGCTAATGTTTGTCCATTTGGATGCCACCAGTGCTGAAAGAGCAAATATTCAAATGAAAAGATATTGATGAAATATAATGTTTCAAGGTTTTTGTTTAGTTCTAAATTAAAGTTACAAGTGGTGTTTATTCAATACCTTTCAATAGTTTCTGTTGTTTAGTCGGTAAAAACTAAAGATAAAAAAGTAACTATTTGCACCGGATGTGGTCGGAGACATGCCAAGAGCAGAATAGCTAAATTCTAAGGTTGTTTACCTTCAACACTTAGTTCGCTTTTGAATAACTCTGCGTTTTGAGCTCTATTGATACTAACAGCTTTTTGTTGTCAAAGTCTCTGCTGGCGAATTCGGAACAAGTTGTTTTGTTGTTGAGGTTGTGGGGCAGAAAACCCTTTTTTAATGCACGAGTTTATCTGACGTAATTTTTGTGATTCGATTGTTTTTATAAGAAACATGTCGTAAGTTTTAATTAAAATATTTGTGAAATAATGTTTTATGTATCCTCAAATTTTAATAATTGATTTAAGTTTCAGGGTTCAGATAAACGGTTTCCCATAGAAAAACCAAACTTTGTCAGTTTTCATTAACATATCAGTGGTTGATTGAAGATGGGAAAAGCAAAAAATTGTCAATATTTAATACATCACATGTTTTTGTTGTGTCTGTTTCCGTTGCCCTCAACAGATTATATAATCTGCCCATAATCATTCATAAAATAAAATCATCGTTGATTGTGAATTCATAAACTTTGTCACTGTAATGCCAAACTTCTGTATTCCAAAGAATATTCTCAGTTTATGTACATACATGCAATCGAAGTGACAAATAACTGGTCTTACAATCACCCTGTTTCATTATTATCCGAGCACTCTGTCACGGTCAGCGTCGGTCGGATCAACGGCGCTGACTGACGTCTATCAATTGCATTCCTAGGAACAGGACTGAATTTCCTCCTCACAAATCCAAGCCTTCCAGTAGAAGGAGAATCTCCTGCCCTGGGTATGAAGGCTTCAACCTCCCCTGTTCCAGTACTTCCCAGGGAATTTCTCTCCGTGTTCTGAAAAAAAAAGACTTTCTAGAGAAGAAGTTAACTTAAGTTACCGTAGCTGTTGAAGCTATGCTTCCCCTTCCTGAATCCTGGCCTATACTTTTGGCACTTTCATGCCGGCTTCTGGCTAGAATCCTGCCCCAGTTGAAACGAGAAGTCTAAACATGGATATACACATCTATACGGCAGAAGCAATACTTTGTCTTCATTCCGTTTGTGAGGAACATGTTCATGTTCACTGTGGCTTGAATGCTCAGAAAGATCGGAAACCTAAAAATTGCGTGAAATTATTTCTTGTTTTGTGTTACCTCTGGAATTGCAGAAATGCGTTTTGGCACTGCGAAAGAACGCCTCGATGACTCTGCCGAAGATCTGTGGCTAGACGAATAACACTCATCTTGGAAAGAGACACGGGGAGAAGATCTGCAATAAACACTAAAGAGTCTGCTTTCTTAAAGGGGCCGTCAGAGACCTTTCTGACTTTACCTTAAATTAAGTGCTTGAAAAGTTGTTCAACAAATTATATAACAGTTTTGGGTTTTAATGAGTCGTTTTGAAGAAATCTGCATCTTAAACGCAATTTTACCAGTCCAGGCGACAGACAGGCTTTTTAACGAAATATGCGCACGGTGTTTACGCGTCCATCTAATTCATTTGTTTATCGACTTTTTGGTCGTCACTTTTGAATTTTCACACCCGTACGAGATCGGCGGCCGCGGCAAGGGTAGTCCGGCCGCATAAAGTAATGAACGACATAGGCCGAAATAGGTCGAAAAAAGTTTTCTGGTGGTTCCTTTAAAGTAGTTTTGTTCTATTCACAAGAACATCTGCATAAAGCCACCAAAAAATTTTACTAGGTCATCGTCCATACTTGTCTGCGTCTCAACCACGAATCGGTTGATATTTGCATGACAATATTAAAGCATAATTGACAATCCCTTCGTTGATGGGAGTTTTTAGTTTTCCGCCACTTGTTTCCTTGTCTACCGACAAACAGCAAACATTTGTCGGTATCGTTGTTACGAGACAACAAACAATGAGTGGCGTCAATCCTCAAACAGAAAACCAAGATAAATATAGTAACGGCAAAGCAATTATAATCGGCTGTTTATTGTAGTCGGAAACTTTAGAAACAAGTCATTTTTGAAAGATTTTTTTCATTGCGAAATAGCATCAAAAGAAACGAATTTATTGATCGTTGAAACATGTGGGGGTAATGAACGGATTCTTAAAAAAAAGTTTGATTGTATGTGAAGAACCGTTATAAGAGCGTGCATACCCCACAAATTATTCGGCCAGTTCAGAAGACCACGTAATTTCTCGAAACTGCAAGCTATTTTACAACCCCCTGTGATACCCGATAAGAGTATTCCAAAAATAAGCAATCGGTATCAGACAACACAACGTGTCACCAAAGACAACAGTCAAATAAGGCATTTTGTGAAGGGTAAACAACCTTAGATACACAGGTCACCGTCCATTTTTAGCTTTTGACTAACTTTGGAAAGTATATTTTACTGTGGTCTTCAGAAGAAAAAAGAACAGGTTTTAGACAAAGACATTTTCGGTGTGTTTTGCAATGTTTTTGTATTGAAGAGTTCTTCTCTATAATTCTTACCTTCGGGAAGGCATGTCGGGAAGTTGAAAGCCTTCCAGTGAGTCTACAGTATCCACAGTCTTTTGAACCGACGAGCAGTGGGACCCTCTTGGCGTGCTGTTCAATGACGTCATCTAAACATGACCGTTGAATGATCTATTTTACTGAAAACCTGAGTGACCTGAAGGCGTGTAGGGCTTCCAATATCGTCTCGACGTCCTGGAGGCTGTGAATGGTAGAAATTCGACAAGGAACTGAAATGACAATTATGAGATAGAACTTTTAGTTTTCTTACTTTAGTGCTACTTGTGGAGTGCTGGTAATTCTTCGTAGAACAGGCATGGTCTTTGTTTTTACCTTTCTTTGAATGACCTGGAAAACTAATTGTATAGAATGTCAATTATAGAACCAACCTCGGTAAAGAAAACATACAAGAATGGATTGGCAAACGCATTGATAGGGAAAAAGAATACAAGGAAGATTTTGGCGTTTGAAATTGAAATCAACGGAACTCCTGCTGCTGCCGTTAATCCGAAGAACAAGGTTGGAAACCAGCAAAAGGCATCAGTTCCAATCAAAAGCGCCATTTTCGTAATGATAGCCTTGTCTTCTTCTCTTGATGGGGTTGAAGGATCTTTCAGCATCATTATGATGAATACATAAGCAACAGCCATTCCAATAAAGGATACTAAGTTGAACATGAGACCAAAAATTATATATGTCTGAAAACAAATAAAAGCGTGAAATAGCCCGTTAATGCCTTACCCTATCCCATACATTGGTAACCCGCAGTGGTAAACAAATACTAGTAGTACTGTAACTCGAAATTCCGAGAAGAGGGAGGCTAGCCATGATTAAGGCAAAACACCAGCCGCAAGCCATAAGGATCCATCCGGTTCTGGGATGCAGACGACGACCATAGAATCCCATCCTGAAGCGCAATTTGAGTGTGCAAGCATCTGTGGCAAATGAAAACGTACCTTGTGTTGTAGGCCATTTCAAAAGCAATGAGAAACATAGAAATGATGCTGAGCTTAGATCCGAAAATCGCCAGAAAGCCAGCTGTCTGACATCCCCAACCAGTTTGCCACCAAACTGCATGCCGATAGTACTCATCAGCTGTGAGGACGTCTTCTGTGGCCAGGAAACCAAGGTAGATTGCAGTGATTAGATCGGCAACGGAGAGATTGAACATGAAGAGGTAATGAACCCTCATTCGGCGTTCATAGGCAAGGGCCAGAGTGAGCCACACCAACACGTTTCCGACAATGGCAAGGGTCCAGACCACCCAGATCGCTCTGCGAAGAAGGCCGTAGCCGACGATGTTTTCACAGGGGTTGAGGGCATCTGGTTCAGGGGTGCAAGTGATGTTGGAGTAGAACTTTTTAACTGAGGTGTCGACGGCTGAGAGGCATTTCGATGCTCCTAATTGATCCGAAGCGAATTCTATACAGTATTTTAATAAAGGACATAAAGAACCCAACATACCTGGAAGTTCGTCTTCATCCTCGATCACTTCACTTTCATCAGGAAAAAACCACGCTGGATCGAACCAAGACATAATATCTGGGATGGATGTCGTGGTTGGCAACTGCCGTCGAACCCTGCTGGGTTTGTCTTCAACCTGGGTGCACATTCGATGATGAATCTCCTTCATATTGTTCTTATATTTTTCCCCTTCACGGACATCATCCACATACTAAAACATCTGCCGAATAAGGACTTTAAACCAGTATTACCTTGAACAAACAGCAGTGGTGTGGATATGTAAAGTGGGCGGTTTCCAAATGGGTAAAACTCAACACAGAAGGAAGCCGCTTTAAACTTGGCACATTCCGCAAAGTGAGTGATTTCAACTTTTTCAAACCGTTGATGGGAAGTTCACTGATGGCAGTGTTTGACAAATCTCTGAGGGAAGTTTTATTTTGAATTTCAGCTAACTTACATGTTGTGAAGTTCCAAAATGCCACGAAAACTATCAACCGACATATCGCGTAAATTTTCGTTCTCATTCAAAAATCTGAAATCAAAATTAAAGCACAAAATAGTTATAAAACATACAATCGAAGAAATGTGCTTTCCCGGAAAGCAAATCCAGCAACTTGGATTAATCTGTTGTTGTTCAGACGAAAATTTCTTGCACGAACACCCGTAACAGCACCATCATTTATAAACTTAATCTGAAAATAGACTGAATTTCCCATTAAAATAATATAAACCCACTTCATTGAATGATAGATCAACTTCTATATCTAATTTGTGATCTTCAGTCATAATAAGCTTCGGCATCATTTGAAGCCCATTGTCACGGAGTAATCTGAATTTTATAGAAAACCATAAATTTGAAATGGAATCAACCCACAAAGATTGGAGCTTGAGGTTTTTCTCAATTAAGACTCCTGAAATCTCTTCGAGACGTTTACAATGCATTAGTGAACTGAAAAATTTCCCTTCTTTGATAACATTGCAGTTAATTTTGTATGCATCGCGGAATAAAATAAATGTTTGATAGTGTCTTTTTAATCTATGTTAGCCTGTTAAAGTCAATTTTTTTAAAACAACTGTTAGATATGTTCAAATAATTTTTTTTACGTGGTTATACCCCTAAAATCACGTTTTGCTAAAAGTTTGTCTTCAAAACAAATGACGCTAAAAGTACAGCGGATCTCTCGTTTGGAGGAAAGTTTATAGGTGTACTTGTTCAAAACAACGTGTTAGTGCACATCTATTCTGGGGAAATCTTTAAATAGGAATAGGACACAAGCACTTTACAAAGCCATATACCGATTACATGTGAGACCTGCCTACAAATCTTTTTCAAATAATGTTTAGATGAAATTGAATCACATACTTTAACACTATCAGTATTGATTCCACTTTAAATTTTGCATACAATCCTGTTCCAATTGGGTAAAACAGCCCCTTTTAATGTTTTATTCGTTCAATTGGTCGTTCTGATTCCACATTTATTGATGACAAGTACATTTATGATAGCGGATAATGTGTTGGCAAAAAGTCATAAACGTGTAAATCTGCAGTACATTTTGGGGACAATTGCAGACGACGTGTGTCTGCATTTTCTGCCTTGAATGATGAACTATCCAAGGTTCCTCGCCATGTATACCCCTTCAGCATAGCGACTAAAGTAGCTTGCAGGATCACAGAACACGGCGACTGACACCCGTAGCGGATCGGTGGCGCGGCGGAAGAGGTCTGGCCCGCATGGAAAGTAAAAACAAGGAAAGCCCTTTTAACTTGTTTGCTTTCAATGAAACGCGTGAGGAAAATTGAGTAATTTAGGCAAACTTGACTCTCATAATTTCTCTTCGCATGGGATTGATATGGCTTAAATCACTTCAACGTGAAAAGGAAACTGCAAATTTGCCCCTTATTTTGTTAAACTTCCTTTTAGAATTTCAGCTATTCTCAATGTGGGTGTAATGTTCACACTTCAAACTATGCTTCTTTTTTACAATCACCACCATGTGACCAATCGTGATATACATTCTCTTTTCTCAATGACTGGTCATCGAAAGTTTCCTAATGCCCTTTTTCATGACCGCCCTATCTTTGTGGTTTCTATTCTCGAAGTTCGCCCTTTTGAACACTGGTCGGGAATCATTTGGTGTCGCAGGGGATTACTGTGTGTCTGCAAAGGCATTCCCAAGATTTTTAAGACTGATAACCGTTTTGGTTTTTTATTTCTTTTCCACAGAAAACTAATGAATACATTGTAGGCGGGTGATGTAGTGTACTTCAGATTGCAAGCTTGCAACCACACCCCTGACTCTTCCAGATGTTTTTGTTATTTGGAATGCATGAGCCTACTGGAATGGAGTGGATGATAACCAAAAATAGGTGGGATCACCACACTCAGCGAAATGTGAAGTCATTCGAGGGACAGCCATTTCCAGGAATAGCTTGTGATAAAGCCAGGGGAATGTCAGTCACAGGCGGACCGCTTTATAGCACCGTTTTTGCCAATCGGTTATCTGTGTTTTGGACACAATCGAAACATTAAGGGAGCTCTTTTGCTGACAGGGGCAAAGAAGAGGAGTTGATTTGAAAAAGAGTGAAACATTCAAATGTTAAAAACACCAATCGTTTCCTTTAACTTCGGGTGATTGAAACACAAAAAATACATTTATCTTACCAATTTGTCTCGAGCATTGCGCATCAGTTTAGAACTGTTTTGCCACGCGCTACTATTTAAAACGGAGAAAATCTCTCCATTCCGAGTTAGCAAGACAAATCATGAAGAGAGTTCAGGCTACACTAGGGTTACTGTATTTGGCGCGTATCCGCGCATTCAAAATTGATTTTGTTAATTCGCTTTTGTTATTTGTAAGTGTTCTGTGCATGATTTGAAACGTTTAGAAAGTATTGCGGCTTTTGAATTTTCATAAAAACATGAGAATGATTTTAAAAAAACCAAGTTACAATTACAAAGTCACCGAAAAACATGTGTTGAGAGGTTTTCATGTCAATTTGCACAAACTTTTCAATTATCGTAGTTTTGATCATTGAACTGCAATTACAGACAAAACAAACTCATAAAATATGTTGGTAATCTACAATAACAGACGTTACTGTACCGTCAAGTTAAAAGGGGTTAAAGTCCAATTCACACGCCTTGGAAAACTAATTAAATTTTAAGAAACGGTGTATCTGAATTTTTAAAAAAATGTTTTTATATTCGTACAACGAAAACTGCGTGCGGATTTAAATAAATTTTCTCCAATGACTCACAATTTCCTAAGATGAGTGAGATTTCTTAAGGCAGTTCCATCAAAGAACATAAGCTTTGGAAGTGAAAAGAAATCTCTAAAAATAGAAATTTAGGGACTTCTAGGAGAATAAACTCACATTTCTTCTAAATTAGGATATAATGAAAAGAAATTAACCTCAATTTGAGGAATACTAGTATTATACATTAGGAGAACCTGAAAATCTGAGTCATGACGTTTGAAAACGCTTACTTTTACAGAACTCGTAAGATTTGTTGGTAAGGTTTCTACAGTTTGACCCTTACAACAGCATTCACTTCGGTAACTTCGAAGTGTGCAGAAGCAACCGTCGCCGTCGAAGCGACATGATTTCTAAAAATGGATTATAGTTGGCGGAATTTTTCCGGGAAAAGGAGGAGGAGGACTTACTTTTGTGAGGAAGCGAGGTGCAGGAGAGGTGGCAAAAGAGTCGATCTGAATGAGAACGAAGTAAAAGACGAGGATCAATAGCGTTGTTCGCATTTGTGCCGATAACGCGAGTGCGAGTGATAGGCGCTGTGAAAACAGCACAGCACTGGGAGAAGATAAAGTCGGAAGACGTCGCCGCACGGCGCGGCGCGCAAACAGCTCCCCGTGCGTCCTCCTGTCGTCATGAACTTTGCTGCCTGTTCCGGGGCGGAAAACAGACTGTGACGGGCTTTTTTCGACTGCAAAGGGGGCGGAGTTTTCATATTTGAATAGCAGGATATTTGGGATGAGAACGGCAATAGCATCGGCGGAGATAAAAATAGCAACACGCGGAAACGGACGTGATTCAGCTGTAAACAGACCGGATATGGCAGAACAGTCAGAAAAAGACGCTCTTTGGAGTCGATTATTGCGTCAGACACTTTTAATAGACAATGGGCGTAGGGAACTTTGAAACTGTTAGGTGACACACTTTTGGCAAACTCTAATGTCTTTCACATTTATTTGTAAAGTTAAAAGTCGCATGACATAAAACATATTATTTCTGTAATTTAAATTTTCACATTCCTTGTCCATAAAAACATGCACGGAAAAACTATACAAAATGCCTCACGACTATTGCGCAAACGTAATAGAAAACCAGATATAGTCAAAAGAAAGAAACATACTATAAAAAGAAATAAGTCGAATTTTTGTTGATATTCAAGTTTGATAACATGAGATGGGCCTTTATAGCGTCAATTTATGCAAACATTCCAAACAATTTTTAAAATTCTTTGCGAGCCTGAACAGTTGGTATGTGAATCCATCACACTGATTGTTTTAGAAAACAAACCTATCGATTGAATGTGAGAAAAATCATGATTACTTGGATTGTCGAACTAAAATGAAGAAGTTTTGTTAATTTAGTTTGATATCCGGGTAAATCTGCGGCCAACTGGAATCCAAGAGAATTCAAGGGTAAACGTCAACTTCTTATTATTGATCAGCAAGTAAATAATTAAAACGTTATATTATTGGCAGAAGAAGCAACTTAGCCTAACAGTTTACCAAGAATAATGCCGCTTAGAAGTCAAACAAATAAAGATAGATCAATATACCACAAATTAATAAACAAACATAAAGCATATAAAAAATTTAATGTTTCTAAACACTAAAAGAGTTGTTGTTGTGGAAAATCAGAAAAGTTCCTCGTTTAAAGAAGCGATAGTTTCAGTAACAAAGCATCAGCTACGAAGTGTTGCATCTGTAAGCCAGGCATTTTATGAGAGGGGAACATGAAAAAGTATAATGATTTCAAGATGCGTTCAACGAATGTTGTGTAAAAATAGATCACGCGCCTAAATTAGAAAACTGGAAATCGCAAAGTAGATGGGCTACACACAAACACTTTAAGAAATGTGGTGTCTTGTGACGAGTTAAAAGTTATGATGAGGACTTTGATGTTTCAAGCCCTTCGCTTGAGAAAATTTGATTTATAGGCTGGGCTCTTGTTGTTTTTTAAAGAAAACGTTCGAAGAACCATACCGCAGCTATGAACGCATCTTGCATCAGTAATGTATTCTGTTCAAGAAAGGAGATAGCATATTGAGTTTATGTTTGTTTTTGTGATATAGTGTGCAAAAAGAAGTTTGTGGTGTATATTCGGCCAACAAGAACCACACCTCCGTTGAACCGTAAAATCGGATTTTACTCTCACAAAGAACTGTGTGATCCATGAATGTGGAGTTAGAAACTTCCGTAAAAGTGCTTTGCTAGTTCCAAAAAATGTTTTGCAGGGAATATTTTGTGTTAAACGCTATTTTTGGGGAACGCTATCCAATCTTTTTGCTTTTTGAAATGATCACCTATGACATTCCCACAATTTTTGACAATTATAATCTTCTCGCCATATGGAAGTCAGAACAAGTTGGAACAAGCAGCATGAAAATAAGTAATGAAACCATTTCGTATTCAATCTAGAAACACAGGCGGCGCGATATGTTGAAAAGGTGTTTGGCATGATGGGCAGGGCTGGATGCTTTCATGAAACAAGTATTGTAAAGGAAAGTAAACTCTGAATTGCCGACTTTCCACCAACGGTAGATGTGATTGAAGCGTCCAAAGATTCACACAGCTGCTGGGAAAAATCGGGGACTCAATGGAACTATGAATGGAGCTGTTTCAAAGGTCTTTTTGAATGTTCTTCGACTATTGAAAATGTTTGCATTGACTCCTTTCCTCTTGATTTTGGTGAAAAAGTGGATTAGGAAAAATATTCTTAGAATCGCATGAGCAAACCATTAAACAAGTCCAATCTTCGAAAATCCAGAGAAAGTGCATATTTTCAAGCGTTCTTTCAAAATTTCAAAAGTCAAAATTTCGATTCAGCTAAATTATTACCACTCTGGAAAGTCTGCACTCCGGGGAGGAGATGGCATGTAAAAATGCCTTCCCCTGGACGTTAAGTAAAAATGCCACCAAGGAATAACTGGGCCCAACGTTTCTTGACTTGCCAAATCGGACAAGATGGCGTGCGGTCGATTATATAGCCATATTCAGTTGGGGATGCAGAATATTTACAGGTTCCCCACAGCAATCTCTCGCGCGGAGGGCGCAGACAACGAGTTTCGCTAATTAGGTGCAATTAGGTCAAATAGCGCCAATTAGGTGTAATTAGGCCATAAAGCGGGTACTCATGTGAGTACCCGCTAATTAGGTGTAATTAGGCCAAAAATGCGGGTACTTATTTTAGTACTCGCAGTATTACCTAATTAGGTGTAATTAGGTCAAATCGGGGTACTGAAAAATCAAGTAGAAAGCGGCCTGAGGTCACCAGAAAAAGCAGAGAGCTGCTTGGCTGACCAAGTGGCTGTAAAATAAACGTGTATTTTCAGTTGAAATAAACATCTACCATTTTCCCAACAATCATAGGGATCCACTACTTAACCATACAATGGCTGAGTAAAAATGTCCTAGTTCCTTAATAAGCATAAACATATGAACACCCAATACCCAAGAATACACACCCAAGAACAGTGACAAAGCACACTTGCCTGGGGCACAAATAGGACGACGAAGGGAAGGAGCATTCGAGAGACGCTGTAGAACCCGTTTCAGGCCGCTTCGAGGGAATTCGCTTCAATCGAGCGCACATGAATCGCCGGGAACTCGCGGAACTATCTCTAGGTTTGCGAAGGACACCGGATCGGAATCTAAGAACACGCCGTTTTTGTGAACCTCGTTAGCCAACGAAGCGAACAAGGACGAGCCAGGACGGTGTTCTGCTTCTGCTTAATGTAAAACTCACGTTTGTAAAGTTTTGTTCAAACTAGCTAAGTTGAGCAACTGGTTTCAAGAATCAGTTTAAAATCATGGGTATTCTGAGTTAATCTCGGATTGTCGATCAAAACCACATATGTTAGCAGACACACATAGCAAGGTGGCCAAGTGAATAATACTTTTTAAATAGTTTAAGCCATTTTCTCACTTTTTTTTCATTTCCAAGTCCCAATTATCTCACTCACGACATTGCTCTGAATTGGTTCTGTTTTTCCTTCCTAAGGAACATGACCACTTGAAATTTCCCAAAACTTTATTTTTTACGTTTTTGTTAGTTGTATAGCCAAATTTAGTAATAATTTTAGCCAACTAATAAATAATACACTTTTCGTCTACAACCTGTCATGTTTTAAGATTACTGTAGGGTGCCGAGAACCAAAATGTTCGCTGTGACGAGACATTTTCGCGCTCACGGCATTTCCGGCTTTTGAACAGTCGCTAATTTTGCTCTCGATTTTATTAATTTTTCACCTTTGTTTATTTAGTTTTTCTTCTTTTATCTTGGTATATTTAATTTAAAATTATGATTTTGGTCAAATATACGTTAAATACACGCCCTAATTCGGTAATAATCATGGATGAGTCACAGGTCGTCCGCCTGTGATTCATACTTCTTTCCGTTGATTTGTATTGGCTTTCTTGCTTGATTTCACATTGTTTTAATTAAATATGATGGAACTTTTGCTGATAATAACTTAAGCTTACTGTACTTATACATATCTGCCAAAACATTTGATCATCAACTTATTTTATTGCATTTTCCGTCATGCTACCCTCCCTCACGGGTTCTCAAGTTTAATTTTTGGATGTCCACACATATCTAAATGTATTAAATGCTGTATATATTGTGCACAACGTAATTAAACGTAAATACTTATAAATTCACTGGAAACTGAATTTATGCCGTTAGACCCTTAGTGTTTTCATGATTTGTGTGTTTTCTATGTGTTTTGTTCCACTTTCGGGAGTGTTGATTTTCTTTTTAGTATGTTTTCTTGTTTTTTTTTAATCACTAGTAATATTATTTTCCAGGGTTAGTATAAGTCATGGATTCGGAGGGTAGGAAGCTCGTCGTCGTCGACAATGGCTCCGGAGTAAGTCTTTCACTGTTTTATTCTAAAATTCTCGTTTAGTTTGTGAAGTGCGGTTTCGGAAATGCTAATTTCCCTTCCCACGTCTTTCCGTCGATGGTTGGCCGTCCCATCATCCGCTCCTCTCAGCGAATCGGCAAAATTGAAATCAAGGTTAGTGTTTGCCATAATTTTTTATTTCAATTTTCGTTTTTTTAGGATGTGATGGTCGGAGACGAGTGCTCTCAGCTCAGGCAGATGCTCGATATTTCCTACCCCATGGAAAACGGAATTGTTCGCAACTGGGATGATATGGGTCTCATCTGGGATCACACTTTCGGTCCTGACAGGCTTGATATCGATCCGAAGGTTGGTTTTGCATGTTTTGACTACTTTTTCGCCGTGCAATTATGGGATTGTGGGCACGATTAACCACGAGTAGTTGTAAACAGGCCGCACCTTGTTATTTCAGGACTGCAAGCTTCTTCTGACCGAGCCTCCCCTCAATCCCATGTCGAATCGCGAGAAAATGCTGCAGGTCATGTTCGAGCAGTACGGTTTCCACGGCCTTTCGATCGCCGTTCAGGTATAATTGGCTTTTTAAATATTAAACCAACGGTCTTTTAGGCCGTCCTTACCCTCTACGCCCAAGGTCTTCTGACGGGTGTTGTAGTTGATTCCGGAGATGGAGTTACCCACATTTGCCCCGTATACGATGGATTCGCCCTAAATCATCTCACCCGTAGACTGGACATCGCCGGTCGCGATGTGACCAAGTATCTCGGAAAGGTGGGCTCTACCTTCTTTATTGGTTGATTCTGGTTGTTGCAGTTGATGCTCCTCCGTGGATACTACTTCAACCACTCGGCCGACTTTGAAACGATCCGCGAGATGAAGGAAAAGCTCTGCTACGTTGCCAAGGACGTTGAGCAGGAGGAGAAGCTTGCTCTGGAGACGACCACCCTTGTCCAGAACTATACCGTCTGTTTAATTAGTTTTCCTTGGTTATTGTTTGTTTAGTTGCCTGATGGACGCACTGTTCGTCTTGGCGCTGAGCGTTTCCAGGCTCCGGAGATTCTCTTCCAGCCTCATCTTGTTGACTCCGAGAAGCCTGGAATTTCCGAGCTTCTCTTTGGTGCCATTCAGGCCGCCGACATTGGTAAGTAGGTAGTAAACCTGTAACTAAGGTTTTTGTTCAGATATCCGCCTTGATTTCTACAAGCACATCGTCCTCTCGGGAGGTACTACTATGTACGGTGGCATCGAAAGCAGATTGGAGAGAGAGTTGAAGCAGATGTATCTCGACCGCGTTCTCAAGGGAAATACACAGGCGTTCCAGGTACAGTAGTATGCTTTTTTTCTTTTGTAGTAGTTTCTGACAGCCGAAATGTGGATGTTTGATTCTCCATTCCCCTCGAAGTTTTTGGGTGTCCTTTTGGCTTTGCGCGTGCCGACATCATTGTGTACACATCTCCGCTTAATAGAAGGGGACAATTGCGCTGCGGTGGTCTTCACATTCTGAGGCCAGATTGCGCGTGTTCTCAATGTGATTTGCATCAACAAACAGAAGTATCGTACGTCTCAAACATGGTTTTCCGCCCTCCTGCCGATTTTCCAAAAGGAACTGTCGCATCAACGGCGATCGCTGACGCAGACTTGAATAGCGAGAGAATGCGCGGAAGGAAAATATCTAAACCCATTTGTCTCTTCGTTACTCAGGGCGAGAAATCCATTAGCGTTCTCGCGCAAGAACTTGTTTCGCATAACGCAGTTGTGTTTCTGGGTGTGTCGATTTGAAAATTTAATGGGTTTCAACCGGTTTTTTCAGAAGTTCAAACTGAAGATCGAGGCCGCTCCCCGTAGGAAGCATATGGTCTTCTCCGGAGGCGCTGTTCTGGCTCATCTCATGCGAGACAGCGAGGTATGATTCAGCTGTTTTTGTTCTTAAAAATCTTATTTGCAGAGCTTCTGGATTACCAAGCAGGACTACGAAGAGGGCGGACTTCCCGCATGCATGAAGAAACTGTTCATTAAGTAATAATGATTTCGTATCTCGGTCGCGTTTAGGACAGTTTCTCAGCCTTCACTTAAAGCCTGCCTTTTCTGAGGTTGTATGATTATTCTTCTCACTCAATTATGTACATGTCACCTTCATTCGAACGCTTTATTTAATTTATCACATTGCTGATTTTGTTCTAATGTCTCCAATAAACAGGTACTTAACTGTGTGGAAGGATGGTTATACGTTTGGGCGCCAATGTTATCTTTGGGCAGGTAATCACATCATCTAGCTGTCATGGAGTAGATGGATCACCATTATGTGGGTATCAACCCGCTACAACATGCAATGCAGAAACGGTCTTTCCTCGCTACAACCAAACACAGCATACGACACACAATGATTGAAAGGTTGGTCTTCGGCTAGTTGGCGGTGTTCTGTGCAAGGTTGTTGGTGGCTTGCAGCATGTAGGCTCTCGGATATCCTCGGTTGTTTTCTGTTTCTCTCTTTCAAAGTACGTGTTGATCCTCGCACAGGTCGAAAACACGAGGGTGTGTTTGCCGAAACGAATCGCAGCAGGTGTCGACATGTTTTTTAAAATCAAAATTGCGGCCGATTTTCGCGGATTTTATGCTATTTATATGGAATGTTGCGACCTTCTCACTCCCGTATTCGCTGCCCTGCAGTCTCCCAGGCGCCGTGATTGATACTGTCGCATGGTTTTCATTTCACTGCGCGACGCCCACTTTCCCTACAACGCCCATCTTTCCAATGTTTCCATAATATCGGCGATGAGGAACGCTTTTGTTTCGTAAGAACTCGTTCGCCTACCCGCCGCTATGATTGCCTGTCATATAGGTGGTCTTTTGAACGGATGCCATTGGCATGACATTTCGAGAGACTTCTAGGAATTCGAAAGTTTTGATGGAGAATTGGAGGCGTTCCCTATTAGTTGCTTCGTTCTGCTCGCATTGCATTTGAAATCTCTCTTAGCACGTGTTCACTTCTTACGCTGCTAATTTAGATCGAAACCGTAAAACAGCCGCCGAGAGCGAAATTCTCTTTCTCAATTTACTGATCCCGTCAATCCTTTTCAATTTTTCACCCAGAAGTGTGGTTTTTTTTCCGATGAGGGTGTCCACAATGGGTGAGCGGGTGCCTAATCAGTTCTCTTAATGGCCGCTTTTTAGCACCCGTCCTTCCAAACTGCGGTCATTAACGTACTTTGCCACACGGCGTCCCTTTTGTTTTTAGACTAGACGTCATCTCGTCGAAATTCCCCACAAGGTCTCTGATCTCGCTTCCTGCTTGTGATGTTGCGACAGCCGAGCGGCTTTTTAAGGTCATTTATTTGCGCTGTGAACCAGGCAACCGACAGGTCATTTGTCATTTACTGTGTGAATTTCGCCGCTTGCTATTCCTTTATACACTGCCGCCAAATGGTTGGAATTCGCCGTGTCGGCCGAACGCCGAGACAGCTGAGACTCCTTCCTCCCCGTTTATCCAGCTGCGCATGTCGTTTTTCTTCGACGTATTTCTCGGAGGGACTGCACACGGTCAATTCCCTTTCACTCACTTGTACCGACACCTTGTGTCTGCCTTTAAAAAATAGCTGCAGTCCTTATCAGTTTGTTCAGCCGGACATTATTACTGGAACCGTTGATAACCCTATTTTCCCCACACCTCTCATGTTTTCTCCGTGCCTTTCTTTTCCGGGCGGTATAGGCGCCAAGATTTAAATTCGACCGCCCTGATTTTTCCACGTTTTTCACTTAGTAAAGGCCGGCCGCGTTTGTTGTTCGTCTTTTCGTACTTCTTGGCGGCACGTGGACGCCTATGATTCAGCCTCCGAGGGAAAATGCCGACCGTCCTCTTTCCTTGTGAAATGCCGATCGCTGTTAGATGAGTCAGAATTTCCTCGATTGCGACGAGAGATAGAATCGGTAGCGTTTTCTTCTAAATGTCGAGCGTTTTTCGGAATCACCACATGACCAACCGAAGGAATGTCATTTCGCTGCTCTTGCAACAATCATTTGGCCGCCTGTCTTGTTTCTACGTCGACGTTGGCGAATATGCGTCATTAATAGTGTTCTCTCTTTATTTGTCGTCGTACGTTTTTCTGCGAATAATTCACCTTTTGGCTAACGTTGGCAGGGCGATTTTCTATTCCACTCTCATATTTAGCTTGGTACCCGTCGCGAAAGCAGCCTGGTTGTTTGCGACGAGAGATTGCCAGCTGAGTTCGCGGATGCGGCAGCGGCGAGCCATGCAATTGTGGGGTTTTAGTGAATCGGCGAACCACCGCACAGCTCTTTTTCATAGAGGGCAGTTTAATGTGAATTTCGTGGGGTGAAAAGTGCCTTTTGATGCGTAGTCGCCCTTCCGTTGTCTAACAAGCCGATTCTGTCAAGATAAGGTTGATTGAAGTATGAGCTTATCTCGATGATGAAGAATTTCCGATGTACATTGTTTACGCGTTTTATTGGCTTACAGCCGCGTTATTCTAAGCGTTTACGATCTCAACAAGAGTTTTCTCGCAACTTTTGTTTTCCTCTAAAACAACATGCTTGCTTTTCCATGCAATAGGAAGTGGCTTAGCTACATTTTCATACTAATCCTCGTAGAGCACACAACATTCTGTTCACGTTCATCAATGTCAAATGACTTTCCGACGCTCCCGAATTCCTGCCTTATTAGACGTTCGCCATTTTTCATATTTACCAAATATCAAGTGTGAAAGGACAATATTCCATAATTCGCATAGAATTCTCTAGATACCACGCAATTTGAATTGTCGGGTTACGGTATGTCGGCAAATTGTACTCCTTGCCGAGGGGCATGTGTGGCTCCACCCCCTCGCAGGCCATTTACATGGATCTCGTGCGGCGGGGTGAGTGATACTTTTATTTCTCCCCAATACCTCCACACTTAATACTTCACAATCACTTAAACATTTTATGACATTTAAGTAATGCACTACTAGAAGACTGCGCCTGAATTTTATTACGCGTTTCACCGTCGAACCACAAAAGATCGAAAGACTGTGAACTTTCCCTTACTGAGGGAGTTGCGCAATTCGAGTCCCTTTCAGCTTCTCCCCACTGTTCCTCTATTTACCTCCAGGGGGCGGAGTCGAAGGTCAGACTTAGTCATAGATTGCATGCTTTAGAGAGACGCAGAGCCACGGAGACGACGAAACGGACGGGTCGCGCGGATGCTCGTCTACACGCTATGAGGCGGTGGTCGCTGTGGCTGGAGACCTTCGTGGTACTACTTGCTCTTGTGTCTGATGCGGCCGTCAATGCCGAGGGGAAACTGCGGCTGGGCTGCCCCGAGAAGTGCCCGCCATGTTTGGAGGAGCCCAACTGCGAGCACACCATCATCGACCAGTGCAACTGTTGCCCGGTGGGTTTTCGATGATCGGTCTATTGGAAAATTGATTCTTTTGTCTTTTATGGACGAGCACGCTTTCATATTTGCACTTTGCGTAGGGGTTTTTTGTTCGCTTAGCTGGCCCAGCGGAGCGCGAGATAAAAGGAAGTACATTTTTTAGAGTTTCTCATTCGTGTCTCACACTACCATCTGTAGATATGTAAAAACGAAACACATTTTTTATCCGTCGCACGTGCACGAGCAAAGTTTAAGAACGTGTACATACAGTAATCCAAATGTACTTCCACATGTTTTACACAGTAGCCGCAAGTCGCCTGGGTTTATGGCCAGGTCGCAATATTTGGCCAAAAATGGAAGTCAATATTTAGTGATAAGCCACTGTGTGTCAGACCTAGAGGAGACTTCTTATCACAAAAGGTCGGGGCTTGCCAAATCCCAAAAATGTTAATGATAGCGACTGGGGCATCAAGAACCATATTTGGACAATTTATGTTTTTCAGGTTTGTGTTCGACACCTCGGAGAGAAATGCGGTTCGTCCCTTGGAGTGTGCGCAGCGAACTTCACGTGCACTCAGCTCAACGACACAGACGAATTCGGAGTTTGCACAGGTAATTTGGTCTCCTGATCGCCGCTTCGGGTTGCATAGCTATTTGCTGGGTATCCTTTTGCAATGAGATATAAGGTTTCGTAGCGATTGTACAACCCTTTTTTGGCTGAGACGTGTTGAAAGACAGAAACACACTTTGCGGTTGACATCATTTGATAGCCAGAAAGCGATCAGTTCAGCACTGTCAATGTTTTCTCCGCTTGAATCATGGTAAAATCAACAGAACAGGCTGTGATTCCCACAGCTCCGGAACTCTCGACTTTTTCTCTGACCAGCGCTGCCGCTTGGCAACCGCGCGAGGAAAAATCGAGGCGCCAGTCGGGTGAAACAAACTAGCAGGGTAAATATCGGCACACCTGGTTGTGCGCATCGAATACAGCGCGGTGTGACGTCCTCTTCGGTGCGGGATTTGTCCTCCCCGCAATGAATCCACGTTCGTTGGGCGGATAGGTCAGCAGTTACAAAGCTATGTCTCGCGGCGCGCGACTCTTGTCGAACGCGATTAGGATCATCGGTAATTGGCTGGAGACAGATGGCCCGCCGTTCGCATAATTTGTGGGACATAATGAGCGTCTGGAAAGAAGGTGACACCTGCAGTTCCTGAGCAGAGTACCGTTGCTGCTAATTTATGACTAGTGACGGGTCAGCGGGCAACAATTGCGACCGGTACCATTAAAGAGGAATGCCAGGCGATTTTGCGCGAAGAATGGATATCAAACAACTTCAAATTGGGACAAGGTTTTATTTTTAGAAATGTACCCTGCTCGGTGCCTGAAGGCCAACTGCGGAGTTGTCTTCCACCCGGAATGTTCGTCTGATTCTCGATTAGTGATCCTCCCTCCCCCGTCTGGGCAATGTTGTGGCCTCCCTGGAACTTGCCAGTGCGATCAGCAGGTGCTTATTTGTTTGGCGAAGAGGTGCAATTAGCATGTTTCAGAAATGCGAGGCCTTTGTCCCCCAGTGCAAGGAAGGAACGGAGCGAGTTCTTGTCCGCGAGGGACACTCCACTCCTGGACAGTGTTGCGATCAATTCGAGTGTCAGCCAAAGAGTGAATTATTTTTGTAATCGTGGCTAATGATAGTTTCAGAATCGCATTGCTCCTCAGTCCACTGTCCTCCGATTCCAATGGAAGAAGATGACGGTGAGAGTTGTCCTGCCGACAGTGTCCGACCTGCTGAGCACGTTCCCGCCGGCAATTGCTGCCCCTTGAGATCTGGGTTTGTGATTGCCGATGCGAATTATAACTGACAGTCTTGCAGATGTCGCTGTCGTGCATCTGAGTGCCGCCCGGCCATTTGCCCCGAGGGCAGACGTCTGAAGGTTATCCGAAAAGGAAACGGAAATCCGGGACGTTGTTGCGACGAATGGCAGTGCGATCATGACCCGAAGCCAATGGTTTAGTCATCATCGGCCTGCATAAATTAAATGGGTGTTCCAGGGCAAGTCTTGCGAACGGGACGGAAAGAGCTATTTTGACGGTGAAGAATGGCCCTCAAGCTCCTGTGAAAGCTGCAAGTGCAAGAAGGGCGTCGCCGTTTGTAGCAAGATGCTCTGCCCCAAGACCCCTGGTAATGGTGTGCGTTGTCTGTATTGACCAGCTGTTTTAGTCGATTGCACGTGGGTCGCAATCCCGGAGGGCGAGTGCTGTCCTATTTGTGTTGGCTGTCAAACGGACAAGCGGGA
Organism: Oscheius sp. G VE-2021; assembly: GCA_022343465.1. Classification (NCBI taxonomy): domain Eukaryota; kingdom Metazoa; phylum Nematoda; class Chromadorea; order Rhabditida; family Rhabditidae; genus Oscheius; species Oscheius sp. G VE-2021. The sequence goes on along the minus strand of JAJQXH010000029.1, from coordinate 3,199,458 downwards.
GAAGAAGCGCAAGAACGAGACCTGGCAAAAAGACGACTGTACAACGTAATATTGTCTAGGGATTAACACGTAATCCTGAATTTTAGATGCACTTGCTCAGAGGAGGGAATGGCTGTCTGTGAGAAATACCTATGCAGCATCAGCTGTGAGAATCCGAGAAAGGTGGAAGGACAGTGCTGTCCTGTCTGTGACGGTAATTGCAATTAACCGTTATTACCAATTAGGACATTCTAGAACCTACTATCCTCTCACTCCCGGCCACCTGCCCATCACTGGAACACTGCCCACTGCGCTGTGAGAACGGCCTTCAACGCGATGACAGGTGTGTTAATTTTCCTTCACAATAAATCAGTTTTTGCAGAGGTTGCTTCGAATGTCGTTGTCTGCCCTCGGACCACTCCTCAGCTGGTACCTGCCCCCAGCTGAGTAAGAACAACTGTGACAAGTGAGACTGACTCTAAATTCTGAGAACAGGTTTTTGTTCAGACAATGCGCCCATGGTTACATGAAGGATAACGCCGGATGTGTGGTGTGCAAATGCGCCAAGTGTCCTCCGCTGCACCAGTGTTTTAAACACTGTCTGTATGGGTTTGAGAGCAACTCGGCTGGCTGTCCTGTTTGCAAATGCAGAGGTATCGCACCCTCTCTATGTGCACATAGTCAACTGTTTGTAGCGATTTCGCGCATCGATGCCAAGTTGACCATAACCGACAAAATCGGGAGGCTGGCTGGTTGGGATAAATGTGCTTCTGTCGACTCGAATGGTAAACTCGTCGAGAGGGACAGCGGCGAGTGGTGGAATGATGGGTGCAGGCACTGCTTCTGTGAGCAAAAGCAGGAGTTCTGTTCATTGATCTCTTGTCCGGGAAGACCATCCACCTGCCCTTCGGAGAATTGGGTTCAAAGGGATGGTAGGGTTTCCGAACAGACGCTTTGTTAACGGTTGGCTGATCTAGGCGACTGCTGCCATTCCTGCAATTTGTCATCGATATCGTCTCCGCTCAATCGTCAACACGAACACACTGTTTGCCAATCGCCAGGGAGCGGCCGACTTTTCACAGGTACCACTATAGTTCGACTAGACAACCATTGAATGTTCAGATGGCGAAACTTGGCAGCTGGCCCCGTGCATCTCCTGTACCTGCCGTGTTGGACATGTCTTGTGTCGGTCTACCGAGTGCGGACCCGTGGCTTGCGAGCATCCCGAGATCCATCCTAGTGACCAGTGCTGCCCTCGTTGTCCTGCCTCTCAGAACGTGACCCTCATCTCTCCAAGATCCGAGCTTGTCATCTGCAGCGATGCCAACGGAGAAGCTCACACATCAGGTAAATGGACAATTATCTTTGATACTTGTTGTTTTTCAGGCTCCACTTGGCGAACGGATGACTGCACGTCGTGTACTTGTACTGCCACAGGCCAAGTCGTATGTTATCGAGAGACCTGCGATGCAGAAGAGTGTAGCGGCAGTCCCCTCATCATCAAGGGTCGTTGTTGCCCTGTCTGTTCAGGTAAATCCCTTTGCTTGATTCTTCTTTAAAAAAAGTTTAGACGCCCTGTCGTCTGCCGCCATGTGCCTCTACAAGTCCTCCATCTACTCGGTTCATGAGGAGTGGAAGGTTAGCTGATCTGTATATTTGGATTTTTACATTATTTTTCCAGGACGGCCACTGTACAAAGTGTTCCTGCATTGCCGGAGGTCAGATCGTCTGCAAAGAAACTGTGTGTCCGACCTGCGTCAACCCCATCCCTATCGATGGTCATTGCTGCCCCCTCTGTAAAGGTTGGCTAAGTTCTTTAATTTAACCTACATTTACTATAGACTCAAATGCATTTGAAAGCGGGAACAGTGGTATTGCTCCTCCTCCTCCGTCATCTGGCTGGCACATCTCGCCGACGTTTTGCTTCTTTATTGGCCTTGTATTTGCGTTTCTTGCGGTGCTAGTGCTCATTCTCTTAAGGAGAAGCGGCAAGATCGTAAAGGTACTTTGAAAAGAATGCCGTTTTATTTTATTTTTTTAGTCTTCTGTTGCCATCCGAGATCCCTCTGTACGATTGTCGTCGACCAAGCAGATTGGATCCACGCCTGTTTTGACCGAAGACTGGCTGAAACGTTGCGATAGTGTGTACGACGGACAGTCGGAGAGTCTTCTGTCCACAGTGTAAGTTTCAGACTTAGATAATCAGGCTTCTTTTGTATTGCAGGTCCGACACCTCCTCGGCGCCTAGCTCAACGTCATCGGGAGTTGAGCCACAGCCCGACACTCGTCCTCTGACGTCGCAGAAGGAATCTCGCAAACTTTTCCAGTGCCACGTTTAATCACTGGATTTACCTCTTCTGCCGGTAGAATTTATAATGTCTGTCATAATCATTGTCGGTTGCGCTTCGGTTGCGCTGTAGCCCGTCATCCCTCTCCTACTACGTGTAATCAGTGAGGCATATTGCAAAACTCGCGATACCTCGCGAGTGTTTCGTTCTTTTTCTTACGAGTCGTCGAGCACTGAACGCTCGAATCCTGCGGTTTGTCCCCTTTTTCACGTAGTCAGTTGTCAGGATTCGAGTAACTCGACGTGTTAGTAACTACTGGTCGCGACCGGTTGTGCTCCCTTTGCTCGTGTGCTCGTTTTCTGTAAATTCCCCCGCTGGACGTCGTTGTACATACGCTACCACCCACTATTGGCAGTACTAGAATCGGTCTCCGAGATTTGTCCCAAGCATTATTTGTGAACACTGTATTTGCATATGTCAGTGTTTCTATTGATACTTTTGCATGTCGTAACACTATGCATATGTTGTTACTCTGCAACTAGTAAAGCTTTAACATGTTTTATTTTCTTGTGATTGGTAGTGAGGTAGATTTGCCGTGTTGATTCCTGTGGCGGAGCTGGCCGCAAAAGTGCGAGAAATATTTACCCTGTTACGTGATGCCGTGGGATTTCTAAGAGATTAGTCACCCCGCTGATGAATTCCTCACAGTCTTCCACGCATTTTCCGATGATGATAATTACATTGTTAGCATAATTCGACTGTGAGAAAAGTGAAATGAGTAAGAGGCTTAGTCACTACCGCCGCGCTGTTCGGCGCCATGTATTGTGATTAGTTCAGCATTGCGCAGCCCCCGCCAGCAGCAAACGAAACTTCTCCGAAAATTTCTTCATTTTTCAGATGATTCCCGCACTTTTGCCAGCTTATCTGCTTGTTGTTACGTTTGGTCTTTCTCTGGCCTGCCTCGTCACTCTGTTCACGCCGCAGCTGTCTACATGGGTTCCGGCTCTCACCACCTACGGCAAGGCGGCCTTCGACTTTTCCGATCAGCCGCGTCTTCTGAAGCTCATCGCCGTTCCTAAGAGGTAACATGTGGTGTTTTGTTGTTCTTAACAGTGATGCTTAGGTGGTTCGCTCACTTCTACATCATCGCTGTTCTCAACACCGCGTCGTGGCTCATTCATGCATTCTTCTTGACCATCGGCATAGTGAGTGCTTCTTTCATTGTTTAAATAAATGATTTTGAGGGTCATCCTCTTCCATCTGTGGTGTACCTTCTGAAGTTTTTGACGCTGGCCGCCGTTCCGTCGAGTAAGTGATTTTGTGTTAAGCTTATCAATGCCAATTTTAGTTACCTGGACCACTTCGATTGTAGCTCTTTCTCTTATTTTTATTCATGTCTTCAGAAGGTATGAATCACGTGAAACCTTATGCATTTAAATGTTCAGGTGCTACGAGAGTCTGTTCGTGTCCGTCTACTCTGACTCTTGCATGAACATTGGTCACTATGTCATGGGAATGGTTCACTACTTGATTGTCCCGCTGACCGTAGTCTCTGAAGCTCACGGATTCATGGACAACCGCATGGGTAGGTCTAGATTGGGTCATTCGTACTTATTTCTTTCAGAATCGATCTCTCTCCTTACCTTGACTGCTCGTCAGTGGTTGGGAATTTTGCTGTTTGCGTACTGCAATGTTCAGCAACATATCGTGGTGAAGAAAATGGCAAAAGTGCGAAAGACCCCGGACGGTACAGAACTTCTCAAATGCTTTTAAATAAGTCTTCAGGTCTTACGTCTCACTACAACCACGGTATTTTCTACGGAGGATGGTTTAACGTTGTCTCTTGCCCTCACTTCCTGTTTGAAATCGGAATCTACTTTGCCTTCTGGCTTGTGCTCCTGAACGCTGATACCTACATGGTCAGATTGCTACTTAAAAAAAACTAATTATATTTTTCAGTACATGCTGATCTTCGTCATCATCAATCAGACGTTCGCTGCTGAGATCAATCACAGGTGGTACAAGAAGACCTTTGCCAAATATCCGAAGGATCGTTATGCGATAATCCCGTATATTATGTGATGTTTTTTGTGTAATGTTGGTCGCTAGGTGCAATACGGCTATTTAGTTCAGGGATTCCTTTTGCAGGTCATAGGCAATAATAAAGCTTTTGAGAAAATATTTGTTTAATTGTAATGAACGGTTAACACCGTCAGTGTTATTTGGTAAGATAAAGTAGATTCTACCGCTTTTCGCGCCCTGTTGCTACAGCCCTTTAATCTCGCTAGAGGCCACCGCGATCGATGCCTTCTCTAATGTTTCTGGGATATCCGTGCTTCGCTTTTCGTTAATCATCACATTTTTTATTGATTTTCAGTGATTTATATATTATTTTCAGTAATGATACGGTTTATCTTGATCCAGAACCGTGCCGGAAAGACTAGGTTGGCCAAATGGTACATGCATTTTGACGACGACGAGAAGCAGGTAATTTTGTTAGAAATGTTCGTTTTAAAATGTATTTTCAGAAGTTGATCGAGGAAGTTCACGCCTGTGTTACGGTGCGCGATGCCAAGCACACTAACTTCGTTGAGGTTTTTTTCGTTGTTTCTTTTTTAAATTATCATTATTGTAGTTCCGCAACTTCAAGATTGTCTACCGTCGCTATGCTGGTCTTTACTTCTGCATTTGCGTCGATATCATGGACAACAACCTCTACTACCTCGAGGCTATTCACAACTTTGTCGAGGTGTGCAATTTTATAGAATTTTAAAATTTCTTTTCTAACTGATTTTCTTTTAAACTAGACCGATTGAAAAATTTTGCGATATATTTCTACTTGATTGTTTCATATTTTCGCCACTACAACAAATCCTTTTTATTTCGAGATTTCAGGTCTTGAACGAGTATTTCCACAACGTCTGCGAACTGGACCTCGTCTTCAACTTCTATAAAGTAGGGTATTTTTCATTTTGCCTTTCAAAGCTTTGCTATTATTTTATTTATCTTTTTTGCAGGTCTACTCGGTGGTGGATGAGATGTTCCTGGCGGGCGAAATCAGAGAGACTAGCCAGACGAAGGTGCTCAAACAACTGCTCATGCTGACGTCCCTTGAATGAATTCTCCCATTGCCAGTTCATATAGATTGTATATTTATGTGTCGATTTCACTTCTTTATGGAGCATAATTTCCATTTCTCAAAGCAATATTAAATGTTGCCATTTTGTAGATGAGTCAGTGCATTCCACTATTTGTGATTTTTTGAAGCTTAATTAAAGATAAATATTTATTTGCCACAAACTTGTTTATTCGAATGGTAAATCGAAACGGTGTGTCAATCTGTAGCTTTGATCTTTCCGTGGAATTCACCGAGTGATTGAGTTGGACCCAATCAATTATGACTAACGGGGATTTGGCATTGTTGGCAAAATAAACACGTAGAACATTTCTTCGTTATTGTGTTCACCATCTAGTTTTCACTGTCACAAATAGAAAGTAGAAGTAACGTATCATTATTGTTCAACATTTCTGCATTTATCGATTGGAGAAAAAGCGATAACGCCAACCCGCATTTTTTTGTGGTTGCAGCTTTTAGATGATTTCAGTATCAAAATTATTGTTTAATTTTACTTTTTTCTACGAAATATTTTTTAAGTTGAAATGTGAACCATACACATACACAATATTATTCGGATGCGTAGTTGGTTCAACAACGATAGACCCCAACTTTTTGATTGCACTTGTGGGTAGAGTCTATTCTTGAATCTACCCGGATATTATTTTGCACCGAAGAGAAAACAGTAACCTTTGAGAAAAATATTAACTCTTGTGCATTGATATGTTTTCTATCTTCTGCATCCACAGATTAAACGTAGAGTACATGCTTGTTTTGCTGGCTCTTGGCTAGAGCCTAGCCACTACGTGGGAAACGCTGAAAGAGAACACCTGTAATGGATACTAGGTTCCTCCTATTTAAAACCTCTAGTCGTCATGAGCGTTGTATCCCGAAACTCCCACAAAGCAATGCGTGGTTTAATGCATTTTCAGTTGCTCCCATTTAAATTTGTTGAATTTTGAACAGTGCTGAACTAACGATTATGTCATTTTCAGATGATACCACCTCTATTGCCACTTTACCTAGTAACTGCAACTGTTGGTCTATCCATTGCATGTCTTGTTACAATGTACGCTCCTCAGCTTTCAACATGGATTCCGGCTCTCACCGTTTATGGAAAGGCTGCCACTGATATCTCGCAACAGTCCAATTTTATGAAACTTTTGGAAGTGCCGAAGAGGTTTTAATACGTGATTAAAATGGTTAAAACTCGAGTTCAGGTGGTTTTCCCACTTTTACATAGTAGCAGTTCTAAATGCTGGGGCATGGCTTTTTCTAACCGCAGTATTAGCTACAGGAGTAAAATTTTTTTATGTATGGAAAAACAGAACTGACCAATTTCAGGCAAATCCTCCTGAAGCTGTAGTTTCCCTTCTCCAATGGTTGACTTCGAATCCGCCTTCAAGTAAGTTTCCATGCGTTATCTTTTGTTCTATAAGCTGCATGTATTCATTTGGACACTGTCCTGTATCCATATCTGGATATAAAAATAACCCCTTTGTAACTTCCTCTTCATAAAATGTACTAAAAGTTGATTTTCAGTCTCCTGGACTACCTCAGTTGTTGCCCTTTCTCTCATTTATGTTCACGTGTCTAGAAGGTTTTCAATCCATCCGACTTTTTTAAAATCTTATGTTAAGGTGCTACGAAAGCTTATTTGTGTCCATTTACTCAGACTCCTCAATGAACCTTCTACATTACATTATGGGAGTGGGACACTATGTGATCCTCCCTCTCACGGTGGTCTGTGAAGCTCACGGTTTCATGGACACTCTGTCTGGTTAACCTAAGTATCTGTTCCGATATAAAACTTTGTTTCAGAATCATTCTCCCTCTTTAATTTAACAATTCGACAATTAGCTGGTATTTTGTTCTTTGCGTTATGCAATGTTCAGCAACACATCGTAGCCAGGAAAATGGCCAAAGTACGACAGAACCCAGATGGTACAAAATACTATAAAAAATTTCAAGCTAGATGAATTCAGGAACTACTTCCAATACTAAACACGGAATTTTCCACGGGGGATGGTTTGACAAAGTATCCTCTCCTCATTTCATGTTTGAAGTTGGGATCTACATTGCATTGTGGCTTGTTCTTCTGAATGCTCAAGTTTACCTGGTATTGATTTTTATGAAATAATTAACTACTCTTTTCAGTACATGCTTGCATTTGTCGCAATCAATCAGTCGTTTTCTGCCATGAGCAGTCATCAGTGGTACAAGAAGACCTTCCCCAAATATCCGAAGGAGCGATACGCTATTTTCCCGTATCTTCTATGATGAAGTTCTTTATTCATTAAAAATAAATAAACTTTAGTCTATGCAGATGAACGGTAGTCTCTCAGTTGGCGGGCTTTAATAACAAATGTTTGCCGAATTTGTGTGACACTGTCTAATTGATGCAGGTGTCAAGTTATGGTGATTGGTAGCCTTTTATTTGGTAGCTGTTGAGAATAATGTGCTTTAAAGAGAGATCCAGGATAGTATTGCAAGTTTATCTTAATGTATGAAGCTCAAAACGCAGGTCAAGAGAACATATAAATGTTTTGGTTTAAAATGTCTGGTTAGTTAGAAATCTTATCTCAATGTAATTTTTGGTAAGTGTCGTGTCTGACCCTTTCAGCATTGCACCTCGGTCGTATGCAGGGTCAGAGAGCGCCGAGGATGACACCCAAAGCGAATCGGCGGCGCTGTAGATAGAGGTCTAATTCGTAGGCGGCGGATTCTGGGAAGTAAAACAAAAAAGCAGCCTGAATAGCCCTTTAAATGTAATGACGGGATAGCGATAGTTCTTGTACAGTGGTTTATTGAAACTAACATGTTAGATGATGTCAAAGCTCAAATTTACACTCGACCAATCTTTATATCTGTCTTATTGCTTTTCTTAGTGTACACCTTAGTTCTTGGCTTGCTGGATTTGATGGCAGTTGTATTGACATGTGTTCTCGACAAAATCAGCATGTTTAATAAACTGAAAGTGAGGGTATTCACCCTCCCAGAAAGAATTGAAGTTGTGTGATAGATCCACCCTCACTGTAAACGTTTTTCGTAATGTACAAGGCAGTTCGCCCTACCGGACACGGATGAATTATTGCAGGTCATGTTGAATAGATCGTCCTTTGACATCTTCACTGATCAATATGACTCATCGCACCCGTAAACAGGCTGCGCCAGTGGGCACTGGCCCGTGGGCCTGAAGCCACGTCGAAACCGGTAAGTGAGCCGATTATACCGAGTGCGGCGTGTCGAGACCCGTCCTCGCCGAGTTACCCTTTCGCTCTCCCTCATTCCTGCGCAAAATGCCGTTCAAGTACTATATGCCACAGCCCGACGACCACCGAATTATGCGCCCGATCAATGTCGATCCGGCCCTCCGCGGCTCTGTGCGATTATCCATGTTCGGCTGAACAGTCGAGCCCTCCGGCATACTGAGTGTCCACTTCTGTTTCCGTTGATGCTTTTACGATTGCCTCTTCTCATGTTTCAATATGTCTCAAATCAGGTCAAGTCTTTGATTCAGACACCAACATGGTTTCTCCTCGCGCTTTCACAGCAATTTCGTTCTGTCTTCGACTATTCATTTTGGTTAGTTATGTTTCTCATTTTAAACTTAAGATGTTTCTTACAATTTATCACATCAAATATTCTAAAGATAGAAAGTATATTGAAGTTGCACGAGTAAGTGTGGAAGTTAGTGACCGACTGAGTGAGTGAGTCAGTCAGTCAGTCAGTGGTGAGAGTGAGTTAGTTATGAGTGATTGAGGCTGCCAAAACTTTCCTAAACAACTTTTTCCAGTTATTGGAAATGGTGGTTTTCCTCTTAAACTTATAATTTTCAGGTATTGTCTGTGACAGCCATGATCCTAGTTCTCACAGCCCCTGGTGCCTGTTTCTCTCGGTACCTCAACGGTCAGCCCATCAGTCGGGAGATCTGCCCCGGACAGAACTCCATTTTCCCCATGAACGCTGATCGTTGGAGCAACGCTCTCCACTTCCAAGGCCGCGGTCAAAAGTGCTCCTTGAGTGTTTCCGAAACCACTTTTGTTTTTCCAGCATCTATGGTCAGGTGGCGCTGATCGTGGTCTCCTTAATCTTCGCCTTATTGACAGTTGGAACAAGCTGCGTTCATCTGGCAAGCGGTCGCAGTATTACTTATGCGGTTTGTGAAAGTTTTAACACCACGCAATCCGGTTTGCGCGCTTTTTGCCACCCGGCTGATCCCGGTGGCGGCCACTGTAATTCATGGTGGATAAAGACCGGATGTACATAACTAGTTGGCCGGTTGCGTAAAGCGCACGTCACGATATTAATTTTGGCGCTTCAGCAACTTTTCGCGGCGGGACTCTCCCTGATAGCATTTTTGGTATGTGGAGGAGTGGAGACATGGTACGCCACAGGTTTTGACCACATGGCTTTCTTCATTCAGGTAAGTTTCTGTTTAAACCGAGTAAATTGTAGCTTAGGCTATTGGAAACGGAGTGTTTTCTGGTTGTGCTGGTCTACCTGGTTGTCAGATTCAGTTTGTCGTCAAGGGTTGGGCTGTTGCAGCGGTAAGCCATTTTATCAGGAACCGGTTTCGTGATCACAACAAACATCAAAACACAAACAAACAAACAAACAAAAGCAGAAACGGCTACCAACACATTGGTCTTCTAGCAACGTATTTTGCCTTTTTTGTGAATTTATCCAAAAGAGTCAAGGTTACGAACTTAAAAATTTTCCAAAAAGAAAACAAACACCACACTTTTATTTTGGGGCTGTAATTTTAAAATAACTTTCACATTGAAAAAAAATGTAAATAGAAAGTAATAATCAAACTGTTTCTGTTTGAAGGTTGCTTTACATTCACATCTTTCATGTTTGGTAAACTGGCCTAGTTGGAATTCAAATCTGTCGCATTGATTATTTTATTCAAAGCTGTAAAACATACAAATAACAATAACAATTGGAAATTGTCAACAGGGAAATGAAAATGTTCAGTCATCCAAATTTACGAATACCTGACCCGTTCTATAAGAAAGCGGCTTTTACAAGTTTGGCTTTTTGAATTTAGCTCAAAACTTAGATCAAGATAATATATAATTGTTTGGGTTTAAAATGCCTTGCTAATCGTATATCGAGGCGAAAAGTGGCCCAATATGGCGTTTGTAGATGACTGTCGTCTGCAGATTCAGTATATGCGGCGGGGTCTGGGGAAACACGAAAACGCCTCTTCACTAACCCTTTATGCATGATTTAAAACATTTAAAGGAAGCTATAAGGTTGTGAAAATTGTAAGGCCATACTATGAGGACTGTGGGTTAAACTCACTACTAATTACCACTTTGAATTCAACAAAGTTTTATTCAAAAACAAATCTATGACTTTTCAACATTATCAGTTAATTAATCTTTTGGAAATTATGTTGCTGGCTATCAACAATCGACACCATTTATAAAATGGATTTTCAGGCATTCTACTTCCTATGTGCTGTTCTCTACGTGGGCGACATGATTCTAGTTTTCGCGAACCAAGACAAGTAGGGTTTTACCCTCGTATTCTATATGTAATTTGAGTTAACCAATTTTGTTTCTTTCTTCGAATGTCACTTTCCTATGCAAACTCTTCAGATTCCACACCGAAAACTATCCCGTGTCCCGTCCCCAGCACTACTAACCCTCGCAGGTACCTAGAAGCCCTTTCAACTTCTGAATCCGTTGCAGGCACCCGGAGGACGTCACTCTGCGAGGTGGCCGAATGATCCGTCGCTCGTTCTGATCCTCCTTCTCAGCATTCCCAGGATGTATCTCCCGCGTATTCCGTGTACCATTATAATCTTCCGATTGCAGCCATACTGGTTTCTAGGCATGAACTCTTCTTAGATATGATTATTTGTAATATAATAAAAGTAATTCTTTTTAATAAACTTTTGTAACAATGTTTTTATAGGAAAATGATTGCGAAAGATAATTAATAGGGTAATAATAAGTAGAGTCTTCACGTGAAAGCACCCTTTGGATGAGGAAAAGTGGATGAATCGGCCACTGCAAACACTCCACTCCCAATGAGCCGCCTGCGACACCCTGTTTCTAAAGTGATTTCACCTTGTTCTGTCAATTCGGATGATTAATTTCTTGTTAGATGTGTAGCTTAATTTAGCGACTTATAACTACCTCCACATCATATTTGCTTGACCCTGGAAAGCCAATTTTGGATGAGCCAATTTATATCGCGGCATTCTAACAACGGTTTTCAAATGTTGGTTACTGTTAGATGAAACATCCTAACACATTTGTTTTACATTTTCGAGTTGACGACTTATTTGATTCGTATGATTGATACTGCAAACGCCTTCTATGATGCTCCAACATTCTTTTCTGCTTTATAGCGTATGAGGCAAGTCCAAAATGGAAAATTACTATCAAACAAAGGCGCCACGGTTAAAAAGTTTGGTTATTTTCGGTAGAGATGATAACAACTTTGTCAACAGTGCTGCGATGAGCTAGGACCTAGCGGATACGTCCACTTGAGTCTTTGTCGGAGAATTGATTACCGAAAACTTTTGTTTCGAAAATCAAAAATGAATCCAATAGTAGCTCCATTTCATTGTTGTAATTTCCCATTTCAACCAAAACCTTAAAGATTTGTGTAGTCAAACTTCCAGTGTTTTGCTTCTTTCTTTTTTCATAGATTGGACAATTCATTCCGTTTTCGCGTATGGTACAAACAAAGAGCTAAAATTTGTACATAACATACATAGCTCGAAGGATAGGGGTCAGTTGTGATCCCTCATTTTCGTACTTGTTGACCATTTAAACCCAACAACTGACACCTGGGACTTGATGCTTTGACCACAGCTATGTCAGTTGGTCACTCTTCAGTTTGTGAAAGTGTAAAGGTTTTATAAAGTAAAATTGAAAGAAGCCCAATTTTGTTTTTCATTATCTGTACTTTGGTTCGACGCAACAAAGATCACCCAGCCGTTTGCGTTTGCTCCTTGTGCACATATTTTTTGACGTTCGACAACGGTGTTCGGCTTAGTGCAAGTAGGATTTTGCACATGATCTATACACTTCTCACTTTCTTTGTTTTCCTTACTTTGTTTTTTTTTCTATCTTTTGCTGGGCCCACTTTATCTCTTCTTCAAACTTTTTACTTTTCTAATTTACAACGCAATTAATTATGAATCTTTCTTTTTCAAACACCGTCAGGGACCTTTTTGACACTATTTTCTATTAAAGAGCTTAAAAGGTTGTTTTAGAAAATATAAAGCAGTTTAAATGCGCCGTTTCGGGGAAATCGGCGTCCGAAATGCCAATTTTTAGTCATTCCAGAAGATAGGCCTGTGGATAACCGCCATTTTAACGAATTACGTGCACGGTGTTTATGCGCCCGTTGAATCAATTGGTTTATGGACTTTTTAATAGTCACTTTTGAATTTTCGAAACCTCTGGTTGTCTGACAAGGTAGCGCTGCGAGTTTCACACCCGTACGAGATCGGCGGCAGCATTTTCCAGCCGCATACAGCAATAAGCACAATAAGCAAATAAAAGTCGAAAAAAGGTCCCGGATGGTTTCTTTAAACACGAGCTTTAGTAACACTTGTGTTTTGTTTCACACATTGAAAATTTGTTGAAAAGTATAGGAGTATGATTCAAATACTTCAACCAAATCAAACATCAGAACATACTCAATTGTTGTCTTATTTGTGTCTTATTGTCGTTATGAGATTCTATCGGATAGTCCTGTTTCCTTGGCGGCATGTTCACACTGGGCTCGACGCCTAATCTGCAGACTGTTTGTTCTGCCCAACGGCTAGTCCTCTGGCAAGTTCCTGCGTGTTCACACGTGGCTCTCAGTGTCCAGCCCTTGAGCATCCCCTCGAAATCTGCCGCCACAATTCCTTCCACTCTTAATTAAACTAATTACACTTGCGATCTTGCATCCCGCAAAGGGCAACTTTTTTGCAAATGGCGAACGGTTCGTCGGAAATAGGCTTCTCAAGTACCGCGCCTTTCTCCAAAGTGCAGTGAAATTACTTGCGAACAGTCGTGTACACATAGCTGTCACTGCCGTTCCTACTACGCGCTGCTCGTAACCTCTTGATTTTCAGCAGGCTGGGTAGCCGATGTCCTGCGAGCTCTTTGTGGCGGAGGTACGAGGCTCACGGAATTGTGCTGTCTGCAGACGCACTCTCAGGTATGTCATTGGAACCGTTGAAATTGTTATATTCTTACCCTAAGCACATTTTGACAAACCTAATTGATCTCATTGATCTCTTTTAATTCTCAAATAAGCAGAATTTTTTATCTTATGTACCCTTAAATGTAAATTTAAATCCATCGTGCAAACTTTTGGATTGAACGTCCAATCTACAAACAAATGCAAGTTTCATTTTTCCTTGCAAACACACAGTTTTTGGGCCTATCTTTACAAAAAAAAGTATTTAATCTTTGATCTATCTTCAGTTGATTGAATCTTGTTTATATTCTTTATAAATGAAACGGCTAGGTCACCTTTTAATTATATAAAGCAATTTTTGTATTGTTTTCCACATTGAGAACAAATAAAACCAACCCATGGCCCCATGGGCTTATAGACAACAGCGGAACTATACACCCGTACCGAAATGATGGTTATCCCACTAATAGCCAGACCATCGGTCATTTGGCCCTCCCAACATACATCGGGTTTTGCAGCTTCGCTGACCAGTTCGGGCACTCTTACGGCCACTAAAGATTCCACTTTTATCCCATGACCAAACGTTTTTATTTTTCTTCCGGTGGTTCTATGTCGTTCTTTTGGATGTCAGGGATGAGTTTTTTTAATCAAGTAAATGCAAAAATTATAGTCACAGCCAATGCAGGTTTCGTCGAAAAAGGAACTAATTGCTAGGAGCTTAGCGCTATTACATGACAATATTACGCTGTTGTAAGGGGTAATTCGAATAACAACATCGGAATACTTTCCATTTCCTAATCTCGCTCATCTGTTTTGTCGAGTTGTTTTCAAGATGTCTCAGGTAGGAGAAACTTTGAAAAAACATATTATTGTTTTCTGTAAAACATACGTAAACATCCTTGTCTATTTAGCTAAAATTGTACATCAATTTCAGAGAGCACGAGCCGGCAGCCATCTACGTGGAGCCTCGAAAGATCTTTGCCACTGCGCCTCCGCCGTTGACATCTTCTCCGAACGGGTCAGTGGCCGGCCGGAACCGATTGAGCTGTTTGCTTTATCGGTCACACCAATTGAAAGGCTTCACCCGCGAGGGGCTCAAGTGCATTTGTTTGGAACAAATAGGCACTCGATTGTGACGCTCAAAATGTATCTCTAAGAACCGGATTTACAATTGAATTTCAACTACTTACAACTTAAACTTGTGCATTTCTGAGGTTCATATTGTTAGAATAAGTTTATTACAACAAATCAGTACGCTTTCATTGATAGTGTGAAACGTCAGAAAGTTAAATGTCATAATGTGATATACATCTTTATTCCAACAAAAATTTCACAAGTAAGGCAAATAGTGCAAAATAATGTTTGAATCAAATGTATAATCAATATGTGCCAAACCAAGATATGCATCCCATAATGGGTGAATCTATTTTCCTTCTGAAAATACTTTGTCCATTTACAAGATAACAACAACATCCCAATCGTGCCAGACACAGTGCTCATCTCCCAAGTGTTTGAGTACTCGTTGGGCTCCGTGTTATCCCGTGGATTACCGTAACCCGAGAAATGATCGAATTCGCAGCAGCGCTCTTTTGTTTACGCGTGTCGGCGCGCTGTTTGCCCGCAAAGTCGCAATTGCGATGGCAACCGTCATCGCCGTTGGCGATCAAACCAGGTAAATCTAAGGTCACTCCCAACATTTAAACTAAGTGTTACCCACTTACTAAATGTCAACTTACCAAAAGTCATGTGTTCTAACCCCTGCTTCTCCTTTCAAAAAATGTATAATGTGATAGTTTTTTATTTTCCCTAAAAAGTTCTACATTATAAACAAAAACAAAATTTAATTTGTGTTTACTTAATGGTGAAATCAGCCTGCGCCTGCATAAGTTTTCAAAGACTCCATGCACTTTCAAGCTACAGGTTGTCTGTTATCTGTTAGATACACAGACGGAAATAACATTGGCGCCCGTCGGAACTTTAAGCTTGTAAGCGGTAAACATTTCAAAATTCTGTCTCGTTGAAGTTACAAGATTTGTTTTTGCAATAAATCTTCTTATTCATATGAAAACAGTAATGCAACTTTTGTATAAAAAAAAATTAGTCATCTACATAGAACTATATTCTGAAAAGCTCATAGAAAGAGACAAAATCAAAGTAACGTATCTTCCTTTTTCAATTCGAACTTTTTCTTTGTCATAATTTAAAAAAAGAAGGCTTTCTTCATACAAAGAGGGTTTCCATAGTTTTAGTTCTACATCTGTTCAGGGTAAATGTTTAAAAATGTTAGGAATTACCTAATTATTTTCCAACCACTTTTGTAAGAGTATTTACTTACCCTTAGAATCAAGAAAATGCAAACACATTTTATGAGATCTTTGGATGACCTTAAAGTTTACAATACGCCACCATGTCCACCATTTTGACTTGACAAATTAAAAACATCTGTAAGCGAAAAAGCTAACAATTTAATTGTATGCCCCATTGAAAACGGAGCATCATAATAACTTTTAAGTCGTGTCAAGCCATACACATCGCAATTAACTATCCGCCTGTTTAAACACTTTTGAAATAAATAAAACATGCGAAAACGTTTTAAAGAGTTCAGAAGAACAAGGAAAAAATGGCGTCTGCAATTTAGAGAAACAAATAGTTGTAAGTAGTTAAAAAGAAATGTTTATAGTTAAAATGAAATGTCCTTGCATTAATTTACAAATCTAAGAAACTGTACAAAACACGGTCGACATTAAATAATTTCATGTAAAAAAGTAGAAACTCTTGTTTGTTCTTTTTCGAAAAGTTTCCCTCTTAGAATACCTAAGCACATTTTGTTTGTAGCTTATCTTGTAAAACTGTCAATGGATATATGACATCAAAGGGTGTTTCAGAAGCTTTAGTGAAACAAATTGATAGTTGCATTAATAAGACAAACTTGCAAATATTTTTTATGTCACATTGGCAATGTTAGCAGATATCGTAGCCAAGTTTGTTGCCTTCGGAGTGTCAACTGAGAATACTTCTTCAGAAAGGGCAAACGTTTTTGTCAAAATCCATGTTTAACCTCAGTTTTTCGGCTTCGCCCTAGTAATTCGGCGCGTGCCGTGCCGAATGCGCCCTAATGCGTCCACGAATTCCGGGAGGCTGTTTGCCGCGCGGATCAGCGAATATGGCGACTGTGGGCAATGTTTGTTTGCAGCATGAGCCTTGCCACTTCGCACAACTCTGCTTTCTCGCCGTACGCGCGACCTGTTGTGCAGCTGCCGCCGTTGCTGCGTCCGCAGCCACGTCTCGCCGTTCCTCCACTAACTCAGGTACCTTCAGAAAGTAGGTTTCAGTTAATCAATCTCGTCTTTCAGGAAGAACGCTCCGACTCTTGTATCTACAAGAAGATCCGAGGCAAGCGCAAGGAGCGCAGCTGCAGTGTCAGTGATATCAGGTCAGTCAGCGATCAGTTACTGTGCAATGTGTACTAGCCTACTGATACGCCAAGTGGCTTCTGTGTAGTTTCGGCTATGTGTGATGTCGCAGCACTCAAGCCGGCTGTCCCCAACTGCTGACAGTCCCGTGTTTACCTACAAATTCACCAGTCAGCCGGCTGTCGATCTCTTCTCTATATCTCAACTGTTCACTTGGCGAAACCGATTGGCGGAATACATGCATTTCTGAGAGATTCGCCTACATGTATAGAAATTTAGACTAAAATTTGCCAAACTGTTCATTCACACTAACGTTGCGATGCTCACGAAAAACAAGAAAAGCGGAATCGCTTGGTTTTGTTTACTGTAATCGTCATTAATCCTTTGAAAATTATGTCGTCACGGCACGTGGCACCGCCCGCGCATTCTTGCAAACATTTTCTTCAAGGAGGTGCTTGTCACCCGACAAGTTGGTCAGAGACCAGCATATTGTCCAGCCCCCGCTGTCCTCCTCGGTGTCTTGTCAGTTATGCATCATCCTCCCCTCCTCATAACAATCACTGTTAATCGGGTAAAACAAAAGGCGACTAATAAGTTAACATCAAATACCCAACTTTGAAGATTGCAAAGAGCTAATACACGGTTTGTGCAACGAACAATCACCTGCTCTTGAGACTGTCTGGCCAATGAACAAAGCTGGAGGCTTGAGAAACACATTCACTACATTTTGCTTTGTGACACACCACCTGGTACTCTCCTAAGACAATTTGATTTGGTTAAGACAAAACACCGAGTCAGTTTCAAGCCAATCCACATAAATGAAGCCAAGAACCGTATCCTTCCAAGCACTTTCGGAAATGACTTTTCGAAATTACCTTTTGGTTGTTTGTCTCCCACTTAATGATATCAAATCATTTCAAATGAAATTCATTTGAACAGTTTTGGTAGGATTTCTCAATAGTCTTGTCTTTCTTACATGCGATATTAGTGCTAAACGCCTGACGGTAAACAAAAGAACCTGATCAAGCTCTTGACACTGTCTGGCCAGTGAACAATGTGAAAGCATACATTTAAAGCTCATTTTCGACAATCCACTCCCTCCAACTTCTCGCTTGTGCCCTTTCGGCAAATGTTTTTAATCGAAGACAGTTTCTTTTTAGAGTCAAACTAACCATAAGGAGTCTAGCTAAACATCTCTTTTCCAATACGGTGCTATTTCTTACTGGCGGTTGCCGATGAAAATATCTGTCACAGTAATTTTTTACTTTACTGTATATTGTATGTTGACTAAGACATAATAAACGCTAACAACATTTTACCTTTAAAATCCTTCAATTAGCCCATTGCCTTCTCCCACTTACAGTGGTTCTGTCGTTTCCACATACCTCTCTTTTTCCTTGTACTTTTCTTTGAGTGAGTCAACCTCTTCAGGACAACCACTCCTCCCCCGGAGGATCAACCTCAATCTCGACGGTGGTCGCCCGTTCCCTCCGAGCGTTCCGCTGACTTTAAGAAAATCTTACAGCGCTTTCAGGTACGTGTTTACTGTTATCTGTACATTCCTGCCTCGAGTGTTATCCCAATAGTTTGTTCCGCTTGACAAGATCCTCCTTACAGTCGGCGGATCATCCTCCATCGCCACAGCCCAAGTCCACGGCCCCTTCCATTGTTGAGAGCACGATGAGTCCCACCGCTAGTAGAGAGCTATGGAGTCCTATTAGATCTCTAAGGTAAGAAATTATTTTTAAGAAAGAAAAGTCTGTTTTCAGAGATTCATGGTCCCCGTCTCAGACGATAGTCTCTGTTCCTAGAGAAACATGGAGTCCAGTACAAAGAAGTTCGGGTTACCGTAGTAGTCCTGTTTCCCGCAACACTTCAGCGCGCTCTCGTGTGAGCATCTCTTCCCCGCTCAGCTTTCTCCCAACTAGGGAATGTTCCCCTCGCTCGGTTTGTTTCTTTTGATGCCCATGGGATTTCAACTTTCAGGCGCCCAGTCCCTCTTTGGTGCCATGTAGAGTCAGTGGATCATCCTCGGAGGAAAATTACATTCCCCAAGGAGGACACAGTCCTTTAAGCCATACGGGATCCACTCCAGAGCCGGTTATCCGCAAAACACAGGCTTTGGCTCCAACGCCGAAGAGACGATCACTGCCCGGAAGGTGGTGTTTAACCATTGCGATCGGATCAGTAACACTGAAAACTGTTTACTTTAGCACGAGACGACCTCCGAATTTTGCAGATTAGCTAAGAATAGTTCACGTTTAACAAACTCTTCTGCAAACAGCGGTAATCCTTGAATTACAGATGGGTCAAAGAGACTGACATTGATGAACCGAACTCTTTGCCTCCCATGTCGCCTCCCATTGGGTCTCCGTTTTCTCTCCTGTCGCAGGAGAACATCGCGAAAAGTGTGGATGGGGAGATGAAAGCTAAGTCTGTGAGTGGACTGTAAAGTGTAAAAACCAAGAAACAGAACAATTAACCATTCATAAAAATATGAACCGTTTTGACCAAAGTACAAATTTAACCGAAACATTTAGGGTCGCTTTGGTGGAAGCTGCCGACGAGTTCTCTCCGGCTTGGACCATAACTCCAACCCTAGTCCAAGTGGAGTCTACGTCCGCCGTAGTCGATCCAAAGATGAACGACCTCTACATGCGACTGTACGCAGTCTAAGTGGATCGAGTAAGTAACCCATAAAGAAACATACCCACTTCCATCGGTAGCCGGAAGTATGCACCACATCCCCATCTACATGTCATCTGAAAGTGTACGCGACCCGGACCGCGACTCGAATCCTGACGTTGAAGCAAACAAACACTATCAACAAATAGCATTGAACCACGTGCAAACGCTGTCACAAGTAGCTGACAGACTGGGAGAGGATATGAGGTGCAGTTGGTGAATTTATAGACAATGATCTTTTTAAAGAAGAGGTGAAGAGCCTGTTTCCCGAAACAGACTGTCGTCACTAGACTTTTCACACTTTGTTGTTTCACAACAACCAGTCTTGACTAAGGGAAAGAGTCTCTTTTACAATGCAATTCTTCCAAGACACAACAACTCGGACTATCCTGTCTCCCTGATGGTAATTTCTATAGATATGGTTATTTAACTATTGGTTTAGATCGCTCCATGCTCTCAATATGCTCCACTAATGCGCCATTCGGATTCTCAAATGTTTGCTGCCCCAAGTTTCCTAGAGATGGAGGATCACGATGGGTCAATCAGAAGATTCCTTGAAGACACGAGAACTCACAACTTGGACGGGAGAAATGTTAAGGTACCGTTTTTTAAACCAAAATTTGGTGGGAAGAGTATGTTGTCTACTGCTGGATATGTTTTCCAAAGATGATACAAACTACTGGGTATTGTTTGGTACATTATCACAAACAAAAACTTCTAGAACACTTAATTGTTGAGTTTGTTTACATATGACATACTTTAATCTTGTCTTTTTTGAATTTGAAAAGCGAAAAACCCAAGAGTCAAACAGAAAAGAGCCAGAAAAACAAAGCAACTGCTTAGGTAATCGCCATGCCTCGCCTCAACCTCTGCTCCTTCCACTCGCTGGCTGCCCACTATCTTAGCGAGGTTGGCTTTTCTTTATGTCTCAAACCAAGATTTCAAGAGAATGGAGCGTGCCACCCACGAAGAATTGGTCTGCTTCATAATGCTTCAACTTCTGTCTGCCTTGAAAATGCTACAGAGCGATGGAGTTGAGGCCCTAAGCGCCAACTTCAAAGAATTCTTGCTGACCTACCGTTTCCTTCCAATGGAGACTCAGCAGCAAATGAGAGAATTCCCCCGTCTCATATTCTTACCGGTTTGTGCCTGTGTAGTTTATTCTACGAGTTTATTTCAGGAAACTCTTGGCGCAGAAGTTGAAGCAGGAGGGGATGAACTAGTTGGATTATGTCGCTACGCACTTCGAGCGCTATGCACTCTTTTGAATCATCGAATGGATGGTCGACCTCCGCCGATGCGCCTTCGTTCCCGCTTCTCACGACCTCTCCAAGCTTGCGCGAACCTTTTAGCGGAGGACAAGTCAAACAGTTTGACCAAGGTAGTTTTTGAGCGGGTTTACGCAAGAAAAAACGTTTAGGCAAAGAATGTACTTGAGTTGGCACTGTGGTGGAGCGGAGATCAACCGCGCACAGAAGCTTTGTGCAGAAGGAGCATTGATTCAGCAAGAGCGGAGTGCGTAGATAGCTTGGTAAACTGAACTTCAAAACTAACCTAATGTCACTTTCAGCTTCGACAATTGGTTTGTGAGCCAGGGTGTCAATTGGGAGCAAGGGAGCGACTAAAGATTGAGTTCCTCCTGGGGGCAACTCCACGATCCCTGATTGACAGTCAAACCGCTACCCTTGCTGCCGTCATTAACTGATTTTCTGCACCCGGCATTCCCAAATTGTTGTCAAACGTTGCACATGAATAATGTAAATAAATCATTCAGACAAACTATAAACATTATAATAAACCAATGTTTTATTCAAAATTACTGTTTCAGAAAAAGCAAGGGCAATCAAAATTTTTTATTCAATAATTATCCTAAGCTAATTGCGCCTCCCAAGGAGAAAAGAGTAAATGAATTAGCATCAAAACATTCCGGGTCTTTTCATCAACTAACCTTGACCAAATCGGAATTCACGGAATAAATATCAATCCACATAACGAAAGGTCTTCATTTGTTTTCGTTGTATTGAATACCCAGGTTCCCTTCTTTAAACATAGAGTTTAATTTGTCATGTTATGATACACTCTGCGAAACGCGTCAGACAATGTCCCCCAATCATGGACAACAAAATACATTAGATTTTACTTAGTCGAATTATAGCAGTTACAGCTTTTGCAATGGTCTACCAAAGGATACATGAAGTTGGCGTACATTTTCAACAAGCTCAAGGTGCAAAGCACAAGGATAACTTAAAACAAAAATAATGAACACAAACTTTTTTAAATTTTAGGATAAGATTGCCCCTGTCGCTGAGGTGGTATGGTAATCTCTTTAAAAACAACTTTTACTGATATTTTATTGTTATCAGTACCAAAACACAACAACAGGAATAATCAATTCTTAGAAACGGCGTCCACGAGCGCCTCCACGGCCACCACGGCCTCCTCCGGCTCCACGGCCTCCTCCGGCTCCACGGCCTCCTCCGGCTCCACGGCCTCCTCCGGCTCCACGGCCTCCTCCGGCTCCACGGCCTCCTCCGGCTCCACGGCCTCCACCACGGCCTCCACCACGGCCTCCTCCGGCTCCACGGCCTCCTCCGGCTCCACGGCCTCCACCACGGCCTCCACCACGGCCTCCTCCGGCTCCACGGCCTCCACCACGGCCTCCTCCGGCTCCACGGCCTCCACGGCGGCCAACACCGGCTCCACGGTCAGCAGGTCCTTTTCCGTGAAGAGGGTGCTCATCACAGTAGGGGCAGTCGAAGTCTTCACGGCACGGACGAACAGACCAATCAATCCGGTCATGTTCGATTACCTGAAAAATATGCAAACTTATGTAAGCAGGTTATTAAATTATTTGCATGTTTATAACTATTGTAATGTGCAGCCTCCCCCCCCGCGCTAATCGTCAGCATTATTACCAATATTCGGTTTTTAATTTAACTATACTTGTGCCCTGCAGATGCAAAACACGCCTCTGCAGATGCCGGATTCCACAAAAATTAGCTTCAAGCGCTCCCAGTAACCACAAAACAGATGAGCTTGGATCTTCAAAAGGAGCTTCAAAAACCCTTGTTGAATCAAAATATACTGGCTTGAAGACATACCTTCTTCTTCGGCGCAGGAGGAGGGGGAACGGCAGCAACAACCAACATGCTACTAACGAGAGCACAGTTGAACCGAAGCTGAAAACAAAAGATGGTGAACGCGTTTTAGTAAATTAAAAATACAATTAGATGCGCTAACTTGCGGCTAGAAAGACAAACCGGATCTGCAGCTGCGTATTTCTGAGACGGCGGTCTGAATCAGATCAGAAATCCTCCCACTTTCTTGACATCATACGCCTTCGACGACGTTTGAATTCGGCTTGATGGGCCATTTCTGTCGGTGCAAATATCTCCATGGGCACTGCGTTTGTCATATGATCTGATCTAAACAGAACTATTTATTGAACTCAGGTAAAATTCACCTCGGGAGCAAATGAAACGCGTTTCGCCTTCGGTGGCAGAACCAAATCTCTCTGCTTGGTGGCCTGAGGCTCCTGGATCGCAACCGACTCCAGATCGTGAGCAGCCTGTAAATGACCAGATGATAAACATTTTTTTAAAAGTTGTATGTTAAACGTAGACGAAATCTGGCGACAAGGACACGTCAGCAAAAAAGACACTTACCGATTCGTCAAACACGATGGTGGATAATCCAATAAAGTACGGTCCAACTCGAGCACCCTCAAAGGTCAACTTTCCCTTGCTCTTCAGTTCCATGAGCCTGATGAAAACGGTTAATTAGGAAAGAAACAAACACCCACCAGTCACTAAACGCTTCGGAATGTGCTCCGATGAAGACTTCAAGACTCTTCTTCATGTACTCCTTGGTCTTGTTGTTTGCAATCATGGACACAACGTAGTCCGGCAGCTCGTTGTCACAGTGACCGACCATTTCGATCAGTTTCGTGCTCATGATGGTCTGAAATCCGATTAAATTCTGAAAAAGGAAGCAAAATTACCTTAAGCTTCTTGCGCGCTTCATGAGTAATCGTAGTCATCTTTCAGAGTTTACCCTAAAATGAGCATTACAAAAACGTAAAGAAAATTTAAAAAAAAGAAGACCATAAGACAATAAAAACAGGCGAAAGCCTTGGTTTTTCTTCTTCTACGAAATTTAGTTGTTTTTCAAAATATTGGGCGCAGAAAATGGGCAGCGCGCTCGACTGGTGCAAGGAAAATGGTGGAGATGACATCAAGCGGTTTATATAAACGTTTTGGATTGTAATATTGAAAATTTGGTTACCGGGCGACAAGAAAAATGTCTGAGATTCAAAGTAGTAGCGAAGTAACGCGTCTTGAAGAAGAAAAACACTGCGCGGCGTATGGCGCTGCGACCAATTCGAGGATCCTCGGGATTTTTGAGACAAAAGTTAACATTTCAGGTTTAAAATACTAAATTAATTATGTTTATTTGTTTAAATCAAGAAAAATAAATATTTAAGGTGAATAAATAAAAGCAATGAAAAAATGTAAACAGAGCCGGGGATGAGCAACCTGTTGTTCAACAGCCTTTTAAATCACTACACGGTTCGTTGCGGGACCCATTCCTACAAGTTCGTTCGATCCTTGCTTCGGCGGGAGGTTTATAAACAAGAAAGGCGCATTATAAACAACATTTTTAGTGAAATCCTACACGTTTCTTGTTTTTTTCTCAATAATATTCTATTAATAATGTAATTTTAAGAAAATGCGGTCGAATTACGAAAAATGGATGTCGACTTTTGAGGTTTCCCAGTAAGTTACCGATGGCAAAATAAGAATCGTGATGAAGCATTATTTTTTATTTATGGAACTTGGATTTACATTCAATTTTTACAAACTTGTAATTGTTATTGGTAATGAGCGTGGCAAAATTCGCACAGAACAGGCCGCCGACAGCAGCTGTGACACGCGTTTTCCAAGAAAACATAAGGTGGTAAGGTTTGGCGTCCTTAGAGCAACAATCCCGATGGTTTTTAGTACTTTCACGTTTCAAGGGTAATTTAATGTTTAAATTTTGCATCGACTTTCAAATATTAAGTCACGCTAGCGCAAGGAAAACGGTGGAGATGACATCAGCCCTTTATATAAACGTCTTGAGACGTGATATAGAGAATTTGACCACCGGACAACAAGAAAAATGTCTGATATTCAAAGTAGTAGCGAAGTAACGCGTCTTGAAGAAGAAAAACACTGCGCGGCGTATGGCGCTGGGCGTAATTCGAGGGTCTTCAGGATTGTGAGACAAAATGACGGTTAACTTTCACATTTCGGGTTTATAATACTAAATTATTTATGTATATTTGTTTAAATCGAGAAAAATTAAAATGTAATGTAAATAAATACAAGTTATAAAGGAAAATAGACAGGATCGGGGATAAGAAACCAGCGGATCAACACCATTTTGAATCACTTCCCAGTTCGTTGCTGGACCCATTGCAACCAGTGCTCTCGCTCCTAGCCTCGGAAGGAGGTTTATCAACAAGAAATGTACTCTTATCTGTTATTTTCAAGGAATTTCTACGCGTTTCTTATTAATTTAAGAAAATTCTATTAATAATGTAATTTTAAGAAAATTCGGTCAAATTCAGTAAAATGGATGTCGACTTTTGGGGTTTCCTAGAAATTCACCGATAGTAAAATAAGAATCGTGATGAAGCACCGTTTTTTTATTTATGAAACTTCGATTTGCATTCAATTTTACAAACTTGTAATTGTTATCAGTAATGGGTGTGGCAAAATTCGCAGAGAACAGGCTGCCGACAGCAGCTGTGACAACTTTAACGATTCAAGGAACATTTCATTTTTAAATTTTGGATCGTTTTTCAAATTTATAGGCACGCTCGTGAAAGGAAAGTGGTGGAGACCACAGCTAGAGCTTCACATGAACAATGTAACGTCTTGGATTGTTATTCAGGGCATTTGGTCACCGCACGATAAGATAAAATATTGAAATTACTTTCTAAATAACGCGTCTTGAAGAAGAAAAAACACTGCGCGGCGTATGGCTCTGCGTGCAATTCAAAAAATCTCGGGATTGTGAGACAAAATGAAGGCTAACTTTCACGTTTCGGTTTAAAAAAAACTAAATTAATATGTTTATGTGTTTAAATCAGAAAAAAATAGTATTTAAGGTTAATAAGTAAACGTAATGGAGAAATAAAAACAGAGGCGGGGATGAGCAACTGCTGATCAACACAATTTGAAATCACTTGTCCATTCGTTGCGGGACCCATTTCGACCAGTGCCTAGCCTTGGCGTGAGGTTTATAAACAAGAAATGAGCGTTTTAACTATCAAGTTCCTACGTTTTTCAAACAATGATGCAAATAAAAAAAAATAAAATTCCGAAAATTCGCTGCCAAAATTTTTAGTTTCCTTGAAGTTAACAAGTATTAAAAGAAGATGCGTCAAAACCGGGATTTGTTATTTACGAACATAGGTTTAATACGCCATATTACAAGGGTGTGGTTGATATGGGTAGTTCGCTTGCCTAAATCGGCAGAGGGTAGGCTGCTTACAACAGCTGTGATGACGGTCTACGCTTTAAACAACGGGCTCAAACAGATGGATTAAACAGTTTCAACGTGAATTCTTTAAAACTTACAAAAACTACAAAAGGGGTCGTCACCACATAGGTAGACGAGGAACCCTCACGAGGCCATTTCGGAACTCATTGCCTGTTTCACTTAACTTCGTTGGGCTAGCCCAGTCACAATGATTGTTAGAGGCCGTCCGGCTTTTCAGCTATCCGCCAATGTCTTACCACTGCACGGAATGGGGAGTTTTGCAACCGATTGTTTACGGGTTGGCCGGCCGCGCTCTCTCGCACTGAGAACTAAGTCTGCGAGGGTGCAGGAAGCGATCTAGGTGTAATTGAATCTGAGCAGACACTGTGGGGCGCTCGTCAGGGTACTCAAATGTGTACCTCTATTTATGTGTAATTAGGCCAAACCGGGGGAAACGGCCAACAGCCGAGAATTCTCGCACCCGTATGAAATCGGACGCTCTTCTGGATGACCTCCCGAGCCGTGCATCAAAAACTACTTCTGTCTCACGAATCCTACCACTGCATGCAAGGCGCCGTGTCCAATTATAGCATCCTTCGGATAATGGGAAGTGAATTCTACGTTTCGCTACATGTTTTCTTTGTAATGTGGACCATTTCAAATCGGCTATAATTTGCAGGAATGTTTTGCAAATCGCCGAGCTACAAATAAAGTGACAATTGACACTGTTGATTGGGAAGGGAAAAGTTTGTCTGTCAAATTCGATTAAGTTTTCCCTGTTTCCGCCTAAGTGAAATTTAGATGTAGTCAGATAGGTAATGGAACCCTATGAAACGTCGGATAACACTATCTTGGATGAACGTATGATCAGTGAAATAAGCAATTTAAGAATCATTTTCTGTTACATGCTTTAATTAATGTTGGGGCAGCCCTTTCACTCCTCACCCCATACCGTTTTTTATATTGCTCCTCGGCGATACGGGAAAACAATGGTAACTAACCTACGCTGATATTATTTTGGTATACAATGCAAAGAGATTGGTTCATACGAAACCAAATACACAGAGATAATGATGCAATTGCCGATTCATTTTTGTTTTGCATCGTGTCAACTTTTCGTCTTTCTGCTTCTCGACAAATAATGTTTCCCTAAAGTAATCTGCCAAAAGGACGATTTGTTTTATATAAAGAAAAACTAGGAAGCAACACATCCCCTGGGGATAAAGCATCATATTGTGATTTTTAAGCCACCAATACTTGTTTTGTGTTCTTTTAAAGTTTTAGCTGATGTGCTGTTTTCTCCGATTGCTGCGATTTATCAAATGTGTAATTGAGAAACACAAGAGTGGAGATTCACTGTTGTTTTAAAGAGACAGAGCAAATGCACGGCAGATACACAATAAGTGGTAACTGTAGCTAATTGGAAAACGTCTTATGGCGTCTTGCCAATGAAATTCATTTTCAGGACTTGACATATTCAATTAATAAACTTTTCAGAGCATAAGTTTTATTTTAGCTTAAGAGCATAAGTACACCTCTCAACGGAGTATTTAAAACTCAATTAGTCTATTTGTCATGACATGTCATGAGAAACCATGACTAAAATAGTAGAAGGGAACACGTAAACAGTTGTTGCTTCCTAAAAAAAGGGGTAATTCCTGCAGATTCACCCAGATTAGTTGAATTGTTAACTAGAAAATGTAGATAATCACTTTTATTCCACGCCATTCGTGAAAAATATCATTGATAAACCAACGAATGCCGTTGAATAAAAACAACAAAACAATAACAACACACATCTAGCTGAAACCTAATCTGGAACTCACATTAAAGGGAAATCCTATAAAAGTGTCATGAGCGACTTTAAACCCGAAGTTAGTATAGCATTTGCAAAAGTCCTAGCTATAACTGACACTTGAACTATACAACCGCTAAGAAACATCTGACTAGAGAATATGTCTTATATCACACTATACTTCAAAAGTCTATCTAGAAACTAGGAGCGCCTACAAGTTTACGAATCTCCTCATAGGAAACCCAGAATGTCAGCGACCAAGGCGCCATGCGAATGTAAGAGGGAAGGAAGCCCTTGTAGAGCGAGAAGAATCCCTCGTGCCTCACAATCTTGATAAAACAGTCGATGCATCCGTTGTACAGATGGACATGCTTCCGTTTGTCTTGGCCCCTGAAACAGTTTCATTAGAAGAATAATACGGGATAAAGTTACATCTTAGCGTCCAACTCATGGCGGATTTGATCCATTAATCGAGTCTTCACGACGTCAGAAGGCAGGGAAACAACTGCAGCTGCGAAACCAGCACAGCAGGAGGAGGCAGCATGTGTGACCCAGTTGTCCTAAAGAGGAAGGGTGATAATGAGAAAAGAATAGTTGTTTTAGAAACCGTAGGTGTTCTTCTCGCTTGGAAAGTTGTTGGATAAAGTTTTTCCTGTTGGTATAGTTGAAATGGCTTAGCTTTAACTTTCATTTTAAAAACTAGACTGATTCAAGTGAAGCAAGGGCAACATATTGCCTAAATTTTTTATTTTTGTCCAATCATTGATTACAGCAAAGTCAGCGTGAAAATTCGATTTTGTTGTACATTATTTGTTTTTAAAATCCAGATTGGTTAAATTTGCCAAAATTCTTTACAACAACAAAATGTACACCGGAGGAAAGATTATGACAAAATTGCGGTGAAACATAGGCTAAAACAAGTTTGAAAGCCTACGTATCGTTGCGTACAAGCAATTTCCTATGATGAACCTTATATAACTCAAGCAAAAGAGCACATGTTTGTGGTTCAGTTGTGAACTTTGAGTTGCTGCAACCTGTCTTAATTTGGGCAACTAACTCATGAAAACGGTTTGTTGATACTTACAGTCTAGATGTGTGTCCTACCGTATGTTTTCACTGATTTGTTATCGCAATTGGTGGTTCTGTGCAAACCCACAAAAGAATAATTCTTTATAAATAAAAATCCGAGTTATAAAAACCCACAAAACCCACCTGATACACCCTCAACAATCGGTGTTTTACAAAGTCGTATGTGGCAATATCGGCCATGTTCAAAAGAGCGGCTCTCTGACAGTTGGGAACCCATCCAATCCACAGACCAAATAGTCCTACAATATAAAAACTATTATGAAATGTTAATGAATCTACCTTGAGTACGGTACAACGAGCGGAAACAGTCTATAGCTCCTCGGTAGCGGAGGGGCTGATTCTGCAGGCGGCGCAATCCTTCCATTTGCATTTGCACCTAAAATGAAACAAAAGCCATTTTATAACAGGGTAAAAAACCTTGATGAGATCAGTAGGACTGGCAGCAAACTGGGCTATCAATCCGGAAAAGGCTCCACAGACCATGGATTTCCAAACGGGGAATGTCTTCTCAGTCTGAATAAACAAAGCGTAAAAAGAGTGAAGACTGTAGTCTTACCGTTTTGTCGTAAACACTCTCCCTCATGACTTCGTAAGCTCCCATTCTGATGCCAGTGTAAATATAGTGCCTAGTGATGGCTGGACCAACACCCGTCCAGAGACTCATAGCGCCTTCCCTGCGCACGATATCGTATGTTACTTGGAACATTCCTGAATCCAATTATAAACTTAGAACTAAAAAATAAAGAAGTAGAAAACTACAAACCTCCTTTAGTATGCTTGTTCCTAGCGATCTGTAACCGTGTCTTTGTGATGTCTAGTGGATATGTGGCTGTTTCGGCTACGAGGGCGGCAGTACAGGAGAGGAGGTACTTGGAGACCACCTGTTTGATGCCTCCGTAACCGTTGAGTGCACCATCGTGACTCATTGGCTTCACTACAGTAACTGAAAGCAAGACGTTGGTATGACAATTGGATCAAGGGACCACATGCCTAGAATGCAATGGTAAACGGTACACACAAGCTAATTAAAAAGTTTGTGGCACAAAGTGGGACACCTGGTTTTTGTTTTGATAAGAGCTGTGGCATTATAGCCTGATAATGCTAATAGGTATCGCATGGAGTTTTCAACGCCTGGGAGATCGAACGATCGAAAGAAACGAAGAATAAAGCTACTTTTCGTAATGCACCAGAATAGGATCTTCTTTCTCAAAGACAAGTTTGCAGAAGCGAGAAAAGACAAATGGATTGAATCGAACTGCGTACCACTTCACATCGGAACATGAATGTTGTCCGTAGTTTACCAGTTCAAATTTTTTCAAACAATTTTTTTTCAAACTGTTCAAAAGTTTCATTTAATTAAAACTTCAACTTTGAAAATGTGCAAACTTTATTGATTGGATTTCGGATCATGAAATTTGACTGAATCCTTTTTCCATAAACAAAACACGAAAGTAAGTTGAATAGTTTGGAAGAAGTGGCGTGCGTAAAATTTGATCGACAAGGAAAGCCTGAACCATGTGATGCAATAAGACAAGGAGATGCAACCTCAGCATTTTTGCCATGAGTCTATCGACGAAAGCCAAAAATTTGTTCAAAATAGAACTATTACCAATTAGTTTCATTTTGAACGGTTGCGCAATCTAAAATTAAATTTACTCAGTTTATTCTGGCCAAATAGTGGATACTAGCGATTATAGCCATTTCTAATAGATGTGTTTATTTTGTATGTGAGTTTTAAATTTCTCCATAATTGGGAATGAGAAATAAGTCAAACAAGCAAAGGATGAAATTGGTATTTGGATTTTAAGAAAACAGCGGATTTCCAATTGGTTTGGAAGCGTGGCATTGAAAGCGGTTCACAAGCGCACAAAGGATTTTCGGCGACACGCGCATAACGGTGGCACCAGCTGTTCAGCGACAGATGCGGAATTAGATGAAGGAAGAAATATTAGACGTAACTAAAGTATTGCGCTAACATACATTAAACGAAAAATATATAAATTAGTTGTTACTGCTGTTTTAGGATTTGTGAACATATTGCAAGTTTTGCAAAAATAGACTACAATATAAAACATTAGCTGTAGTTAAAACCTTGGCATGGACAGAAGACAGTTTTTTTTCTTTTTATCGATGATTGTCGCAGGACAAAGTCCTTCATTTCGATCAACACACCTGGCAGGGCAAACAACACGCAAGTTCTTTGTCCATAAGGAACATTTTTAAAGATGTTTGGGAACTTTTAATTTAAGGTTTTGTCACAACAATGTAGTCTAGAAGCAGTAGTCATAGTAAGAAGCCAATTCGTCGAAGGGGCACAATGGACTCTTTCCTAGCCGACTTCCGGTCTGGCGTCCAAAGTGCAGCCGTGTGATCCACACAAGCCACCTAAGCATAGTGTAATGTCTACGTCAATTGGCTTTCAGGACTTGAAGTTCTTCCTATGACGTGGTCTAGTCAATCTTCAGTAAAACCTCAGGAATTCCATACCAAAACAATTTTCCAAACAAAAAATTTATTTTTTATCCAATTATTTCGGTTATAACAATCAAAATTAACAATTAATTTACTTTTTATCCTAATTTAAACCCCTAGTTATCTAAAAATCAGCTACTTTCTATCATCAGTTTTCCTTTCCCGAGAAATTTTCGTTTTCAGGTGGACTGCCCAAATGCAATTCCTCCGCGCCCTAAGAGCGCGCACAATCTTACAACTCAATTTTCTTAGTCGATAGATTTTATTATAAGTACATTTATGGATATTTGGTTTCGATAATTCAAACTATACTGAAATTTTTCAAAATTACCGCAAGAATTTATGAATTTGATTTTTAAAAGACATTTTCTGTTCGGCGTGGTCTGGCTTCTCTGACTCTAACATGGCCGTTCTTTAGAGTCTCGGCGGATCTTTGCCTTGGAGAATGCGACAAAAACAATGTTAAAGGTTTATGGAATGTATTACGCCTTGTAAATGTTGTTTTACAAAATCAAAGTATGAAATCGATAATCGTTAGCAAAGATTCCAAAATCGATTCTTTGCTTTTTTACGTTTTGGATGAATCGGCTTTAAAGCATTGTACTTTTTAAAAAACCAATGTAAATAGATTTTGGTATTATTACATATTGAAGTCCGTGAGTGTATTTTTTAAAAATAAGTTCATGATGTGATTGTAGATGACAAAATTAAAGTGCAACATTGGTAACCATAGTCTTTTTTTTCTTCTCAAATTCGAATCTGGATTGTCCTTAAGCCGATTTGGAGCCCGAGGATGTGGATCTATCTAATTTAAAAAAAACCAGTTTGACGAAAGTAATAACGGGAACTCCATGTGGCTTTTTTAAATGTCATTTGATGGCCATGCATGCATAAGAATAAGGTTTAACTTCGAACATTTTATTATCGCAAGATGCATTCACAAACATTTGTTTATCCATAAAACTGTCCTAGGAACAGAACATGATTGTTAAAAGTGATTGTAAACAGGAATGGATGATCGGCAATAAACTGGGGTGGAATAAAGATTGAAGTAGGTGCAATCACAATCACAGTTGCTGCTGCAGCCACAGTTCCCTCCTCATCAGTCTAAACTCAATTCTACAAAGAACGTACTGTTTTACCTCAATGAGTGCCTTCTGTTTAGCACTGCTGACTTTAATGTTCTCCGCTATCCCCGATAGATCAGCGCTGTTAGAGAAAAGTTCAGTCACACCAAGGGTAATTAAAATTTGCTTTAGATCAATTTCACTCTTAATCGTCATTTTCGGAATTTTCATCTTAAAGTTTACAACTGTGTGTTTTCAATGACTTACCGAAACGGTTGTGTTTTGGGTGCTTTTTAGAAGTGTTTGGATCTTGTTACCTGTTAAAGAAGACCTAAACGCAGCCAAACCGAACCTAAAACCGAAGCTGTCATCCGTGGTAGAAAATTCATACTGTGCTTTCGGTAGGAATATTGTGAATGCAAATTGTGTGTCTTCGTAAGGAAGAGTCAAAACTTGCACAGTGTTGTCCTCATAGTAGAGAGAATTCTTCTCGCTTTCTGTTGTCATGTACATGACCTAGATGAGAATATGTTATTTGCAATTGAATCAGAACCTGTTTCACTGTATTTGCATTTACATTAAAGTTTCCCTGAACCGTTTGGTTCTTTTGGAACTGGCGTTCCCATTCTCCTTTCATATATATTGCGTTTATTAGCAAGGCGACAGCACCTGAATTTGTGATTCAACAAACGCCCGCGGACCAAATTTTTGTAGGTTTGATAATTCTATTTTCAACCACAGACACCTTTAAAGTTTACACTGTCTTCAGTCGTAAATTCCAATTTGAAATTGTTTTCCACGAACAATCTGCCAATCAAAAACTGACCGTTAAATGTCGCTGGTGTCACTAAATCAGAAATCTTTCCCTCAGTCGTTTGGTTCACAAATCGATTGACGGTCTGTTAAAAAATCAAATTTTTTCAACAACTTAAATTTTACATTCGCTGAAGCAGCACCATTGTTAAAATCCAAAATTTGAGCATCTGCATCATATCTTTGTTTGATAGTGCTCAAGTAGGTTGGTTTTGCAGTGAAGCCTTTTCTGAAAGTCAATTCTTATTTGAAACGGTGGCACTTACTTGATGTACATCCGGTTTGCAACGTTGGTCTGAACTCCAGGTGACGTCTCTAGAAGAGAATTGGAGAAACAAGAGTAATGATCAGTGATTTGGCTGTCCGTGAATCCTTGATGACATTTGGATTTTACAATATGTGACTGTAATTTACCCTTGCCAATAGCATTTCTCAGTTGTTCTTTGGTATTCCCCATGGCTCCTAGAAACAGAAGACCAAGAGCCATTAGAGCGGAGCCAGGTGAGGCAACCAAAGAAACGGAGGATTGTTGAAGCATGGAGATCCCGAAATCTCCTTCGACATCGAGCAGAGACATCCTGAACTTTGAATAATGGTTTTCGAAAAAAAAAAGTAAAAGTAACTTGAATAAAGAAGAAAAAAATTGGCATGGGAATTTTACACATTCGCAGTAGGAATACAGATTCAACTTTTTAAGTTGCAAAAACACGGTTTTTCATGAGTGGATTTTCGAGAAAACCCTTTTTTATGTGAACAATTTAGGGTTTTTAGCGGCACAGAAAAATTCCTACAGTTTCAGTCAGTGTGTTGGGGTAAACGAAATGAAAAGTTAAAAACAAAACTTGTTTTGCTTTTAAAGGATGAAGAGTAAAATATGAAGCGACGAAATATTGGTAGGCCAGCTATATATACATGACAAAAACACTGTTGTTTGTATATAACACGATTATGTCGTGTTTATCTATTCATGTTTTTCAAAAGTCGTCCGATTTTGCAATTCAAATGAATCCAAACAACGTTAAGCGAATCTATTTTTGTTTAAAGAAATATAAAAATTGGGGAATGTTTTTAAAAAAAGGTTTAAAAGCCATAACATGAAGTTTTCTTTAATTTGATCCTGTGTTCGTTGACCCATCTTTTATTAGCAAACAGGACATCTACGAAATAAGGGTGAGTGTGTGCGTATGCGTGTGCATACACACATAGACACACACGCACACATTCTTGTTTGTGTTTGTATGTATCTGGGTGTGAAACATAATAATCATATCTACACATTTGTGCATTTACAGTATTTATTAATAATTATTCTTTTATCCGTAGAATTGTCCAAGGAATAGAATGTGTCCCTTGAAGGTGATGGTAAAAAGGAACGGGTGATCGGCGATGAACTCAGGTGAAATAATTATAGCAAGAGGAACAATCCCGATCACTGTAGCTGCAGCCGCCACAGTTCCTTCTTCATCGGTCTAAACTAATTTCCGCAAAGAACTTTCGGTTTTACCTCAATCAGCGCCTTCTGTTTAGCACTGCTGACCTTGATATAATCAGCTATTCCAGTTAGGTCAGCACCGTTAGAAAAAAGATCAGTTACTTCCAGAGAAATTAGAATCTTCTTTAGATCGATATCGCTGGTGATTGTCATTTTGGGAATTTTTATCTAAAATGTTATCTATAAAATTGGCTTCAAAACAATTACCGTAACCGTGGTGTTGTGCGTACTCTTCAGCAAAGTTTGTAGCTTCGCTCCTGTTAAAGAGGACTGGAAGGCAGCCAAACCAAACCTCAAAAAGTTTCGTTGAGCCGAAATATTCATACTTACTCTGACTTTGGAAGAAATATGGTGAATGCAAATTGTGTGTCTTCGTAAGGAAGGGTCAAAACTTGAACAGTGTTGTCCTCATAGTAAAGAGAATTCTTCTCGCTCTCTTTGGTCATGTACATGACCTACATGAGAATATGCTATTTACAAAGAAAGATATACCTGTTTAACTGTATTTGCGTTTACGTTGAAGTTGCCCTGAACCGTGTGGTTCTTTTGAAACTGCCGTTCCCATTCTCCTTTCATATATATCGCGTTAATTAGTAAAGCCACAGCATCTGAAATTATGAGACAATCTAATTGTAAGTTTTAAAGGATGGTTAAATTTCTATTTTTCTTTATCAGCGCTGTGAATTCTTACAGTTTCCACAAATATAATGGAACGAGCGATCATTTGTTGTTTGGTTTTTTTTAAAACAAAAAGTCCCCGCTTTATAAAGAGGCATGTTTTAAAGTTTTGTCATGGACCTCATTTTGACACGTTTTTGCCTGTGGTGCTCATTACTGTATGGGACATGACTACACTTGCCGCTTCCGCCGATCTTGTACGGGTGCGAGACTGGCAGAGTTACCATGTCAGACAACCAGTTTTACGCATCTTTTCAGGCAATAACATTGAAATAAGGCATTTCGGATGCAGATTTCTCGAAAACAACTTATTTAAACCCCAATCTGTACATATTTTCTTGAATAACTTTTCAAGCTCTCTAATAGTAGATACAGTTATGTAAGGTACTTGAATTCAGGTTCAACATTTGATCAAAGGAATACTGTCAATCAAGAGCTTACCGCGGAATATGGATGGTGTTACCAAATCAGAAATCTTCCCTTCTGTTGTTTGGTTAACAAATCCGTTCACGACCTGTAATTAAGGTACGATCTTTTTAAACGTTCAAATTCACTAACGTTTGCAGCAGCAACACCGTTGCTAAAATCCAGAGTTTGAGCATCTGCGTCATAGTTTTGTTTGATTGAATTCAGGTAGCTTGGATTCACAGTAAATCCATCTCTTAGCATTTTTCGTGGTTGCATGTATCCCAAGTCCTTACTTTATGTACATCCGGTTTGCGACGTTTGTCTTAACACCAGTTGAAGTCAGAAGAAGTGACTTGGAAAAACAAGAGTAATGGGCAGTAATTTGGCTGTCAGTGAATCCTTAAACTGGTAAAATCAACCAAAGTTGTGATTCACCTTTTCCAATTGCATTTCTCAGTTGTTCTTTGGTATTCCCCATGGCTCCTAGAAACAGAAGACCAAGGGCCATTAGAGCAGATCCGGGTGAGGCAACCAAGGAAGCGGAAGACTGTTGAAGCATTGAGATACCGAAGTCTCCTTCCACATCAAGAAGAGACATTCTAAAACTAAAACATTATATTCAAAAATGAGTATAATTTATTAACTCTTGTTGGAAAATGATGATATTTCTCTGTTTTCAGCAGTCACACTAAATAGGTTCAATCAATAAACCATTTAGAACATTCATAAGGTTTTGTTTGAGAAAGAGGATTGTTTTGTTTTGCCGAATCAAACATCACGAAGAGTCGGAAAAATCCAGGAGCAAACACAAACTGATATAAACTGGTTCGTTTGAATTGTGATGTTTGGCCACTAATAGTAAGAACAGTTTCACAACAAATTCTAAAGTTGTTCAATTTAGGATGTAGGTTAATTTTTATACCAAATAAAAGATTATGTTGTTTGTTTACTACACGAATAATACATATTTTACTGATGTTTTTTCTGAAATGGTAATGTAGATGATATCTGTGTTAAGGAGATCAGAATCAACTGTATTTTAAAACGGCCGATTTTAATGAGGGAGGGAATTCGATAAAATCTTATAACCCTTATGTACTCATTCTTATAGTTGTTTCGGAAAGATGAAATTGAAAGGCGTCAAACAAGGATTACATTGCATAGTTTTATCCTTGCACGGATTATTGAATTCTGAAAACACATTCTGTGGACCTATGGTATCCATTGACAAACAGATTGAAAACCTAAACCATTACGTATTTGTCGTACTTTATTTGAAAGAAACGTTCTTACAATTACACATACATGACGTAGTCTGTGTTGCTTCAGCTACTGACTTTCCCGCACGCATGTCTGTGATTCACTCGTGAACATAAAAATATTAAACATACAGATATAAAACACTGTGTTTTCAAACGGAACATAATGGTCGAATACACAGTACTGAATATTCATTGGATGGCCTTTTATTGCTAAACAAAAAAATAGAGTTTTTTTTATTTTATCTAAACTTCATTCGTCATTTTATCATATTTCTTATTAAACTTTATTGCCAAATTAACGGTCACAATTAACCGAAAAATGTTCCGATGAAAAGCACATGCCCATTGAAAGTGATCGTGAAAAGGAAAGGATGATCAGCAATGAATTGAACAGAAGGAGGTAGAGCCATTGGAAGATGTCCTCCTAATCCGATAGCTGTTGCTGCAGCAGCCACGCTTCCATCCTCGTCGGTCTATACCGTTTTGACAGTCAGCTAAAGAGTTGATTATTACCTCAATCAATGCCTTCTGAAATGCACTAC
Source organism: Oscheius sp. G VE-2021 (assembly GCA_022343465.1). Taxonomy (NCBI): domain Eukaryota; kingdom Metazoa; phylum Nematoda; class Chromadorea; order Rhabditida; family Rhabditidae; genus Oscheius; species Oscheius sp. G VE-2021. Next base: position 3,161,672 of record JAJQXH010000029.1, on the reverse strand, counting down.
TAACTGTAATGTTATTGGCTATTCCAGAAAGATTAGCTTTTTTGGTGAAAAGGTCAGTTACACCAAGGGAAACTAAGATACCCTTTAGGTCAATGTCACTTGTTATTGCCAATTTGGGGATTTTCATCTGAAATTAAAACTATACAACATATGGAAAATATATAACCGTAACAGTCGTGTTGAACGTGCTTTTCAGCAGTGATTGTAGCTTGGATCCAGTTAAAGTAGACATGAATGCTGATATCCCATAGCTGCGAATGTTACATAGAAATGTGTGACATATTTAGCGTACGTTTCCTGTGGTAGAAAAATAGTGAACGCAAAAGATGGGTCTTTGTATAGAAGTGTTAGAACTTGCACAGCACTGTCTTCATAGTACAAATTGTTATCCTCGTTTTGCTTTGTCATGTACATAACCTAAACCATTTTCTTGGATGTTTGAAGGTTACGGTACTTTTGTGACACTGTTGGGGGCCTTCTTGAAATTTGCTTGCTTTGTGGCGGACTTCTGGAATTGTCTAGCCCATTGGGCTTTCATGTAAATTGCATTGACAAGTACAGCGACAGCACCTACATAAAATTGAATAAGTTTGAAACTTTATACAGTTTACCATTTGAAAATGCAGACGAATCCACAAGATGAGTGATCTTTCCTTTTGTAACTTCGCTCACAAACTCATTCACTATCTTAAGAAAACATGTTAATATAAAAACAATGCAAAGTTTACATTAGCAGCTGCTTGACTATCATCAAAGTTTAGAGTCTGAGCAAGAGCATCGTATTTCTGCTGGATTGTTTGAAGATACGCTGGTTTCACACAAAAATCTTGGCTGAAAAGATTTGTATCAAATTGGTATTTGATAAACACACTTTATATAGATTCGATTAGCAACATTTGTCTCAATTCCGCTTACATTCTTTACAAGAGTCTTGGATAGAGAAGAATAGTTATCCGTGATTTGACTATCGGTGAACCCTAGATTTTACCTGTGAAAAGCATTTGTGAATACTTGACCTTTTCCAATGGCATTTCTAAGTTGGTCCTTGGTATTTCCCATGGATCCCAGAAACAGAAGACCAAGGGCCATGAGAGCCGAAGCAGGTGAAGCGATAAAGGAATCAGAAGAGTGTTGTAGCATTGAGAGACCAAAGTCTCCTTCCACATCAAGGAGGGACATAACTAAATTGTTTTGAAAGACTCTGTTAACAAATTTTAATTTGTGTTGTAATAAACGTTGAAAATGGTGGTATCGAATTGTGTTTGTGTGGTATCGAACTGTTTTATATGCGCGAACAAAAGAAATTTGTTTGTTGACATCGCCAATACAGGTCGCGATGCAAAGCACCACCTAGTTTTTTTTATGGAATCATTTTTTGCAAATTATGGTAAACTTGAATAAAAGCCTATGTTGTTTTTGTTTTTGCGTATTTTTATTGTGTGACGCTGCCCGATTACGGTGAAACATGCCACAATTGATGAGAAAACTGATTTCAATTCATTGAACATATACATTACCTGTTATGTGTTTCTTCCCCATCCCACTCGCCTAATTTCATTCAAAACGTGACAAAAAGCACAAAGCCAACTCAAGCGGTCAATTAGGACCGGCAGGGTTGTTCTGATTATCTGCAGTCAAAGTGGACCATCCCAGAATTTGACGTACTTTAATTAAGGATTGCTGGGCCACTGCAATCCTACGCCCCGAATGGCAGAACTATCGGCGATCGCCCTGCTTATGTATCCCTGTCAGGTTGAACGACCGAAAACATACGGGTGCGAGGAGAACAATTTTGCTCCTTCACTATGCCATTTGTGTCAGAGGCGGCAGACTTTGTTTAGAGTGGGCTGCCCGAAGAAACCGTCAAGTGTACTCTTTTCGGGTTTATCAATAATTTGAGGGGGAAAGTTTGTATTTGGTTCTCGAGGTTGCATACGAATGCGTTGCAAAACAAATCGGGGACGCTATAGATGCAATTGCTGTTTTCTGCCTGAAAATAAGTTTGCGCCATTACACCACTGCACTTAATTTAGAGCCTATGTTGGTCCGATTTGACTACAGATGGCTGATTTATTATCCTCTCGTAAACAAATGCCACCCTGCTGGTCCGCGTTGACCGCAGGTGTTGGTTTTTTTTCGATTTTTTTAAAATAAACAAAGTAAAAATGAGTCTCAGGAAGCGGCAACATTCTACAAGTGAGTTAGCCAATGAATCTGCTAGGATTGCCAAATTCCACTAAAAATACGTATAGTTTTTTGTGCATTAAGGTTAATTTTTTTCCATACGTAAAAATGTTTAAGAAATAACCTCACAAATTATGCATTTTGTCCGACCAACATTTTATTTAACCCTGTTCTAGTTAGAATTAAGTGAACTGAATGACACAGCTGTTGATTCAAAAGACCTCATTTTCGGCGGACCATAGCCGTGCGCCGCGCACCCGTAAGCAATCGGCGACACAGTCATACAGGGATATATAAGAGCGGGGATAAACAATGCAAATGCCCTTCGGGGCTAGGGACGGCGCAAATGGACGCATTTGCTGCCATCCTTACCAAGTGAGTGGTTATAAATACCCTCACTGGAACTGCCACCCTGCTGGTCCGCTTTGACTGCAGGAGTGTGCTTTTGTAATTTTTTATTATTTTATTGATTATACTCATGATAAAAAAACAAATCAAAATTGTCTAACCTTAAAGGCAGTTTGAAATATTTATTGACGAGAATAGAAGTTTTTAAAGAAGATGTCATCCACAAAACTGACCCATAAACACACAACGTCCATTTAACGTAACAACAAATAAGTAAGGATGATTTGCAACGAACTCAATGGGAGGGCTTAGAGATTTAACACATCTTTGGCGAACTCCACAAACAGTATCGGTTGTTCCTTCCTCGTCAGTCTGAAAGTAAAAAACATTCAGTGTGTGCTGTATAGCGATGTGCACCTCAATTGCAGACTTGTGAATGATTGATGTTTTACAAAGACTGTGCTGTGGATGGTCCACATCCGGAGAAGAAGGCGAGATTATTTCGCGAATTCCAAGCGAAGGCAGATGTTCGTTCAAGTTCCATTCGGTTTCAAACTTCATTTTAGGGACTGTCAACTGCAATCTAAGATTAAGAAAAGTTAGGTCAACAACAAACAGTAAGGTTTGTAGTTGTGGTACTGTCCAGAAGCATTTGAATTCTGGCCGCAGTTAACGTTGAACGGAGAGTTTTAAAACTGCCCCTGAAAACAATTCCTGTTTTAAAATCACGTAAATTAAGAACTATAAATACTGTTTTTTTTAAATAAAATTCAAACAAAAATGTGAATCAAGCGATGATAAAACCAATAAAATTTATTCCTACCTGTTTCTTGGTAAGAAAATAGTCAGCGACAAGTCAGGATTTTTATGAGGCAGTGTGCAAACTTCCACTTTGTCGTCTACAAAGTATTTTCGTCGCAAAACCGATTTGTTCTTGAGAAAAGAGACCTGAATGTATTTATATTTAAGTATTTCTTGTATGCACACCTTTTTTATTGAGTCATCAACAAAGAAATCGAGTTCTTCTATTGATAATGTATTAGGTTGATATTTCCAATTTGTTCGTTTCCATTTCCATGAACTGACATTTAACAAAATGGAGGGGCAATCTATATATTGACATTACTTTAAATTCATTTTGCGTTACCTTGAACTGAGGAAATGTTTGCAATTCCTGTTATTTGTTCTTTAGTTGCTTTCTTTACAAATGTATTTACCATCTGAATCCTTTTACAACAAATAAACTAAACTTTAACTCACATCCAACGCATCAGAAATAGTTGCAAATTCCATCATCTTTACATTACTTTTATCTTTGTAAATGCAATCGCTAGTTGTTCCCTCTCTATATAATTTATATGGTGGATTTTAAGTTTTTTTTTCAATGTTTACCTTGTAAATAAACCAGTTGCAATATGTATTTCCTTGGGTTGTTTACTTACAAAATCCAGGATGATGGAAAAATAAGATTCAATCTCTTCTTCAGATGATTCTTAATTAGTGCGATTATTTCTTATTTACACAAATAAAAGTAATTATTTTGCTTTAAATTATTTTATTGTTCTATACATTCTAAGAGCTACCTGGGAATATGTGTTTCAAGGGCTTATCATTTTCATCCTGGAGCAAAATAAATAGCGAATAGAGAATGGAAACTGGAGATAGAACTTTTGATTCTTCCGAATTCCACTGAAGCTTCAAGCCTAATTCCAACTCGTTGAGTTGAAACTTTCTGAAAAACAAAAAAGAGTTTTATTGTGTATCCATTTATTTTAAAACTCAACTGTTTGTCGAAACTGTTTTCTGTCAATTTCCTTCGTTTTGATGCGTACATTTTTTTAAATCTGAAGATATAATTAAAATACAGTTTAGCAAAGAATAGAAATTGTATTTAAAGGGAATAGCAAGGCATCAAACGTTATCGAAAGTGTGAGCAATGGCGGTGAAATGTATTTGCACTTGAACAAGCATTTCCGTCTAGACGCGGCATTTCTGGGTTACGGTAGCGATAAGACTAGTTTCGAAATACTACAGGAAAATGAAAACTAACTAATACCAGGTATGCACCATTCACTTTCTAGAAACAAACAAGCTTTATACAAGTGACTTTATACAAATTTATATGGTTGATTATAAGTGATGCACGATTCCTTCGACATGGGGTCGGGGTGATTGCAATAACTACTCTTATACACTTTACGATTCTAAAATGAGTTTTGTGGAAAACAGCAAATTTCGAAACAGGTTACGTTTCATAAGTTTGGTTTAAACAACTAAAAACTAAAGCTAAATTGAGTTGTCGCTTAGGAAAATTGTTTGGCAACTAATTCTATAGTTATCCGTTGAAATGGCCGATGAAGAGCACATGTCCGTTAAGAGTGATAGCGTAGACGAAAGGATGATCAGCTACAAATGGCACCACTGGTGGCACACGGGGTGGACAAGACAACAACATCCTGATGGTAGTTGCAGCGGCTGCAATACTTCCTTCCTCGTCAGTCTGAAACATTATTACGGCTGTTCCAATGGTTGAACTTAGCAGGATTCAAAGCTTTGCCCTATGAATCATTGGTAAAAAATTAGTTTTTTTTTAAATTTCAAAGTTAAAAATCATGATGACGAGGACACAGGAATTAGAGCCGCTGTTATTGATACCGTTACGTCTAGGCCAGTTTTCGGCATCCAGTTCGCATTTTGTCACACCCAGTTGTTTTGTTTAAATAATTAATTTTTAAAACCTGCGCCAGAATTAAAAGACAACTTAAGATATTCTATTTATGTTCAAAGTTACAAAATGCATAAGTGGGAAAGAAATATATTATCCATTGAAATGCCCAATGAAGAGAACATGTCCATTGAGGGCGATTGCGTAGACAAAGGGATGATCAGCAACAAAGGGCACAACTGGAGGTCTACGGCTGGGCAGAGAGCGGGACATTGCGATCGTAGTCGCAGCAGCGGCAACGCTTCCTTCCTCGTCAGTCTGACAAAGCATTTCCTTTAATTATTTGGGTGCGCAAAACTAACCTCAATAAGAGCCTTGTGTTTCGCTTCACTGACGAAAAGTCCGTTTGCAATTCCCGAAAGATCAGCACTGGCGGAGAACATATCTTCAATTCCGATGGCCTTCAGAGCATCGTTGAGTTTTATCTCAGTTTCAATCTTCATTCGGGGGATTTTGAGCTAAAATACATTTTATATTAAAAAATGGGAAAACTAACCGAGACAGATGTTTTAGATGTAGAGTTGATCAGCTTCTGCATCTTGGATCCAGTCAGCTGGGAACGGAATGCTGCGAGGCCATGACTAAACACACGAATAGTTTTCTTTTCGCAGATAATCCATGTATGTTCAAATAATCGGTTTCTAATAAATTGATCTAGTGTTTTCAAACTTCTAAGTAAAAATAGCGTTATCATGTGCTTTGTTGGTTTATGCCTGTTTTAACGATACGCGTGAGTGGCCGTTTTGAAAACAAACAGATTGATTTTGATATTTGTGAAAATGATTTGAAACCTTACGTTTCCTTGGGCAAGAAGATGGTGAATGTGAAAGCGGGATCCTTGTATGGAAGAGTAAGTACCTCAACGTCCCCACCGTCATAGTAATCCCTCGAAACTCTGTTTTCCCTCATGAACATCAACTGTAAACTTGGTTAAACAGATTTTCTTGCGATTTCCCAACCTTCTTGTCATTGTTGGGAGAAACATGGAAATCTTCCTCTTGGGTGGCATCTTTGTCAAACTTGTTCTTCCAATCAGCCTTCAGGTACACGGCGTTAATGAGGAAGGCGACAGCACCTAGACCACCAATACTTTAAACAGCTTGAAATCAAAGGCTACCTGCGAAGGAGCTAGGATCCAGGAGCTTGCTGATTTTTCCCTTGGTCGTTTCGTTCACAAACCCGTTTACAATCTGAAAACAGTTATGAACAATTTTGAAAACTTGGTTAACCTCGGCTGATTTGACTGAGTCTCCAAAGTTCAAAGTTTCCGCTAAGGCGTCATAATGTTTCTTGATGTCTGATAGATAGGTCTCTTTCACAACCAAACTATTGCTGAAGTTCGAGTTAAACTCAGATGACAGTTGGTTTATCTTACTCCATGAACATTCTGTTTGCAACTCGTACGTCTACACCATCTCCAACGTTTTGAAGAGCTTTGCAGAGAGCAGAATAATGAGAGACTACTTCATTATCACTGGCACCTGGAAACCTTGCCTGTTTTACCGAATCGTATCAATTTATAGTTTTTCTGCTTTACTAACTCTTTGATTCGTTGAAGTTCGAATATTTGAACACATTTGTTTCGCAAGGGCTGACGGTTTTGCATGTGATTTGTGCAAACTGTGGTTTGCTAACAAAACACAAAGCAGAACTCTCGGTTTTCAAATGTGAAGTCTTGATCTTTGGCATTGTTTTCAAAAGGATGGCAAGGCAATTTCAAAACAAAAACAATGATATGATTCATATATCTTTGTAAGCAACATCTCACTAAAATGTAGTTGCATATAACACGTTTCTCTTGTCTTTTCTATTCTATTTATGTAAGTTTAACTATTTTTAAAACAAAGCAAAGAATTGCAACTGCAATAAAAACTTACCCTTTGCAATAGCTGCCTGAATTTGTTGCTTTGTGCCTCCCTTTGCTCCTGCGTGAACAAGCGAAAGGGCAAGGGCAATGGAGATAGGCGACAGAACAACAGATTGATTTACAGCAGTCTGTCTCAGCAAAGAAAGGCCGAAGTCTGTCTCGGCGTCCAGCAACATACTGAAAAGGATAACAATAAATGGAGAAAAGCAGGGGAATCAATGGGCTGGGCGCAGTAGGTGGAAACAAATAAACATTGTGGACGAGCCCAACTGAGGCGTCACGATCGTCGCTCATAAAAAGTATTTCCCGCAGTGTAATGACCCCGTGAAATGTGGCGTTCGGCTAACAAAATCGAACAATGACGTGAAATTACAGCGGAATTTGAAAGAAATGGGGTGTTTCCTGGGTTACTTACGCTTCCTTCGACAGGGCAGGCATGGCGGGGAGGATCGGGGGTGAATGACTCACTCGGACTGATAGACGCGAGCGAATTGCGACCACACGTCAGAGTAAACAACACTATCCGACAACGCTGCAAAAACGCCGAAAACAGCAAATATCGAAACAGAACGTGTTAGAACTGAAATCCTTTTTTCTGAGGATGGTCCCTTCAAACAATATGTTTTAAGTTACATTATAAACAGTGGTGCTGCAAAACAGAACGTTCCGAAAATCCTTAAAATTTAAAGTGACCTGAACAAAACAAAAGATAAAAAATAAAAGATCAAGGAAAAGGGCAAAAGTGCGAGAAGCAATTGGAAACAGCTGTTCGAAACGACTGAAGGTCAAAGTTCGGCACTGTTGTGAGTGTTTTTCTAGAAGTTGCCTAGCTGCAGACAAATTGGTATTTAGGTTGTAAAAAGCTAAAAGAATGTGAATACAAAAATTTGAATGTGAATACAAAGCTTTCACTGTTGAACTTCTGGAGATTTTTATACGGTTGTTAGTGGTCAGCGATAAACAACTTTTTTCCAAAACTGTTTGGAATTTAAAACACATGAAATCTCGATCCCTTGAAAGCTCACATATCTACTGATCGCATGGTCTATCGTTTGCCGTTCCCAAGGCAGCTGAGTCAGTGCATTACACCACGATCGGAAGCGAGTCACCATAGAAAAGAAGGCGTGTGAAAGATTAGCTAGAGATTTACCACAGCCTTTGCGCAAGCAACATTTTTACACAAAGGCCCTTATCTTACGATTTGGATTTGGCTCGTTGTCTGCTTAACTAGTACCTTGGATACCAACCGTTTATTTGGGGTTCAAATTTAATGAAATACTTTTCATTAAATGAAGAATTGTGTCTCATAAACAGCACCTTTGAAATGTTTTTTTTTTAATATTTTGGACACCCGAATACCATTAAACTTTCCCTGAATGTTAAACGAAGTTCAATGAACCTTTAGTCTGCGATAACGTCTTCTTCCTTGATCACGTGCCAGAACGCAACCTCTTTTTTGGAATAGCTGCTTTAAATTTCATTTTTTCAGCGCGCACTTCACAAAACCGATTGAAAGCACTTTGGGCGCTATCTCTGTTGATATCAATAACTTTGCTCCATTGAGAAGTGGCGGGAAACAGCTTCCTTCGTTGCGAAATAACCTTTCTCGTCCTTGTTTTGACCATGTCAGGTGGTGTTTTTCTGCTCGTGGCTCCTTTCTGCGTTTATAATAAACCGATCGATTATTCCTCTTCAGATCTTTGGGTGTTTCTAGTAGGCAAGCCACACAATGGCGGATCAGATTGCCAATGGCAGTGCGCGAAGTTTGTCATCTGGTGGAATTAAGGTATGTAGTCAGCTATTTATTTCTACACAAGAGACCTTCAGAAAATCTTTGACAATAACGGTTCATTGTCTGAGCCAATCGTAGTTCAACTGACCAATTTCAAGAGATGTGAAGCAGCGGGAGTACCTGGAACTTGCGCAAGGGCGAAACTATTCGACGGAGCTTACTTTTATAAGTGTTAGTTGTTTACTGCGTTTTCAAATGAGGCTGAAACCCCATTTGCAAATAACTTTTCAAGAACCATGATTTTTCAGATTTTTTCATGTCTTCTTCGTTGTCAGATCAGATCACCAACGATGGTCTTGTTGGAAAACGTCAGCTGAACGGACCAGTTGGAGCTATTCTGCTCATCAAACAGATCCATTTTTCAATGGCGAGTCGAACTGTTACTCGGTTTGTAATTGATTAACCACATGTGGAACCGCATTGTTTAGTAGTACAGTTGTGGTCATCGACGAATACGAGATATTAGAAAAGGCAAGACCGCTTAGTGATGAAAAAGGACTGGAATTCCCAGGGATTCTTCAGGTTTCGAGAAACCTGTATCGTAAAGACTGTTTTTTTAGGTTGAAGATACTCTGCAAGCTTGTCCTCCAATGCCTTCTTCTACGCCTACGCATTCACCTTCTATTTCTACCAATCCTAATGAATCTACCTTCAAAGCTATTGGCAGTATTCAGCCGTGTTTGAATTTTACAAGAAGTTGGAAAATTCGCGGAAAATGCAGCTCTAGGGACAACATCAGGTTTATTCAGTCTAAGACTAACAAGGTGAGGTCTTGGGACATCTTATACATCATTGCCACTCTAAGAGGTGCACTTGCCACTTTTCTGCACTATTGGGCCAATGACATCTTGAGAAAAATACATATTTCATTGTTTGACTTTGAAAACAAACATTAATGTGCATGTTTGCCAGGTATTCAACTTCGTCCTCAAGGACGACACTGGAAAAATTCAAGTCACCGGATTCGGCGATAGAGCTGAAAAAGCTGACGCAATTATCCAACTGCATTCCGTAAGTTTCAATTCAGTAACGTCTTGATCCTATACTTTCAGTCGTACGAAATATCCGGAATGCATGTGAAAGAAATTAGAAAATTCGACTTTCACCAAACGAATCATCCCTTTGAACTGATTCTCCAGACTGACTTTGAGATATAGAAACTACTTGCTTTCTTCAACCATGGTTCAGATTACTCCATGTGATGACGTGCAGACGCAACCATCTCCCGTCACCTTGAATGCGTGTTCCTTGGACTCAATTGATCAGCACAAGGAGAGAATGGTTAATGTTCTGGCTGTTGTTGACAAGGTGGATCAAGTACAGGACGTATGTTTGTATGCCAATGCTCATCGCTGTTCTTCAAGTCTCCAAACATGAAAGCCTTTCTTTGTAGTTCACTTCAAAGGACGGCAAACCTTACACTAAAAGAGACATTTCCCTAATTGACCAAAGTGGAACTATCGTCACGCTTACTCTATGGGACGACAGAGCTCGTCACTTTGAAGATGATGCTCTGGGAAAGGTCATATGGATAAAGTCAGCACGGGTGAAGGAGTACTATGGTTAATCAATGGTTCTACTTAAATTATAAATATCTCTAGGAAGATTCAGTCTGGGTACTGTGGCGGGAACCAATTGGGAATTGTCTCCTCAGCTGCCCGAAGTTGCCTCTCTCTATGAGTGGTACCAAAATGAGCGTCCTAACATCGAGGCAAGACCGCATTCTCTAAGTACAGGAAGCCCACCTCAAGATGAGTGATAGTCAAGTAGAACTTGACTCGTGTCCAAGAGTTTGGTTCGTAGAAACTTCGTTCCATCTTGTCGATGTATGCCAAATGCAGAATTCGTCGTTTTAGATAATGACCTGCGCACAATCGGTTCAATTGTGGCACTGAAGCTAGGAGCGCAACTTCCGAGGGGAGTTTTTGTGAATGTTAAGGCCATGATTCAATCAATCAACAAGTATGCCGTTTACAAGGTATATTCTAAAGTGATTAATTTCATAACTTTCAATATAGGGATGCGAAACTTGCAAGAAGAAGGTTGTCGCTGTTGATTTCAAGTATTTCTGTGAAAAATGCAATACCTCACGTACCAGTTTTAAGTGGAACTACGTTGTTTCCGTTAGGATACCAGAATTGACAAAATAACGCATTTTTCAGATTGAGTTGGCTGACTGCACAGGATGCTTCTGGGTCACTGCCTTTGAGAAGGCTGCGCAAAAAGTTTTTGGACAAACGGCGCAAGAGATGGGGGAAATGATGAAAACTAATGTAAGTTGGCTTCTTATGTCTTTAAAATCTGCCTGATGATATCTTTAGGAGGAATCGTATCAGAAAGTGATCGACGATGCAAAATACAAGAGTTACGTGTGGAGAATTCGAGCCAAGCAGGAGACTTTCAACGTTCGTTCTTCCGCTGTTTTACATAGATAAATTACAGGATCGGACGATTATTCGGTATGCTGTTCTGGATGAACCACAGGAGGTCAACTGGGACAAATACGTGGCCGAATTGGACAAGGCAACCTCTGCTCTGAATGGCCTGTTCCCTGGGTAGTCAATTCTCTTCATCACCAATCACACACAAGTTCGATCTTATTTTCACATGTTTTCATAAAAAACGAAGATCCTAGTTGTAAAGATTGATATTTGCAAAAAATTGTTGAAGGCATAATTGAAAGTGCCAAATGAATAAACCGAATAGAAAACCGGGCACTAGAAACTAGGTTGATAAGTGAAACAGGTGTGTTTTGAGTTTGTTAGAAAGGGAGCATTTAATCCGAGTAAACATTGAACAACATATTTAAATATACTTTTGCTGCGTGCTTAAGGCAAACATTGTAATACTTGGATTATTTAAAGCCCATTCATAGTTTGTAAACACAATAAGCCAAAGATTATATAACTTTATGTTAACATTTTTAAAGTTCACATAACGGTTTTTATGTTTTCTATCAACATAATCAAAAACTTTCGCCTGTGCCTTTTTGTGCCATGCAGCTGGGGAATGTCTGTGTAGAAAGTGCACCAAGCCCAATGGAACGCCGATTGAGCGCCCTTGCTATCGAAACCGTTTAATGTGCTCTATTAAGAATAGGCGGGAAACTGTTTCCGGCGCTACGAAACTTTAACCTTGTTTTGACCGGCGCCATATGGTTGTTGCCCTCTTTCCGTTGCCCTGTGTTTTCCTGTTTACCATCGATTATTCCATTCTTCGCAGATCGCGGGTTCTGCCAGCCGCTGGCTTCGATGTCCGCCACCCAGCAGAGTGATATTGACTTGCCCTTGTCTCCAGGTGCCATAAAGGTTAGGAATAGTTTTGTTTCAGTAAAAGTATTGTTTCCAGGGAATCTTTGACAACAACGGCACTTTAGTTGAGCCAGTCATAGTCCAGCTGATCAAATTCAAGCCATATGAACATGAGATAGCTCCAGGAATTTGTGCCAGAGCAAAGATTTTCGACGGATCTCACACTTACAAATGTAAGTCAATTATCTGCAACTGTCACCAACTCATTGGCACTAACTCATACTATAAATGTTTTACATGAACTTCCAAATCTAAAATTTGTCACATTCTTTGATTCTGTTTCGTTGAAAACTCCTTTGTATTTATTAAGCAAACACTATCCGTACTGCAAAGTCATCATCAATAATGTTTCATATAATTTGGACACTGACTTTTCTGTAGTTTCAGTCAGAAGAAGATAACCTTATCAAAATCTTGCACTTTCTGCTGAAACCTCAACACAATTTTCCTTTGGTTGTAAACAGTAGAAAATAATTATTTAAAAGAATGCAAAGTCAGTTTCCTAAGAGATGTAACTGTTAATTTCAGATTTCTTCTTTTCATCCAATCTAAAAGATCAGATTGAAGGTGAAGGCCTTGTTAAAAGATTTAAGAACCCTGGCACAGTCGGTGACATTCTGTTGGTTAACCAGGTTTATTTCTGCCATGTCAGAAAGACAAAGACGGGGTCTGTGATTTATTCCTCGTTCCGTCTATATCAATGTTTAGAAGCCAAGTGGTCGTAATCGACGACTATGAACAAATAGCGGTCAGGGTGCCATTGCTTGACAGTGAAGGAGTCCACTTCCCCGGTATCATCCAGGTTTAAAACTTTTTTTACTTTGACTTGTTGTATGAACACGACGAATTGGCTCACGATGTCGTTCTCCCGCCGTCTTCCCCAGTTCTCCTGGCCGCTCCGAATTCTCCACATGATGCTACTGTTGGAGGAGCTATCCTGGTATGAATATCAAGCTTTGTTCTTCACTTTTTCAACAGGAAACTTCTCCCAAGAATCTCATGGAAGCTCTGAATATTCCTGAAGACAACTCCATTGAGGCTAGGGTTCCGTCTCCACCGAGAACCCCTCCGCCTTCAACTTCCGCAGTTGCCACGGGTACTCCGATCAAACTGGTTACCCCAAACATCAGGATGCTACGCGGAAAGTGCACGTATAAGGGAAAAGTCAACATCTACAAAAATGGAGCTGTAAAGGTGATTTTTTCTCTCACAAAAACCGAAGTAACCTGAATATAGTAACACATAGTTAGTCTATAAATTAATAAAACATAGTTAGTCTATAAATCATTCAAAAATTGGAAAAAAAAGACTAAAAAAATCCACCTTTTAGAGTTGGTTATCCCTGACTGATACTATTATTGTTTTTGCCCTTAAAACGTACCTCTAAAATTTCGATTTACACTAGTTTCACAATAAAAAGTAATATTCCTTTCAGGTGCTCAACTTCGAACTTGAAGATGAAAGCGGAAAAATCCAAATAACTGGTTTTGGCCTACAAGCTGAAAAGGCAAATGCAGTTGTTCAGCTACATTCGGTAAGAACTCAAAAACATTTATAGAAAATGTTATTTCAGTCGTACGAAATCACCGGAGTGAGAATACAGCCTCCCAAGGACCCCAAGTTTAATCGTACAGGCCATCCCTACGAAGTTATACTAAATAGGGATTTCGAGGTAGGAAGGAATTTCAAAATTGTCTAACTATAAAGTGATTTTTCAGATTACCCAATGTGAAGACGTAAAGATGGCTCCTGTTAAAGTAGACGCATGTCCCTTGGACACGATTGAGATGAACTTTGGTAAAACTGTCGATGTTCTTGCCGTCGTTCATAAGATTGAGCCCGTGAATAACGTATGTATTTTTTTCACCACTTTTCAACACAACTTTTTTAAAATACAATTTTTTTCAGTTTGTTTCAAAAGATGGAAAACGTATGACTAACCGCAAAATCTCACTTACGGATGAAACTGGGACCATCATCGAGCTAACCTTGTGGTGGGACGAGGCTCATCAGTTTAAGGAGGAAGCTGTCGGTCAGGTAATGCTGATGAAGGGAGCCCCTGTAAAGGAATTCATGGGTTTGTAAATGTATTAAAATAATTCGTTTGAAAATTTAGGATCGTATGGCTTGAGTACAAATAAAGGAACGACAAAGTGGGAGTTGTCTCCTCAGCTCCCCGAGGCAGCATCCCTCCTCGAATGGTACAACAATGAAGGTCCAAGTGAGTAAAAGTCTTTATTTCTAGTTTGTTTACCGTTGATCATTAAATTTCTTCATAATTAACCTCCCGCTTTCAATTTCAGAGGAGTTGAGGACCATCCTCGACTTCATTTTGAATCTTCGATCGAGAAATGGGGCAACAATGATGAAAAACGCCAGGCATGCGTTTGTCAAAGCGAAGGTTGAGTACATCGACAAGAAAGTCACTGTATACCCGGTAAATTCACGTAAAACAGTTTGCACATTTTCTCTTTCTAGGCTTGTCTGGTTTGCAAAAAGAAGATTGAGGATGTGAGCGCGTTAACTCAAGGTGAAACGAAGATCACGTTTTTCAACTGCGATGGTTGCGGCGGCTTCAAAACGGCGTTCAATTGGAATTTTGTCGTTCAGGTTGGTTACCCGAATGTTACTGAAGCTTTCACCTTATTCACAGATGGAGCTGACGGATCACACGGGGTCGCTCTGGGTGACTGTTTTCGAGGATGCTGCTGAGAAGGTCATTGGCAAACCCGCACATGAGATAGCCGAGTTGATGCAAACAGGGCAGGCGAGTTAACATTTTTTATAGTTTTTATGTTACTAATATAATTAAATTGAATTTCATTCAATTGGACGTTTCCAGGATACGGCTTACAGCAGGGCCCTGGAAGAGGGAAGGCACAAGACCTACATTTGGAAGATCAGTACATCGTCGGAATACAAACATGTAAGGCTAATCATTTATTGATTTGAAAGATAATTTCCAGGGAAGGGATTACCATAAAGTTCTCGATGTGCCTCAGGAAGTTGAAGACGACATGGATGAGGACATGTACGAGGACGAAGAGGAAGAAGATGACAGCGCACTCAGCGATGAGGAGAGTATGGAAACCGATTAGTGCAATCAGTGGATCTCGATTACCCTCATGTGTTTCTGGAGAAAGCTTTATTGTCTTAATGTTGGGTTGTTATTTTTCACTTTTTGCCAATGCTGTTCATCCGGCGACTTCCCCAACTGGTCTTATGGCTGCTCTGAATATTGCTGGAGACTACGCCGCTCTTCCTAGTGCTCCGCCTCCTCCAACCACCCCTGCATCCTCAACTTCCAAAGCGTGCAAGGGCACCCCCATCAAACTTGTTACGGAAAGGATCAAGATGATTCGTGGAAAGTGCACATATAGGGAAGACCTGCGCCTTACAAGACATGGAGATAAAGTTTGTTTTCTTCAGTTTTTTTTGCTGAATGACCAAACATTTGTAATTTAATTTAAGATGCTCAGCTTCGTGCTGGAAGACGATAGTGGGCAAATTCGAATATTCGGATTTGACAAAAAAGCTGAAAAAGCGAATGCCGTCGTCCGACTGAATCGCGTGAGTAATTTTTGGTTAAACTTTTTGTAAAACTTTATTTAATTTGAAAAACTCGTTTTCAGTCCTATGAAATCACGGGATATGAAGTCAACGACAGAAACCCAGGCTAAAACAAAACTAATCATCCCTTCGAAATCAAATTTAACAACTTTTTCGAGGTAGGACGACTTTCTCAGTAGTTTTACGAACATTCTTCAGATTAAACCTTGTGATGACGTTCCTGTCAAATTCAACAGTTGTCCATTAGATTCAATTGGGAACGCGAAGATCGTAAACGTTCTTGCCGTTGTTCAAAAGATTTATCCTGTAGTCCACGTAAGTTACTTTCTTTTTCCATTACATAATTAATTTTTTCCATTAAAATAATATTTAGGATATTTCGCTGAAATGCAAACGTTACACTAACAGGAAGATAGTACTGATTGACAAATCTGGCACAGACGTCATCTTTACCCTGTGGCGCGACGAGGCTTGTCAGTTTAAAGAAGAGGCAGTAGGACAAGTTATCGCAATCAAAGAAGCCATAGTGAACAAATACAATGGTTTGTGAAGTATGCAGAAAACTTTGTTCATTATTTATTTTAGGAATTCACGGCGTAACCACAGATATAGAAAGTAAAGTAACAACGTGGGAATTGTGTCCTCAGTTCCCTGAGGCAACTGCCCTTCTCGAATGGTACAAAAACGATTATCCCAGTGAGTAGAGCTCAATTTATCCTTTTTAAACAAATATTATCTTTTCTTTACTCCTTGCTCACTAGACTCACATGCGTATTTTAGAGGAACTGGGAACCATGGACACCACTTGAAACCTAGATGAATCGGTGGATCTCCCGTACCCTGGCGTGTTTCTAGAAAAAGCTTTAACGTCATGATATCTTATTGTTCTATTTTGTTTTCATCTGACCTGTTTTTTTAAAATTTCCAGTTTACAGAGCTTTTGAAAATAAAATGTTTAAAGAATGATCTTTTGTTAAAGTCTGCTTTTGTAGATATCATTTTCCATAACTAACAACTGTCCTGGTACTCGTCTTCCGCAAGCTATCCCTGCCATGCTTCCAATAACACCGTTAGCTGATTAAAAACACGGTATATTGAGAATTGGCGGGAAAAAGTTGCGGCGATATTACCAAGCGCTACTTCGGTTAGACAGGCGAAAGGGATTGTTTTTCTTCACGCCTCATCTCGATCTGTTTACATATTCAGCAATCGATTATTCCACAGGTCACGGGTGATGCGCCTTCGATGGCAGTGATCCACCAGGATCAAAACAACATGGAGTGGGCCCTGTCTTCGGGCGCAATTAAGGTTATTTTAATCTTTGTTAATCATTGGATTTTTCTTTTCAGGGAATATTTGACAAGAACGGCACCTTATCCGAACCAATCGTTGTCCAACTGACAAAGTTCCATTCTTATAGAGGGGCTGGAATTCTAAGAAGTTATGATACTGCCACTATCTTTGACGGATCTCATTTTTATAAAAGTATATTTATTGTGTGTAATGTATGTACCTAGGTATATACAATATGCAAATTATTCAACTAGTTTCATATTTATTAATAATTTCATTTTTTCAGATTTCCTCTTCTCGCCTTCAAAAGCCAAGCAGATTCTCGCCGATGGTATTCTCAAAAGATATGAGACCGATGGTACAAACGGCGATATTCTTCTGATTAAAAAGGTTTATTTCTCCA
Organism: Oscheius sp. G VE-2021; assembly: GCA_022343465.1. Lineage (NCBI taxonomy): Eukaryota > Metazoa > Nematoda > Chromadorea > Rhabditida > Rhabditidae > Oscheius > Oscheius sp. G VE-2021. The sequence goes on along the minus strand of JAJQXH010000029.1, from coordinate 3,144,179 downwards.
AAGCTGGCAGAACAAAGAACGGGTTTGTAATTAATCCAGTTTGGTTTAAAAGTTTATTTAGAAACAGAGTGGTGGTGATTGACGACTACGAGCTCCTAGCGATCGGAGCGCCGTTCGCGGACAGTCCAGGAGTGGAATTTTTCGAAATTAACCAGGTTTTAATAGTTCTATTTTAATTTAACTTTTCAAATAGGACGCAGTCAGCAAGGTGGTTCTCCCATCTTTTACCAACAATCTTGCGGCTGTGCTGGATAGGCTTCCTGAATCAACTACTCGAATTGCCAAGGTTTGAATTCATACTTTAATTTCAATCATTTGAACAGGTTCCTGCTTTAAGCAATGATGTTCTCTCTACATCTGCTTCCACAAATCACATGGTTGCTCCACATTCTTCCAGAATTGCAAGGAACATTCCAAGTTTTAAATTTAACCCTGTTCAGCAGGACGCAGTTGTCACCGACGAAGTTCTTCCGAAAGCTTCTCCCACAAATCTAATGGCTGCTTCGAGTACTTCTGCAGACGCTGCTTCTGGACTGGGCGTTTCGTCTTTACCGATGACACCTAGAACGTTAACTTCCAATGTGCCTATCACCACTCCAATCTATCTTCTCACCCCGAACATTAGGATAGTGCGCGGAAGGTGTACCTACAAAGAGAATCTTGACTACCGGTTTAATGGTGCAATGACAAAGGTGAGTTTGCCCTAGCTTCTTTTGTAATATGTTAGTAATGCACCTACACGGAAACAGCTAGTTTGAAAAGAGGAACGAAACATTAAAAGATATGTTAGCTTTTCGAGTTCAACAAATTTCGCAGAACGTGTTTTCCTTCTTTAAGAAACAAAACGAAAGTTTTGCAGAAACACCTCATTTTCTATCAAAATCTTCCTTTCAGGTGCTTTACTTTGTACTAGAAGACGAAAGCGGAAGAATTCAACTCTCCGGATATGGTGATTATGGTGAAAAGGCAAATGAGATCGTTGAGAAGTTTTGCGTAAGTTTATTCTTGTGCCCTTTTTTTATTAATTCGTCTGTGCAGTCCTACGAAATCACCGGCATACATGTGCAGGAGAACAATCAAGATTATTACTGTACAGGGCATCAATTTGAAATCGAACTGACAGACAACTTTGAGGTAATTTTAATTCAGGTATATATGGTTCAATGCTTTTCAGATAAAACGCTGCGATGATGTATCCATCCGACTCTTCCCCTTGGACTCTCTTGCTATCCATACGACCGTTGACGTGGTTGCCGTTGTACACAAGATTGAGCCCGAGCAGAACGTACGTTTACTCTTTTGACGGCTCTTAACTTTGCCGATTTTTTCATCACCGGTTTTTTCTTTAGTTCGTTGCTTGGGACGGCATTCCTTACACAAACAGAAAAATCTCATTGGTTGACAAAACCGCGGTGGTCGTCTTAACCATATGGGAGGACGACGCCCGTCAGTTTCCGCATGAGGCTCTGGGGAAAGTCATTATGATACAGAGAGCTGCTGTGAAAAAGAACCAAGGTGTGTTAACATGTTTAAAAACTTAGGTAGTGTAAACCTTCAGGAGAATGCGCATTGAATGCAGGAAAAAAGACAATGTGGGAGATTTCCAACAATGTGCCGGAAGCAGCCCCTCTCCTTGAATGGTACGACAAGGAGGGTCCAAGTGAGTAAAATTTAATTTTTGCGTTTTTGTCAAATAATTTTGTTCACTGTGTTATTCAAATTAAGTACTGTATTGTAGAGGACGTGGCAACCATTGACTCAATTTTGGATCAAAGGCTATGGCGTGAAAATCCATGGATTCCCAAGGCTATGTTTGTGTACATCAAAGCACGAATTCAGAATATCGACAAAGAAACAAAAGTTTACCCGGTATGTTCACATTCTTTTTTTCTAATTCGTTATAATTCTAGGCATGCCTCGCCTGTGGAAAGAATCTGAGGAATTCAAGCGTCCCAACTGAAGGAAAGCCTAAGTTCACGGTGTTCAACTGCGGCCGTTGTAACCAACAAAACACAGCCTTCACATGGAAATTGGTTTTCTCAGTTGGTCATCTGCCTACCATTAACTTTATTTTTTTCTAGATGGAATTAAAGGATCATACTGCAATTCTACGGGCCACTGTTTTTGAAGGTGCCGCAGAGAAAGTTTTTGGAAAGCCTGCTTCTGAAATCGTTGGTCTTATGAAAAATGACGTACGTTAAATATTTGTCACAGTTTTTTGTTGTCAATTTAACCCGACTGTCAAATAAATGGGCATTGTAGGACTCCTCTCTCAGTAACATCATGGAACAGGCGAAGCACAAGACCTACATTTGGAAGATAGACCCAAGGTTCGAGTACAGACAGGTAAGGATTTTCATACTTTCCTGTTTTAAAAGAACAATTTTAGGAACGAAGTTATTTCAAAGTGATCGGTGTGCCGCAGGAAATTGAAGATGACACGCATCATGAGGAAGGCGACAACGGGATCCATGAAGAAGAGAGAACGGAAACGGAGCAGTGAGTCAAAATGGCCTGCGTTTATCTCGGTGCTACCCTTGAAGTGTTTCAGAAAAAAGGCTTTAACTCGGTGATATCAGTTGTATCTTTACTATGATTTGATTTGTTTCTGATTGGGTATTGCAGTCAATAAAGTTTAGTATTAGAAAATATTTAAAGGCTTATCTAAAATGATGAAAGGTTATCTTGCTTAAGATGCTCAACTTCGTGCTAGAAGTAGAGAATGGCCGCATTCTGTCGGCCCAAGACAAGTGCGCTTCTCGATTGGAGTGAAAAGCCCGTGGAGTTTTTAGTTAAGAAGTGAGTGGAGTTTAATTTCGCTCATTGTCAATAAACATTAAATTTTCCTTCACTTTTTGTTCATTAAACTCAAATGCTCCGTGTCAGGAGACTTGAGAACCATCGACCCCATTTGAAACTTAGATCAATCATAGAACCTGGGTTACCCTTGCCTATCGTATTGCTCATTTTCACTTTTACCTAACTAGTTTATCTACCAGTGTTCATTTTTGCCATAAACCGCGCGAAATTCTATCAATTAAGAGTGAAAGATTCAGTGAACACCGTTATCATTAAGGAAATCAATAACTATGCTCTAATGAGAATTGGCGGGAAAGGCTACCAGCAAATATATTGAGATCTAATTTTGTCATGCAGGCGAAAGGGATTGTTTTTCTTCTGACCTCATTCACTCTTTGTTTATATATTCGGCAATTGATTATTCCACAGGTCACGGGTAGTGCGCTTTCTATGGCCGAACGCCACCAGAGTCAAGACAAGATGGAGTCGGTTCTATCTCCGGGTGCCATCACGGTATAAAAAATCTCTTTTTTCAATAGACTATTTATTTCAGGGAATTTTCAACAAGAACGGCACCTTATCCGAACCAGTCATTGTCCAGGTGACCAAGTTTAGGTCTTTGAAAGGGACGGGAGAACCAGGAGATTATTATACTGCTACGGTCTTCGACGGAGTCCACTTTTATAAACGTAGGTTGATTTTATTCGCAAAGAAAGGTATACGGTTTTCTCCATTTCAGATCTCCTCTTCTCACCTTCAATAGGCAGCCAGATTCTCGCAGACGGTATTCTTAGAAGATATGAAAACAATGCCACAGTCGGCGATATTCTTTTGATCAACAAGGTTCATTTCTCCAACGCCAGCAAAACAAACAACGGGTTTGTCATTAATCCACCTTTGTTTAAAAGTTTATTTAGGAACAAAGTGCTGTTGATTGATGACTACGAGCTCCTAGCGATCGGAGTGCCGTTGTTAGACAGTGAAGGAGTGGAATTCATTGAAATCATACAGGTTCAAATTTATAACTTTCCATTATACTTTTTCTTCAGGACACAGTCGTCAAGAATGTTGTACCCACGCCATCTGCTTTCGCGGATTCCACGACTGCTCCAACTTCTCTTGGTACTGCTTCTGTTGGAATTACGCAGGTTTGAAACTTACCCGCTGGTATTCAAAAGTTTTATACAGGGTGAAGATGCTTTAAATGTGGCTCTTCCATCGTCTGCCGCCAATCTATCGGATGTCATCAATATTTCTCACAAGATTACTACTGAAGTGGCCCAGGTTGCAATACAGATATGGATTTTTACTTTTTGAGCAGGATGATGGGATGAGTGATGTTGTTCCTCCGTCGTCTTCTTCCACGACTTCTACGGCTGCTCCAATTTCTTCTGGATGCGAAACTACACCTAGTTCTTCTTCTCTTCCGCCTGTTCCTCCACAAGCGAATTCTAAAGTTTTTACCGGCCCTCCAATCAACCTTATCAACCCGAAGAGCAAGAGGTTTCGCGGAAGGTGCACACACAAAGATGACCTTGTCACAAGGCTTATTAGAGGGGCTCCAACAAAGGTGGGTTTTTGCCGAAACTTTTTGGAATTAACTTCATAAATACTCATAACAAACTTTCTTTTTAGGTGCTTAACTTCGTACTTGAAGATGAAAGCGGACAAATTCGAATCACCGGTTTTGGCCAATGTGGTGAAAAGGCAAACGTCCTGGTTAATAAGAATTGCGTAAGTTCACATTTTATTCACGTTTTTATAAACAATGTTTTCAGTCCTACGAAATAAGCGGAATCAAAGTTCAGGAAAACGACAGAGACTGGCACCGTACAAGGCATCTATTCGAAGTCATACTTATCGCCAACTTCGAAGTAATTTCACTTTATGAGTAATTTATTCTTTGCTTTTTAGATTAAACGCTGTGATGACGTTCCAATCAGATTGGACGTTTGTCCCTTGGAATCCGTTGCAATGCATTGTGGCTTTTCTCAACTTTTTATATATATTTTTGTTTTAGTCGTATTTTGACCCTAACCCTAAAAGGAACATCTTGTTGATTGACAAAACTGACGAGGTCGTGCTAACCATATGGAAGGACCAGGCTCGTCAGTTTCCGGAGGAGGCTCTTGGAAAAGTAATTGCTCTGAAGGCAGCATATGTAAATGAATACAAAGGTTTGTTGAAAATAATAAGACTAAGATCGTTTGAAACTTTAGGAGAATACACACTCGGAGCTAGAAGAGGAACCACGTGGGAGTTCTCTCCCCAGCTGCCTGAAGCAGCTGGTCTCCTCGAATGGCACGAGAAAGAGGGCCCAAGTGAGTAAAGTTGAACTCGCAATTTGTTAAACTCAAGGTAAAGCATGACTTGTTATCACACTATTTCAGAAGATTTGACAACGATTCGTACGTTAACGGATCACAGACTATGGCGTGAGAATAGATGGATCGATAAGGCTATGTTTGTATATATCAAAGCAAAGGTTAGGATAATCGAAAAAGAAATGACCATCTACCCGGTAATTTAAAATTCCTATTTTATAATATATTATAATTTAGTCATGCCTCGCCTGTAGGAAAAATCTGAAGGGTTCAAGCGTCCCAACAGAAGGAAATCCAAAGTTCACAGTTTTCAACTGCGACCGTTGTGACGAACAAGATACATCGTTTACTTGGACCTTTGTTATTTCGGTGAATAGTTTTTGATTAAATTCACCTTTGTTATAGATAAAAGTAAAAGATCATACTCGATCTTGTTGGGCCACTCTATTCGACGATGCCGCCGAAAGAATTATTGGCAAGTCCGCTTCTGAAATCGCTGACTTGATGGAAAATGACGTGAGTTGGATAGTCTTTCTTAAAGTTTTCCAATATTAACCGACTTTGTATAAAATGAACGTTTCCAGGACGCTTCCTTCAATAGAGTCATCGAAGAGGCTACGCGCAAAACCTACATTTGGAAGTTAGACCCAAAGCAGGAGTTTAGGTAACAACTACATTGTTTCTCTTTTAAATTAAGAATTTCAGGGTCGGTGGCCTTTCAAAGTTCTAGATGTACCGCAGGAAGTTGAGCAAGACATGGATGAGTATGACGCAGACAGTGACGATGGGAGATGTGCCATCATGTGACAACGAGATAACTTGGTTGATCTTGAATGATTCCCATGACGTTCTATTATATAACCATGCTTTAACTCATTTATGTTCGTTGTCCTAAATCCGTTTCTTTAATTTTAGCTTTGCATACAATGGAACCACCCCACTCTCCTTGAAAATTTCCCCAGCTCCCTGTTTTGACTAAATGAAGGCAGTGCTGACTAATGTCTTTGTGCCTCTACGTGCAAATGGTGACTGAATCAGTCGATTGCCCTCCGTCGGGATATGGCGGCTGCACTTTCCCTACTCGCCCGTTATGAAATGCTTGTTGATTTCATAATAAGGATTGACCGTTTTGATTGATCGACTTACATTCTTATTTTCCTACTTGCCGTTTCCATGTTCAGTTCTCTAAGTATTCGTCCCTTGATCGCGAAACTTCCGACGGCGGCAGGCAGGGCGCCTTTTGACCCCTAGAAACGGCTGGTATTCAAATGTCGCGCACACGGCCAAGTTGCCGCGAATGGGCCGGTCGCCGCCGTCTGCAGCCGGCGCAGCTGGCAACAGCAGTCTTGCCGCAAAGCCGCCGATTCCTTTTTTCTGACGTCGGTTCATTTGTGCAGTTGTTTCTTTTAAATGGTCTTGTATTCAACGCTCGAACTTCAAACGAGGCGGCTTCTCGGGGTTTTTAACTTGTATCGTGAGAAGGTGGCGTCGTACAGTGGTCAGATTTCTTTGCCACACTTATCTAAACTTTGTTCGCTTCTCCAGGGACAGTAATGGGCTTAATAAGTATTTTATTCAAAGAATGTCGTTGCTGTAGAATGTTGACACTTAACCTCACTTTTAACTTGTGATGTACTGATATTATTCCCCCTTTTTTAATGAAAAATGCACTCCGTTCATCGAATGATAATTCCATGCTCGCTGACGCAGTGCATCGCAACGCAATCGGACGAGACCCACCGTCGGAATCCCTCATCTTTCGACAACGACGCATTTTCATGGGTTTTTATAGTCTGACATGTAGCCACAATGTTTCGAAGCCACCTTTTGTCCGCCCATTTTCTCCCTGGCGTTTCTAATGCTTTACTTTAAAGAATCCTGCTGAATTTTCAAGATTATGTCTCCTCGCGCCAGATGCAAAGAAAACCTTTCGCCTCTGCAGCTGTGAACGTTTACATATAATTCCAAATCAAGTGTCATCATTGCGCATTGATTGCTCAAAAGTGTCTGTGGCACAGCTGTCTTCCGACAACTTTTTGTTTGTTTATTTGATGTTATCGGGGCTGAGATCTGAGATGACCGTCGAGGTATCGGATTATCCGCCCCTTTCGTGATGCTTCTTCTACAGTGCAAGGTCCGCTGCCTTTAATAATCCAGGGGAACGTCTGTGCCCCCCTTTTCCACCATTTTCTCGCCCCTTTCGTAATGCTTCTTTTACAGTGCGAGGTCCGCCACATTTCATGATCCAGGGGAACGTCTGTGTCCCTATTTCCACCATTTTCTCTTATCGGAATTTTATTTAACAAAACTGAAGCTGAAGATGTCCGGCTTGAGCTAAGGATTCTAAGCAACCACGCTTAGCATATCGAGGGTTCGGAGCAGTGTTTTGTGTGGCCAATAATAAATTCAAATTTCATTTGGAACTGACCCAAACTCTCGATGTGAAAAGATTGACCCAAGAACCGGGCCAGGTCATGATGGGTCAAGGGTCCCTTGTAGTTGCTCTAATTTCCGTTTTAAATGTTGCGATGCTCCCATGTCTACTGAGTCAGTCAATGACAAAAGGTAGGAGAGTCACCCTCCGCAAGAAGCGTGCGAAAGGCCTCAGAACGATTTCGCGCATCTTTCGACAGCCGCGGGGTCATTTGGAGTTTGACATGTGACGACACCACCGTTTGTTCCATTCTTTTGCGTACATGTTTCACCATGATGTTCTTTGCCACGCACCAGCAAATCTTATTAAAAATAATTTTGGACAACATATGCAACCCGTGGTAAAACATGTGTCATGCAATTCCACGTAGAATTTTCTGAATACAAGGTCGCGTCTTTGTCCCTTCTGTAATGATTTTTTTCATTTTTCTGCAATTTATAATTCAGTATTTTGTTATCAGATAGCCTTTTGTATTCACTGCTTATAGGAAACTCTTGCCAATCATGTCTTCGGCTTCTCTGTTTGCGCCTTCTTTGGGAAATTCTCGTCTTGCCAGTAAGAGTGAGTAAGAATATGAATAGTCAATTGTGTAAAAACAAGTAGAATATCAGCTTAATCGTTTGTCTTTTAGTTCCCATCTCTAAGACGATCGAATCCGTCCAGGACTTCCTACCGGACTATTACCCGCAATTTGCACAGGTGCGGGGCATGGTCACCTCCGTCAACCGCACTATTGTTAAAAAAGTATGTAACCTTTTTAAAATACCCCAAAACACCATGGACTCAGACTTGTTACCGTTGCGAAAAGAAGCTCACGGAGAATATCATCGGCTACAGCTGCAAAGGTTGCCGCACTACCAATGCCAAATTTAATTGGAGGTGGAACCTCACTGTAGGCAATTGTACATTTGCAGAATAAATACTACTTTAAGCTTACCATCGCAGATGAAACGGGGAGCATTAGGGTCAACCTGCCCGGAGAGTTTTGCGAAAAACTTTTCGACAAAAGTGCTGATGCAGTTGGATGGCTGTATGAGAATAATGTAAGTTTTCCTTGTCTCTGTCGTTGTCTCCCTCTTGTTCTTGAAATTAGATTCTAAAAACGTTTATTGCAGGAGGCCGACTACGAGAAATCCAGGGAGACCGTCCTCTTTAAGAGGACCTATTGGATTCTTGCGTTAGAGCAAGATCCCTACAATGTAAGTTGCAAATTGTTAACTACCTAATGGCACACTTTAGCCAATGATCATCAAGTACAGCGTCATTGGACGGTGCCCTGAAATTGAGTGGGACAAGGAGGTCGCCTCGATCAACGAATCTGTGCGCAAACTGCGCATCTCTCTCAGTGGATAATCAATCGGTCCTCCATTTGGGTTTTAATCCCTACCTCATCTTATATGTTTTTAATTTGGCTAATTTGGCTACTTTCAGCTTTACCCATGTGTCATATTTTACAAGTTTAATAAAGATTTGCATTTTTACGATTGTACAACTATAACAGTTTTGCATGTACATTCCGTTTCTTCACGCTTTTTTTACCACCCGTACTCTTCCCTAGTGCGCAGTAATTGCTTTGTGTTATATTATTTGCCCAGAACAGCGAGAAAACTGCAAGTGAGTTTTTCACTTAAGTACAAGCGGTCTTAGCGTTGCGCATAGATGGCAGTGTTTCTTTGGCACATCAGTCTCGCGAGGACTATTGACTGTTTGTTGATGCCCTGATCTGAGAAGACAGTAGAGGTATCGGATTACGCACCCCTGATTTCTTTACAGTGCAATATCCGCCATACAGAATAATGACTATTTCTCCAACTTCATACGCTTGTCTTTTCTTTATTTCAAAGTTCGGGCTTGGATAAAAAAAAGAAAAAAAATCTGCATTTCTTTAAAAGATTATTTCTTTAAAATTTATTTTGAGGCGGAGGAGACCAGACGGTCCAAGGATATTTAGCGTAGGGCGAGAATCCGTCCCGGACAAATGATCGCAGCTTTTCTTCACAAGTTTTATGTACTCTTCTCTTGTTTTGGTAAAGTTCCCACTGCGGCTGGCAGGGCGCCTCGTCCCCCCTGAACTGTGTTGGCCGCTATTTGAATGTCTCGCACACGGCCAGTTGCCGCGCATGGGTCGCATCCCCGCTGTCTGCATTTGGCCCATGCAGCAACGTCATAAAATCACCCATTACTGTTTATTGTAATTTACAATTTTTATCTTTTGTTTTATTTAGCCTTGTATTCATCAATTTTAAAAAATAACTAGGCGGTTTATAAGAGCTGTTACCCACCACTATTAGATTCAGCGACCTTTGATTATGTAATTTTCACTTTTCACGTAAAACATAATGCAAAACAAAATTTGCTTAAAATTAAATAAAAATTGAAGAGGATATCAGACTACCCAATAACTTTCTGAATTTATGGCTTAATCTCTTTTTGTTTGAAATATAAATTTTGTTTATCCAAAGAGTGTGGAAAAGTCACGGTAAAAAGTGGAAAAGGGAAAAGAGTATCTCTAAACCATTAAATTGAAACTACTAATGCCGAATGCATCCTCTAACCCCGTCGGATGGTATAAAAACCATTGGTATCTCTTGTTTGCAACACCTAGCTGTGGGAAAAGTTTTCTCTCCTTGGCGCGACTCCAACCGATCTACGCAACGACAATTGCTTTGTTTATGAAAGTTAACAAATAGTTGGAAATTCATCGTTATAGTTAAGGCCGTACATAAGGCTTTAAAAGGTTTTGCAAATACTCTCAGCCAGTTACGAACAAACACCGCCATTTTGTCATTTTGCAACCCACTTTGGAATCCTTTGATTACGACATCAGTTTTGATAATTCATTTTAAAAGATTCTTCATTGTCTCGGCAATCAGTTTCGCAATATGTTCTTCAGATTACTCCAAGTTCTAGGAAACGAGGCAGTGCAAGCCATGAATCGACGCTTAGTTGGACAGGGTGCTCCGGTTAGTCATGATCCGGACCTTCTGAGCGAGGAGATGGATGACATGCCGGTTTGTGAATAATATCATTCCAATTAAAGTTTGGTTACAGGGTGGTCCTCAGCGCAGAGCTGGGTTTGCACAACTACTTCGTCAAATGATAGCTCCTCCCAATCCACCTGCTGGCCATGATCCGGACCTTCTGAGCGAGGAGATGGATGACATGCCACAGCGTGAGTAAGCAAAACCAGTACCAATGAAGCAAAAAAAAATCAATGTGTTGTTTTATCTTGTTGCACAAGTAACTTTTTAGAATTTATGTAATTAATGGATACAGTAGTTAATACTGCATATTAAACATGCTAAATCTAAAGAAACAAATGGTTTTGCATTTCTGTTCGTCATGCGTTATTCCAACCAAAACCAACAGAATCAAATGTGTGGTATATCTGTAGATCCAATACAAAAAAACGGACTTTGAGGCGGAATTCGCAAAGAAATACAAATGAAATACTACATAAGTAGTAAAAACCGCCGGATTATCCGTGTAAGATAACTGAAATGAGAGTGGGCGTAAATATAAGTATGTCTATAATAACTACAACCTTTTTACTACCTCCAATTCGGATGCATAACATTGAAAACATCATGTGCTTCCATGGAGGTCACCCCGACTTTGTTCACATCGAGGCAAGAATTGATAGAATCAGCAAGGACATTGTATACAAGGTCTGTATCTTTTGAAATAACCCTTAACAAAAATCAGGCCTGTCTGGTCTGCAAAGAGAAGCTGATCAATGAAGATGCGCACTACAGGTGCAAAAATTGCAATTCCACCTCCAGCCGATTCCTTTGGAGATACAGGGCCCAGGTTTGAACTCTCCCAATAATAACGTTAATTCTTTTAGATCATCTTGTGTGACGATTCTGGAAGTATCTCTGTCCGAGTCTCTGAGGATTTCGGGAGAGCGCTGTTTGGGAGACATGCGGGCCTCATAGGGTGGCTCTCAGAGAATGACGTAAGTCTATCTAGAGATTAGAAAACCTCAATTTTGCAAAACATTCAATTTTATGGTTTGTGGTACTTCCTTTGCGAAACTTCTCATAACCGCGACCTTTTTTCGTATGAAAGATATTTAACGTCGTTATTTTTCAGGAGAGTGCATACAATAACAAGAAGGAGGACATTCTCTTAAATTTCTATGTTTGGAGACTTCATCTAGAAGTGGATGAATACAATGTTGGTTTATAGTTTTATATTCACTTAAAGTAAAATTCAGGCTATGAACGTAAAATACACAGTAGCTGGCACTTCCGAGAAAATGTTTTGACCAACGGCACAGCTTCACCCGTTCAATCGACGTTTCAGCGATTTTATTTCCTATTTGTACCTAACAATTCGTATATTCTCAGCGATCTCGCAGTTTTGTGTGTTTGTTTTCATTTTGAACAGTGCCTTGACAGTTTGTTCTTCTATGCAAAATTCAAATGATTTTATCTACTACTAGCAGGAATCCCTTGGATTAAAATAAAAATTTGCACGGTTTTTATTGTAAAAGATGATTGAAGCCATCAACTTATTCAACTTATTTCTATAAACTCAAGTTCAGACTTGACTCTTTCGTAGTATCTGTACACAGGCGATGACCAATGGAAAACATATCGTCTTTTTGGTGATGGCTGACAAAGGAAACCACGACTTATCAAATGACCATTGATCATACGAAAACCCCATTGAAATTGAATTACTTTGAGAATTTATATCCTTTCGATAGGTTTCCAAACTTTTAGCCTATCCAACATCCCTTACCAAGACCGCGCACATTCAGTGACCAGGAAACTTAAGCTGGTCTACCACCTGTCGGTCAAATCTCCCTTTTAAAGTCGCAGACAGTCATTTGTTTGTTTATTTGTTGCTATCTGGATCGCAAATCAGGGGTCATCAAAGGGTGTCATATTACCGGCGCCTTCCCCATCCGAGCAGCAGTTGTCTTCTCGCACCAAACGATACCGTACCCCTAGCTGGGTTACCTTTTGTAATCCATTATTTTCAAGAGTGGAAACTGTGGCTAATCGGTTTCTGTACACACTGTAGCAGACATGTTCACAGTTTGTGAACTACGGTTTAGCCATGAGACATTGCTGTTTTGTGATGAGCGGCGTTTAGTTGGCATGCGTCCAGCCTGCTGACAGCCGTCTGTTCCCGCCCTTTTGGAGTGGTCCGCGCGCGAAAAGGATATCTTCGGCATTCAAATCGATGTCTGCCGCCGGTGATCAAAGTTATTTAAAATAGTCTTCCACAAATTACGTTGGTTCTTTCAGCAAATAACATACATACGTACTCCACTTCAGTTTGTAGCATTTAGTTTTTCTTATCTAATTCTCATTCGTTTCCATCCAGTTTTCAATTAACCTATCTTTTTCAGATATTTTATCTATTGCAACAAATACGCTACTAATGCCTTCTCTAGGACCACAGAAGGTTTGAAAGTTGATATGTATAATGTCCTTTTCTTCAGAAGCAGCGTCAGCTTTCTTCGAATGGAACGAGTTTGTCCATTTTATCTGTTCCACCTTCAGTCCACATCACAGAGGTGAGGTCATCAAATCAAAAGTGTTTCGATCTGATCAAGAAAGTTTAAACAGCCCTAGCTCTTCCAAAAAATTAGCAAACCTCATGTGATAAATGCGGATTGTTGTTATCCGTAGATTGACTCAGTTTTAGGAAAATTTCGTCCGCACCCAGATTGGTGAGATCGAAAGGAAGCATAAATTGGTGCACTTTGATATCCTGGCTATCATCAAGGAGATGGTTCCGTTCACCTACGATGAGGTACGTCATTGAATTCGTTAAGCACTATCACAAATTCTTTAATCACCGCGTGTTTATTTACTCCTTCATGAAAACCATGAGCTTTTTATACGAAAATTTAGCTTTTTCAGTGTTTTTATCTAATTAAAATGGGGAATAATCGCAATAGTAACCAAAAGTACGAAATTCAAGAAGATGGTTCCCTTCAGAATATTAGAATATTGTTATTTTCAGGATTCTAAGAAGGAAGGGATGTACATGAAGCTTCTGGACGAAAGTGGCACCATCTCCTTTGTTTTGTGGGACCTCAAAGCTTTGCCTCTTCCGTACAACAAGCACGGAAGTGTGATTGGGATCAAAGAAGCTGTGATCTGGGAAAACAAAGGTAGGTGATATTGAACTGACAGCTGGTGCGGGGCATCATTAGAAACGCACCGGAGACATCATTTTTAAGGGGCTTTTTTTCTTTTTTCGAGTTTGGTTAAATATTGAATCGTTTGCCTAAATAATTTGTTAGCATAGCTCTTTTGATTTCCGACTGAGTAACGAATGAGTCTATAAGCTGAAGATGAAATATGCTTTGATTTAGGTTCCCCCTTCCTCTGTACCGATGAGAACACGGTGTGTCAGTTGATGCCGGACCTAGAGGAAGCAGATTCCCTCTTTGATTGGCACTTTGAAGCTTCTTTATCCTCCTTGCCCAGTTATACTCCTGGAGCAAAGGTGGTGGTGGGTCCTGTAACACGCATTAAGGACGAATGCATCTATCAGGTGGTTAACGTACCTCTCCTATTTAACCTTAAATTCAGGTTTGCCCCAATTGCAACAACGGCGTCGAAACACAGGAGACCACCTGCAACTACCAAAAATGCCCAATGAAGAATTCACAACGGAGAAAATCATCTGGAAGTTCAGATTTGTTGTAAGCAGTCTGGTTTTCTAAATATGTTCATATTTACAGTTGCTAGTGAAAGACGTCGAAGTCATTCTCAACAATGACCTGGCCGAGGAATTCTTCAAGATGAAGGCAGAGGAACTAGCCTACTGGAAGGAGAAGGAGGTAAGCGAATTTTTTTTTATAAAATTAATACTCATTTCAGCACGACATCTACCAGAAGGTTTTGAAGGAAGCGTGTGATGACAAAAACATCTACAAATGGAACATCCACGCCCTATCTCAATACGACGGAGTAAGCTAAACCTGAATTTATTTTTTAATGATCATTTTCAGAGTGTATTCAATGAGTTAATCGACTTCGAGGACATCACTTTTCCGAGCCGATAAAGCAGATCAATCACTATTTTGGTGTCGTTTTCCCTGCCTTCATGACTTCGATCATATTTGGATAACCCTTTGTTCCCGTTTAATCTTTGATTCAGTGAGGCGATCTTAAGTTACCAATATTCCTGTCTTATTGATTTCATTAATTCTCTTTTATTTATTACGTATAAAGGTTGTTGTTTTACACCAGAACGCGCACGGTTTGTGCCACTTTACTTGTCGGTGACATTTTCTGCATTTCTTAAACGTCTCTCTAAAACCCCTTAAAAAGCCTTTACAACAGGTTGTGTCGAAGTAAGCAAGGTTTAATTCAGCTGGTTCTTTTTTGGGCACACGACTGACACAGCTGCCGCACCTGTTCCTCAAAAAGAACCATTTCCATGGGTAGCAGTAGAACATCGGTCGATTGCCGATCACCCGCCCCTTTGAGTGACATTTTTCGTCTTCCGCATCTACATGGACATTTTAGTCAATTTCTTTTAAAAGTCAACTTATAGAAACATCTTTGTTTACCCTTTTGTTCTTTAGTTAACGGTGTTGAATTTATTTAGTGGACACAATTTCAATCTGCTGTTAGCTGTCGGCTTCCGCCTTCTTGAAGTGGTATGCGTGCGAAAGGGATTTTTTCGGTATTCAAATCGATATCTGCCGCGCATGGGCCGATCAAAGTGCTCTGCGGAAAATGGTTGCGAAACTGTTTTGCCCACGAGTTACGTTGTTTTCTACAGCCGTTATCTCGCGATCCCGCGAGCCCCATTGCTCTTTTAAAATCAAATTATTTTTCTTTTCTAATGTTATTTTAACGGTTTTTTTCCAGAACATTGATCCGCTACAAAAATTATTGCTCATAATGCCTAAAGAATCACATAAGGTTCGAAATTGCAAATTTTTTTAATGTGTATTTTTCAGAAAAGCCTTTCTTCGGATTCCGCCAGCTCGTCTTCATCTGCTCCATCTATGGCTAGTTCTTCTACTTCTACTGAAGTCACTTCGTCTTCTGTCGAAATCACAGAGGTGAGGTCAAATCAAACTAGAATTGTTTTGATTAGGGACAGAAGAGGCCGCCTCGCGGCAGCAGCCCGAAATGTTAAGAAAACATAGGTTTGGGGTTTTCGCGGCTGTTATTTTTGTTTTGCTCATGTTAAAAACGAATTTCGGGTAAATTTACACGAGGTTAATTATGGGAATTATTTTTAGTTCAAACATTTTATATACCCTGTTTAAAATCAGCTATTTTCTGTATTTGTGCCAATAAAACGTGAGTCAGAGGTCCGTCACCTGATCTAAACTAAGAACGCCCATCTAAGCGGCCGTTGGCCGTAGCTCATTTTTTAAATTGTTTTTTAATTGTTTTCGGGTAGATTTTGGCACCATAAATACCAAAACAGTATGATAAACCATACTGATACATGGAGTTTACTATATGTTTTCAAAAATATGGTTTTGTAACTCGTGTGAAATCTGTCCGTTGTTTACACACTGTCCCCGCCCAACGGCGGGGACAGTGAAAAAATCATTTAAGTCAACGTGTGCTATATCCGAATATCAACCTAAAGAGTGGTAATTTTGCTTCGGTGTCCCAGTCTCCATTTAGAAACAAAGAACAACAACTGGTTTCAGGAAAAAATGGATCGAACCCCCCTCTGCGAGATCAGAAAAAAACACAAAGGGAAGCACAAAAACATCTTGGCTTTCATCAATTACATAAGCACTTTCTCACACGGTGAGGTACGTCTTGAGTTTGCAACTATTAAGAAATCACACCATTCGAAATTATGTTTGTAGTTTTATTCAGTTATGAAAACTCTTTTTAGTTTGTAATTTTTTATGGTTACTTTCGAAATTATTGATGAATCCGAATTTAACAAAACAGACGTCTGTAAGTTACGTACCAACAGTAGTTTTCAGGGTTCCAAGAAAAGTGGGATATACCTTGAACTGATGGACAAAAGAAAAACCTTGTCTTTTGTGTTGTGGGACACCCCCGACCATCCTTCCCTCGACGGTAGTGCTGGAATGATTTTCATCAAGAAGGCGCTCGTTTGCGAAAACCGTGGTTGGTCTTTTCAATTTTATGTGGTTTCCGCCAACTCAAAAGTTCTTAAAAGCTTAAGATAGTTTCAAAGTTTGTTATTTAGGTTGCCCTTTCCTCTGCAATGATGAGGAGACAGTGTGGGAATTGGGGGAACTGAAGGAATCCAAATCCTATAAATACGATGAGGCAGCTTTAGCCTCGAAATTGCGGACCGTTTCCCTTGGAGAATTCTTTATGCGTATGGTGTCTTCGGTAAATTACGTAAAGGAGGTGTTGTTCTTCAAGGTTGTTGTTCTATCCTTCTAATAATAAGCAAATGCAGGCCTGTGTCGAATGCAAATACGAGGTTGACACTGACGCAGACGCCGACTCCTGCAAGAACTGCAAAGCCACTAGAGATTTCAGGAACGAGCTGTTCGTCTGGAAATTTCGATTTGTTGTAAGCAGTTTTCACTTTCAAAATGTGACGTTGCTTTCAGTTGGTGGTGCAACGTCATGAAGTCATCCTCCCAAACGACATTGCTGAAGGTTTCTTCCAAATGAAGCCTGCAGAGCTCCTCTACTGGCAATAGCACGACGTGAGCCTATTTTTCAAAATGATCCAAGAAAACTGGCTACGAAGATTTCACAATAAGTAATCATTTTCAGAAAGAAACTTACGATACCGTTCTAAACAATGCCTGTAACCCCCCTAAAATTTACAAGTGGGTTATCCATGGAACCGCTCGAACCAGTGCAGTAAGCAGAGTTACCAAAACATTGTATGAGAGTTTACAGGGTAAGCGCTACGAGGTGATCAAGTTCAAGGACCTGACTTTCATAAACGCCTAAGGCAGACCACGCTGTATTTAGTTGTGATGTCACATGATTGTATTTCTCTCTTAGCCGTTATGATCTTTATAATGTACCGTTTTTGATAAGTTTTTACGTTTTATGCCTTTTCTTCATTTGGGAAATCCTAGCTAATACTGCAAGAGAGCGGTGGTGACAATTGTGATGCAGATTTAACTGCAAGAACTGTAACATCATCAAGTAGGAACACACACATACACACTTCAAAGATTGTTTTTCAAACGTATACTGAATGAGGTTGAAGTTGGGGCGTTGGTTTTGTCTAATCTGGCAATTGGTTTTTGATACCATTTTGTCTATTGCTGGTTCCGACAACTGAATCAGAAAGCTTACTAATCAGCGGAGGCGCGTTTGAATAAACACCGTTCAAGGCAATCAGTCAATGCCCCGTTCAAGGCAGACCTTTCGATTGTTTTGGAACCCAAATTCTTGTTGAAAAAGGAATAAATGTCGGATTTCATAACAAAAAATTGCAATGTTGGGAAGTTTGTTTGTTTCAAGTGGGAAGGAAATCAGTCACCATCCCTTCTACGCCAGGATGTGGCGACAGTTCTTACCCCCACAAGCCTATTTTGGTGTATCTCTTCTGTTTAACTGATTGCCCTGCACTTTATTCATATTTCAAAGGAATGATTATGTTTGAATGATTTGCCACATTGCTTCCTTAGTAACTTTAACATTTGGAAAACTTTGAACGCCATGGGCAGGGCAGGGCGCCTCGTGGCCTCATACAAGGGCGGTATTCAAGGCGTTCGCACATCTCTGTCGGCGCGCACAGGCCGATCCCTAACTGCCCGCCGACGCGCTAACTCCACAACAAAATCGTCGCACTCTACAACTGTTTTTATACCAGCTTTATCATCGGGCATCCGCCAGACGCGCTTACATACAATTTTATAAAACCATTTGTTGTACTGCTTGGTTTATCTTTTTTGTAGTTGATGATTTGCTTAAGTTTTATTGTGAAGATCACTCTGAGCGAAAAGACGCGAAAGCGCTTTGAAAAACGTACTACCTATTGTGTTTTCGCCAAATTTCCATTTACAAGGCGCCAAACTTTCATTGATCCTGGCAAACATGTTTACCCGCGAAACTATATGCATTAGGATGGGCCGCGTTTTCGCAAGCAAAAACACATGCGCGGTGTTCTAACGCCACAACCACTGACGTGACTTGGAAACTATGTTGCCAGGAGTCGCCGTTTCTAGTGAGGGCTTTGCCGCTACTTCAGCTGTTTGTCTACGTTATGTGCGAACTTTTCCAAAATTGGAGCTGTATAAACCACTATAGGTCAGATTTATACCAACTCTTATAGTTTTTCCATGGTTGGCTAATCTGTTTTAGAAAAGGCCGTTCTTTTCATCAAGTTATACTGGTGACATGGCAACGAATTCATTATTATCCGCAAGCCGAATTCATTATTATCCTTATTCCAGTATGTGCCCAAAGAAATCCCACCATCGATAAGGCAGGAAGCGAGAAACGCATGTCTGACGCGGTTTTGTGGCATTTTTTCTGCGCACTCCTACTTCCGCGTGTTCTCTCGCGCTAAATGTGTGGCGCCGCTTTTGATCTACCGCTTTTCTCTACGGGATCGTGTACCCACTATCCTCTAACTTGGAAAAACAGCGATTGTCGTTGGATTCCGCCTATTCCTTTTGTGTATTCCCGACGTAAATCATTGCCACAGACGGTATTGTATGTCTATTTTAGTTATCTCGCTTCTAAATCTGCGATCAACATTGTAATATGGTTTCTAGCGCACTTGCTCCGCTTTCCTTTTTTGACAGCTGCTAATGCAAGCGAGTATTGTTAGCTTTGTGTTAAACGGATGACATCCGCTTTTGGTTTTCTCCCTTGCTTTTTGCACCGTACCCTTTCATTTAACTAAAAAGAAAGGGCATTTCGCATATCAACAAAGAAAGGCCACGATGTAAATTTACTTTTAACAAAAAAATGTTTGCCAACATAGTACTGTCTACCCTTCTGGACCAAGCTAATAAACGCCATATGTTGGGTAATTAGGCACGCCGGACACCTTTGTTGTCAGGGTAATTCACCTAACACCCCCTTTGGCTTACAATTAGGCATTAATTAACACCTTGAGTACATTATCATTTGGTAGGTCCAAGGGGAGGCTATATTTTACAAATTAAAAAATCTGAATTTTTTCAAAGATACATTTGACTCATTTTCCCATAAATGGCATATCCGACGGTTTTTGACTATGTGGTTGTTTTCAGAAAACGAAAACGATAAGAAACCTGTTCTTCGACTAGGAACATGGTTTGTATGTCCTACTGATTACTCTCCTCTTTTCTTAACACGTCTCGTTGAAAATGTGCGGTGCTTCAGAAAAGATATGGAGGATAAACCTTGTGATGCGGCGTGCATTTCCCCAGAGCCGAGTACTTCAACCAACCATTCCGCTTACCAAGAAGTTCCTGTGGCATGTTTCTCTGAGGTAAAAAAAAACAAGAAAGTGTCCAAAAATGAATGTTTCAGAAAAAGAAAACCATAACACCAATTGAACAAATGAACTCTGATCTTATTGGACACCATGTGGACGTCCTGGCTGTCATCTCTGAACTATCGGAATTGCAGCTTTTGCCGGTTTGTTTTGTGTTTCTTATTGCTGTGAAATATATGTTTTAGGACTTGGAGAAGGGCGAGCAGGTTCCTTCTAGGAAAATAAGCCTAATTGACAGGAGCAACAAGAGCATTTCCTTTTGTTTCACGGCCAGGCCCAGACGTTCAGTGATTGGGCACAGGGACGAGTCATCGAAATCAACGGAGCCGTTGTCGGAGAGCACAAAGGTAAGTGAATCTTTCACAAAAGAGGATTCACAGATCCAACAGCACTCAAAACAACAGCGAATCTTGACAATTTATATTCATATTTGTTCTAAAATTTGAATAAGGATAGATATTTTTTCCGTTATGGTCAAACTTCCGCATTCATTGAAATAAGCTTTTTGGGAGTGAAATTGCTTAAGTGAAATCGCAATTGAAGTCATCCTGTCATTTAGGTACCGTCTACCTCTGTACTGGTGCTAACACAACCTGGACAATAATGCCAAATGGTGCAGAATCTCTCTTCGATTGGTACCACGATGCCAAGTTGAAGAAAAGCAGACAGACTGCTGCGTGATGATTTTTCTGCATTTACAGTTACTTTCCCTGTAGTCCCAGATTAGTTATACGTTTAGCGATACCACTTTAGAGCTTTAAAAGTGATCTCCCTAAACTTGTGCAAACTACGAAAAAAAGATTTGTGGTGCATTGTGCCTTTGTATATATTTTTACAGATCCCTTTGTTTAAACCGGTTTTAGTTGTGTTTGTTCTGTTGTTTTAAGTTTTACACTGTGGCACCTTAATTTACCTTGTAAAATAACAGTAATTTTTCAGTGTTTTCGCGTTGTTCCTATTGTGCGCATACTGTGTTTGTTAAATGTGTTCTCAACATGTTGAATTTTTCTTTGCGCTAGGAAAAACAGCGCAAACCCACGCCGTATCAAACAAAGACACAAAACATACGTAAATAGAGGAAGGAGAAAATTAGCAATATCGTTAATTCAGTTTTGAATTATTGCGAAGTCTTCTAACAGCTTCTGAAATTAATTAAAACGAACAAATGATGATAATGCCACAGGAAAATTTTTCTTATAAATCTTGCATGTTTAGACAGCGACATAAAGTAAACAAATTTCATACGATTAGTGGAATCAAAAGCATGTTTTTATTATTATATTCTTTATCTTAACTCATCTTTACAAAAATCCATTCAAACATTTACCAAATTTTGTTGAACGGTGTTTAGCAAACAGCACAAGTCACAGAGAAAGCGTGCAAAGGAAACAAGGGTCAACAATGCAGCGTGCGCTGTTTTCTGTAGTATAGGCCACGAAAATGGCGTGGTTCTAAGGAAACTCAAACAAAAGCGCTTATATATAGGGAGTCGAAGGTTTATCTCAACTCTGCAAATGGCTTTAACCGCCCACACCGACTTCGGTTTGTCTATTTTGCGTGAACTTGCCACCAACCAAACTACAATCTTCTCGCCCATTGCAATCGCCGCTGCATTGCTTATTATAAGCGATGGAGCAACTGGGAGGTCTAAACAACAGATTGAGAACCTTCTGAAAGGTTTGAATTTTTACTAAACAATTTTTGATTGTATTCTTACAGGGCCCGAAGAACGCGACCAAATTCATTTTTTAAGAGGTAAACTTAATCGAAAACTGAAAGGATTTGATTTGAACATGGATACCCGAATCTTTCTACCGTTAAATGTTTTGCAAACTAGCCCTAATTGATGCAATTTAGAAAAAATAACTTCTTAACTAGAGATTTTTTTGTCCCAAGATATTCCGTTACTCACTTGAATTATACTGACGGATATGACGATGCTGCAGTGAGCTTCATTGAAATTCAAACAAATTCTTTTATCAGGAAGTTAACAACTTTGTAAAGGAGTTTACACATAACCACATCACCAAAGTAGCTGCCTCTGACTTGTTTAAAGGTAACAACTAAATAGTTTCACCCAAATAATTGTTTTAGTCCCTAATATGCTGTTCGTTAGTCCTGTTTATATCAAGGCGGAGTGGAAATACAAGTTTAACAAGGACCTCAAATCCGATGACTTTTACCACAATGACGACAGTGTCACAACGGATAGTAATGCAAAAAATAGTAAAGCAAACTTAGCAATACTTGTATATTTGCATTTAAAAGTCGTGAAATTTGAATAATATCATTTACTTAAACATTTTAATTATGTGCATAGGTGAAAACGGCAAACGGCTAGTTTGCGCTGTGCCAAGAATTTCTGAGCGGCAAGCGGCAGTTCATGTTTCTAAAACTGAAAGTCAACGAAAATTCATTTTTTAAAGTTTTAAAATGATAAAATGTTCGGTAATAGCCTTAAAATGATGTATGAGTAGCAAAAATGCCCAAGCGTTCATTTATGCTCAAAAGTGTGAGCGGCGGATTTTTCGTATTCTGCGTCTCACCGCGAGACAGCAACGCCGCGTCGCCCGCCGTATGACATAAGCGGCGCAGCGGCTAGGCCACGCGCACCGTACTCGAGCGTAGTCTGCCGTTGGCAATAAATACATTGGATATATACTGTAACATGTGAAAGGTCAACTTAAATATCATTTGAATTTAGATTAATTACATGACAGCCTTCAATGAAGTTTTTTTCCATTATAATGACATCGCCACTATACTCACTTTACCATTTGCCGACTGCGACTATGCTTTTTCCATTTTCATTCCGAGACAGAGATTCGACCGGGAAACAAACAAAAATATTGCACGGTAATACGCTTATTTTGCATTCATATAAAATGCTTCTAGGGTTTCTGAACTACGAGCAAAGCTAAACTCTTCTGCGATTAAAGATATGCTCACAAATTCTGATGAAATGACAATGGACGTAAGTTAAAAGCTACACGCGTTCACTTCCAATGCTTTCAGATTTATATTCCGCAGGTTATCTTAAAACAAACAACTCAACTTGTGGATCATCTGAAGGCCTTAGGTGTGACAGACATCTTTTCATCAAATGCTGATCTTACTGGACTTACTGAAAAATTTTTCGTCAATGATATTATTCATACCTCTGTGATTGAGGTAATAATTGTGCTCAAAAACATTATCTCTAACAAACACCACTACAGAGTACATTTTCAGCTTCAACCGGAAGGCATAAATGATGTTCCTTATGTGGGACCCAATACTATTCCACCTCGTCGATTCTGGGCCAATAGTCCTTTTATATTTGCCGTTACCTTTAGGAAAACGCCTATTTTACTGGGTGAATTTCATGGGTAAAACATGATCTACGATTGATACATTGAATAATAGTGTCCAATTTATTGTATGGATTTTTTGTCAGCCAAAAGGTTTTGTAATGAAAATTCTTTTTATAGCGTCGTTCAATTTGTTATACAAAGCCAAATGAAGGAACCTATAAAAATAAATGGCCATAATTTAAAACAAACAAACATTGTAGGAATCGCAAAAACAATGACTTTCAATGTTTTGGTACTTTGTGAGTTCGCTAATAAAGCTCTTGCATAATTTGTTTTCTCTTGGGGTAAACGGCGCCTGATGCTCTTCAGTTGAGTGCAGAAAAAAAGCAATCATCTACACCTTACAAACTTGTGCGGTTTTTGAAAACTAGCAAATGAACTAAAACTATGAACCATGTGTTGATAACTCAGCGGTTTGTATACCTGAAATCCTCATTAGATTGAGGAACCAAATAAACTTAATAAAATCTTTGTGAATTTTAATAACTCTATTCTTACTAATAATAAAGAAGGGGGGTCAAAGGCCAGCTTCCTCCTCCCCCATTTGATAGGTTGTGATTGAGTGTTGCAATTTTTTGAATTTTGTATTTTGCGACATAATACGTATAACATAATATGGTTGTGTGAATGCCACATGAATAGGCTAACGCACTTTGTGGAAATTGTTTTAGCTCTGTTTTTACACCGTATGCTTGCATTTCGCCGAATTTCAGTTTATTCAGCTGAAAAATAGGAAAACGATTTTTCAGTATGGGTTACAGTTCATTGGTGATGTGGTTATGTGTAAAGATTAACTTGAAGTTCTATTATTAACCGTGAAACTCTCCTATGAAGATAGGATACTTCTGGTATGTTACAGCGAAGCGAAGACGATTAGCCAAGAACTCCATTTTAGGCACGGTTCTGTGACCAATGGGTTGAGCGACGTTCGCACCTTCCTCATTTACCTGAACCACATAATTCAACTGTTTAGCGAGCATCATACCTCAATTTTTGCCTGATGGACAGCATGGCTGACATAGATATTTTCACTTATACCAGAAAGATCAGAGCCAGCGGAAAACATCTCTGTGATTCCTAAAGCCTTCAGAGGTTCAATGTAGCTAATATCACTTTCAATTGTAAACTTTGGAATAGTAACCTATAAAAATACTTTAAGAGATTTTTTATCAACTCACTTCTAACGGCCATTCCTCGGCAGTTGTGAGCAAATCAAAAATCACAGACGAATTCAGATTGTTTCGGAAATCGGTGACGGCATTTCTTAATGAATAAAACATGTATTTTAGTGATAAGAACTTACCTAGTTTTAGGATCGCAGTATAAACATGGTCTGTGCATGAAAATAGAAAACGCAAAATCGCAATCGGCGAATGGTAAAATTAAAGCGCTTGCGAAGAAGTTACTACTGTGAAGCACTTCATTGAAGAGAGTCATGTATTCAATCTAAATACTGGTTTAACAACTCAGTTTTACTGTTGAAAAAAGTAACCATTTTCTCAGAGCCATCACCACCATAAAACTGTTGTACTGTGACATCCTTTTCAAATTTGTATTTCCAGTTCGCTTTGAAATAAGCAGGGCTCATAAGTATCATTTGTTTGCCTGTATAAAGTTTTCAACGAAAAACTGATTTTTAACTTACTATCGAATAAATCAGAATCCACCATCGAAGTAATTTTGTCCTTAGTTGTTTCCTTCACAAAGTCGTTGACAGTCTAAAATTACTTAAGCTTGTAAAACTTTGTTTTCTTAACCTCAGCGGTTTTGTTTTTATTGTGGAAATCTAGGTTTGTTATAACTTCTCCCTCGTGCAGTCGTTCGACCATGGCTTGATAAGTAGCGTTTATTGGACGATTTGCCCTAAATTAATGACTTAGTTTAACGAGAAATAAATGGTCAAACGGTATATAGGCATGAGTTTCGACGTGAGCCTCAACTCCGTTTAAAGTGCGACGAAGTTTCTTTCCAAGACCAGTAACGCGATGATATTGACTTTCAGGAAATGCTGCAAACCAAATTTTGAAAGCCTGATAACGCGTTTTCTAATTCACTCACCAACTTTTCTAATCTGAGAAAACACTGCTCCTTGGGCTCCATTCTGGATCATTGACAAGGCAAGGGTTATTGAAAGAGGAGATAAAATTGTAGTTTGGTTAGTGGCTACATGTAGCAACAAAGAAAGCCCAAAATCTGTTTGAGATGCTATAAAATCGGCTGACATGGTCAGATGAGGTGAATGAAGATAAACATTTTATAAACTTTCTCTAGTGTTTGCTAAAAACACGCCCTTTGTTGATTTTATATGAAAAGCTTCTCACGTTTCTATATTGACCTTTTTGGTTGCGCGGGTGGACTGTGACTTGTGCTATTTGTCATTTCAGTGATCTTCCGAAAGTCTTTGTTTGAATTTGCGTGGGTCACTCCGATCTTTGCACTCTCAAAGGATGACCACTCCGCAGTTTTCATAAACACTGAAGGATATGTTAAGTTTGCGTTGTAAAAGGAATTGTCAAGGGCCTCTTTTTAACTTCTATTTGCCAATGGTCGTCATTAATGTATGCGGCGGGACTACCCTTGCCGCGGCAGCCGATCTCGTGCGGGTGTGAAAGTCGCGGTGCCACCATGCCACGCAACCAGAGTTTTCTGCGTCTTTTTAGGGATGATTTTTTTATTAGCCCAAGCAGAAAATAAGGCAGTTTGTTTTGAGAGAGCGTAACGTTTACGTGTGTTTGCGTGTGACGTTTCGGTTTATCTTGACCCAAACACTGGGAACTCTTTGTTTGACTTGGCGTTGTTTGCAGCTGCAAAGGATGACCTTTGGGCAGTTTATCAAAGGCGAACACTTTCTGCATCTTTTAAGCCTCAACATTGTTACAGGGGTGAATGTGAATAGCGCCATTTGAGGCTACCAACAATAAAGTAATCCTCCCACAACACTAAAGTGAATGACTTTCAAACCAAATACCACATATTTATAAAAGTGCAATCGATAGATATTCTGTATAAAAGGGTGAAATGAACAATCGTGTAAGTGAATAGGGCGTAAAGCGCCGAGAGTTGTCGACGACTAGGCTGTCCCACAAGACAACGGACGGCGCTTCACGGTAAGGGCATTTCGGCCTAGAGAGAGCGCTTGGGCAGCAGGACTGTGACTTAGAAAGGCGGCGGACGGTCATCAGATGCGACGCCTCTCCGGGGGACGATCTGGAGGGCGCGCAGTGTCGTCGATCTGGATTGTTGGGATGCTAGGACCAGTGTCGTCGTTTTCCCAATCGCTGCGTTTTAGTTCAACGAGGGGAGGAACCGTCCTAAAACACAGCTTTAACTAAAACTAATTGATCACCAACCAACACGCTTTTTAAGCTAATGCCACATTGAAAACTACAGACGACACAAACGCACTTACATTTGCCCGTCGGGGTGTTCGCTCCACGAAACGCTCCTGGAGACGAGGTTGCCTGGAGTGTCGAGTTGAGACATCTGGCTGTCGTTCAGTACCGTGAATGAGCCCATCGGCATTGTGGAGGGAGTGTGTGCTCCATTGGTCAGTGGTAGTTGATTGAGAATGCGCTCCAAGTGGTTCAGCTTCTGCATGATTTGGTCGACAGTTGAGAGTTTATCGCCGATTTGATCGAACTTGTTCCTCATCTCACTGCGCACATTCTGCACTGAGCTCCATTCCTAAACGATTCGCTTGAGACAGACATGGGCTTTGTGCTTACCCTGTCCTTGTTGGTCTTCATGTCATTGCTCCAGCTGGTTCGAGAGAGCGCGTCTTCATCAACAGTCTGTCGCTTCTGAAAAGACGCGTTGTTGTCCTAAACAATAAAGTCTTAAGAACTGTTCAAAGGTTATACTCTTGAAGTGTCGTATTTACTCAAATGCAAAAGGTTGAGTCTCAAACGAACCATAGTGCTTACCAATAGCGGTGGCCGCTTGTTCTTTGTGCTACACCGCGGAGATCTGCTGAGACTTGTGGTCGTTTCGTCAATCATTGAGTGGAGTGATGGAATTCTGGTTACTTCTCCATGCCTCTTTAGTCCCTGAATCATTAATCTTTTTTTTAAAATCAACTGCTATCCACCTTCTCAATGTCTGCAAACATGGGACTGGGGAAGATCCGGGTTCCATGCCTCTCCCTCATTCGGAACAAGAGTTTCCTAACTGGGTGGTCTGCCGCCAAGACCAATTTTTCGTTTTTCCTGCGGGCGTTCAATTCCTTCTCGCGTTTCACGTCAACAACCTAAAAAGAAATTAGTCTCATTAGACTTGGGTAGCATACTCTGTTGAACTTCAGACGATGGGTAAGATTATAGGTCAGAACTAGGTTCCTTGCGAAAGAATTGGCAAAAGCCTTGTAAAAATTCAATACGTCCATGAGCTTTTCTTTTTTGATCATGTGCAAATCCGTATAAGTGAGTGCCCGCACGTTTGCAGCGGACTGTCCCGTTGAGCCATTATTTTTCCAGAATTCATCACCAAACACGTCTCCTTTACCTAAAAAAATTGATTTAATTAATGAAAACTCGAATGGCTAGCCTAGTATTGCGACAACTTCCTCGTCCTGAATTACTTCGAGGGACCCACTGACGACAAACCAAAGAGCATCAACAGACTCTCCGGTATGGTACAGCAGATCCCCTGGCGCAGCATGATTTGTCTGAAAATTCAAATTATTAAATTAACAGGTGGGATTTCAGGCCGAAAAAGGTCAGATTGCACTTTTTGCTTCCGATTCCAAAAGATCAAATCGAAAACTATACCTCTAGGAACATTGCCAAAGAGCGTAGACAACCATCAGAAGCTAACCGGAAGCAAGAATGTTCATTGAATACTTTCCGATTCAAGTGAACACAAATGTCGGCCCTCATGTCCTTGGGACAGTAACTCAACACCTAAACAAAAAGATGTATAAAAGTAAATGATTTGTGAGACCTTCTGTTGATCAATACCCTTCGTCATCGCCCAAGTGGACACCACATAGTCCATGACACGTTCTGCTAATTCCTTTGGAACCTCTTGCAGTTTTATGAATTCGCGGACGTTGCTGATCATTTCGTGGTATCTAAAATGAAGGAAAAAATAAGAATTTTTAAACGGAGGTTACCTGACGGTGGCGGAGGTCATCTGTTGAATGATGGTGGTCATGTGACCAAAGATGGCGGCGTAGAGGAGAGCGGAGACGATCATCATACAAACTCCAAACATCTGGAAGAAAGAAAAGTAGATGAAAAATTAAATGAAGCGTTTCCCCCCCCCCCTCTCTCTCTCTTTTGTAGTTTCTCTCTCTCTTCCTCTCTTTTTTTTCAGTTGAAAGGTTGCACGTATTCTAAATCTACCTTTTCAAGATCAGTTGTGCAGGCGATGTTACCAAATCCAACAGTTGACATACAGCTCATGGTAAAGTACAAAGCTAAAAATAATTTGGCTACAAAACTTTTTGTGACGTACCAGAGATGTAGGAAGCACTGCGGCTAGGTCCTCCGATCAAGCGAGTGCTAGTCTTGTTTGCAAGCGTGGCAGACACATTATACGGTGACCTTAGGTCGTTTGCCAACTTGTATAACCAGTTGTCAGGGAACCCGGCAATGTTTTCCATCTGGAAATGTAATGTAATTTGACTGAAATGTCTATTTACCTTTATTCGAACTTCGTACTCTCCAATGAAGAACCAGACACAGGCGAGCCAATGAGCGACTAGGACGTAGGCACATAGAAGGAGCAGCAAGGTGGCTGCCCCGTACTCCAAGTAGTTGTCCAACTTTCGAGCGACCCGACCGAGACGTAGCAATCGAACCACCTTCAGCGCAGAGAACAGACTTCCAATCCGCTAAACAAAACTACCTTGAGGATTTTCGTAGAAAAAACCTCGTCGTCCCTCTTGAACATGTAGAAAATGTCGTAGGGCAGGCAAGACAAGAGATCGATGAGGAACCATCCTTTGAAGTAGTTTCGACGGATCACTGATGGATCGATGACCACCTTAATAGGAACTTAGAAAATGGATAAGGGTAATTTTCACCTCCCCTCCGGGACCAACGAAAGTAGTATGGAAATTGAGAAGAATGTCGGCAAAGAATATCACGTCAACAATTGAATCCATAAGGGCAAGGGAGTCCATACCCGCACCCGGAATGTCCCTGAAACGGTGATTAGCAAGTGCCACGAAAAGAAGCAACAGAAAGGTGCGTTGAAAGAGTCAAACAAATAAGCGCTCGATCGACGAAAGCAACAGACACGCAAGCCGAGGAAGTCGACGAAATTATTGTGGTACAATGTCCAGAATGGTGATTTGGGCAAGGTGGATTAAAAAACATTTTTTTTGCTTTTTGAAAATTTCATATTAGTGTGAAAGATATCATCAACACTGAAAACTTACTGCACAGTTGAAAATCGAAATAACGAAAAAGGTGATAATGTTGTTTAGAACCTTCAGGACTTTGTATCACATAACATAAAAAGTAAAGCGAAAAGGAAAAGTGCAACAGAATGGTGAGAGTGCTCTTGTGACGCGGCCCATAAGCGCAAGACGCGAGCAAAACCAAAGAAGGCAGTTGGGACGACACTGAAATTCACCTGAACGGCTGCATAAAGAATGGCTTAAGGCTAAAAGAGTCCGTTAGACACGGGAAATGTCGAGAGGAACGCTATCGGTTGCACACACTGCCGGAAAGGTGCACGGAAGGAGCCGAACGGCTGGAAGGGGAGTGAAATTTCCAAAACATTTCCAAGATTTCAAGCTTTTTGATCTTCCAGCCGTTCGATGAGGTGCATCCCGGGCCTTTTAAAAAGACAAAAACAAAACCGAAAAAGAAAACAGGTCTAACCTGTTTTTGAAAGCGATGTTGTATGGAACGATGAAGGCTGTGTACATGGTAAGAGCAAGAATGGACCAGTCCCAGATGGTCTTGAAGGTGGAATAGTGGAGAATGATGTGAGGCGAGGTCTTCGGAGTCTCCTGCCGGTACTGTGGAAGCATGTCGCCGCCCAGATTCATCACCTGACGAGATTCTTACGTCTCTGTCTGCCATTGGTTGCAAGTGCATCAGGCTGTGAGGACTACACTGAATGCAGATAGGTGCATCTACTCGCTCCTCTATTCTACGCTGCTCTCCCTTCCAAACATCCCAGGCAACCATGCCGAGGGGCACAGCGGGTCTAGCTGAATCTTAACGAAGCGTGCGCCAATTCGTCTGATGACCTTTTCCAAGTCAAACGATTACCATTACAGTACCCCATGGAACAACAATGCAACGAAAAAGTCCACTTTTTTGTTTTACTTTTCAGTTTTGTCATGCGAAACAGTAAATAAAAGTTTGCAGCGCTATTTGCCTGTCTCACTCTCTCTTTTGAGCCCATGCTCACCAAAAATGGATGCTCTGGGCCGGTAGACATCGGGGCTTCAACCGCGCTGCTTCTAGATTTGCGATGAATTCCAAACGACTAAACATAATTTCTTAGAAAAGTTGACGACACTCAAAATTTTTTGGGAACTAAGTAATTTGGTAATACTTTCTAAATTAAAATTTGCAAAATAGAGAATGGTTTTAGGGATCTACAAAAAATGTAAAATACTGTTTAGGAAAGAAAGGCAATTGATTAATTGTTGATCAGTTGCTAGTTACGAATAGAGAAAAAGACAAAGTATGTTTGCCATTCTAAGCCATTTCTCTTAAATTCTAAAGTGGAATACTGTAATGTCAAAATCGAAAGCGTCATCAGACGTATTGATGATGTTAGTTTTGGCTGCTTACGATGCGGTCTCCCAACGCAGTCTGTAGAAAATCGAATTAGGCTTCCTACTAAACTCTATGTCTAATGAAATCAAACTACGACATTGGTTCTACAAAAACAAAACCTTCTTTTTCCGTCTGGCCATGGAAACGGTGCGCGAGATTGATGACAGGGAATTTTCCGTAACCACGCCCACCGGCCAAAAATTTTGTAGCCCATAATTTCGGCTTTGGAGGTAAGGGAAAATGGTAACGCCCCTCGGACAGTCCAAAAAATAAAGAATTTAGTTGATTCGTGAGGGGATGGGGGTTTTTCCTAAAGCCCGACGCCTCCTCGACGGGCCGAGACTCCTGGAGATGGGAGCGGGTGTTTTGAAAGAACAGGAGCGTGAAGAGACCTTGATAACCTGATTGAAGTTGGATGAGGAAGGCGTCATGGATTTGTGAAGGTCCTTGGTTTCGATCTGGTTGAACTGCTGCTTGGACTTCGCAATCCTTGCTATTTGTAAA
The DNA here is from genome assembly GCA_022343465.1 of Oscheius sp. G VE-2021. Taxonomy (NCBI): domain Eukaryota; kingdom Metazoa; phylum Nematoda; class Chromadorea; order Rhabditida; family Rhabditidae; genus Oscheius; species Oscheius sp. G VE-2021. The sequence continues at coordinate 3,112,633 of JAJQXH010000029.1, read as the reverse complement.
ATCCTCGAAAGACCTAAAAAGGAGAAACTGAATAACTAAAACAATTCTTTGCAGCAAGCACAATCCATTCCGACTTAGTTTGTTTTGTGTTACATATGTTTTGTAAAACCAGTTTTGAAGTTTTGGTATAAACCTAACCTTATTGAGCCCAAAAATGATTAATCCTGTTAAGCTATGATTAACTCCTTTCAAGTTGAACTTTCTTCTAGTTATTCTCTTTTACTTCAAGTTGAAGGTACTCTGGCTACGCAGTACATCTGAATCTTTGAAGAAAGCAAAGATAAATGCTTAGGTATTTTACAAAGCCGTTTAATTGATTTTAGTTTTATCTCTGCATTGTTAGAATATAAATGGAAATTCCCCAGTAAAGCCATTCTGCAAAATGAATTGCTTTCAAATTTCGTCTTGCAAAACCTGCCAATTGACCGCGTTGGCGCCTTACAAATATTTAATTTCAGTTGGGTTACTGTGGCCGCCTGTGGTCTTTAGAACCCCATGTTTTTCAAATTGTGGTGTCTGAAAAGTGTTTTTAAGAAAACTTGCTCACCTTTGTTGTTTTCATCATCCAACGGCTGTTTCAAAGGAGTAATGTCTTTGAACTGACACAGGTACAAGACTACCATGTTCTTGTCGTTTTTGATCGGCGCCAGGTGGACCAGCAACCAAATCGGGGTTTCTGAAGTACACACAATCCAGAATCTACCATCCACGCTTACTGTTTTTCTTGCACAACCCGATCTCGGCCTGATCGGTTCGCGCATTGTCCAAGGCACTCTGAATCCTGGCCAGACTTCCGGGTTCTCCGTGGTCACCGTGCATGAAGGCAAGCCTGTAATTTAGGTATACGGTAACCCATGCAATTTAATTTCTCTATCGTGCCCCCTCCCCTACAATTACATCCCTTGCATGTCGTTACCGTACCCCTTTTAATCGTTGTTGTAAAAACGATGGCTTGAATTCGGAGAATTACGCCCACGAACATAAAACCACAAGATTGTGTGGAGGTTAATTGGCTTGGTTAGATTGGGCGTTCTAGCAATTACAGTAGTACAAGGCTCAGAGAGAATTTGAGCCCATTTTGAAAATCAGTTAAAATTAATATACAACCCTATTGAGTTGTTTCAAGGTTAATTGCAAGCACCGAGCTACTTGCAAACTCAGAGATGAACATGCATGTTAGTCATTTGAATGATAGAATCATTTGCCTTAAATTAGACTCATTGCATTTAGATTGGAGACAGCTTCAGATTCAACCGAATTAGTTACTAGTAAATCCCCCACAGATGACTCAACGCGATTTTTATTGCAAAATATTGTGCTGAAAATTGAAACATTATATAGATTCTAGAAATTCCCCAGGCAAAAAAAGTGGTTGCCACTAAAACTATATTGGGTAAAACTCCGGTAGAAAAAAGGCTATCGTGGCAATGACCTGCTCATATACGTTTTTCATGCACGCTAGCAGTGTAGGTTCATTACAAATGCCAAGTTATTCTACTTGTATCTGATTGCCAGCATTGTAGTATAGCTTAAAAAAGAACGGTCAGCTTCCACTTATGTCGGTAAACACAGGACGCCGTGTCCGTCCTGTGTTACAAGCGACACTCTGAGAATCCTCAAATGATTCGCAAAATATTTCGGAAACGGAGAGTTTTCGAATGAAACTCCATTATCTCTTGCTAAAGGGCAAGTTGTGAAAGGAAAATTCTGAGGTTGCTCTCACCCATTTTGTTTATTTTATGTGGTATCAACAGGCTCACAACAAAAAGCCAAGCTCTGTCAGACCGCTTACTTTTTATTCCATAATACCTTTTAGAAATTAGTTGTTTGTATATTTTTATTGGACCAATTGTAAAAATTTTAATTGACCTTATTCTGAAAATTTGGATTGATCTGAAAGGAAAACTTTACAAAACTTACGAGCATGGTTTTTGCATAATCTCCGCCCGGGTGTGTCCGACCAGTTTGGAGAAGCCGTCGTTGCAGTACACGATGGGGTAGTCGACGATTTGCGCGTTGGCCAAGATGAACGACGTGTCTGAACACTTCCCTCATCAGCTGCCCGGCTTAAATGACCACAGACCGCAGGCCGAAACCTGATTGACCGCAATAATCAAGTAATTCCCCCGATTCCCCTCTTAACCGCCTTTCTTATTTATGCTTATAACTCTACTTCAACTTCATAAACCTCGATTGGAATGTGATTTATGTGCTGTGCCTCGTGTGCCGTACAAATTGCGCTCCGATTGATTAGTTTTTCCTCTGTTTATATGGTGGGAAACGTTGGCAAACAGCTCCGTTGAATGGGCGCCAGGCTTTCGGTTGGACCCGCGAAAAAAGCCGTGAGAGCCGAGAGTGCCACGGACAGAACGGAAATGGCCCCGGACTCGCACGTGTTCCGTTTAGGAAGTGGGTTGCGGAGCTCAGGAGAACCCACAAAGTACACAAAAGTAATTAAACGAAACTGCTTTACCCCGTGGAAGTAAATTTACTTTTCTTTCTGCAGACAATTAAAGACAAGAAATTTATAATTTAGTACCTGAAATTTAATTTCTCATTGCAAATTTTTGACTTTTCGACATTTTTACCTAATGAAACAAAAGTAATATTTTTTAGGTAATTTGTAAAATAGTCTTCACACAAATAATTAAATTTATTTAAGTGAAATATCAGTTCCACTATAAAAAAAAATAACAAAACTTTTTTAACCAAATCTTCCGATTTGTAAACACATTTTATGTCACCCTTTTTAAATAAGTGTAGTAATTTCAAAAAAACCGTTTTTTTCCACATAATTTTGTTTACTCAAAGCAACTTAAAGTAAATGTTTTGCCCGTTTGGTGAAAACCCTTTAAATCTGGTATGAGACAGTGGTAGCTGTAAAGTACGTCGCAATTTGGCAGAAAGTTAGAATTCCGTTTGAAAAAGAACTCTTTGAAAAATAAATGCAAATAATCGTACCTGCATTGTTGCATCGGCGGATGACATTCTCAAGGAATGTGTTCTGTGGGGCAACGAGTCCCCTCTTGGCCACTGGCATGCCCTCACATGCTCCGCTTCATGAGCAGTCTCTGGAAAACAGGAGAAAATTAGCGTTTTATGGCAAGTTTACAAGAGAAAATGAGACGGAACGCCGACGAAAGAGACAGTTTCAAAGTTGGGCTGAAATGAGCAGAGATGTCTGGTGTCTTTCAGACGCCAATTTCCTGCTTTTACAGAAAATTGAGAGACGGTAAACAAGAGAGCGTCATTAATTGTGACGTTTTACAAACAACCAAAGAAAGACTACAAATTGAGCAAGAAAATGTAGTAGAAAGTTGAAAATTGTGTTTTCAATAGACAAAGTGGTTTGGAGGGAGCCAGACAATAGACGTATGAAATATTAAAAAGGCTGGACAGAGTGGTCTTAAAACGAAATTTGGCAAACTTTAGCCATCAATAAATAACTTTTATATTAAATATGGTTATTGCAGATTTTAACACGAGAAACGTTGTATTGCTTGTTTTCAAAATGCATAAAAAGGAATTACAAAGAAAGTGAAAAAAAAACAAAGAAAATATACGAATCTATAGGTAAAAAATGCCAAAAAAAGTAAAAGTTGAGGTGAGGGCAAAGTAAAAAGATTGTGTCCAATTTACGACAAAAATGAATTTTTCAAAAAAGAAATGATGGAAACTAGGCAAAATTTTTAAAAGATTGACAAAAAAGAGGAAATTTGCTGTTTTCTTGTTCAAGATTCTTCTTATTCTTTATGCCAAGTAAACTTTGATGTGATAAGCTTAAAAGTGATCCATTCGCAATGAAAAAGTGATTTTGTGGGACAATTCGAAGATGCGGACAAAAAATCTTTTTAAATGACGTTGAGTTATTAAAATTTTCATTATGTTTTCTCTTTGTGATTGATTTAGAGCAACAACTTCGGTGCCTTTCGGAAAACAATTACGAATGAACACTACAATATTTTGACATCATCTAGTGTTCCCAGGCTTCAAAGGTGAGGAATCAGCCCAGGCAGTCCGGAATCGAAGGGATTAATTTGTTTGGGAGAAGACGTGACTGAATGAATGTCTTGTTGCGTTCTGTGATTGTCTCCGAAGAGGAGAAAAAGGAGAGTCCGGGTTAGGAGGGCGCTGCCTATGCGCGCGCCTCTCTCATCTCTTCCAGACTACTTCCCCCAACAATTAACTACCCTCCGGCAGGTCATTTCCGGCCAAAAAGTGAGAGGTTCGCGCCCCCGGAGCGGAAATGATCGCACACGATCCTTTCCGGCCGACGACCCGCCGGAGAGGGAAACGAGTGAAATGAAGCGCGGCAGGGCAATAGGAACCCAAAACAACCACCGGAGGCTAAATGCGCCGTGTGCGCCGCCAAACGCACAATGCATGGTGCAATTTGCCGGAGCCGGGGGTGCCTAAGGCTGGTCAGAAATTAGACGTCGCCGGTGGAGGGCGCGCAGAGGAGGTTTCGCTCTCTGTGTGTCTGCTGCTGTGCTGCTGTTTCGCTGCGCTTGCACCGTCCCGTAGCCCTTATGCATGTCTGAGTGATGATGCCTCCGGGGGCAACCGGCTGTCCTCGGGATACGACGACAGCGACGGCATTAGTCTTGTATTGAATTGAGTATCGAACGCCCGGGTTGAGAGTCATAAATCCGCGCCGGTTAATGCGTGTGACCACAACGACAACGGCAACTATTCACGCGAAGCCCTGGCAACACCACTTTTACGAGGAAGACGCTCAGGGGGAAAACAAAGTAACGTTTTGAAATACGAATATTTTGTAGGCATTGTAAACTTACTGTTACATAAAATAAAGTAATTTACATACACGTTTAAGAATCAAATAAAACACTTTGGCTCTGAACTCGCAAGTTTAAATTTATTTAATTCTTCCTTTAACTTCTGGCACGCTCATTGATTTTCATGTTCTTCATTTAAATTTTACCATTATTGTAGATTTCCCTATGAAAATGGATTGGGCTACATAAAAAATTGAGGCTTTTCTTCTGATTACGATAACATCTGTATCATTTTCAGCACTTTCAGTAAAAAAATCTTAAAATAGAAAACGACGATGCTCTTGTCAAATAAGTTTCTATTCAATGCGGCTGATTGCGCCTTTTTCATCACAAATTTAAATATGTTACTTGTCTTTAAAAATTCTTATATAAAACTGATGTTTAACAAAATAGAATTAAAATAAAATGATAGCCGTAGAAATAAGAATATGTTTTTAAAGTCTAAATACAAACAATTTGAAAGTACATTTTTAAAGAATGGGATATAAGCTCCTTTGCCAGTCAAAATACTCGCTGGGCATCACGAAAAAAGATAAACTGGACACTTAGTGCTAAGAACTAAAGATGTTTACCAAAAGGGGAAAAACACCTGCCCCCGTAATTGAGGAAGAGAGGGCACCTGCACTTTGACTAACTCCCAGTACAAATATTGAACCAGGAAAAAACAGTCTATAATTAATTCTTGGTTTGTATTACAACGTCTATATCACATGATAATTACGAAAGCCTTGGCGATTGAAAGGCAGACCACTTGATGTTTGTTGCTACTACCAGATCGTAATTATGGTTGGTTGCTTGTTTTCGATAGTTTAAACGTTTAGAAGAACATATTTGGGAAACTAATCCTTGATCATTTCCTGGAACGCGTTATGGGAACGTAGCGCGTGATTCCGGAAGCCGAGGTGTCGTCGGGCGGCGTACGGGGGGAAGGTGCGCCAGGATGAGCTGCTCAAATCCGTCGTCCACGATAATCAACACAAGAGAGCCGAGGATAGTAATCCCGATTGAAATGTCGCCTTTATCGATCGACGCCCCCAAGAACATCTGACTTCCAGCAGGGGGATCTCCGCCGTTCGCATTATTCACCACCTGCAGAGACAAGTGCGGGGGTGAACGAACACAAACATGGGTTCATGGAGAATTCCTTAACAAAAGAGAGCCTTTCTTCTCCTAAATCTCATTGTTAACCATTTAGGAACAAAAACTCTTTCTGGTTCCTATTATACATTTTTCGGCTTACTTAAGGGATTATGGTGAGTAAGGTAGGGATAATTTATCTCAAATTGGAGAAATCTTACGGATTAGCGGATTAGAGACTGCCGTGATACACACGGCTGCCGTTCAGAGACAAACGTCACCAAATCTTTTTGTACGTTCTGTTAAGGAACGTACAATTTTCGTTTTTGGATGCAAGTCTAGTAAAGCCAAGAACCAGACGGCGGCAAAAATTTGAAAAGCCTATAATAACGGATTAATTTCTTATTGCTATTGAGTATGAAGAAAATGAAATGCTGAGACAGAAAATAGCGTGAAAAAAGGTACGCATCCAGTGAAAAAGCTCGATGATGATATATTTTGGACATGCCTTATTTATAAATTTACACGAAAAGTTGTCAAAGTAGTATTGCTTCAGAAACCAAAGTTTGAAATGGAAACTCGACAATTTTCTGACGACGACTGTAGCACAATTTTATCGTTTGATGGTTGAGGTGGAACATTATGAGAAAGAAAATCCATTTTCCGTTGAAATGTAAATTTACATTCAGGAGAAACACATTTGGCTGTTTGTATGAAAGGTGGCAGAAAGTTGAAAATACTACAAAGAACAACTTAGGTGTTGGCTGAAAGGAGCGGTTGGATCAGGTGGGACAAATAATTCAGAGGTTCGGGCGGCCCAACACGCGACATCTGGCATCGCAAAGAGGAAAGTGCGTGGGGGAAAGAGTCGAGCCCGGCTGTAGTTAGCTATGAATGAATGCGTGTTTGGGCAGAAACAGTGAAAACAGCTTGAATTATGCAACACCAGGTGTGGACACAGTACCCGTTTAAATTCCAAGCTTCGGCCAGTCGCAGCCACATTTACGGCGGTGGCTGTTTTCTGGATGGGCCGAGTGCGACGTCCCAAACGTGGCGTGGCGAACCATGGAAACGGGGTTCAGCGGAATCATAAAGATGAGGCCTGTCGTAACCCCCCTCGTCAGATATTCCTTCCGGCGAGGTGTACTTTACTGAGCCGCAAAAAACGAACGAAAATTAATTATTAAACGAGGTGATCGACAATTCCCAACATAATCCGTGTGAGGGTGAGGTTTGTGTTTATCCAAGAAACGTCTATTTATCTTACAACGAGATCCATTCTATAAACAGAAATAGGAAAGAAATATTTATGGTATTGCGTCCATGAGTATAATTCAATCAGTCAACCTCTGTCGATAGAAATAGACATAATCTAATAAAAATTGAAAAAAAATTGCTTGGCACATGGAAATCAAGTTAAAACATAATATTTTCTTTTTCTTTTAGCCCAAGTTCGATTGTGAAAAATCATTCGAAGTTATTGTTTTTACTTTGCCTAATTAAATTAAATCAAGGCCCAATATCTTGTGTTTCATCCATTTTTTCCAAAACTGATAATATGTTTCCAAACAAGCCACACCAGTAAACCTGCTCTTCTGTCTTCTGGAACAAAGTCTGGACCAAAAGTTATGAAACATTACAATATATATTTGTAACATGAATGTACCAAAAATTCTAAGTATCACGATTATTTCTACTTTATTTCTACCTACTACAAAGTCAGGTTAATTCGGTGGCAAAAATTAAATTGGGGTTTCATCTTCAAAACATTGTTTCATGTTTGCTGTTTGGCAGCGTAAATGCAACTACGAAGAAAAACAGTACCTCGTGAGGTCTTCGGGGCCTGTTAGAAGGACGCCCATAATGGGACGAGCTAATTCCGTTATTCCGTCGAACCGGAGTGCTCGTCTGCCTTTTTGAGGTGCTCGCCACTGCGAAATCATTTCGATGACAGCCCGAACACACATGTCCGTCTTAAGAACAACAGGGCGAACGAGCATTCTCCAGGGGCTGCTGTTGTGGAACTGTGCATTCGATGATTTAACTCAATTGCCCGCGCCTAACTACTTTTTACGAAACTGGCTTTCGTGACACTTTGCCGTCAGAATTTAATAAGCAATGGGTGGGAAAGTGCATGGGAAAACCAGGAAGATCAACGGTGCACCGGGGTGGAGGCTAATTCGTAATTGCCGAGGCTGATAAATCAAAAGTCGGTGATTGGAAAAGCTCAAAATTAAATCTCCCAAAATGTAAGCCAGCGATTCCGTGACGACGCTTTTCGAGGGAAAATATAAACTTTAGGGAAACAAGGATTTGCAAAATAATTTTTTCACTGCCTAAAGAAAAGCTGGGGGTTTTTTTTTCAAAAAAAATATAAGAGAAAGAGAAAACAAGTCAGAATTACATTAAAAAGAAGGTGTTGTAAAACAAATATGCATTTTCTTAAAGAATAAGATTACGCTAAAAAAACAAAAACAACTTGGAGCAATACGTAAAGATTTGGATTTTCTCATTTGGCCGCTGTTCATGGGAGGTGACATCATTTTAAAATCATCAGGCCTTGAAAACAAACCTCCTCAATTATTACTAACGATCGATGTCCTGTTTCAAATTGCCGTTTTCGTCACACTAATGTCCCCTATTTACCAAGTCTTACAGCACTTTTTGAGGACAATTTAAGCATATTCAATGTCTTTCTAATGATGATGTTCGTAGTTTGAAAAAACTGCTTAATCGAAGGATTACTGGTCCGAGGGGGCGTTTTCACCTTGGCCGCGTCATCAACCCGGAATAAGCCCGCAATCATGAAAATTGTGGCTTGTGTAACCAGGAGCAGACGCTCATTAGAGCCCGGCTGACCTTAGAAACCAGGCTCATTTCGAGACGATGAATAGTTCCAATTTGCATTTTCTTTGCCGGTTCTTTATAACAAACTACTAGAAACTAGAAAGAAATGAATAGGAAAGGTGGGCGGTGGGAATGAAAAGAGACAGATTGGCCTGTACCACGAACCATTAGAAAAGAGAGACTCTGTTCTAGAAGGACAGTGGTTTTTGATGCGCAAAGGGCAAGAAATCCTTGAATTGCGGTCGGAATATTTCTTGAAATCCTTCATTCAGCCACGGTATTAGGGTGACTGACGTACATCCGCAATGAAATCGCTCATCCAATCGGAAAGATCTCGGCTGTTTACTAAATTTCTACGCAGGATGACTAAAGGATGTATAAAAGAATATCTTATGATATGTTCTTGAATGTCAGTAATCACAGTGCCATTCACTCTGTTGAGTGATGTCCTCAACAACTCAAAGCGCGTTCTGACAATGTGAAAAATTGACGTACTTTCATATTTTCTGTGTGAATATATAGTAAAGAATTGATGAATTCGAACATGAATAACTTCAGACGAAACTCTTGGAATCTTAGTTCTTAATGTAAATGGTTTATTTTCCAAATTACCTGCACTCCTTGCGTGCGGGCTCTTTCTGGCTGGTCTCACGCGATGCAGGAATCACGCAAAACGGAAGTCACCTACCAGAAATGACAAAATTACTTTGTTTCGAAATTAAGTTGATTATTAAATACAAATTTTCCTAGGAAGTGTTGCGCGAGCAAGGAATGAAGTGCTTCATTTCGGATGTTGTTGTGGAATGAATGCGCCTACCGTCTGTCGAGTATAGAAAAGTGAGAGTGGTTCTTGAGCAGCCGTGCATTTGGCAATGAAGCAATGTGAGAGGCGGGAAATGAGTTCTGAAAAAGCCCTGGCAGACAGAAAGGGTTCCACCACCCCAGGTTAATCAACTAAACGTAGCCCGATCAATGGCCGGCGGCCAGGAGAAAAGTGGGCGAAAATAGTGTGAGGAGCAGTCCGTTGGTTTACCGCCACCCTGTGCTTTAAGAGAGCATCATCAGCTGCTGCAACGGCGGGACGTGAGTGGGCGGCGTTGCCCATGGCGACGCCCGTCGGCGGTCTGACCCCGGAGGACCACCCGCAGCAGCGTGAAGCCACCTGCGCGGGAAATTTTAAGCCGGCACGGGGTGGACACGATCGCCTGGTGGAAATTAGGGATCTGAGCCGCATAAACCATAATGGATGGTTTCACCGGCGCCCTGGAGCCATGCGAATGGGACACCTGCCTGTGATTACGGCAGGGGAAGCAAAACATGGCTTTCCGGTCATGCAGAGCCAGGAAAGGGAAGGGTATACGCACGCAGAGGGATAAAGACCAAAACAATAGACACAAAGTTACACAATCCACAATAACAATTCAGGGTTTCATCGCCTTACATACGATTTTAAAATTTAAACAATGGTTTTGAGGTGCATTCACACAATTCTGAAGACGTTTTGGAAACCTGGTGCAGTTTTTTCATCTTCAGAAAATGAAATTGACAAACGTTGTTGAAATTTCTGTTAAATGAAGTTTCTGTGTAGAAATTCCACGTAAAACGTTTAAAACATTTATAAACACTTTTGAAACCTTTGTAATTTAAAAGTGTAATTTAAAGATTTTGTCAAAGCTAGTTCATGTTTTTTCATGCTTCAATTTTAACATTGTTATATTATTAAAAATAACTTTAAAAACATAAACAGACGTTTGAGACGTTTTATATTGTCTGCATATGGGTTTTAACCAAATAAACATCAATCATGCTCCATATATTAAACATTTTAATTAAATTAAATACGTAGTTGATTTTCACACTATAGATTCTCAATGTATTTCACTTTATTTCGCATGTCAAAAACAACTGAAGGCACCAACAATCAAATTGCGGGGTATGTAATTTTCTGTAACAAGTGTTCCCAACTGCCAAGTTTTTTTAAATTTTAAACATAAATTTTACATCTGTATTGTAATGTTTTGTCAAAAAAGAAAAACATCATCATCAATTAATCTTTTTTTCTAGTTTGAAAAAATAAATAATTTGTGTCGACATCCAACGAGCTGGGCGATGTGGTCAAACAAGCCTGTTTTGCCACAAAATCAAATGCACTTTGCCACAAAATTAAATAAATTTGTGAAAAACAATTTTTACGATAGAAAACAATCAAAATCAGTTTTTCAAACTAAAAAAAAACATGACGACATAAAAAAAATTATGTCGTCATGTTTTCTAAGAAAACAAAATGTCATTTTGTTGAAATAAAGAAAATGCGTTTAGCGCTTCTGGTCACGAGGTTATATTCCTTGCCATGTCACAGCTGCATAAATGTTTCACCCAAATGATGACATTCCCCGATATACGCTCAAGAAAACAACCAGTAGCATTTAGAGTTAAATTAGATAATATAAATAGAAGGATTACAATAATTATAGTTTTTATAAAAAATAATATGTCTCCGGGAATAAATCTGCAAATTCATTGTGAAAATTGAATCCTACGTCATCTGTCGTCAAGTAATTGTAATCAAAACGACGGGAAAACTAGAAGAAGTTTTCCCAGGATTGGTGGGAACCAGAGAAGTACAATAATACGTGGGGATGATGATATTTACAAAGATCACAAAAAAGTATTTCTAAATGGCGTTAAAAATTTATTAGGAAAATAAACGTACACAACATTTTTGTATTTAAAATGTAGAATCAATAGAAGAAATGTCTTGAAGCACTTACTATAGTTTAAGTGCAGTTTATTATTTTCCGGAAAATTTGTCAGCTTTTTCATTTTTCAACTTATACTATTTAATTTCAACCTTACCACGTTTTTCACAATCTGCGAAATACGTGTCCTGCGTTTACGCAATTGAAATGTGGCCCAGATTCCTCGCCGTGCATTTCCCTTCAGCGTAGCGGATTGGCAGTGCTGCTGGTAGTGACAAAATTGTCTTGTTTTCAAAATTATTTGTTATAGAATCTTTTTTACTCTTTGACTCTTGGGCTTCTCTTTGAGGAAACTTCGACCCAAAATCAGCTACCAAAATATTTCTGAATGATTCCACATATATTTTGCTTTTTTTAATTTTGGAAATAAAAAAATCAAACAGCTGTCCAAAGATGCGGGATTTCGTCTGTAGATCTTTCACACAATTTTTAAGGGTGCTTTTGTTAAGGGTCTGGCAGACAATGGGCCCAGAAGAAGTTTTGTTTAACAGCTAGAAAGTCACAATTATTATACACAAAAAAACGAAGTTTTCGACCCCAGATGTTTTTATTTGTGTTTTTGCCAAACACATGTTTTAGATGTCTGTCACCGTAATTACACATTCATAGTAGCCAGAAAGGCGGGCGCATCTGCGATTCTCCCTTCCTTCCTCTCGGTTATTCATTCGTTGTGGGGATGGCGCTAAAGGTCCATGCATTGCCAAACGGTCTCATACTCTCGGAATGCATCCCTCCGTACCCTCGTTGATCCCACTTCTGCTCTTAGGCTTCTGTTTCGGAAGAGAGGAGCCATTATTCGTACGAAGTAAACCAATATCTGCATTTAAAAAGCTCATTCTCTTTTTGTAGATCTTGAAGATCGATGTGAAGAGCAAGTGGATCCAGGTCCCTGTCAATACTATGCCGTAACCTTAAGGATTTGTTAACAATCCCAAAACAAATTCAGGTCCGCTGGTTCTGGGACAATGAAGACCAGCAGTGCAAAGAGTTCCACTACGGTGGCTGTATGGGAAACAAAAACAATTTCAACAATAAACAACAATGCGTGAAACAATGTCAATACAAGCTCTTCAATCCGGTTGCAGTTCCAGGTGCTCTTCTTGAAATATAGTTCAATGTTTTTTAAAGATCTCTGTCTTCTTGACGTTGACCAAGGTCATTGTGGCGACGAACGACGTGGTCACTGGTGGTGGCACTTCAACTCAGACTCTGGAGAATGTGAAAAGGTTGTTTTAAATTTTATTTTTCCACTGTTGATGATATATGAGTAACCTGCTTTCAGTTCTTCTACTACGGATGTGGCGGAAATGATAACAAATTCTACAGTCTTCACATGTGCCGAAAAGTTTGTGCAGAACGGCTCTCGCCTCAAATTGGTGATTATTCTGTGATTTATGTAAATGACGTTATTTCAGCTTGTGATCAATGTGATCTGCGTACTTCCTTCTGTAAGGCTCATTCGAAATTCAACTATACTTGCGAGTGCCGCGTTGGTTATGAGAAGAACCAATACGAAGAGTGCATTGGTGCGTTTTTTATTGACCATCGCTTGACACTTTTTATTTCAACTTTGACTTTGGCAAAACTAAAACTTTTAAAGTTGTATTCGGTACCTTTTTTAACCTAAAACGTTATTTGCAGATATTGACGAGTGCCGTGGTTATACCGCCGTCTGTGACAAGAACGCCTGGTGTACTAACACTGTCGGATCTTATTCTTGTGAATGCATGGCTTCCTACAGAGGTGATGGAAAACACTGTACTTACGTTGGCTTAGGTAATATAAAGCCCTAAAACACTTTAAAGAAGTTTTGTAGGCCGGGCGATTACTGATTGTAATCAATGTTCTCCTGATGCTTCCTGTGAAAATGGAATGTGCAAGTGTAAAGAAGGATTCCAGGGAGATGGGCTGAATTGTACAGGTGAAATTACTTAAAACATTAGAATGCTTTAAACATGGAATTTTTAAAAAAAAGTTCTTTAAACTAAAAATGTGTTATAGTTTGATGGACTGTATATTAACGTTGCTCCTGAAAGTGTAAGAAAACAGATGATCTTTGATTATTTAAAGCGTGTCCCTGAGAAGAGCGTCCTCGTAGCAGAGTCAAATGTTCTCCGTGATTGTGCGTGATGAGGCGTGTAGTTGTTTGGCGCAGTGCTCCTTCGGGAATCGGCCAGTCATAAATATCAGCTAGTCAGATAACACGTCCAATGATCGCGTCTAGTTGAAAGTCGTTTCAGATGTTAACGAGTGTCTGAGGTTGCCACACATGTGCGACAAGAATGCGGAATGCATCAACAGAGAGGGAACTTTCATCTGCACTTGTTTGGCTGGATACGCAGGGAATGGGTACAACTGCACTAAGAGCAAGAGTACGCAATGAATCGGCTGTGGAAGCAATTTTCCTTCAGATGCTTGTCTTGACAAATTTGACCGGGATTACCAAGAAACGTGCAGCAAGGAGAACTGGAGACCCCACTACTACCTTGACCATGAGACCAAAATGTACGTTTTCACAAACTTCTGAAGTATCAGAATTTCAGGTGCCAGCAGTTCTGGTACGACGGCTGTCGTGGAAGATCTAGGAATATCTTTTCCGAGTACGAGACTTGTACAACCATGTGTGAGGAAACAAACGTTCTTACAAGGGCAGGTAAGAAAACGTTATCTTAACTTCAAAAAAGGCACCGAAACAACTTTTTCGAAGGAAACAGTAATGTCAAACTAATGGGTTTTCTTAATGCTGGCCCTCTGGGCTGACTCTTCCTTGAGCATATGTGTGAGATAAAATCTTGGTTATCGGACCTAAACATCGGGGATTTAGGGTCAACCGATAAAGCTTCTGAAGTTGCGTTACTGTGAACCAGTCACGGGAAGTTGCGGCTTTCTGAGCCCACTTACGAAGACGGGAGATGTTTTGGTGTATAATTACAATAAGCAAAGACTGTAACCTAAAATCTTTGTTTAGGGGCTAAGTTTGTTGTAATAAGTTTTGTCTGAAGTAAAGTTCAAAAGCATCAGCGTAAACAGGAAACAACCAAGACATTTGAACTGGCAAGATCAAATCTTATTTACTTGTTCAGCGGAAACACCCTTGTTGTTGGCCATTGTCCAAATATGTGGCGCTGCTGTTTGAATCTTACGGAAACAAGTAGTTTGGCAGCCAGATGCACATTTTGAACAAGTGCATATCTCGGCGTTCCCCTAATCAAATTCAAGTTGAACCCCATATTTATCTCTAATCAAATCCTGGGCGAACTCTGGAAGATCCTCGAATCGGCTTCTATTCTGAGTCAAATTGCATTGCCCCCTTATCCCCCATCTGACGAGGATGTTTGGTTCTTGCCTCAGACTCCGGCGTTCCCCCATTAGAACGCACGATCGTTGTTTGGCGGCGTAGGCCCGCGTAAAGTGTGAGGAACGTGCGTGGCGTCCGCTTCCGGCGCATTGTGGCCCCGCCCCGGGCGATTGACTTTCGCTGTGCCTTGCTGTTGTGTGGCGGCGTCGGCATCCTCCCGCGCACCTCCTCCGGCGGATCCCCGGGGATACAGCCGGCGATCAATGTCATCGCTCTTATAACACGGGACATGCTATGGCCAACCGTGATCCCACGTGTGCCTACCTGTTTCCGTTGGACTTCCGGATAGTACTCTTATTATTACTACTCACTAGACACGTATTACCACGTTCAGAGGTTTGCTGGGACAAGTTCGACCTCAACTACAGAAACCAGTGTCTCCACGGTATGTCTTCACTTTGACAAAGCAGCACGCTGTTTCAGGGCAGTGGCAACAACGATTCTATTTTGATCACGCTTCTCTTACGTGTCGACAGTTCTGGTATGCTCAATTTCTGTTTCTGTTAAAAAAGTCGTGGTCAAACCATTTACGCGTTTTCTAATTAAAGCTAAGGGAATTACATTCTTCCTTCTAAAACAGTCAACTTTCCACGTTTATATGCTCCATTGGAGTGCCACAGCATGAAATGGTCTACGGCAGTTGCTTTCTTAAAGTCATTGATGTTTGATTTTGTCCCTGAAGATTATATTTCATCAAAATAGTCAAACCCTTTTTGTGGGTGTTTCGATGTTGAGTTTAAACTGTGACCTGGTTTGCCAATTCAGCATTTTAAGCCGTTTTTAAGGATGTGTGAACGTCAACTATTCTTTTAATTTCTTTCCAAAAAAAGTAGAACCCGATAAGATAAATGCTGATGTTTCCAATTTGCAGGTTCGACGGGTGCCGTTCCGATTCTCGCAACATGTTCGAGGACGTCCTCACGTGCCAATGGCTTTGCGAATCCCAGCCCATGTACAAATCACGTATTGCTAACCTTTTCACTGAAACAAATCACAAATTCAGGAGCTTGCCTTGAAGATTTTGACGAAAACTACAAGAAACAGTGCAACGGAGGTCGTTGGAGGCAACAATGGTACTTCGATAAGAACACCAAGGTAACTTATTCAATGAATTGTCGCTTAGATATTGCATTAGTTGAGCGACTCCATGCAAGTTAAAATGCATTTTCATACATCAAATCCATCGCTAATTTGTTACTTTTATTTATTATACGAGAATCTTTTACGCGACCGATACGTAAAACTATATTCATAAGTGTTTTCTTTAAACGTGAGCCCATACAGAATATGTGAACGGCCATAAAGTGCATAAACGAGGTCATCTACAAATCCTGCGCCGTCCGCACAGCTTCGATTCCCCATTTTTCAAGGTCTCAGTCAGACGGATGACTTTGACCAGGAAGCTTCGGAACACGACAAGGGCAAGCAAGACGCACTCCATAAGTTGCACTTAAAGGCGTGTTTCTAATTTTAGGGTTACATGCGAACTGAACTTATTTCATTCTTTTTTCCGCCAATTGGGATTTTACAGTTAAACATAATCTTTGAATTGAAGTTGAAACTGTTGAAACCCTTTTTCAATTTCTAATGATTTAATCAAAAAATGTTTCGGTAGACTATCCAAGTTTTCGTGCTTTCCATTCTAAGTTCTTCCATGTTTTTAAAAAGACGATAATATTATTATTTCTTATTATTATGAAGAACGGTGCTTCTTTTTCAAATCGAACAATTCATTTTGCAAAATTTCATCCCCATTAATCGGTGTTTTAAATCTTCGTCAAAGTGCGCGAGACCACATTTCTTGTGGATATCGACCCGTCGATGACAAATGTCTTCAGGGTCCGCTCCTAAATGTCGTTCCACTGCATGAAAACAAAATAGATGAGAAGCTGACAGCAAGCAGCCATGTTTCTCAAGGCAGAACACACGAGAGTGCAACATCCCAATGTGCAGTTCTGCAAAGATGAAGACTCTTCCAAAATTTCACGCGAAACATCTTCAAAAATAAAAAGCATTTGTTGACTATTGTTAAGAATCTATTTCAAATTCCCAAAGTGAATATAAAGGTCTTTTTCAGCAATGTAACGCTTTCTGGTTTGACGGTTGTAAAGGAGATAGTCAAAACATCTTCCAAGAAGAAGACTCCTGCCGAATTACATGCGCTGACCCTGCGAAGAAAGACGGTAACCTTATGATTTCTTTGATTTCAACAAATGTATTTGTAGGCCGCAAGCCTTGGCACAACAACGACAAGCATAAGATGGTGGAAGCTCTTGGAGAACTTTACAGTAAGACTCATTAATCGATCTGTAAATCATTGTCCTTTAGAACCGAATGTCAGTGATATTTGCTCCGTCGACAATCCTTGCAAGAACAATGGCTCCTGCATTTGGGTTTGGAAAAAGAACACCTACTACTGCAAGTGTCAGCTGGGATTCACTGGGAACAACTGCACTGAAAAAATAGGTATGGTCAATACTGACATGTATGGTCAAAACTAACTTTCTAAGATATATATAAAGTTAGACGTCTGACATTGTCCTAAAACGATGTCAGACGAGTAGGATCAGTCTTTGACAAAGTTCCATTTCAAGTCACATGTAAAAGTCATTTTTCTATAAAAATTTTAAATGCTTTTTAATGTAAGGCGTGCATAAAGTTTTAACTCTAAACATTTTGAGTAATCTTAAAAATTCTCAAAAGCCTCGGGCCAAAATTAACTAGGGCTTTTTGGCTTCTAACAAAATAAATACAAAAAATCATTTTTGAGCTGAAACGCATTTTAAATGACTGTTTAATGTTTATCAACTGCAAAACAAAGTTTCCTTGTTTGGCTGCTCAGAAATCAAAATGTTTGCCATAATTTTGTGGGATAGAGTTTATGACCAGCACTGCTTTAACTATTACACTACAACGTAAATAAGGTTTAGAACAATTAAACTTTAATTTACATTATTTGATTTTCAGACTTTGATCCGTGTGCCTCTGCGCCGTGCCTTAATGGAGCCACCTGTAAAGCCAAGGTGGAGAAAGGAAAAACCTCCTACGAATGTTTTTGTGCTTCTGGGTTTGGTGGCCCGACCTGTGACCAAAGTAAGACAAATATCAGATCTGCAGCTATCATCAAATTCAGAGCCTTGTGAGGTAAACCCATGCCTTAATAATGGAACTTGCCGTACCACCAGTGGCTTTAGCACCTATTTCTGCGACTGCCGGGAAGGTTTCGGAGGAAAGAATTGTGATATTGGTGAGTAAAATAACACAAAAGAATGATGTGCATTGAATGAATTCAGCTATTGGTTCAAGCCCTCCGGAAGAGCGGTACGGAAAGAAGGTTGAACTGGTGAGCAGTGGGAAAGAAGAATGGGTACAACAGATGAAGAAACGTCTTGGCTCCCAAAAGAAGACCCCAGCTGCTCCTCCAGCTGACGAACCGTACAAAGGTGAACTTTCACTAGGAAGTACTGTGAACAAATGATTTTCAGATCCCGCGACCAAGAAGAGGGAACGGGAAGAGAGGGAGAAAGCGGAAGCGGAAGAAAAAGAGAAGGCGGAAGCGGAGGCAATGGAGAAGGCGGAAGCTAAGCGCGTAGCCGCCGCTGCCGCCGCTGCAGCTGCCGCCAACCGTACGGATGCGAAAAGCTTTGCCGGAGAACCCGCCCTGTCGTTGTTGACGTTGCTGATCCTGTTGCTGTGACTGCCAACTAAGCCTATCAGTCTCTACGAGTACACGCCACATCATATTTGCACAGAACTCTATTATTCGCCACATAGGATCAATGAATAGCTTTCATAACCGTTATTTGTTATATGAGTTTTAGGTTTTCATTTTAGTTGCATTAAACAGAAAGACATTATATAACAAACAAAAGGGACGGGACCGGGCGCCTGAGGTTGTGGTAACCACAGAGACCAGCCGTATATCGCAGATGAATAGAATTGCAGTGACTCGTCCCCTCTTTTGGAGACAAATATAGAGGACTGTCCAAACTTCCTAGTAAAAGCATATGTTTAATCATGACATTAGTTACGACATACTCACAAAATGAAGTAACTAACATAACAGTGGAATTAGATGGAGAGGGAAAAGATGATCCGCGTATTGGTAAGCGTTTGCACAAGTGTCTAATATAGGGGGATCTCTCTATATATTTATTCTAATAACCTTCAAATTTCACGATAGGATAAAGATACCGAGGAGATAATATAGCCATATCTCCAGGGATAGATTTAGGGATTCGGGATCACTGAGGGGGTACGATTGTGAGACATAGTGCAATGTTATGAGCCTCGCCGCATTCCCTGCACGTCATGTGAATCCTCTGGCAGGTGCGGTGATTGTTGCTTCCCAGACAGAGGTGGCATTTACTGAATATATTTAGGACTTGGATGCGAGTGTCTTTGGTGACAGCCAAAACACTCTGTCGTCGTGGTGCGAGGTCCTTCTCCTGAACCGGATGGCCCCTAACTCCAAAATCAAAACGGTTGCGGTAAACACCATACCTCAAAAAAATTCTTCCTTTCAACCTTATCTTCCGGTATGCTGCTACCATAGTCAGTAGACAAAAATTGATGAAGTATTTTATGTACCTGGAAAAAGTCACTTGCTTCAACGCTGTAAGGAGAAGAGTAATTGAGGGAGAAATAAGATGCCTTTTAATTAATATTAACAGTCATATAAGACTAACTACAGTTATAAAATAATTATAAAAAAATGAGCTTGTCATAAAAGCCTAAATTTGATTCTTAAACTTCTTTTTAGATTAATAAAAAATGGGAACCTACCATATTCAAATTTATTTACACAAACACTAGACAAGAGACAAGGAAAAAAGGTAAATGCATTACTAGGGCTTTTTAGGCAAGAGTTTTGAAAAGATTGGTAGGGGGGTCTGCCAAGAAGGCTTCTTCTGCGGATACAAAGTATATCTGTTATCAGCGTGCTGATCGTCGATGATTCAACATGCCTTTTAGTCGACAATTGCATCTATTGACCGTAACATTCCTTGAGTGAGATATCAGCCAACGCACAAAAGTCGCAAAGGTTTTGTTTTTTTTGGTTTACAGCGACAAAATGCTTTGACAAGTCAGACCACGCAGGTTTCTTTTTTCAGCCCGCCAAACATACCAACAACATTAAACTACAGAACTACAGAATTGGTTTAGGAAAGGACGGGTAAGTTTTAGACATATGCAACTGACTTTGATTTTGATGATCTTAAAGGGACCTTATTACATAGTACAACAAAAATTTATCTAAGTTTTATTTACGGAGGATTAACAAAAAAAATTTATTACCAGAAAAAGGTAATGAGCTACTCCGATATCGCGTTGTTAAGATATAAATATGAAATGGGAATACCACCCAGATCATCAAATGAAACTCGCTGTCTCCCAATCGTTCCCTTATTCCAATCGGAGTTGCCGAGTACCGCTACGGAGGAAATGCCTTCGTGTGGGAAATGGGCTCGGTACATCAAGAAAAAGACTGAAATTAGGTGGCAACGCCTCACGCGACGACGTTCAGTCACACCTAAGACAATCCACAGCCTTTCCTCAACAGACGTCAGTGAGCGTTCCGGTTTCCCAAGCTTTTCATTTTATTTCCAGATGGAGTCCGAGCAGTTCCTCTGGTATGCCATCGTAATGGTCAGACGCAAGAATATGCAAATTCTGAAAGGAAAGAACACCGACCTTCGCAAGCTGGCGTTGAACAACTGCTTCTCGATGAAGGTCATCGAACAGTACTCCAACGCCTTGTTCCGCAACCAGAGTAGGTTGAGAAATTCTGCTTATAAAACGTATTTTTTCAGTGCACACTTTGCGTCTTTAAGATCCGTTCACTTTTGCCGAAGGCAGAAGAGGGGCATTGGTTCAATCTACATACATTCGTTTTACACATACATTGCTCGTGAATGTTTTGTGATAAAACGTTTACACTTGTTAACTTTTGTTTTAATTTCGTTGACACAAAATCGAATATGCACCTGCAATTTGTAAAGTGGGTTCTTGGTGGAAAAGAATCTGGCATTTTACCAAAAACCGTGTGGTTAAATCAGCTTGAGTTTCCAAAGGGAAGATTTACGTATATTTACATATTAATTGTAATAGCGTAAATAGAGTTTGAGTTATTGTAAACAAAATCAATTCCCTTAAAGTTTGGAAACTTGCTAACTTAGATGTACAATAACATTCTCAGTTCTCAAAAGAACTGCCAGTTGATTAAAGAGAGTTGTGTTTTATGATTTGTTTTCTTATAAAACTCCAGTAGATATCTAAACCCCCGGTTGGAGTTCTCCATCACTCGATACATTTTCCCATCGGCGCCTCTTTAGCATCGGCCCTGTTTTTGCCCAAGTTCAGCGCAAAAACTTCGCTTGAGTCAGCGGTCCCGTGCGCAGGCGCCTCTTCTGTTATTCGAATGTTCAATCGATGTCTCGTCTTCTGCCACGGCCATTCTCTAACCGAACCTTTTGTCATAATTATTTTTTTAAGAAACTAATTTTTAAACAGACCACTTTGTATGTGCGTACGATTTCCTCCTTGTCACTTGTTTTTTTATAAAAAAAAATCAGAAATCCAACTCTCTAAGATATGTCAAATTTGGAAATGTCTCATATTGGTGATGAATCAAGTGCGTCGGACGAAGGAGACAAAAGTTGCTCGTCTTCCTCTTTAGGTGACGATGTAAGGTCAGTGTTTCTCACTTATTTTTAACATTTAAAAACACGTTCGCTAAATTTTACTATTATTATTATTTAAGTGTAAAAAAGTGGTGGTTGTCTTTGCTTTTAAAAGTTAAAGTTTAAATTTAATTGGTTCTCAACGGAGTAAAATTGATTTTTATTGCAAATCATGCAATCATAGCTCACGACTGTGATGTTTATTAAATTATTTGTAACAAATTGCCTTCAACAAATACTATCAAAATTATAAACCCTTTTCAGGGTATCGACAAATTACCATGAAGCTCTAAAAATGCCTAAATATCATTATTACTGGTACACGGCAAATCAGCACAGGACCCTGGAGGAGGCTTACCGTGAGCACAGCACTATCTCGCCTAGAGTTCAAGAAGAACTGACAAAGAGCCTCGTTCTCAGCAAGGCAATGATTCAACAGTGGGTCAAAAACAGGAAGTAATACATCTCATGTTCGGTTGAACTCACTTATATTCAGAGACATGGAAAGACAGCAGTGTGCCACAAGGAAGCGAATCGTTGCCGAGGATTCTCTCCAACACAGCCCGGAGGCACATATCCACGACCTTATTCAGCAAAACGAACCTCTCCAACACGAACCTGAAATTGGTCCTGATTCGCATGGGTGAGTTAAATGGACAGGTTCCAGTTTATTACAAAGTATAGCTTTAGACCGGATGTTCTGTTAACTACACTTCTTCCTCGGGCCGTGGAGAATGAGGAGGTCCTGGCTTTCAAGTGAGTGCAAGTAGCATTTGAAAAAAATCATATGGACTTCTTTTTTTAAAAATGAAAAACATAATTATACTTAAAATTAGTTAAATGTTACAGGGAGATGTGCAGAAATTGTATTGCTGCAATTGAAACCAAAAAACCCAACCACAACCTCGGAGTTCCCGTCGACGGTCGGTAAGTAGCACTTAGTTGAGTTCAAAATGAAAAGTTAACTTATGCAATTAAATTTAATATTTCAGAAGGGTGGGTCGAAACAGCGGGGATTCGATTATAGCAACTACTACTACGACGAAAAGGCGCAATGGTGGCAAATCAAAAGCAACGACGGATACTATTTACGTAATGTAAGTAGACTAATTGAAAAAATATTAATATACTGTGTAAACACACTCGTTTTTTGGAGTTTTCAGAGATACAAAGAGACTTATAATGAAGCATTTTTAAAGACACTTTCAGGTATAAAATGGGATGTCCTCCTATTCCTCAAGACCAATACAACTACCTGAAGGCTCTTGCCAAAAGGTTTGTCTCATATGCTAACACCAAAAGAGAGTTATGGGTTAAAGATGTCCATTTAGAAAATTCAATGTTTCAGGAGGAAGATGGAGGGTAAACATAAAACGGAGTCTCCTGGCTGGCCTACTACCACAAGTGCAACCGGGATTGAGACAGGAGATATGATGCGAGAGAGGTGGGTAAATATGAAATAGCAGATTGCGAAACTATTTTTTAGCTCTAGACAGAACATTTAATGTTTTGGAATGGTTGATTTATATGTAAATGAAACATCACCAAATTTTCAATTATTGAGTATTTATACAACCGAAGAAAACACCTCATGCTACTGTCGTTTCACCTGGATCTTCTGTCTTCCTACACAATCTCGCCTAGACCATGAAAATCCCTTATCCTAGCTATATCTCTGGATCACTTCTCTTCACAGACTTGTGTAAGTGTGTCTTCTTTTACTTTCGAATAACCAATGTTTACTTCGCTCTAGTTTTTTAATTTACACTTCTCATCAAATGCGGGGGAGAAGTCGGATCAAAAACTATTTTCATTTTGATCCCGAGTTCACCAACGCCATTGTCTCAGAGTTTTATGTTTCTTAAGAAAAAAACAGGCGCTAGTCTCGTGTTGTTAGTGGAAAAACAGCGGGCCGCCTATCAACAACGTAACTTTTCGCACAGCTGGCACGAGCAAATATATAAACCCATCCGATTTCTAGTTTTTGCATTTTGTCCCGATTCCCACTTTAACTTCCCAAATTTCTGAAATTTAGAACTATGAGCACTAGCACTGACATTTCACTGGACGACTCCTCAGACGGCAGCCTTCCTCGTCCGATTATCAAGATGGACACTCGCCCTCCGAAGAGCAGACCCGCTTTGATGAGGAACAGAGTGAATTCCTTGGATGAGTCATCTTTGAAGCCTTCTCCCAACATGGGCCGTCGTCACAGCCAGAGTCGCGTGACTTTCACTCCTCCTCCTTCGGCCATGGGGCCCGTAAGATTCTGCCTTATCTGCCCCAATCCTCATGATACTCGTGTCTGCCCCGCTCCTTATAGTTTCCAGCAGAGGATTAAGATCCTGGTGGTGGAGCAGAATAGATGCCCCGTTTGCTTAAGAGCCGATAACCACGGCACCTGTAGGACTGAGCCTTGCCTCTATTGTCTTAGTGAGAATCACCATTCCGCCCTCTGCCAGCAGAGGTACTAATAACATAACAACTGTACCGTTTATTTGTACTTATTACGTATGCTTTTATGAATATTTTGTGATGGCTAGGCTTGTGTTACCCAGATTAGGTGCAAGTTAGGTGCAGTTACGCGTCAAGTGTCCACATTTGTAACTGAAGAGATAAGGCCTAATATAACTTAAGGAAAAATAAGTTTTCCTATACCATCTTTAATTAAAACCTTATGTATGAGGCAGGGCTTCTGCCTGTCAGTCACCTCTCCACTAAGTCAAAGCCCGTTATATAACTGATATACTAGCTTGGCGATGATAATAAAAACTTGGTTAAAAAAAGTATAAAGCTACTAACTTTATTGCAACTTGAGCTTCACAAAAGCGATATGGCAGGGGTGGAATGACCGGAACAACGTGAGGAAGGAATGCAAAACATGGCAATTTACACAACCTATAGCATTAAATCTGAATTAGAGAATCTCATCCAGAGTTTGGATGGTGGCAAAGTCAGCCTTTGCAGCTTCAGTGAGAGGGCCGTTTCCATCCCGGATGACGAGTTTCGACTGAAGACCGGAGGCCTTGGCTGCACGGGCTTCTAAAAGGATGTAATTGTTGCAATTTATTGATTATCAGACTACGCAGATATTTCAAATAAGATTGACCAAGAGTTTTTGGTTCAATGCGTTGATGCGGCATTATGCTGGTCCCAGGGGTTCATTGTCATTGATGAGATTCATTGAATGGGCAATGAGAGTCTGCGTTAAGGTATTGATTGCGATGAGAACGACGCTAAGAACTCCATTGGATGATTCAAATAAAGACATACGCTAGATAATATTGGTCACATAGAAATACCTAAGTAGTGAGAAAGTTTGTTGCCTAAGTGTTTAGGGGGAGGCCCACATCCCTCATTTTAACTTGCATAAATTACATTAGAACTAATACTGACCTGCTTCAATGTCAGTCAAAAACAGGACATCAGCAGGGTTCTGTCCAATCTGCTCGCAGATCTTCTTGTAGGACTCGGCGTCTCCTTTCAGCCCAACGTTCGTGTCAAAATATCCCTTGAGGATCTAAAGAAGTGTAAAAACCTAGAAAACTTTTGAGTCAAACCGTAGTCATGTCACCCTCAACCGAGTAGGCGAAAAGAAGCTTCTGGGCCTTCACAGATCCAGAAGAGTAGACGTAGATAGGAACATCGAGTTTCTGGAGAACAGGAAGAACATCGGGGAAAACGCTGAAAGTACAATAAACTAAGATTATATAAGTCCACTTACTGTCCCTTAATGGCCCCAGTTTTGTAGGCATTCTCCC
This sequence comes from Oscheius sp. G VE-2021, assembly GCA_022343465.1. Classification (NCBI taxonomy): domain Eukaryota; kingdom Metazoa; phylum Nematoda; class Chromadorea; order Rhabditida; family Rhabditidae; genus Oscheius; species Oscheius sp. G VE-2021. The sequence goes on along the minus strand of JAJQXH010000029.1, from coordinate 3,087,352 downwards.
AGATCAACCCCTGCAGCGCCTTCATAGGAGTCAGCTAAAAATTGATAAGTTTGAAATTAAAAGAGAAAATCACCTTCTTGTCTTTGTCGATCCAGTAGCGCACATGGTGAGTAAGTTCTTCCACCAGGTGATCAGGGCGGATGAATCTAATGAAAGAAATAGAAAATAGGCATTTTACAACATACGTAATATTGGTATCGGTTTCAGATTCTTTGGCCGACAGCTCGATCAGATCCTCCACGACCTTCTGGACATCAGTGTTGTCCAAGTTATCTTTCAGGAAACTTTCGACATGTTTGTAGGCGTAAGGAAAAAGCTCATCCTTAAAATAAGAAAATAGAAAAATTCAAATTACGGAAAGTCACCTTAACGAAGGAAATACTGGTGATGGTTCCCTCAATATCCAGAACCAAAGCCTTGAAGTTGGACATTTTAACCTGAAATAAAACTTTTCTGTGTCCAAAATGAGTATCCAATGACTTGAAAAATAGGTGTTTAACGATATTTGGACATGCTTATGTTTATTTGATATTGGGGGCACGCTTTTTTCCTCGCTTTCCAGACATCGCGGCGGGACCACAAAAATACAGCGGTTGTTGCCGCCAATGACTTGGGAAACAGAAACTTCAAAGTTTAAGAAAATACGATTTTCTTATAAGGAAAATATGTGTTTAATCTAAACAATAATTCAGAAAGTATTATTTAAAATAGAGTGCGCTACTTAAAATTATGTTCCAATTGAGAAACATGTCTAAAAAGATTTTGTTATTGAAGCAGATTTACGCTTTTTTGATAAGATAACCCACAGATGTGAATGTAATACAAGTTTTATATGAAACGTAAACAAGTTGTTGTTAGATTTCTGATTAAGAATTTTTATACCATTATGACACATAAATAAAACATATTATGGGATCTATGCGTTGACTAGTCAAACACATCGCATGGCTATGGATAAGGTCCCGGGTAAGATGGGCGGAGTTGGGTGCAAGATGTGATGTTTTCGATAAAAGCATGAGGAAATGGAATTCGCTGAACGTAGTCAATTCAATTCCAGTCGATGTTCGGGTGCTACAGAATGCAGCGACACTTTCAAATTTGCTAAAAATTGAATTTATGCATAATGAATAAAAATCTACTAATAGAAGGAAGTTGGGAAAGTTCGACCTACAAGTTAGGAACACGTCTATAAAAATATGGTTAAACAATTGTGCAATAATTGTAAGGTTATCCAAGATGACTAGTTCCTTTTCTCTGGCAATACCATTACAAATTTTCATTCTTTTTAGAGACAGTCGTCAAGTAAAACATACTTATGGTCACTCCAACGCAACAATCAAGGCGATTTAAATAAATTAGTTCACAATAACTAAAACATCATTTGTAGAAACTATGTGACGCAAGATGAACTTTGTAGAGGCTTGTGGGACTTATCTGATGTTACGTCAAAATATTATGAATTTTAAGGAGTTAAAACAATTTTTAACATTTTATAAAGATAAAAGCTAGTGAAGATTTGTCTTGGCCATCAAGGTGAGAACAACTGAAGTCTTGAAATTTCCAATATACCGTTTTGATCTGTTTCCGGCCACGCTGAAAATATGATTTCTTTTCAGAACAGCATCCATCCTTGTAATTTATGCCTTGTTTTCTGAGTTTAAGCTTGACTTGTAGTTAGCGGAGAACTTAGTTACAAATTCAATATGCGTTTGATTTTGTTAATTTCAGCACTACTTCATAAGATCATCATCATTTATTCTAGTCAGGAAATTTCCTTAAATTATGAGTACCTTTAAGAAGATTTGTAAACTAATCACTATTTCATGAATTCTACCTTTACTCACGAAGGCCAAATCTGCTGATTTGCACGCACGGGTTGCAGACCTCATAACTTCCCTATGAAGTAATAATTTCCGTTTAAGTATTTTCTTGTTAATGTGTTTTAACATTATCGACAGAAGGCCTAACACAAGGGTTCATTCAGTCATCTGCAGGATATGGACAGCAATGTCACGGAAACTGGGCACGAAGAAGAGGACTATTGAAGGCTGACGGATGGGTGGTTATCCGAAGCGCAGGGGACGGGGTCCGAGTCCTCTCTTGATCGATCTAAAAATACTTTTTAATACTTTTTACTACGATAACTTGCCCGTGGTCAGCTCCATAATACAGTTCTTGGAGATCGTCGTTGTTGAACCGTTGCAGATACTTGTTTACTGAAACCACTGTTTCAAATTGAATGTGTCATGTTTTCGGTGGTTGGCACACAAAAGCTGCTAAAAGTCTAGGAGGAACACAAGTGAAAAAGTGAAACATGCATTATTTGTATTACGGTCGTAATTCTCCTGAATATTGTAGGCAATTAAAATAACTTTTTCTTTTCAAACCGACTCGTGCAACTCAATCAATAACCCTTCCAATTTTCATTTGTTTGCAAATGTACATTGTTGAAACGCAAAGAGTTATTTTCAAATAGATCGTTGTAAAGCTCTAAAAACCGAATATTCCTAAAAAACCGCGAGTATTTTTTGTACTCTATTTTCAACAATTAATCTGAGTGAGGTAGTTCAATAAGAAAACACCTGTGTGTCCTTCAATCATCATAAACGCAAGCTCATTTCAACCATAATTGCTGGTTGGTAAATTCTATAAAAAAAGTTTTTTCCCTTTAATCCACCAAATCTTAAGATTCCGTAAGATGGTATTGATTGTTTGATGAGGTGATCATTTGAAGTCGTTTGTATCTTTGGATCGCCAACAATTTCTTTACGATGCTTGCTTGTAATAGTGGGGTTCCACTGTAAGGTTTTGAAAACGATGGGAATTTACTTACCAACCGTTTTATATTCTCTACTATTGAACACAAATCAAAATGTATTAGCCCAGCTTTTAACTATCCCTGACTTAGCGTCTTTAAGCCAATCAATGACCTTATCCTACCACGACGGTTCGTCCCTGCTTTCACATTGATTCTACTACAGGTAAACCAAAGAAAGAAACTCACAGATGCGGAGGGCTGCTTCGGTGTCGGAGACCGGGACCGCCCAGATGCAGGCCATGAGGCAGGCGACGAACACGAGCAGCGTGGTGGTGCGCATACTGCAAAATGGGGAACTGCGAAGCTCGTCTGGGCTTTATATCCTCGGCAAAGACCATCTATCACCGGCTACCGTAAGCCGACACGCGACGCCGAGTTTGGCCAAAAGAGCGTATTAATTATGAGCGATTGGGTAGCAAATCAACACGCGTGCGCCATAAGGCTGTGACGGGAGTTGGGAAAACACGTCACGGGAGAGGAGAGTGCATCTGGAGCGCGAGGGCGACACAAAGGAAGGCGGTCTTCTTCCGAACAAGAGGCAACAAAAACTGGATGATCTGAGCAATTTTGGAGAACTGACGGAATTAGGAAACCAATTCAGGAAACCAGATGTTTGAGAAAGTAGTAAGTCTTGTTCCCTCTAGTTACGATTCCCTATCCATGGCTCAAAATAAGAGAAAGCAAACTATCTTGGAGCAAAGGGCAAATGATTTCAAGGCTGCTAAGGACGTAAAACTTAAATTTCATTAATTAAACTGAGTGTTAAATAAAAGTTCGAAGATATGGACAATATACTTAAACAACCTAGATACAATGATACACCACACGTTCTATTTTAAATACCTTTATGCTGAGCTTCTTAAAATCCGCAAGCTTGATGCACAAGAAAAGAATAGAAACTCTTCAGAAAATGAATAAGTGTTATGCGCCCTTTAAAGAAACCTCTTCTTCTCCATAAGCCCTAAGGCTTCCAAGGAGACAGTAAACATCATTTTAATTCAACTTATCCTTTAGCAAAAGGCTTCAACCAGACAAGGACAAGGAAGAACAATTGAGTTTGTTTAGAAGCGTAATCTGTTTTTGCACACTACTGCCGTGTTGAAGTCTTGCCGTGATTCATTCAAGAGTGCCCAGGACGGACGATTACGTATTCACCGGGGTCCTCTTTTGGGCACATCAACCGTATAGTCAGGCACTGGCTCAAAACAGCTCGTCAAATGCATTTCTGCCAAATGGTCGCGATGTTCTGGGTAGAAATGTGATGGTTGTGTTGTTATGAGCCAACAGGATAAAACAAAGACATGATACAAGAATCAGAGAATTTCTTAAGTGGGTTTGCCTTTTTTCCATCAAGGAACTATAGTAGCATGACGTAACTCCTTTTAGGCTGCCCTTTAAACGATTATATTATGGTTAATACAAAAGATAAGTGGAAAAATCGGAGTCCAAAACAATATCGCCAAGAGTGTGTCTGGTGCGTTTTTTGGCTTTATAGATCGAATTTTTAGACAGAGACAGTGTCTGAAAGATTTTCAGATAGACGTAAGAGAGAGGGAGGGAGGGAGGGGAGAGAGGTAGGTAAAGAGAGAGAGAGAGAGAGAGAGAGAGAGAGAGAGGGGGAGAGAGAGTGACAAGAAAGAAAAACATACCTTTGAGAGTTTTGTTTGGTAATCTTAGGTGTGTGAACAGAACAACCACGTCTTTCCTAATTCTTAATCTGTACTCCTAATTTAGCTGATGTGTCTGTGGAAAATTGACATAGAAAAGTTACGTAAACTAGCGAAATTGAATTAAGGAAGTCACAAAAATCAGAGAATGATATTCTCGGAGTCGGAATCCTTAGATAGCAGTTGGAATCCCAAATGCCGTGTATGCATGATAATCAGAGCACTACCATCTTATGCCGACGCAGTTCTGAGTATCAAGGAATACTTTACTCGAAGGCCACTTCCGGGAGCAAGATTTTCCAGAAAGGAAGAAATGCAGGGACATGGGGATTCAAAATGCAAAAGTAACCATTGTCTTTGTTTTTGGGGATGCACCTTGAAAAGGGACCCTGACAAACAATTAAAGGCTTTGATTTGGTTGTTTGGTTAAAATTGAATACTGTTTACTAAATGTTGACTAACATCTAGTGGACTATAAATAGTGAGTCAACGTCAATTGCAACACACCCACATGAATTCATGGATGCAATGCCGAATTCCTGCAGCAACGTGGGAATTTCTTAGTGAATTTTTAATGGTAGTTGCCTAATTGAAGCCAAACAATGTACTGTGCCGCTTTTTTATTGATATACTTCCATAAAACCGTGGGCAAACACAAAAAACTCGAGACATTTGAGGACTCAGACTTTGTTTCATTGTAAAAAGTTTAAAGACCAAAAATTGTAAGCGGAAACAAAAAGAATTCCACTGGTTTTGGAAAAAGTGCCGGCTATTGTCTGGGCGGTAAAGTGGAAAAACAACGATAGGTTTAGTGGAAAACTACGAATTCTTAAGTCCCGACGGGCAAGGATGTTGAAAGGGCCCGTGTTGGCCGACTGGGTACGTCGGCCAATTTAACGTCAACTGACTTTTGCAGGACGAAATTCTAAATCCGACACAGGTTTCCAGGTTACGTTATTGGCCCTCTGATTTATTGGATGTCCTCCGCATCCCCAAGTTGTAACGCTATACAGAACGTTTTAAGGGATGCTAAGTTTGAAAAATGATGTACGGTAAGTTAAACAAAACGGCGACATCTCAAATTCTTTACCGAAATAGGATCATTCTGTTGTGAATCACTTCTTCAAGTCCATTCTTTTCCAGTAGCCGTCTTTAGACGTTATCTTTCCGTATATGGGTTACTCCTGTTTCACCATATAATCAGTCATGCGTTCCATATTTATCATCTGTTACGTTTCAGGTCACAATAGAAAAACTAAGTGATAAGGAACAGGGAACCTCTGTTTGCTTACAAAAGTCAGAACACCCTGATTTCGCCTTCTTACAATGCTTTTTCATTGTGTTTAGACAAGGTTCAGTCACCAGTTTTTATATAAATTAATTTGTTGACCATTTCGTGTTGCGCACCCTGGGTCCTTAGTGTCAACCAACGCTGGGCGAAACTAGGCCAGGATGCATTTTAAAATACAATTCATTTCAAAAGTGGGTTATCTGCATTAGTTTGCCAAGAGAAAATTTGTTTATTGGGACTTATTGGGACTACATATAGCGGATGGTTTAGTTACTCTATTTTTTTTTTCAGGGGAGCCCTTGCGATACCCGTTTGTACACCCAATGGACAGTTCGAATAGGTCTGAAATACTTTTTCGCACTTTAAAATGCTTTAGTAATAATGAAATATCATATTATTACTTTACGCGGTATTTTGTTAAACATCAAAGTTTGCTCCTTGGTGATTTAAAAATCTATCTTTATATTGGCCCGGCCTGCTTTCGGGAACCCCTGCTGACCTATTTTATTGTTTATTTGGAGATTGATCGATTGAAGCATAGGAAATCTAGCTTAAGCCTTTTTTTAAAATTGTCCCTGCGATGCGACCATAGCCTCAATTCTTAGTGTTCTGGTACCAACAGACCGCCGTCTTCTGATAACCCTTAGTTTCGAATGCTTATCTGACCGCTTCCACTGACGCCGGTCAGGTGACTACGTCACATGACCGCATCGGTTTTGCAGTAGTCTACGATTGGAAGTGTCCCACGCAGGTAGCGCACTGAATATTGCACGCATCGCGTGCGCACGCATTATTCAAAAACTTTTCAAGTGTCGGAAGAACTATAGCAGTGTCATTATGATAGTTCATTGGGACCAGGCGTGGACACCGCAGGCACGATATATGGGTAGAAAAAGTGAGCGAATGTGAAGCTGAAGGAAGTAAGCTTCAGGCTGACATATGGGGGACTGGACACAATGAATACGTTTCTACCGGGTGGTTTCACGTAAAATGTAGTGCCATGTACAATATTTGTACAGGGTTGTGTAGTCGCACTTAGCCCATATGCTTGCTTTTATGGCAATTTTCACTTCTGAAAAAAGAGAGAAATGTAAAGTGACTGCTTTTTACGCAGAATGTTCTTATGTAAACCTTTTTTAAACGTAACTGGAATCATTTCACTGAAAGCTAAATTAAACTCTTCTTTGAGTCTTCCTTTGTTTAACAGACTTTCATAACAAATATAACTATCTTTCTCTTTCTGTCCCTTTGCTCTGTGACTCAACTATCGGTAATTCGCTGTTTGTGTTCCCAGAACCAAACTATAAAACAGTAGTTGCCGTCTTCACGCCGCGGCATAACAAAAGTTTCTTTGAGGACTTATTGTTTGCTCTCAGACGACCGCGAACAACTTTGATTTTGATCTCCTGTGCTTTGGATTATATTCATGGCTAGGAGTCAACAAAGCCTTATTTTAAATTAATTAATGTTTGTCGCTTTGACAACGTGAATGTTGACTTCGGTTGCTTATGAAAAATTGTAGCTTTACTCATGGTTTGTCTAGATACACACAAAAACAGATATTTTCTCAACAAGCATTTTACCACTATGTTATCAGGAAATTTTTTTCTTTAGTTAGCCTTTTTGTATGGAGCTATGTTTAAAATCCAGTGAGGAGCCAATAGAACTATACTTATCATGAACATTGGAACAATGATCACACATCTGTAACCTGTGAAAGCGCGACACTTTTAGCATTTTATACATACCAAATTTTTGTTTTCACCCAATGTTTAAATATTTAGTTTCAACTTTTGAACTCCAGACCTAAGATACCTTCACTCTCACTCCAATTTGTTCGAAAAAAAGCCGTCCAGAGAGAGACTAGATCAGAATCCATAAATCTCTATCTTCTTTTAATCTTGGAATCGTTGATCAGAAAAATGTACCACAGACACTCTCTTCTTTTGACATAGACACTTACATTGACGTTTTATGTGGATTTTTGAAGCGAGTTTTGACTACAATTTTATGATATTTGTCCTGTTTAATTCGTAAGCACCTGCTGCACAGGTTCCATTCCCATTACCCGACGCAATCTACAAAACCTTCGATCGACCTTGAGAAAATTGTAGAGAATTACGGCAGACCGCATGAATGGGGGATAATGCAAGGCTGTGGATTAGACCGCTTTCCATGCGCTTGCAGCAGACGTCGAAAGCCGTACTCATCTGGTAAACCTTCTATAACTTATGGTTTTAAGGAAATTTTCCAAATTACCTATTGACGTTTGGGTGATTTAAGCCGCAAAAAGCTAGTAGGTTTTAAGATGTTTACAAACCCCGGTTGTCCTTTTCAGAAATCATTCAAAAAAATGTGTCGTTTTCAAAATCCCTTAGGAGTACACGTACACTTATGTTTTACAACATGTCTCGCTTCTTTCGCAAGTGAATCATCTCTAAAGAATTGCGGGCGTGGAATTCATGCGCACAATGAATTAGTTTCGCTCTAGAAAAGTATTCAACTAATAGTCTTTTGCGGAAAGTTGTACTTCCACGTCATGTTTATGTTCTAACTGTGAAAGATCTTCGAAAACTTCGAGTATCCTCTTCTATAACACATCAACATGTGATGCAGAAAACATATAATTTGTTCAGGTTAGCAGACGTCTAGAGATGATGTTTGTGTTTACATGTATTACCCAACATCTTTGACTGCTGAGAAAATTCTGAACTTGCAAAATTCACGAGCCAATCATGAGAAATCGATGTGCGTGATAAATCGATGTTCGGTAACCCCTTTACCGCTTTTTTCGCAGTAAGGTCAATCGATTATTTTTCTTCGAAACGATTTATTGATTTTTATTGTTTTCAAAAAAGCGAAAGTAGTCAGCTACCTTTGTTGTAGAAATTGCAATAGTTTTTCCCACGTTTTAACATCGTAACTTCCTAAGTCTAATTCTCTCCGGTTGTCTTTTTCAGAAATCATTCAAAAAAAATGTGTCGTTTTCAAAATCCCTTAGGAGTATTACAATCTTAAGGCTTATCGTTTTTGAAACACAAATGAGTCTAATTGTGTCATTTCACAGCAGACCATGAAACTGAAGATTAGTTAGTTCATTAATCAAACACCAAAGAAACACAATGTGTAGCTGACTATGAGCTTTCTCACCTGATCGTGGTTGCCCCAGTAACAGAGGAAATGATCTTCCCAAACAATCAACATTGCACTTTCATTTCCAATCCTTCCTATGAAACTCTCGCAAATGTTATCCATGATACTTGCTTTATAAGTAAAGATCCGGAAATCCGTGCCAGCAGTGCATTTCAATCGCGCGTGCGCGAGAGTACAAAATATCCAATACTACAAAAGAGTCACGGACGTTCATCCAGTCCACCGCACAGCCACCTGCCAGTAAAGCCTCACCTGCCGCGGTCGCCCATTGCAACGAAGGCTTCAATTATTGTGGGTTTGCATTTCCGTTTCGTAGAAACTACTGTAGTAGAGTCGGATACAACGGAACAAAGTTGTATTTCTTTCGATCCGGCTCAAGAAAGTTACTCAAGAAAGTATTCAATTTCGTTATTTTAAGGCCTTAAATATGTAAAAACTTAATTATTTTTAACCGAATGTCGGTTTTTTGCAAGCCTTAAAAAGTATATGCTTTAAAATGATTGCCACCCTCTTTTCAGCAATCGCAAATTGAATAGGAAGCTCTTGGGCATCCGAAGAACCCCATTTTACTATGAACAATGTTTCAAAAGCCGACTATTGTCTAGTTGGGGTCATGTTGGTACGCCCATGGAATTAGCCGTAGCTGTTGTCGGCCGATCCATCAGAAAATTAGGCTCCATCTTTTGTTGTTGTTGGGTCAGGTCATCGATCACTCGCAGCACATTGGCGCTCTGCGTTCGCTGCGCGTGAATTTCTTGTTGCGTAGCAGCCGGAGTGGCAGAATGTTTACAAACCAAACCCGACCCTCGCTTTCTCTGTTGTAGTGCTTTCTGTGTATAGCTTTTATACGAAACAATCGATGATTATTGGCTTTCATCCTTTCATCGCTTCTATCATTTCATTTCCCACTCTACAACTATTCAACACAAAATTGCCTTTAACCAATGATTTTGATTTATATTACGCAAACGTTTATAAATAAACATCGCATTTTGTAAACATTTTGCAAACCCCTTACATACTTTAGAAGTGGGTAAATAATGTAATTTAATAATTGAAATCTTATCAAATTAGATAACTTTCTAGAAAACAGTTACATTTCCCTGAAACCTAGTACCCTCTTCATTTGGACCCCTTAAAGCATGGGGATTTTTGCCCAACGCGAGGCTCCAAATGACACCGTCACGTGAGCGCGGGATTCAAATGACATCACCAGTTTCGGGGAACCTAGTGACCCCAGGGCGCTTTTCGAATTTCGAATTTAGATTTTCTTTTCTTTTTAATTTGCCTATGAAGCAAAAAAGTTCAGAAAATTTTATAAAAATAAAGCGAAAAAAGTCGGCGTGTTAGCGAAAACGAGGGCGCCCAATTACGTACGGACGCCGGCGTCGCTTTAGGTAGTTTTTCCATTACAAATTCACTGGAGCGCGTATGCCCCTATCGTTTGCCTAAAATATTTTTTCTGTGCATATATAAAGTTCATTTTATTTTTAATCTAAATTCACTATTTAGTCATATTTATGATCGGAACCGGGCGTAAATTTGAATTTCGAAATACTTAAATCACAAAAATTATTTCTATTCCTGCAAAAAAAAGATTTGACCCATCGCAACTAAATTAAAAGAAACAGATAAATGTATTCAACCGGGAAGAATTTATCTCCGCACAAAAAAAGAATTTTAAAAATCTTTTTCGAATTTTTTAAAAGTGCAATCTGATCAATGATTGTTTTACGAAACTAACACATTTCGAAAACAGGAAATGTTTCTCACCTTTCCTCACAATTCCAGGTATACTTTAGCCGTGAAAATGATAATGAAAAAAAAGTATTATTAAGCATGTATATTCATATTTATTCAAAATAATTATTTACATAAACACTGGCTAATCAAAAAACCAAGGCATAGACAAAAACCACCTTTTCCAAAAGGAATTTCAAAATCACTGACGCCGAAGACATAACAATTTTCGAAATGTTCCACATTTTGAGCTAAAGTCCTTTCAAGAAATTGATTTTCTACAACAAACCATCATTGTTGGCTTTTTTGAATCTACCGTAACCGATGACTTGACTTTTAGCGTTCTAGACGGTTTGGTTAGTTTAGAAATACTATTTAGTAGTGTACTAGTTACGGCATCCTAAGTGCAAAGATCGATATATCTTATCATCGATGTTCGTTATTTTGTCCTTGGCGTATTTGGCGCTTCTCTTTGATTTCGTCACGTCGTCATTTCCTTCATTTCCCTTACAAGAGTCACAGTTTCAGCTTTGGGCTACCTACCTGCGGGTTGTGTGCGAGAGTGTGTGAGCGTCTATTTCGTACTTTCTCGTGAGCGCGTGCGTGAGTTTTACCGTAACGTCTAGCAAGGTAAGATACACATATTTCACGTTCAGCCTTTTTCTTTAAGGATTAAACAAGATGAATACAGCTGCGCTGCAAGAATCTCTGGCTCGTGCCGAAGCCAACTTCCAAGCCGAGGATAGCCTCGATGTCAATCTTTTGGACCAAGTGATGGAGATCATGAACGGATGCCAAGGAGAGCTCCAGCAGAAGGCCAACCTCCTTCTGGTCGCCCTCCAAAACGCCCCTGACACCTGGCGCAAGGTAACTACAAAACAAACTTTTGAAAATACAAATATTTAGGTCGACATGATCCTGGAGTACTCCAAGTCCATGGAGACTAGGTACTTTGGCCTCCAAATCCTGGAGAACACCATCAAGACTCGTTGGAGAGCTCTTCCTGCTGAGCAGAGAGAGGGAGTGAAATCCTTCGTGGCCGGGATGATCATGAAGCTGTGCAAGCAGGACGACCAACCATCTGCTCTTCTCCTGCAGAAAGTTAACGTTGTTTTAGTGCAGGTAAGGGTTTTAGTTACATTTTGTCTATTTTCTCCTTTTACAGATTGTCAAGCAAGACTGGCCTCGTAACTGGCCGACTTTCATGCCCGATCTCATTCGCAGCGCTGAGACTGATCAGCGTGTCTGCGTAAACAGCATGAAGGTTTTGGGACTACTTAGGTAAGCACGCTTAAATCATTCGGTTTTCTGTTCAAGACACTCTTCATGAGTGGGCATTTTTCACCAAATGTTATGGGCAGACCCAGTTACATTTACCGGCTAACGCAAACTTTCCCCGCGCGCCCAAAAGAGCATTTAGTTGCAGAAAGAAGCCAGTACATCCGAACGAACTTGTGATATCCTCAGCAAACATTTGACAATTTGGTATTTGAAGTTGAAAATGGGAGTTTACTTGGCATACGAAATGACAAAATGTTAGGATGCACATTGGGAAGAGAGAAGCGCATCAGAAGTTTTTTCCTTCTTCTAAATGACGTCTTTTCAGTGAGGACGTGTTCGATTTCGGTTGCCAAAGCTTAACCCAAGCCAAGGAAAACTACTTGAAAGAGAACTTCTGTGGCCAATTCCAGGACGTTTTCAACTTCTGCCTCCGCCTTATGGTATGGCAAACAACACAGCAATCAAAAGTTTCTTTGTTTTCAGAAGGAGTGCCCAGCTGACGACATTGTAAAAGCCAACTTGAAGACAATTCGTCGGTTCATGACCTGGATCCCCGTAACTTTCATCTACGACACGGATGTTCTCCCTCTTTTAACTGATAGGGTGAGAAACCACTTTTGTAAACAGTTACTGTTATGGTTTCAGTTCTTACCCCTGGACGCTTACCGTCTTCCTGGACTTCAATGCCTCACTGAGGTGTCTAGTATTACTAACCTGACTGAAGCCTACAAGAGCAAACTGCGTTCCACCTTCTTTTCGGCCATCAAAGTGGTAAGTTAGAAAACTCAAAGAGAACAGAATTATCTTGTTTTTAGTTGGCTGAGTTCATCGGTCCCTCCTTCGACATGTCTGAGGCCTATGCTCGTGGAAACGAAGAGGATCAGCGATTCGTCACCTCCCTTGCCGACTTCCTCGTTGCCTTCCTAAAAAACAACGCAGAGCTGGTTGAGGTCTTCAAAGAGAACGGATCCATGGAGATGGAACTGCACAACTACGCCATCCAGTTGTTGCTTTCCCTAAGTACTGTGGACGATGTGGAAATCTTCAAAGTAGTTTGAAAAAGAAACATTTAAACTAAGATTTTATTAGGTGTGCCTGGAATTCTGGCTTCAACTCACTCAGGATCTCTACCGTGTGGATCCCTTCACTAAGCCCCACCACATGCACTTCCCTGGAGTCAACCTCCCCGTTCACCTGAGGGAGCACCCCAGAAAGGAGCTCTACAGGTACAACTGCTTTACATGAATTGTTTAAATTCGTTTTTTAGGAACCATTTGTCTCACCTTCGTACCATCATCATCGGCCGCATGGCCAAGCCCGAGGAAGTGCTGGTCGTTGAAAACGAGCAGGGAGAGGTTGTTCGTGAGCTGGTCAAGGACACCGATGCCATCACTCTCTACAAGACCATGAGGGAAACTTTGGTCTTCCTGACTCATTTGGACAGCAAGGACACCGAAGCCAAGATGACTGAAAAGCTGGCTGCTCAGGTATGACTCACAGCTAAACATATCTTAACATTTTATGTGTTCAGGTCAGTGGCGGGGAATTCTCCTGGAAGTCGCTGAACACCCTCTGCTGGGCAGTTGGATCCATCTCGATGACCATGCCGGAAGAGGATGAGAAGCGCTTCCTGGTGCTTGTCATCAGGGATCTTCTCGGTCTCTGCGAGCAGAAGAGAGGAAAAGACAACAAGGCTGTCATTGCCTCCAACATCATGTACATAGTTGGACAGTACCCTCGCTTCCTGAGGGCTCACTGGAAGTTCCTCAAGACAGTTGTGAACAAACTGTTCGAGTTCATGCACGAATCGCACGAAGGAGTTCAGGACATGGCCTGCGATACATTCATCAAGATCGCAATCAAGTGCAAGCGCCACTTCACAATTGTAAGTTTATGATTTCAAGTCACTTTTTACAGGCATATAGAAAGATTGAACCATGTTACTTTCAGATCCAAATGGGAGAGTCTGAGCCCTTCGTGGACGAGATGCTCACCAACCTGAACGGCAACATCTGCGATCTTTCCCCACCCCAAGTGCATGTCTTCTACGAGGCCATGGGCCACATTATCTCTTCCAAATCTGAACCTGAGGAGCAGAAGAACCTCATCTCCAGGCTTATGCAGCCTCCCAACAACAACTGGGATGAAATCATCATTTCTGCCTCTTCTGATGTTGGATGCCTCGGAGATGTGGAGGTTTGTCTGACTTATTTTTATTTAACTTTGACATCGGTTCAGATGCTCAAGAGCATTGCCAACATTCTGAAGACCAACACGGCCGCGTGCAAGTCGATTGGAGGAAGCTTCTACTCTCAGCTCTCCAGGAACTTCAATGACATGCTCTGCCTCTACCGTATCTTGTCCGAGCAGGTATCGGAAGCTATCAAGACTCAGGGAGAAGAGATTCTGAAGGTAAAGCCAACACTTGCAATGATTTAAAAGAGTTTTTAGAACCCCGTTGTGAAGCAAATCAGGGCTGTGAAGAAGGAGATTCTGATCCTCATTTCCACCTGGTCTTCCAAGGCTGAAGTAGCAACTGAACTCCGCGAGACCGTTGTGCCTCAGCTCTTCGACGCTGTCCTCTTCGACTACCAGAAGAATGTTCCTCAGGCCAGGGAGCCCAAAGTGCTGTCCCTGTTGGCTATAATCGTCGCTCAGCTTCAGGTTTGGATAATGGAAAACTTTCAAAACATTTAACTTCAGGAACACACCTATCCCTTCGTCGCCCACATCCTGGAGTCCGTATTTGGATGCACCCTTGAAATGATCAACAAGGACTTTGAATCCTTCCCTGAGCATCGTGTCAACTTCTTTCACCTTCTGATGTCTCTGATCCAAGAGTGCTTCCCAGTCATCATCAAGCTTAGCAAAAGCGAGTTGGACTACATCGTCAGCGCCATCGTCTGGGCCTTCCAGCACAGTCTCCGAGCTGTGGCTGAACTTGGTAAGACTTTCCAAAATCAACTTTACTTTCTTTTTCTCTAGGTCTTGACATCGTCCGTGAGATCCTGGAGCGTGCCCCTCACATGTCATCCAGCGAAGATCGTGCTGCTGCCCAGCTCTTCTACCAGAACCACTTCATGGTCATCATGGAGCACTTGCTGGCTATTGCCGCAGACAGCAGCCAAGTCCACGTAGCAGGTTGAAAGCCCCCCTTGTCCTTTGGTTTATCCGGCACTCAGGTCTGACTTACTACGCCGACGTCCTTTGCTGTCTGTTCCGCGCCGCCGAGCATCAAATCACGGTGCCACTCAATCCCAATAACCCAAGCCAATCCAACTTGGACTATGTGTCCGAGTGCATTACGACGCTGTTCCACAACCACTACTCTAACAACTTGAACAGGTACAACAGATTAAGGAAATTAACAATTCGCTTGAAATTTTCAGTGATCAGATCCGCGTCTTCGTCAAGGGATTCTTCTCCTACAATGGAGAGGTGGCCTCTATGAGGAACCATCTTCGCGACTTCCTCATTCAAATCAAGGTTTGTACCCATGTCAAAAAAGCAAATTAATCGTAGTTTTAAAACATTTGATCGTGAGAAAAACCTTCACACAAGCTTATTAGATCGAAAGATCAACGACTGGAAAACATTTAAACATAACTTAGTTTGGGCAACATTGACTTTATAGATTAGACATTATTAGAAAACAGGTAGTCGGAAATTTGATAAATGTGCACAAACTCATACAAGGTGTTCCGAAAAAAGACAAAACATCACAGAATTTTGAACTACAGAACAACTGAATTAATATAGTTTAACAATTTATTTCAGGAGTGCAAGGGAGAAGACACTGCCGATCTGTTCCTGGAAGAGAAGGAGGCTCAGATCATGGCCATTCAGGAACAAAAGTACAAGGTCCCAGGACTGATGAACCCGAACGAGATCGTCGACGACGAAGACATGGAGTTCAACCGTGCCTCCATCGACCTCGAGGCCCGCGGTCGACGCATCCGCCTCGGTCCCCGTAAGAACGACGCCCCCGAAGAACAATTTGCCCAGGTCTTTTAAAACAATTCCAAAATCATCCCAGCGATTCAATCCCTAATGTGACCGTTTGTGTTATTTTGTTATTCCCTCCATTATCATCTTTTTAGTAGCGATCCCTGATAGATCTCTATTGCTGTTTCGAGCAATGAACGCGGTGTATCGACTAATGTCTTTCCCAAATGGGTTGTTGATGGGCTCTGCTTCATAGGAACTCTTATTATTTGTATTTGGCACGGATGGGCAAACAATCATAATATGGAGCAGCATTTGGTCTTGCTTGTAGTCGGAGCTATTGAGTCGACTGATTCAGTGTTGGGAACTGGAGAAGACATCAGGTTGTTTGATGATGGCTGAGTGATGACCACCTTTGGCACCACGGGGGCCTTGACTTCCTAAACGAACATTCATCTTAGAGAAGCAACTACTTGGTTTCATGCAAGGGCATAGTTCACACGGACCTGGCAATATCTCAGAGAAGCGAGCCGAATTTCCATCAAAAATATAATATTCTGTTTTTTTTTACGAAAAGATAACCAAATGAGAATATTTGGCGAAGAGAAAATTTTTAAAAATGCATAAAACAAAACATGGAAAACTGCAAAACCTGTTTGAAATGAAAAATTCAATATTAAGAAATTCGGAAAGTCCGTGGAAAAAATTGAAATACGGAAAAACTAGAAAGCAAAGAAACCGATAATAGGTTTACTCTGAACAACACAACACAACAATAACTACAGACATATTATGGACAACACAACACAAAAGTGACATCCTATCAGACCTCTTTGACGGGCATGATTCAGAGACGCAGAAGAGCGTCCG
Source organism: Oscheius sp. G VE-2021 (assembly GCA_022343465.1). NCBI lineage: Eukaryota > Metazoa > Nematoda > Chromadorea > Rhabditida > Rhabditidae > Oscheius > Oscheius sp. G VE-2021. The sequence goes on along the minus strand of JAJQXH010000029.1, from coordinate 3,070,587 downwards.
CCATCTGAAGCGTCTTCTCCTTCAACTCAGCCGGCAACTGAAAAAAGGAATTGGTTGAATGATAACAAGCGATGTTTTTCAACTAGAAACCGGAGAGAATGTCAACAGATCCATTGTGTTGGAAAGGTAGTATGTGTCTGAAGCGATCCCTAAGGTACTAGGTAAACAAAAGGTACAAAATTATGAAATCGCTGCAAGAGTGGAGTTTTTCACATTCTGCTGTTGACAGTGGCCTGCTTTGTAGGTGGGAACGATGGGGAAAGAAGGAGAGGTCGTGGAGACGTCAATCACCCAATATTGTTTATGACAGCGCACGGCAGAGTCCATTACGGCTCGAGTGTGTCCGCAAGAAGACGTCGCGCCCGAGATACACAGCTCCACCTACCTACGCCTTCAGTAAATGAAGCCGAGAAAATATCTCGCAGTTATTTTGACTTTTCGCTTTCTCACGCAAGGGGAAACAATTGTATAACGATGTGGTCTACGTGCTAGACAGCGAGAAATTGTATTATTTGAAGGAAACCAACTTAGATTCAACAAAGACCGCCGCTAAGACGCTAGGATTGCAAACAATTGATTGCAACTTTTGGGAGCCGACGTGAATTGGCGAGAATTGGCTCGTCATCCGCCAGTAATCGCAATCAGCCACGTCAGAGGACGTAACACATCCCGCATAGACGCCATAACAGAGGAAAAAGATGGATGCGGGGAGGAGGATGGGGAGGAGTGTTCAAGCATGACTGCTAGCGAAGCGATAAACCAGTCGACGCCGCAGTTGTTTTGGAGAAATCAGGAGAATACAAAAAACGAATGTTTCCCAGCGACAGCTGTAGTGATTTCTATTTGAAGCACCAGATGACAACCGGTGCTCGAGGACAAACAAGATTTGTCGTCGGGCGCCGGCAAAGCTGATATCCGGGCCAGGAAGCAGAACCAAGACCAATGAAGTGAGCAGCGTTGATGCTTCACAAGGCGTCAAGAGCTACCCGCCCATGAGTGCAGCTCGTGAGATAACGAAGTCTGCCACTTCGTCATGACTGAAAAGGGTGCCGGCGCCGCCAAATTTTTGACAGAGGCCGGACGGGACGCATGTTTTCAATGACATTTCAAACCGAAATGAGATACGTAATGCTGACCAAAAAGCCATAGCAGGAATGGCCGCATTCTCGACGCAACGCTGCTTCTAGGATCCCATTTCACGGCCACAAGCATTAATTAAGAACGAGTGCACATGGAAAGTCAGCATGGGACGTAGTCTAGCTGGAAATGATGTCGGAGTCGGAGAGATATCGAGCAGATGGCCAACCGAATCATCGTGCCAGATAGAAAACTCTTGAAATATTCACGCGCAAATGCTGTTTTCGCACGACTTGCATAGGAGTACAGGAGGTGTATGCAATCGGCGTGAAAACCAACCTCAGTCGGGCAGATGGCGAAGCGGCTGGTCGGCTGAAAATAAGTGATGCGTGTTGAAGCGAAATGTAGAAGGATATTGGCCTCGGAGAGGACCGATTGTGGGTGGAGCGCCTATTGCGAAAACAATCCCAAATTAGCAGGTCGCTTATGTGGAATGCGAACATCCATGCATGACTCACGAAATCATTAAAAACTATTATCTCACCGTGGGTTCGATCTTCACTCCGACGTTGGGACGATTGCCGTCCAGAACGGGGGAGAGGTCGATTGGGTTCGAATCCGGCACAGTATTTGTCGAGGGATTCGACGAGAGGGGCTAAAACTACGAGGTTGCTAATTAGACGAAACGTAAAAACTCACTTTTTCCTGACTGTGCGCTCCCTCGCTGACAGTGCTTCCAGCTTGGGAATCGGGAACCGTGTTTGTAGATGAACTTGAGGAGTTCAGCTGAAATTACCAATTATTTTAGCCTGAAATCGAACATACATTCTGTTGTGGAGCGACAGGAGCGGTATTCCTGGGAGCATCGGCATTCCAGACAGGAATAGAGTGCTCTGAACGACTTTTTTCATGGAAAAAGTGCTATCCACTCACCGGAATCATATTCTAGCTCAGCCTTTATAAGAAGATCTTCCAGTAAAGGATTATCACTCATTTTCTAAGAATTATAGAGGTGTCCTGAACAATTCAATGAAAAGGAGAAATAAATTATCAAAAACAGGAAAATCACGAAAAATTCTCTTTTTTGAGCAGAAAATATTTTTGTTTTTAATTTTCATATTACACCAAAAACAAACTTTTATTAAACCAAAAAGGCAAAATAAAATGAAGAAAAATAACAAAGCCAAAAGGGCGCCAAGGTGACTCATTTCGCGCACCGTTGGCGCCAATTACGGGCCCTGACAGGTCAAAGGCGCCGCATTGAAGGCGCAAATGAAGGTAATTTGTGAAAATGGCCAATATTATTGAACTAATTAAACACGCAGAAAAAAGTAGTTGTTTTTTACTTTTAAATAATTGTGGGATTATCAAAATCTCGTATTTTAAATTGCCCACAACTTCCTGCAGTAAGTTAATATATGTTTTTTTTCGAGGGTAATTTCTGTTTTCCCAGTGCGCATCTGTTTGAACCGAAAATTCAGTTTTTTTATTCTTTTCATAATTACTTCTCCCGCTTTTCCGTTCACATCCCCATGGTCTAGTTGATCCGATGGTCACTGAGCTTGATTGGCTGTGTTAAGAACGCGGCCTGCCGAAGGGATTTCGGCAGCCTCTGCTACAAAAACACGTAAATCAAGCGTTGTAACACGGCACCGCTACAAGGCCGCCACTGGCACCTCATTGTCTGGCGGCTTCTTCCCCCGGGAACCCCCGCTGCGCACTCAGGGACGTTCCCATCTGCCAATCACAGATCCGATCGCTGTGTTGTTCAAACCACCGTTTTGAACAACAAACGCGGGACTTTATTCTTTTCATTTTTCCGCTCAGTTTGAATTTAGGGGTTCACTTTCATAATATTTGAAAAGACAGTTGGACTATCTAAAGTTCCTCTTCGACAAAAACATATTTTCAACTTGCGTTAGTCAGGCTTGTTTTCCTTGGGTTTAAACACACTGAATCAATCTCTATGTGTTTAGAGTGACAAAGCTGTTTACTTCCTGACCGAAAGGCGGGCTTTGACCACCAGTGTAACATCAGTTGGGGTTCGCTCCCCTTGTGTGACTCACTGAACCGGATCCCGACTCGTTAGTTCTTTCTACTCTTTGTCAAAACCGATAGTTCATCTTTCATCCGACCATACACCTGTTCTTTTGATAATTCACTGTTCATTTCACAGTTTGATCAAATAGAGAAAAGTGTTCAGATGCGTGTAGCCCTTGTCCTTCTCGGCCTTGTTGCCATCAACTTTGCCTGTGACATCATCGTTCACGTCAAGTCCGACACTGACAAGAAGTTTGGAGCTCAGATCACCGCCAGCAACGGAAAGAAGAGTGACAGGTAAACAAAACCTTTGCATTTCAAAGAAATATATCAGGTGGACTTATAACAAGAAACTGGTGAAGAACACCTTCCAGCAGAGGGCTGACGAGTGCGGTCTGAAGGACTGGGAGATCGCCACCTTCGACGAGGCTGGAAAGCCCGTTCACACCGCCAAGGTTTTTGACCTCTTACGAACATTTAATAACCTGGCATTGAAGGTTACTCTCGATGGAATCGGCCGCGTTACCTACAAGGTCGGAGACGATCTCATCCCCAAGATGAAGGACCGCCAGGGAGCCATCTGCAAGGGAGAGTGCGCCCCTCTGTGAAGGAAAAGAACTCAAAATTAGACCTTTATAAATCATTTGGCGTACAAACTTTGTTTATGAAACAATAGTACACCTAGATATTCTTTAATCACAAAACTCCTCTGAAATCTCTGCTAAAATATCTTTAGTTCAATCAGCAAGGAAGGCCTTTCCATCTTTTCACGGACGACTTGTTCATCAACATCAATTGTCATCTGACACTTTTTGCAGCAGACGAAGGATGGCTGCTGCATACTGATGGCTGCTTGAATGAAAAGCCGAGCCTGGCTAGATTTTCTAGAGCAAGAATGCTAAATTGTTTTAAGTAAAAAGGAAAAAAATGTAAAATTCTATAGACCAAAGTAGAGTGATAGTTCAAAGTTCGTTGTCAAACATCGCGTGAGCTGGAGAGGTCTAGGTGATCAAAGTCCTGCTAACATCTGGGACACTTCTGAAAATTAAATTTATAAGTAGTACTTGGAATTACTGGTTGATTTCATTTCCAGTGTGCTAACTTTTAAGTGTTCCAGGTAACATGAAACTTTCTTAACCGACTGTTAGTGTTTTGCATCAAATAATTCTTTGATTCTGCTTCAGACCTTCTGTAGCTAAGAGTGTGTTGTTCATTAGTAAAACTATTTTTTCGCTAATAATGTTTTAAATACTGAATACGACAAACAAAATCAGCGCGTGGGCGAATTACCCATTATTTTCGTTGTCTTTTTGTCTTGTGTGACACATTCCCCAATTATTCGGACGGACATGGGAGATGCAAATGTGTTGTGAGTAAACAAAAAAAATGAATTTATCAATATCTTTATTTTCATCACCAAACGTAACACATTTAAATTATATTTTTCTGCTATGAACAACCCAAAGTTACATGCGGAATGTGTGGATCGGCAGTGACCGACGGATCTTCCTAGATTTAGCTGCAGCCTCGAACACTGCTCCTCCTCCCTCCTCCTCGACTGATTCCACTTCATCAGCATTGTAAGGAGTAGCATACGATAACATGAACCTTAAACAAGTGTAGTTTCTGAAATCTAAACAACTTACTTTCCGTCAATTTCCAGTTTACAAACCATATCACCAGCAAAATGAACATTTTGGGCAAAGTCAGAAAGAGCAACGATGCTTTCAAACGGATGTCCGAAAGTGTCTTGAGAGACTTTCTAAAACACGACATTGTAGTTTATAGATAGTTTATAGAATATCTGGATTACCTGGATTGTTCGAGCCATTTTTCCAATATTGCAGGGATTAAACTCTTCAGATGTCTTTAACATTTGATAAGCTTCTTCGATTACATTGTTGAGTTTTAGGTTACAACAGACGTAACCAGAAGGGTTGTGGAAACAAGTTGGCAGAGGAATGGTTGTTTTAGGAGGGTAGTAGTACTTAGCTGTCTTGGCATCTTTTAAAGCGGCCTGATGCATGGAAGTGCGAATCTGAAAAAATAAAAATGAATTAATTATGAAACCTTTAAAACATTGATCTTAAACTTACATTACTGTCATCAACTTCTGCAGGTGTGGTAGTTTCCTCAAACTCGGAGAAGTCTTCACCATCAACGTCTTCATTACCCTCGGCTTCTTCTTCTCCTCTGCTTTCTCCTTTCCTACCGCCTGGTTTAGATTTTGAACTACCACCTCCTAATGGCCCTCCTCTTGACCTGGAGCCTCCCCTTCCACCGTCTTCACTACCACCTCCTCTTCCTCCGCCACGGCTAGTTCCTCCATCTCCTCTGCCTCCACCTCCACCGGTTCCTCTTCCACCTCCTCCTGAAAGCCTGGCTCCTCCACTGCTGAGTGTTCCTCCTCCTCGTGGCTTTTGTACACCACCTGTCCTCCTACTTCCAGATTCTTCCCCTTCTTCACGATGAGGCTTCCTACTCCTAGACGAAGAAGGCTTTCTCTCAGTTTCTTCCGCATCAGCAAGCGATTCATCATCCTCTGCTCCTGATGTGCTTTCTGCAGGTTCCGTTATCTTTGGCTTCTTTTTCGAAGGACGAACAGGATGACTTCCGGACTCTTCTTTGAATCCTTGCGGTTTTGACTTCTTTCCTCCTTGATGTCTATTTCTAGATGGCTTCTGACTTTCTTCATCATTGCAACATTCCTCATCATCTGTCTTCTTTTTTCCCTTTCCTTTTCTTTTGGGGAGGGCGTCGGGATCATCCGAAACTTCCTCTTCGTTGGCTTCATCTCCCGTGGGTTTGCGACTTCCTTTGCGAGGGGCAGTTCCTCGGTTTTTCAAGAAATTTCTTGCCTTTTCCAATGTTGCATCGGTTGGTCCTTCTGGCTCCAGAGATCTGCTCTGAAACTTCAATCTAAGAGATAAGTTGTTCCAAAACCTCTGTTATCTTCTCCTTCTCTCCATCGACATACTCCTCTTCTGTTCCAGCTTCTTCGCTGGAATCAACATCCGTAATCAATTCTTCATTGTTGTCTGAACGTTTCCTAGACGCTGCCTAAAATAGGACTAGGCTTCAGAAAACAATGCATGCTTGTTAGCAACACGGGACAAGTTAGTATTAAGGACCTGTTCATCCTTCAGCTTTCGTTCGCGAAGCTCCGTTTCCTAAAGTAAACTTAATCATTCTTTGGTCCTCCAGATTTCCCACCTCCAAGACTTCCGCTTCCCCATCCCAAGTTGTTGACGTCACGGGAAGACGCGTTGTGTTCACAAGTTGTTGTTGAGGTTGCCACACAATTTGATTTCCAACCACTGGAGCTAGTGTTGTGGAAGGGATGGGCACTGCTGGGGGAGTCCAAGAAGGAGCTGCTGTCGTTGTCGTTGTTCCCCACCAAGGGCGGGTTGGCTGAGTAGCAGGCGGTATCCATTGGGTAGTAGTTGTAATTGGTTGTGTAGTAGTCATCCACCAGGCGGTGGTAAAGGCAGGACTTGTAGTTAGAATAAAAGGTGTCACAGGAGGGGTTTTCATCCACCAAGGTAAGGTGGGATGCTGGACTTCAAAGTTCTTTGGAGGGTAACGAATCACTTGAGGTAAGTTGTCCATAACAACAACTCTGGCCAGAATCTGCTCCATCTTGCTTGGTGCCAAAGTTGGAATGGTTTGTGGGGGTACCGGAGCAGCGGTGACCACTCTCATGGGCATCATAACAGCCTCAGGTTGACCGGGTAGCATACCCATTTCTGACGGAATTGGCAAAAGGGGTGCTGGAGGATTGGCAAGCTGAGGTGATTGGTCTATCGGAGCCGGTGGCAGTGGAGGTAAAGTGATAGTCGTGGGAGGTTCTGTGAATGATGGTAACGTGGGCGGTGGAGGTGGTGGTTGGGTCTGTGTGATGGGAGCCAGTGTTGGTGGCTGGGTGGGCACACTCCTGGTGACCGTGAGGGTAGATGGCTGTGTGGGAAGGTTCCAGACTCTTTCTGTTGACGCAACTGGTAGAGGATTCCAAACCGGAGCAGTCGTCATCCGTTGAATAGCAGCTGGCACAGGTGTCATCATCCGCTTTGCCGCAACGGCAGCCAAGTTGGGATCCTTCATGGTGATGTCATCTTCTCCGTCGTCTACATTCTCATCCTAGAACAATTGAAGTTGCGTTTTCTAATTGCTAATTGCGTTAAATACCTTAACGTTGACTGGATCGAGGGGTGGTCGGTCGTCAAACTCGTCTCCGGCGATTGCCCTTTCGAAGGAATCGACTGGGTCTTGGTTGTATTCCTGAAAGTGATTATCATGCAGGAGTTAGTACGGCAAGCAACGAGGACGAGCACACACAATTAATTGCACACAAGACATACCACTGTTTTTACTCCATGAGCTCGGCGACCTCCGAATGCTTGTTCTTGTTGGTCATCTTCAGATATTTCTCTATCTGGCATCTGAAAATAATAGAACTGAAAAGAACATAAAAGTTATCAAGAATGTTTAATTGAAACCAATTTGTTTCGTAGGAAATTCTTTTAACGAAGAAACTTTGCCTATGTTACAAGTTGCGGGTAAAGCTGGCTAGGCCACAACCCGCGGCGCCGCCGATCCGCTACGGGTGTCAGCCCGGGCGGTCTCCGACCTTGCAGACCGGGTCGCAATGCTGAAAGAGGCAGACATGGCGAGGAATCTTAGCCAAATTTGAATTGCGTAAACGCAGGACGCATAGTTCGTCATTACACCAAAATGTGTTGAACATCATTTACAAACGGGAGTGACTGTCCCTTTAATAGAAGGAGTTAACTTACAGGTGGAATGGCGTGGACACTCTCCGCGAAACCATCGACAGCTCTTTGAAAATTCAGCCTCGTAGTGGAACTCTGTGTCCTTCTGATGTCCTTCCCAAGAATGTATTTCCACTGAAACGTTTTGTGTGGCTTTCCGTGGGCAAAACCCACACCATAGGGAGGACTTCCACTCCTCTTATTTGGAACCGTTGATTTTTCAGTCGATCACATGATCCATTCGGGCTACCTGGAAAATTAAAGTAAATTGATTTCCCTAATTAAAAGATGTTTTAATTTTCGTAAAGTAGATCGAGCTTAACAACTGGTGCGGCTGTTATTATCGCAACATATCAGGCGTGGCCCTGATTAATGATCGCGTCGTTAGTTACTAGTTCCGTAATGCGATTCTCGTTCCCCATAGAAAATGCAAGTTGGTCCTTATTTGACTTTGGTCGATCACGATTTAGGCAATTTGCTGTTTGTTATTCCAAGGGAAGGATGTCTAGGCTGTATCGCGGAATAAATCTTAGATCGAAACGATGTTAATGCATGATTTACTTTTCCGGAATTTATGGTCTCATAACTTTGAGAACTGAAATGAGAACAATGTAAAAATTTGGTTTTTTAATAAAGAAAAACAAGTGATTGTATTGTAAAAGAAGATGTGTTCTAAATTACTTTCGTCTTTTCAAATGATATATCAATACTGACATGATTTGTTTGAAAGAAACGACGAACTGATAGAGCAAAATTTAGGTGATGGAGTCAAAATAGAAAACAAACTGTTTACAGTAAATGTATCTGCCGAATGCTGGCAGATGTCTAATAAATCAAATGTGGGGGACTGATGCATAAATTAAAGTGAAATTTAGGTTTGTCGATCACCATTTAGACGACATCTTAGAGAACAAGAGAACACATAAAATGAAAATGAGAAACAGAAACAGAAACTGTAATACCTGCTTCCCCACAACGCCTTCCTGGAGATTGGCTTACACAAAGGAACAGAAGCAGAAGTTGCAGCGGGAGACGCATGAGCTCCGAGTGGCAGATGGACCTACTGGGAAAGCCGATCAGTCTAATTGGCGATCGGCGATGTGGACAGCATCAACAAGTTATAAACTTGATTTCCGCGATCTCCGGATTCGTGTAAATCTTCGCTATCTCCGAGAATGTGCTTTCACCATGCATAAAGCTAATAGGGACGTGTGCGCAACACGCTTCAGCGATTACCGGAAGACAGGCAATCGATCACTGATGGTATACGTTTCCGGTTCGGAAAGGTAAATAAAATTTTGATTTTTTCTTTGATTCACTTTTCGAATAACTACAAGGTTAAGTGATACAGTTTTTAGGTAACAATAAAGCTTCCATTTCCTGATCGCTGCTAAGAGGAGGTTTCAAATACTCAGCTCTAAATGTTAAATGGACACATCGTCTTAATTAAAAGTTGGGTTGAATCTATTTGCCAATGTTTGAGCTTTTCGTTGTGTTGTGACACTAACTGTAGATAAACACATTTAGAACAAGTCTGAGAGTCGTGACTCCTTTAATAAAGGATGTAGCTCCTAATAAAGCATGATTCATGGTACTTTCCCTTGTGCGTCGCGTCATTTGGCGGCGTCCAAATGACAGCGCCTGATTAATGACAGAACAAATGTGGTTCACTGTAAGCTTATGCGTTTTGACATCAATTAACACATTCTGTCTGATCTCATATGGGATCATGAACATCTCTGTTGCAATAGACATATTCGGCGGCTAAGCTTTTGACTGTGCTCGTAAGTCTCAATGTGTCACACACGGGTAGTCTCTTTACAGATTCTGGTACATCTCTCTTTGTGTTGGGCAGTTTTTAGGTTTTCAAGACGGTCGGGCCACAGTATAATTGAAATACAAAAAACAATGTACGTTTTGTGAAATTTTTATTAAAACTGACGATCTTCATCAAGTCTAAGTGAAGGGATCTTGTATACATAAGGAAGAACTTCAGACTTCCTTCTGGGTAAGAGGAGTGTACTCCTTGACTTCAACACGGTCAACCTTAGTGACTATCTGAAATCAATCTTTAGCGTTTCGAAATCTTGTCTATTTACCCTGGTGGTGAAATCGTAGTCAGAGGGGGTCTCGAAGTAATCTCCGTCGGCGTAGTACTCGTGGTCACGAACTTGGTTCCAGATGGAGAGGCGGAGAATAAGTCCTAAAGAATATTTTCAGTTTAAAACTTAAAGTAATCTTTACCGGCAATGAAACCACTGGCGAGGGAAGCAACCAAGACGATGCCAAGTCCGAGGAGCTGGTTGACAGCCTGGCCGGAGACAGAGTATCCAGTGGGGTTCTCGTTGCTGGCCATTCCGGGGTAGATGATGTTGAGGCTGGATCCATAGATGGCAGGGTCGTAGGCAAGGACGAAGATGGCAGAAGAGAGACCGGCGATGACAGCAGGCATACCGTGGAGGTTGTGCACTCCGCAGGTGTCGTGGGCTCCGACCTTCTCGTTGATGATGGGCTGGAAGAATTACTTTGATTGACTCCGGGGCAAAATACTTACAGTAAGGTAACGGTATCCAAGGACAGATACGGCTCCAGCGATAACTCCAACGATCATGGCGTGGAGGGGAGAGAGAACAACGTTGGCGGTGGTTCCAATGGCGACTCCTCCAGCCAGGGTAGAGTTAGCGATGTGGACCATGTCAAACTTCTTCTAAAGACATATGTGTTACAACCTTTGTCAACGAACACTTACGTGGTGCTCAGTGGCCTGAGAAACGAGGAAAGTGGTGATGGTGCAAGCGACAAGGGAGAGGAAGGTGTTAGCGACAGCGCGCTGACGGGCATCAGCAGGCTCGGCAACGGCAGCATTGAAAGAAGGCCAGAAGACCCAGAGGAAAACGGCTCCGATCTGATAAGTGAAGTTCTAAAGAGTTAATACTTCTACAAACCATAGCGAAGATATCAGTGTGGTAGACGGATCCCTCGTTTTCGTGTCCACGCTGCTGCTTCTTGGCGAAAGCCTTGGAGCAAGCAAGTCCAAAGTAGGCTCCAAAGGCGTGCACAATGATGGATCCTCCGACATCGTTGACGTGGAAGGTGTGGACAACGTGGTGCTCGACGAAAATAGCAACGGGGGTCTCGATCAGGGCCATGATGAGGTACTGGACAGGAGACAGCTTTCCAAGCATAGCTCCCATGGAGATCAAAACGACGGCGGCGGCGAAGTCAGCGGTCAGGAGCTGCTCAAGGCCGATGGAGAATTTTCCCTCGTGGGCGAAGTCGTGAGAGAGCATTCCACGGACGATCATTCCCCACTCGATGGTGAAGCAGGCCAGGAGCATGTTGACGGAGACAGCGGAGAAGCCATAACGCTAAAAACTTTTTTAAATTTTATAGCGGTTTTTGTGTTTTGCTTGAAAGAAAAAGAAAAAATGGCTGTGTGCTAGATTGAAACATTTCTTTCCATATTTGACCTTGTATCTTCGATCTTCGATCTCATAGTAGACTAAAGGTACCTGGCCGCCACGGTATTTGCTTTAAACCAATGTTCTTCGTTTTCAAGTGATGATCACTTATACTTCTAAGTGATCAAGCATTGTGACTTGAAAACATGTACATTATTACTGGTTAGAGGTTAAAAAGCCAAAATAATGGAATATGGAAGATAAATCATAGTATTGGAACTTAGTATGTAGAAAAGATTGCCAATAAAGTGTGAAAACTGTGTCCGCTTTCAGAAAACTTTAAATAGAAATGTTGTTTGAGCTCGTTTTTTTGGGTAGTTGATTCTCAAACACAAAGTAATTTATCTCCCCATTTATCACCCTCGGTGTTTCAAAGATGTTCCACATTAGCAGGAACATGTGTTCCAAACGCCAAGAAAAAAGATTTAGATTTATTCCTATTCGAAAATATCCTCTCTCTAAGTGATCATACACCTATATAATGGTATTGTTTGCAACTATTTGTGAATTGAGTTTCAAACGGATACCAACCTTCAAGAAAGTCATGAGGAATCCGAAACCAATGAAGATCATGACGTGCACATCTTGGAACACTGGAAAAATTCATGAGGTTGAGCATTGAAAGCTATGAAGCACATAAATTAAAGTGAAACTCACTGGGGTACTGAGCGTTTTGCTTGGTGGTGTCAACATTTCCTCCGGGCATGGTGGCAGCATCATACTTGGCGAAGAGGCCAAACAAAAGCATAAACAGTGCCTAAACATTTAGATTCTTTTGTAGTTTGATGTGTTCGTACCTGAAGCACTACCACTACAATGGTGAATTGATGCTTCTGAAAAGCCGACTTCATCCTCGGGTCGCTGAAAAGAAAATGATGGGATGTACTGTCGGAGAATGCTTGTCACGGCCCGTTGGGCTTAAGCGGATTGGTCTTTGAAAGTGTGACTTTTGGCACGAGCGCAGCCAAACAATCGCACCTTCTTATCTAAAACTCGTAAAAGGGCCGTTTGGGCGTTGCAAAGAAGCTCATCCCCAAAATGTCACTCTATTCGGATCACTGGGCAAGGAGGGGTTGATGAGGTAGGTCACGAAGACCGAGGGACAAGAGAGTACCGGTTCCCACCTGTGCATTTTGGCAGCTGACGGCGGCGAACTAATGCTAATCGTGGGCGGAACCACGTGCGAACCTTTGATTTACAGGGTCGCGGCTTGTCAAATTCCGACGGTGATAAATTGGCGACGAGAGAAATACGACTGATGGCAACAAAATAAACTTTTGCGGAGATACGCGCGCAAGAAGTGGTCTCTTGGTGTTGGTATCTGGTGTTGAGAGAAAGAAAAGGTGGTGCGATCGAAAGAGCAGCAGCAAAGAATGAATCGTTTTTCGTCTGGGTCAAGCTCAAATCAGTTTTTAAAGCTGACGATACATAGGTTACTGCCATCACTGGTTAATCTGCCGCTTGAAGCCAAGAGATAGAAGATGTTTGGTGAAGTATGCTATATCCGTTTCACATGCATCTGGGCGCGCGATGCTGAAACTGTGGGAAAATCCAAACTAACTGTTTCAGAAAGTCTCACGCATCTTTTTCACTATAGTCATACTCACGCAAATATTGGAGCATTCAAACTCATATTTTTACAGTTTGTTTTCAAGGGTGTTGACAAGTGAAGCAAATTAAATAGGCAAGTCATAGTTACCTTTGGTAGTTTCAAAGCAAGACCACTTTTGAAGTAAAATTTGAGGGGGCGCTGCAAATGAGACTCTGTTTGATAGAAACTCGGCAAACAGCTAGCAAACCGAAGGATATCCGTGATCTTCAAGTGAACTTCAAAGAACGAAAAACTGTGCGTCTGCGACAGTTGCGGTAGCCAATATTTGCCTTTATAGCCGCATTCTATGGTGCAGACTTCCCCACCCACAATATGAGTAAACGCACAATATTTGTAGTTGCGAACAAGGGCGACATGCCTCTTTGTGTACCAAATGGACCATTGACTAGGAGTAGAGGGTAAATACGGGATCAGGCGGCAATATGGGATCAATCACCGTTGGCGGTCTTTGTTAGTTGCAAAAGGGAGCTACTGTAATTACCTGCGAAATAACCCATTTACGACCACCTTATCTTTACTGTTTTGCCTTCTTCAGATGGAATCAAGCCGATTGTGATAAGAATGCGTTGCGGAACCAGGACCAAACGTGCGAAGAAAGAAACAAAGCTGTGCTGATGTTTTGGATACATCAAACTACATTTTATGGTTCTTCAGCTAATATCTAAAAGCAAATGCGCAGTTAAAATATATTGAAGGGTCCCTATTCAACACCATTCCTGGTGTCAATTTCGTCTCTTTTCAATTTCACGTGTCATATGAACTTCGTTCTCAAATTCAATTATCGAATCATTTCCGTGATTCGAGCCTTCAAACAGGTTGTGTTTTCCGCTAAATTTACGTTTAGCGTAAACATTTCTAAAAAAAATAAAAGAACAAAAAAACTGTTGTAAAGTGTGAATTACAAGAACTGTCCGTTTGGCATATGCAAAGTTTTGTTTGTAAGCTATAAAAGACCATAAATTGAAACCAGTCCAATCTGCGCTAACCGTTTGGACTCTATAATCCTATTGTTATGCATAATCCATGATAGTATACGCTGAATGTTGATCGCTAGCTTACAGTGACATTGCAAGCAAAATTTCATGTTGTTCATATTTCCGGGAACCAAAATTATGTAATAATGATAAAATTAGTAAGACGGACTAAACAATATAAGAGAATTATCCATTATCATTTAAAAACATTTTTCTACAGTTATCATCCATGCGTTAATTTTATATTCTGGTATGTAAAAATTTGATTCAAATGAAGAAAAAACAATTTTAATGAAAAAGAATATAAAACCTAAGTTAATAACATGCTCTTTTTCTACGTATCCATCATTTTTTAATTTTAGAATAAGTATTTCGTTTAAAACAGTTTGAATTAATTTAGAGCTGCAGTAATGTCTTTCATAGACGTTTTGAGAACCTTTGGAAAATGAAATTTCGAAGTGAAACTTCAGGCCTTTCAGCTTCCGGCAGGTTGTTAGTGGAACATACTTAACTGAATCTGCCAGATTGCAAGATATTCTTACTATAAAATAATCGAAAACCGATTTTTTGACCTTTCTTGATTTTCTCTTTTCTTTAGTGCTCAATTTGAAATCGCTATGTCCTTTTCACCCTTGTCACTTTTCATTAATGTTCTAGTCTTGACGGCAACACCAAATGATTGCGGGAAACCCATCCCATGTGTGAGATTTTCAACTCTGGTTCATCTCATTAGGTTTAAGAGAAATTTTGTGCAATACGAATAGCGTAGGTAACCCACGGTTCAGGGTCGTATTTGTGTTTTCCATTGAGACTGTATGTCTCGCTTCCATCGATGACAAACATCCCTTGGGTTCCGTTGCGTTCTGAAGCTTCAAAATTGAAACAGTTAAAAAAGTTTTCTAACCTTCGTTCATGTTCTGCATGTGTCCGTTCTCTCCACCGATGATGTTGACGCGGTGACCCCGTCCGACCAAATGAGGCTCCTCTCGATGCATTCTGCAACCTGAATCGTCGAGGTACGCCATCGTTTAGGTAAACGACGTGAGAGATCAAACAACTGACAAAAAGCTGACGTTCGCGGGTGCCAAAAAAGGAATCAAAGAGGGTTAGGATTCAGAGTCGCCTTTTGATTTCTGGGCGCGCGAGGTGTTCGACACGCTTCACTGAAGGGATTCGGCGTTTGTTGCGCGGAAAGAACGCTTCCCCCAAAGGTCGCAGTGTCATGTGCTGGGGCGGTAGATCAGGTAGAATGGCATCAGGGAAGAAATATAAAATATGAAAACAACGATCATCTTTTTTTACAAGCGAAGACGCATGGATGTATAAAAATGAATGTTTGGCACTATTTCACCGTTTACAGTCTGCGTTTGGCTTGCCTGCTAACTAGTTTCGAGTAGTCAAATTCAACTCTCGTCTTTCAGCAAGATACCCAAAAACTAAAATTTTCTCCGAGCAAATCTGCTTCGGTTGCCATGTGACCGTTTAAGGTCCAAAAACGGGCGGCCAATTTTGAACGGACTCCGTTTCGAAAGGTTGTCTGCTCAATGAAAATAGACTGCTATTTCATTGCATGCAGAATAGGGGAGGACACTGAATTTAGTTTTTCTTGGAAGACCGTACTCAAATTTTAACAATTGGGTTCTGGAAGAGGAGCTTATTTTTGAAAGGTAGTAACTCAGGAAGTGTACCGCTAATGTTTTAGGGAAGTTTAACTTTGGTGGTGGAACATAGAAGGCGTGACTCTCCCTTTGAACTGAAAGATACAATCAGCACGCGACTGTGCCTTACCATTGACTGCAAGATGGATGGTTTGTATTTTCTCAAGATAGCTTTGGTTTTAAACACAAGTACTACAGAAGAACATAAGCAGAAAGTCCAATTTCCAAAGCATCTGACAATCAATGACGTTATTCAAGAATCTCGAAGGTTCATCTGGTGGTCTTGGAAGCGAAGTTCTTTTTTCTCAGACTATTGCCTATTATACGAAGGCACGTGGGTTTTTGACACTCGTTTTACGAGTATGTTTTGCGTCTGAGGCAGACATGAGACCTAGGTTAATACTTCTATCGCGGGAATAATTCAATTAAAAGACTGACGCCAAAGGTCAAAATGTTACCAGTCTTTGCTTTTATACCCAGACTACGGTATTTTTGTATGTTTTGTAAGAGCGAAGTGCAAAATGTTACTTCCAAAACAAAAGTGCTCTTAAACTTTCTTTATACGTCTCTTTGTTTTGCAGAGAACTTCCAAAATCTTTCTGATTTCCCCCACTCGGACGAACTCGGACTTTTTCGAAGAGTGCCATAAAAAGAGAAAGGTTTCGGGAAAAGTGTCAAAAGCCATTAGAGATGACTGAGAAGAAACAATAAATCTAGAGAAGACACCACCGAAATTCATGCGCATTACACCGCTTTGGTGGTTTGATCCCGAGCGAGACCGTGCACGCTAGCCAACGGTTTCTGGTGAATCTGACCTTGCAGGGAGAAGAGCGCTTGCAAGCAAACTACTCAGAATACTTGACTCTTGGCCTTCAACTATTGGAAATAAATTTCAATTTTTCGGTTGCAAATATAGAACTCGTCTCAACTAGACTCAGTTCATTTTATCTAAATGAAAGGCTGTCTTGATCAACAAGTAAGATGCGTTTAGAAAACACACTTTTTCAATTTGAGTCAGTTTAAGTTAAAAATCACATTTCCTAAAGAATTGACCATCTTCACCTTGCACAAACTAGTTTTAACAATGACTTTGCTGACAATCCTCTTTAAGTTGAACGACTGAAGAAAAAAAGGAATGGTCGAACCGCCAGTACAAAAAAGAGTCTTTTAAAGTTAAAAAGGTTATTTGGACCATGCGGAAGTAAACGAGTTGTTGTTTTTGAAAAATGGGGCAAACAAGGGTTGTCTCCCGCCACATATGGAACCAGCCTCAGTGTCAAAATAGCTGATAGAAAATATTGGCATTCACAATCAATCATCTTCCTTTAAAATATCTTTTGAAAGACATCTTCATGTAAAAGTATTTTTCGATCGTTCCCAAACTCCTCAAAGCGGTCAGGATAATCCCGGTTTCAGACGACTGTTCGTAAAAGCCAAATCCTGCTTACAGATTTACAGTGAAAGAACCGGAAACGTTCGCAAACAAGTTGAATGACGATATTCTTTGAAACAAGAATGGCTGGATGTTTTCTACTCTGGAGGCCCTGCACAGACCAATTATGCGTCATTTCATGTCTGGGAACGGGGAGAAAGGCATTGTGTTTAAACAATTATAACAGATTCCGGAACATTGTGATGTACTTTGCTTTTTGAAATAGTTTGTTTTGCCTGACAAGTGTGCTTTTTATAGAATTTTATAAGATCAATGCATTTAAGGAAACAAGTTCTGGAAGATTGCTCTTCAAAGTTACGATCCTGTTTTGCTGCAATTGCACTTTAAAAATGTACTTCACCTCTGTATCTTCGTTTGACTTTCCGGCAATTTGTGTAGGTGTTACAGTTAAAGTAGACATCAATAATATTCATTATCAACACAATGTACAGAAAGAGATCCCATTTGCGAGAGCAAATTACTTTCCGGTGGGGTAAGCGTTTCCGGCAGGAGGGATGGGGGCCGGCGCAGACATTGGTTGCACATAAGGAGCAGGGGCAATAGGTACGGGAGCTGAGTAAGGTACATGTCCTCCATCAACAGTGGCATATGCACCAGATGATGCAGTGGGAATGTAAGAAGCTGGAGCAGGGGCCGGTGGAACATAAGGAGCGGGTGCAACGGGAACCGGAGGAGAATATGGAACGGGGGCAACTGCAGAAGTGGCGTATCCACTGGACGGAGGTAGGTAAGGGGCAGGTAGAGAAGATCTAAAACGAACTATGTAATAACAATGAGATCTATACGTACCCGCATCCACCACTCAGAGGAACACTGCCACCGCATCCAGAAGGAGGTGGAACGGCGGCGTATGTTGGGGGAGGTCGTAGTGCTCTGTAAACGACTTTCAACCAGACATGTTTAGTTTTTGTTACCCGCAGCCACCACCACATCCAGCAGGCATAGGCGGGGGTGGTGGAGGTGGAACTGGAGGTGGAGGAGCACAAGCGTTTCTACATGGAGCAGGAAGGGGAGGAGGAGCATGTGGAGCGCACATACCACAGGCTGGTGGCGGTGGTGCGCATCTACAGCCACCGCCACCACCTCCAAATAAGAAGGCCTTGGACACTCCAACACAAACGAGGATTACGAGTCGATAGCTCTTTCTAAAACCTATATGTAATGCAGAAGGCACATGTATATAGAAGAAAACTACACGCTGATCCCCCGCCGGTCTTTATATACCCTTGGCATTGCATCCGGTTTGAGCAGACAAACGAGGAACTGCTTGGGATTTTCAACAGCGATTACACGTTTAGGCTACTACATTCAATGGTTAAATCGTTGTTTGTTCCTACAAGTAAACGCTTTAAGAAAACTTAAACTTCAGAAAAAAGCTTTTGTGAAACAAATGCCCAATATTAGAATTACAATATTCATTTTTACCATAATGTACAGAAAACGAAAAAGTAAAGTTGATAAAACTACTTTCCAACGGCATAAGAATTTCCAGCAGGAGGGTTGTAGTGAGCAGGTCTAGGGCCGGGCTGAGGAGCATAAGGAGCGGGTCCCGCTCCGCCAGTGGCGTATCCACCACCCGAAGGTCCAGATGGAATGTAGGGAGCAGGTCCAGGAGCGGGGGGAGAGTAAGGAGCGGGCTGAGGAGCATAAGGAGCAGGTCCAGCTCCAGCAGTAGCGTATCCTCCGGAAGGTCCAGAAGGAATGTAGGGAGCCGGAGCAGGGGCAGGAGGAATGTAAGGAGCAGGGGCGGGTGCGGGAGGAGCGTAAGATGGAGGAGGAGGGGGAGCTCTGAATGCATGGTTTAGTCATGTTTCTTATAGAATCATACACGCCGCCGCATCCGCCGCCAATAGGAGCACCGCCGTAAGGGGCACCTCCGCCGCAGGGAGAAGGAGGAGGGGGAGGAGCAGCATAGACGGGAGGAGGAGGGGGAGCTCTGAGCGTTTGATTGTTTCGGAAATTGGTATTGTGGTTACCCGCAGCCGCCTCCGCAAGGAGCAGGAGGAGGGGGAGGAGGGGGAGCACAACCACCGCCGCAAGGGGGAGGTGGAGGGGCGCAATCACCACCGCATCCACCACCGCCGCCGCCACCTCCGAGGGCGCCGAAGAGGAAGGCCTGAGACACTCCAACGAGGGCGAGGATTACGAGACTGCGACTCATTCTGAAAAATCAACCGTTGCTTTATAAACCCAGCAGTCGAAGGATTGGAGACGAATGGGAGGTGTGGTTTTACCGTTCGAAGCATCCGTTATATACCCGCTGCGTGCGGCATGGTATCCGGTTCAGGTGAACGAACGAAGAACATCTTCGGTTTTTCAAGCCGAGAATACGTCTAGCCGTTTAGTGCCATATCTTAAACTAAGCCTGACAAACGAATAAAACTTGCATTTGTCCCTTTGGACCTAACCGGCACTACATTATAAATGGTTTGTCAACAAATTGCCTACCAATTTTGGTTTTACGTAGTCTAAATAAGAGTGCACGATTTTCTATGTCTGATCACTTTAAAAAAATAATCATATTGTCTCTCCATATTTGGATGTGGATTCTGTCCTACCGCCCCTGGACCTGCTCCCTTTGCCCTAGTTGGACCTTCCGGTGGATACGCCACTGATTGAGCCGGATCTGCACTTTTCCTCCTCCTGCCCCTATTTTCCGTGTCTTACTAGCCGTCAGGCACCACTGGAGGATAGAACGCTCCTCCTTCTCTTCTTGCTCCTGCCCCTTAGGTTCCGGCCAGAGCCAATTTTGTGGATCTGGGTTCCTGATTAATGAAACACGTACTTTGTATTACCACGAATTTCCAACCGTATTGTTCTGAATTAGGTCTCACTGGTTCTGAATTCCAAAACTGGTAAAGTCTCCCATCAAGCAAATCATCAGTACAACACTGTTAAGCACACACGTTAAAATGATCAGTTAAAATTTAACGTACTCCAAATGTTTGCAGACATGTTGCTTTTCTTGAACAGACGGATTAAACATGAGCAGAACGTTGAACTGAGAAATAACATTTCTTAGAAAACAAAAAAACAATTTTAAACAAAGTTTTTAAAATTCTATGTCGAGAATAAAACTTTAGCGCCTTATAGTGTCTACAATGTGAAAAAATTGAAATTTTTTGTCAACTAAAATTGCAATTAGAGGGATTTCGGCTTGAAGATCTATAATCTTCTGAATTCCTTTTTTAAGACCGTAGATTGTTTCATTTTGTTTGTTTGTTGCAATTTAATCGTGTAGACGATAGCATTAATTTTTCGAATGAAAGACAGTGCATACAAATCGGATAACATCAAGTTATTGTTGCAAAGAAGCCCTCATATGTGAAAACAACAGAATGGTCAAATAATGTTTCATTTGTACCGATATATACAGAAACTGAAAACCATGCGTCCAGGAAATTACTTTCCAACGGCATAAGAGTTTCCAGCAGGAGGGTTGTAGGGAGCAGGTCCAGGGCCGGGCTGAGGAGCATAAGGAGCGGGTCCAGCTCCGCCAGTTGCGTATCCACCACCGGAAGGTCCAGAGGGAATGTAGGGAGCGGGTCCAGGAGCAGGAGGAGAGTAAGGAGCGGGCTGAGGAGCATAGGGAGCAGGTCCAGCTCCAGCAGTAGCGTATCCTCCGGAGGGTCCAGAAGGAATGTAAGGAGCCGGAGCGGGGGCAGGGGGAATGTAAGGAGCAGGGGCAGGTGCGGGAGGAGCGTAAGAGGGAGGAGGAGGAGCTCTGAAATAAATGTTTAGTCATATTTCTTATAGAATCATACCCGCCGCCGCATCCGCCGCCAATAGGAGCACCGCCGTAAGGGGCACCTCCGCCGCAGGGAGATGGAGGAGGAGGAGGGGGAGGGGCAGCGTATACGGGAGGAGGAGGGGGAGCTCTGAACCTTTGATTTGTTTGACATTTGTGTTGTGGTTACCCGCAGCCACCTCCGCAAGGAGCAGGAGGAGGGGGAGGAGGGGGAGCACAACCTCCACCGCAAGGGGGAGGAGGGGGAGGAGCGCATCCACCTCCGCAGGGAGAAGGAGGAGGGGCACATCCTCCACCGCATCCACCACCGCCGCCGCCGCCACCTCCGAGGGCTCCGAAGAGGAAGGCCTGGGACACTCCAACGAGGGCGAGGATCACGAGTCCACGGCTCATTCTGAAACTATGCTTTTTTAGTGGAAGAGGTGTTTAAAATAGAAGGCTGTGGTGGGTGATGGTGCTTCTAGCTAGGGTCGGCATCTTATATACTCTTGGGGGCGAGGCATCCAGTTTACGTCAGTCTGAAAACCGCTTGTGTTAAGCCATGTAACTTGGATCGAAATTGCGCAATGGATCCGCTCCGTAGCTTCCGAGGCTCTTGATCGGGTTATCCGTTGTTCTTCTAAAAAGCAGCGCACTGCGCAATCTGAAACATGAAAAAGCCTTGCAAGTGATAGTTCTGCAGACTCTGGTGAAACTAAGTCAATATTTGGGTTTAAGGTATCTGCAACGTCTGGTTACTCGGAAAGGATTGTAAACATATTAGTTTGCCCTTTAAAATTAAATTCATGTTTGGATAGACGTAAATGTTATCTTCTCAGATGATCACGGCGGTTCAATATATCTATAACTTTAGGTAGTATGAAATGGTATCATTGGGGTGACAATTTTCGAACAGAAAGCATGTCCACGTTTCAAATACGTTGTCTTAAATGCCTACGATTTTTACAAGAACAGAATAATTTGCGTTGCCTCAGTAAGGGCCGACATGCATCTTAAAGATTGAAGAATTTATTTTTTATAAAGTTTGTATGCATCACTACCCTATTAAAATTGCAATCAATTCACTAAGTTATAGCCGCAATTCATAGAACTTCTGAGAACTCATATTTGCCGCCGACAACCTTATACAGTTCAGTGCGCGGCAACGTAAACCGGGTGCATTCCCGAAAGGGAGTATATAAGCATCACAATGAATGGAAGAAACATCAGTTCATCCAGGTTTCCATCCAGCTCTCATTATTTCGAAAACGCAACAATGTTTTATTTTTCAGAATGAGCCGCGGACTCGTGATCCTCGCCCTCGTTGGAGTATCCCAGGCCTTCCTCTTCGGTGCCCTCGGCGGAGGTGGTGGTGGCGGCGGATGTGGTGGAGGTTGCGCTCCTCCCCCTCCTGCCCCCTGCGGCGGTGGATGTGCTCCCCCTCCCCCTCCTCCTGCTCCTTGCGGAGGTGGCTGCGGGTGATTGTCGCTATACTATAGAAAACTAATGTTGTTAACAGAGCTCCCCCTCCTCCTCCCGTCTACGCCGCTCCTCCCCCTCCTCCTCCTCCCTCTCCCTGCGGCGGAGGTGCTCCTTACGGCGGTGGTGCTCCTATTGGCGGTGGTTGCGGCGGCGGGTAGAGTTCCAAACATCCGACTAAGCACAACATTAATTTCAGAGCTCCTCCTCCTCCTCCTCCCTCTTATGCTCCTCCCCCACCTGCCCCTGCTCCTTACATTCCCCTTGCCCCCGCTCCGGCTCCCTACATTCCTTCTGGACCCTCTGGAGGATACGCCACTGCTGGAGCTGGACCTGCTCCCTATGCTCCTCAGCCCGCTCCTTACTCTCCTTCTGCTCCTGGACCTGCTCCCTACATTCCATCTGGACCTTCCGGTGGTGGATACGCCACTGGCGGAGCGGGACCCGCTCCTTATGCTCCTCAGCCCGGCCCTGGACCTGCTCCCTACAACCCTCCCGCTGGAAACTCGTATGCCGTTGGAAAGTAATTTCCACAGATTATTTTGTTATGTTTCTGTACACTGCAGGTCAAATAAATATATTTGTTTTCATTTTTGATTTTCTGTCTTTGATATCGAATTCTTCAACAAAGCTTCTTTGGGCTTTCAGTCTAAGTTTATACGTTGGTATCTTCAAGAACATGCAACTCTCGATGGCTACTGTTTATGTTTGTAAAAAAGGGAAAATTTTGATTTAATCAAACTATAAAATCAGAAAGAGCTGTCACAGTTGATAGTTGGTCTACATGCACTTAGCCAAACCTTTTACCTTACTTACTCTAGTGTAAGTTTTGGAATGTAGTCTACTATAAGCTGTGGTTATTATATATGTAATTTTTAATGTTACGTTTGCATATCGATAGATATAAACATGCATATGTCACTCATTTAGACATTCTTTTAAAAGATAGCTAGGCTATGCGTAACGTATTACAGAAAACGAGTGATACCGTTATCGGAATAGAATTGTACAACAAAGGAAACATTACATATTGAACCCATATCGTCAACATGCTATAAGGTAATTTTTGGTTTTGAACCTGTTTCCTAGGATCCTCATTCGATCCACTTCAAAAGAACGTATGGTTGAATCAATACTACTATTTTCCTATGTTTCAAATGAGAAGAGTTTGCAGCTATGAAAGACTAAAGATTAAGTTGTAGAGCTTTCTCGGAAACCCATAGCGACCCGGACCGAATTGGCGCGACGGATCGGACCATGTTGCGGGCATTAGCGATTGTTTATTTGTAATTCCAAAATGAAACCTGTTGCAACAAGGAAGAAAAAGCCCTATTTAGATAAATGCAGTGATTCAAAACTATATTAGCGTCAAAAATATTTAGGATTAATGGGAAAAGTTACTTAGTTGTTAAGTGGTATCTTTGGCAAAAAGAGAACAACAAATGTCACGGGTATGTGGTCATTGAGACAGAAAGATGAATAAAATTTAGAAACGTCAAATATTCTAATTTGGTGTGCTGCTAGTTTTGTTCAGTATGTTCATCGCAGATTTGAGGAATGGTACAAACCTGTCCACACTCAAGCATGAAACGGTAGTCGTTCCATAACCACTCATACTTGAAAATGGGAAAGGGTTCTTGGACCGAATGTATAAACCGGATAGCTTTCAGCGCAAGATGGAGTATATAATCTGTGCACCAAACGGTAGACTCATACTCCCTTCTTGCCTTCCATTTAGCACTTGGCGTTCAAGATCTAAAAGCTTTCTTTAGAATGTCTCGCGGAATTATTATCCTCGCACTTGTCGGAGTGTCTCAAGCCTTCCTCTTCGGCGCTCTTGGAGGAGGCGGCGGTGGCGGCGGTGGGTGCGGCGGCGGATGCGCTCCTCCTCCACCCCCTTGTGGTGGTGGATGCGCTCCTCCTCCTCCTCCCCCTCCTCCGGCTCCTTGCGGAGGCGGCTGCGGGTAAGTGATATTATGAACTTGTAGAGAAAACGAATTTGTAGAGCTCCTCCTCCTCCCGTCTATGCTGCCCCTCCCCCTCCTCCTTCTCCCTGCGGCGGAGGTGCCCCTTACGGCGGTGCTCCTATTGCCGGCGGATGCGGCGGCGGGTATGATTTTATAAGAAATATGACTAAAACATTGACTTTAGGGCTCCTCCTCCCTCTTACGCTCCCCCCGCACCTGCCCCTGCTCCTTACTTCCCTCCAGCTCCTGCCCCGGCTCCTTACATTCCTTCTGGACCTTCCGGTGGATACGCCACTGCTGGCGCTGGACCCGCTCCCTATGCTCCTCAGCCCGCTCCTTACTCTCCCCCTGCTCAGGGACCGGCTCCCTTCTTCCCTCCCGCAGGAAACTCTTATCCCGTTGGAAAGTAATTTCCATTCGAGACCTTTCATTGTTTATGTACATTGTGGTAAAAATGAACATTTACACACCCTAATCTGCTATAATGTGTCAAATGTGCAATGTACAAAGTAAATTGTACAAAGTGGAATATGGAAATAGCCTACATGAGTACAATTTCCTGGAACATCTTTTTAAGCATCTTTGGAAAACCCGTTTTCGAAAACGCCAATATCTAAAGCACATCTTCCAAATAATTTCCTTGTCGCAATGCGTTGTTGTGTTGTTAACACATATTCATTTTGCATTTAAACACAAAATACCAAAGGTATAAATTTGAAAGACCAAAAACCAAAGGGTGGTGTCTGAAAACACAGCGGAAGTCTGAAGAAACCAGGATCGGAATGGCGCAACGGATCGGGTGCTGTTTTGCTTCGGCTGGGTCGAACTATTTTCGTAGTCACATTCCCTGCGAGTAGGAAGGATGCATAATAGAGCTCGTTAAATTAGCAAAGGCTGATATAAAAAGATAACATGAAACTCCTTAAAACTTAGTGCAACTGAATATCCAGCTCAAAAGTTTTCATGATATGAAAAAGAATGCAAAGTGCTAAAACAGACTGATGTTATGAATTTCAAAAACACAAACTCTAAAACGACGTCTCATACTCAATTCGCCCCTAATCTCGATGTCTAAGTGGATCAAGTCTTCCTGGTACATTGTAATTTCCTTTGGTGCCGTTTTTGATCTAAATATGGGAAATGTCAAGCAATCTTCAGGTCAAACTCCACTTCTATGTACTTGCGTTTCCTTCATTTAGAACATTTGCAGGCAGTGTCAACCAAAAAGCATCGGATGCCCGAGTGACTTGGACCGAAATGCCGCAACGGATCGGATCTGCTAAAGCGTTAATGGCATCTGCATTGTAACCTGTTAAAACAAACCAAAAACGAAATTTTGCAAAACTAGATGAAAAATGGAAACTTAAAACTTTGGAAAAAAAAGTTCTTTGCAGAAAACAAAAACTGTAATAGGAAAACGGCAAATGTTTAACGCCTTATCTAGCATACACAGTGAACTGCTTATTGTAACAGACATCCACAAAACACACTACGTCGATTGCCAAAAACCTAAGCAGTTCTTGGACTGACGACCTAAACCGGATGCCCTGCAACGCATGGGCGGGGTATATAAGCATCACGCCCGACGGCAGAAACATCATTCCTTGTCTTCTGTCCATTTATAAAACGTATCCCTTTAACAAACATTGAAATTGTAGAATGAGCCGTGGACTCGTAATCCTCGCACTCGTTGGAGTGTCCCAGGCCTTCCTCTTCGGCGCCCTTGGAGGTGGCGGCGGCGGTGGTTGCGGAGGAGGCTGTGCTCCTCCTCCTCCTGCCTGTGGTGGTGGATGCGCCCCACCACCTCCTCCTCCGGCTCCTTGCGGAGGCGGCTGCGGGTTAGTTATACAGGATAAACCTTAATAACTTTGTAATGCAGGGCTCCTCCTCCCCCTCCTGTCTACGCAGCACCTCCTCCACCTCCTCCTCCTTCTCCTTGCGGTGGCGGTGCTCCTTATGGCGGAGGTGCTCCTATTGGCGGCGGTTGCGGCGGGTAAGAATCGTAAAGAAAACTTACTTTAACATTAAATTCAGAGCTCCTCCTCCCCCACCTCCTCCTCCTCCGTCTTACGCTCCTCCCGCCCCTGGACCTGCTCCCTACATCCCATCTGGACCTTCCGGTGGTGGATATGCCACTGCTGGAGCTGGACCTGCTTCTTATGCTCCTCAGCCTGGACCTGGACCTGCTCCCTACGTTCCATCAGGACCCTCTGGTGGATACGCCACTGCTGGAGCCGGACCTGCTGCTTTCTCTCCTCCCGCCCCTGGACCTGCTCCCTACGTTCCTTCTGGACCTTCTGGTGGTGGATATGCCACTTCCGGAGCTGGAGCTGGACCCGCTCCCTATGCTCCTCAGCCCGGACCTGCTCCTGGACCTGCTCCCTACGTCCCATCTGGACCTTCTGGTGGATACGCCACTGCTGGAGCTGGACCCGCTCCCTATGTTCCTCAGCCCGGACCTGGACCTGCTCCTGGACCTGCTCCTTACATCCCTCCTGCCGGAAACGCTTACCCTACTGGAAAGTAATTCCTCAATATGTTCATTTGTCATTTCTGTACATTTCTGTAACAATGAAAGTATGTTCAAAATGATGTTTCTAAAGTGCAGTTTCCAGTTGAAACATTATGGGTGAAGTAAACGAGACATTAAGCATGTGCAAGAGGTGGACAACAGGTGCGATTGAACAAGCGGAAATTGTCTTAGTACCATAATATATGAAAGATTTCCAACAAATTACATTGGTGTGGAGGATTATGAAAATTATGATTCTTTTCATGCAAGCTTTTACATAATGCAAAGTGTACTAAGAGCTACAAAACCGTCATGGGCCCTTCTTAAGATTTCTATTCAATGTTCCAGTCTGCGCCTTTAACTCTAACGTAGAACCTCGCCGTTTCTGTAAACAGCGGGAACACATGCGTTCGAACCATCCGCTTGCGAATCGTAGGCTCTTTTTTATCCCTTTGACTACGAATACCTGGAAAACCAAAATTTTCCCGCTAACGGCTTTTTTTTTGTTTTTAAAATTTGTGTAGAGCTTATTTTTATCTTTTGTAAAAACAAAACATGCAATAGGTCCCTGACGCTTCCTTTAAGTTTTATTGAAAAATACAGGATGATACCCTTTTTCGAATGCGGTTGTACAACACACGGATCGTTCTTCAATTCCTCAAGTGACATGGTCGGTGTCCAACAGGCAGTCGTTGATTCTGCCGGTTAAAGGATATCGGGTGCATTGTTCCGCAAATGCGATAAGCGCCAATTTTTTTAAAAACCAAGAGTGAACATGTGAAAATAGGAGTGCGCAGAGAAACCGCCAAAAACAGCGTCTCAAATACTTGTCAGTGTTCATGCATTGTGTCGGGAGGGCAAAATGTTCGTTAGACCCCAATTATAATTGCTCCTCCGGGGCTTGCTTACACGACAAAGGTACTCAAATCATATCAAAAATCGGATATTAAAAGGACAGTCGGACGGATTTTTTTAAAATTTGACCTTTTTCTTATGAAAGAAAAACATCGTTTGTAGAAAAAAAAGACGCAGACGGAAATAATCCAGTGAAAAAGTCACCAAAATAACCGCCTGGTTGTGCCTTTAAAAGGGAAGAATGTCGTAATATTGATTTTTCAACGTCTCTTCACAATTGCTGAATTGAATAGATATAGTTTCCATGATTTGGGGAAACACACCTCTTTATATGATTTGGACTCCAAATTGGCGCTCTTACACGCCCGACCCTTGCAATAGCCGCACGACTAGAGTGGGCGTGTGAGTGTTGGGAATGGAGCGACTCAATTTTGATGGCAATTCAAATTACCATTTTCCAAAAATTTCAAACTTTAATTACTGGGTTCAGTTTGCTCCAAAATGGGTAAAAAAATTTGTTTTCGGAATGCGAAAATTTCATTTTACGCGGCTATTCCCCTTAAAGTGGTTTTTCTCAGAAGGAAAAGCGAAAGAATTAGCCAAACCTTTTTTCTTTCGAAAAGAGGAAATGACCCTAATTCATTGAAAATACTTGATTAGAAACTAGAAAACAGCGTCAGAATAACTTCTCTCAATTCCACTCCACGGCGAACTATAGTTTCAGAGGTAAAATTGTATGACAGAGAATTCTAATTGAACAACACAATTTTAAAATGTAAAAAGTAGTATTTGATTGGAGGGGTCCTTATCAATCGTGACGGCAAATTTTCCAAAACACCATTTTGTGTTTTGGATATACGGTTTTGCCAAACTGGAGATATCTTCTGTAACAAGCGTGGCATCTTCCGATTTTCGACTACACTATGTTCCACAAGGAAGCTGTCTTTGGCTTAAAAAAGGGGACGCTGTTCTTAGAGCGATGACCTAAACCGGACTTTTCGCGTACTGCGCGGGTATTTAAAGATCTCGCTCAACGGCAAAATCATCACCTTCCGCTTTCCACCATTAGCTGCCCTTTTATTTGAAAACTGTTCAATCACTTCTGTTTTTTAGAATGAGCCGTGGTCTCGTCATCCTCGCCCTTGTTGGAGTGTCTCAAGCCTTCCTCTTCGGCCTCTTTGGAGGTGGTGGTGGTGGATGCGGAGGTGGTTGTGCTCCTCCTCCTCCTCCCTGTGGAGGCGGCTGCGGGTCAGTTTTAATCAGCATAGTTCATTAACAAAGTGATTCAGAGCTCCCGCTCCCGCCCCTTGCGGCGGCGGTGCTCCTTTCGGTGGTGCTCCTATTGGCGGAGGTTGCGGGTGAGTGAGAAATAAAAATGTACCATTATATGCTATTAAGAGCTCCTCTTCCCGCGCCTGCTCCTTACGTACCCTCTGGACCGTCCGGTGGATATGCCACTGCTGGAGCTGGACCTGCTCCCTATGCCCCATCTGGACCTTCGGGTGGATACGCCACTGCAGGAGCCGGATTTGGAGGTGGAGACGCTTCTGCCGGAGGAGCTGGAGCTGCTGGAGGATACCCCACAGCCGGAGGCGCTGGTGGATACCCCACTGCTGGAGCCGGATTTGGAGGAGACGCTTCTGCTGGAGGAGCTGGAGCTGCTCGAGGATACCCCACTGCTGGAGCCGGATTTGGAGGAGACCCTTCTGCTGGAGGAGCTGGAGCTGCTGGAGGATACCCCACTGCCGGAGGAGCCGGAGGTGCTGGAGGATACCCCACTGCTGGAGGAGCTGGAGCTGCTGGAGGATACTCCACTGCTGGAGCCGGATTTGGAGGAGACCCTTCTGCTGGAGGAGCTGGAGCTGCTGGAGGATACCCCACTGCTGGAGGAGCCGGAGGTGCTGGAGGATACCCCACTGCTGGAGGAGCTGGAGCTGCTGGAGGATACCCCACTGCTGGAGCCGGATTTGGAGGAGACGCTTCTGCTGGAGGAGCTGGAGCTACTGGAGGATACCCCACTGCTGGAGCCGGATTTGGAGGTGGAGCCGCTTCTGCTGGAGGAGCTGGAGGTGCTGGAGGATACCCCACTGCTGGAGGAGCTGGAGGTGCTGGTGGATACGCGTCTGCTGGAGCTGGACCCGCTCCTTACGTGCCCGCTCCTCTTCCCGCTCCTGCCCCTTACGTTCCTCCCTCTGGAAACGCCTACCCCACTGGAAAATAATTTCCGTTTCTTCTATTTTATTGTTTCTGTACATTTTGGTGTTGGACTTAAAAATTGCAATGAACAATGTTTCTCTAAGTTTCAATTTGCTATACGATCTTAACACAGCCGTTATCTTGCATATCACTGGGACAACACACAGAATCAACACAAAACTTTATACAAACACAGATCCACAACTAAAATGCATTATGCTATTTGGCCACTCGTTTCTTGCATTTTGAAGCAGTGGTATGGCTTTAGTAGTCACCGCCTCCGCCAAAGTCTCCTCCACCGAAGTCTCCTCCGCCGAAGTCCCCACCTCCGAAATCGCCTCCTCCGTAGTCATCACCGCCGTAGTCATTTCCTTCATAACCTCCTCCACCGTAGTCATCTCCCTGGTCAAATCCTCCACCAGCATCACCTGAAAAACTCTAACATTTATGTTGTGTTTGTTTTCTCACCACCATCATATCCTCCATCGTAGCCGCCATCATTGCCACCATCGTTATAGCCGCTGTAATAGTCCGTTCCTCCATTGTCGTAGTTGTCGGCTGGCGCTGGGTCGTCGTTAGTGACAGCC
This sequence comes from Oscheius sp. G VE-2021, assembly GCA_022343465.1. Classification (NCBI taxonomy): domain Eukaryota; kingdom Metazoa; phylum Nematoda; class Chromadorea; order Rhabditida; family Rhabditidae; genus Oscheius; species Oscheius sp. G VE-2021. Next base: position 3,040,220 of record JAJQXH010000029.1, on the reverse strand, counting down.
TGGAAAGAAGTAGTCAACACACATTTAGTGGGTACTCACAGGAGTGTCATGGGTGGTTGTGTCTGTTGTTGCTCCTCCACCATCAGCGCCAGGACCATTGTTGTAGTAGTTATTTGTGATATTTGTGTCATTATCCTAAAATCATTAGTGGTTTCATTCATTAAATTACACAAAAGTATACATTCTAATATTTACCGAGTAGTAACCTCCTCCAAAGCCTCCACCGCCGAAGCCACCATATCCCGGATACATGAAGGAATGACCTCCCCACATCGATCCCATTCCGTATCCCATCAGAGATCCAGCCAGGAGCCCAGTACCAAAGCCCACTCCTGCTCCTCCAAGAAGACTGCTGCCTCCACCATAGCCGCCACCGTAACCACCTAAAAAGTGCTCAATAGTACATCAAAAGTTTCCTTGCCTCCATCACGAACGATCACAGTTGTATGGGATGGACCACCACTGTTGTAACCTCCACCTCCACCACCTCCATATCCTCCTTGGTAGCCTCCACCGCCATTTCCGCCGCCTTGATAACCTCCTCGGTAGCCTCCGCCTCCTCCGCCGCCTCCACCACCATAAGGAGGAGGACCGCCTCCGGGTCCCTGTGGATATTGGGGTTGGACTGGAGGGGGAGCATCAGGGTATTTGGCAGGTGGATCTGGAACATTATTTAATAGTTAGGCGTAAAAACTTTGTGTTTTAGTTAATAAACAAGATATCTAGGTTAAGGACTATCTAAGTCTTACTGTATCCTCCTTGACCTGGGGAAGGTTGAGGGGGGACCGGTTGAGGTTGATTTGGTTGCTCTGGCGGCTTAGGCAGGGTTTTTGTGATTTCGTTGAACCAGGATCTGAATATATGCTTGTTTTCCCGTTTAGAACTCTAATTCACTCTATGTCAGAATCTGATGAGAAGAGGATCCAGTGAACTGTTTCGGCGCGCGGATCCATACCGATTCCAACCAAGTGATGTACGGAAGAACCTTCCGGAACTTGCGGACGTTTCACTAAATAAGATAATTTATAATTCAAAAGACAATGGTGGATTTACCTGGCATTCTATCTGTCATCAGACCAACACAGATGTATGGAATGACATCTTTCAGAAGAACGGATCCCTTGGGTTTTCGGTCGCCCTGAAATAAAGTTTGAGTAGATTTCTTCCTTAACATTTAAGTCTTTCAGTACCAAATGGTTTTCACAAAAGCTGAGTAACAAAAAAAATGAAAACAAGGGCTTACCTTCTCTTCATACCAGCAGAGTCGACTGTCACTGAAGAGCACAAAATGGAATTTCTTCCATTTGTTGCTCAGAAAGCCTGTCTTGTATTTGAGAACTTCTCCTTCTTTGAGTTTTCTGGCGTCCATGTCTGAAAACAAAGCGGGTACATTCAATAGTGAAACACGAGACGGGTTGCGAAATATCAGACTGCAAATAGCAATTTCCTAGTGAGTAAGCCAAGAAAATCTAGAAACGTCGTTTCGTTTCAATGTTTCCGCGAAAACATGAAACTAAAATGTGAGAATGACGTACGGATTATTCAAAATAGTCACAATGCATTTTGCTTCGGCGCTCAGCGGAAGTACATAGGGAAACTGTGTATTTTTAGAAAAAAGAATGTTTCCTTACAAATTTAGGTATTTCATCTAGCAATAAACTTAGCTAAAATCCATTTTTAAGCAATTTTCTTTTAATTATATATGTGTTTGGATGATGATTGTTCCCACGTGACATTTGTAGCGATTTTCAAAGTTATTGCAATTGCGAATAAATTGCACTTTTGTTTTGAAAGGCGAATAAAAACAGCGGTCGGGCAGACTGAACATAGATTAAATAGAAAATTTAAAAAACAGCTGGATTTTTAATTGGAACAAATTGAAGGGAAACAGAAGGAGTCAAACATCGTAAGAGACAAGCGGTGTTTGCTTCGAACAAACTAATCGGAAATCCTCAAACACAGGTTAAACAAAAGAATGTTTATTTACTGTTTAAGAAAATGTTGGTTTAAAACAAAAGTTTACGTAAAAAGCTCTGCAAATGGGTTTTGTTAAATTAGAAAAAAAACAATTTTAACTGTTCTTTTTAAAGTGAAATTAGAATTTGAGTTTGCAAAATTAAAGCGCTGATATAAACTGTCCTTCGGTGGTAAATTCGTTTGAAAACTTTTTCTCGCATTGTTTTGCATCAACAGGTTTGTTGCAAAACAATGAATCTCGTGTGAATTGTCGCACGGCTGGAATTGTACTAGGAACCGTACTAGAATTGTTTTCTTCCCCTTTATCGAAACGATCAGGCGTTTATCTTTTAATGTTACAATCTTTGACCAGCTGTTTTACACTAAATGTTTTTAGAAATCCTACCGGAGACGTCCACTTCAGGCCGGCAGCTTTTGAACATGCGAAGCGAAAAGGCCGGCCTGTTGCTAGGTAACCTCCTGCGGTTAGAACATTTTCCACCCGAGGGCCCACTTTTTGGGCAACAATAAGGGTTTCTCAAGGAGAAAAACATAGGGAAAATAAGCGGCAGACGAGAGGAGGTCAATTTGGCTGTTTGCCATGGAGAAGATCGATAGAACACGCGCCAGTGAGAGCACAAAACAACACAGCGGAAGCGGGAGATTTTTTCGAGCAAAAACAAAAAAAAACGTTAACGGCAGGCGCCCAACTGGAAAACACAGATGTTTGACACCTGCGCTATGGAGAGAGTGTTTTGCGGAAAGCAGGGGTAGACAGGAGCTGGGATCGAGTGAACAAGGGCAGATAGACTCCTTGTTTTTGACGCAATAACAGGGCACGTGAAGGAGCGGGAACCCTACAGACGAAGGAATTGGCAACAACAGGGTGATCGAATGGCTGACTGGTTGCTAAGGAAGGAAGAGGCTAAAATACTCATGGGGAGCTAAAAATAACGGATTTCAGCGTCCGCGAAAAAGGGAGGAGCCAATGCTCAAAGAACGTCATCAACGCTTTCGAAATAGATGACTCAGTGCTCTGACCGCAGACTAATAAGCACCACTTATTTTAATTTGAACTTTACATTTCCGCGTTCATGTTGTTGCTCAAAAATGTAATAACCAGAAATGAAAGACTGAGTCACCGTGCTGAGTTACCATCACTTATGCAAATAGTAGTAATTCCCTTTATTAAGTCTAAAAACTGGAATTATTATTGAACATATAAAAATTTCCTACCACTGGAACATCTACAACTAGAAGCACGCTGTGCAAATAATGTTTTAATTTGACTTCTGCTGTCACTTGGTTAAACTGAAATTTCTTTTCAGTTGAAAAACGAGCATCTGCTAAATAAGCGTAGTATCCGTGAAATCAAACTTTAATAAACAAGTTAGATACTTATGGATAGGTACACAAAATTCAATTGATTTAGAACTTTATAGTCGTTTAATTGTACAATCTCCTTGTTGCGTTAAAAAACCATCTATAATGAATAAAATAACAATATGTTTGGAGCCAATTCGAAAAAAAAATGAAACAAAAAGTCAATTTTCCGGAAGTTTTTCCTTTTGATAGTGATATGAACAAGCTGAACAAAACATGATAATTGATTTATAAGTAAACACAGTTAAAAGTAATGGTTTCAATAGTGAGTGACCTACCAATCGTGCATGCAAACGTTGTGAAAAGTGCACTTTAAGCGCGGGCACATAGCCTCCAGTTGTTTATCGAAAGGAAATCGAGGGCTCCGAACACGTGGCAATGGCCTTCCCCCGCAAATCCCAGGACTTGGAATCATTGCGAAACGGATGTGAAGACTGCATGGATGGAATGATAACGTCAACCGAAAAGGATTCTCGGACAAGCTAATATTCCCAGCCGTCAAAATAAAAATGGTGTTTGTCTCGCTGCGAGAGAGGCTGTTCAATTGATTGCGCAAACATCTGGGTTCAATTTCCTGGAGCTCGAATGACAACAGAACAGCTGTTGTTCAATTAAATGAAACGTTCGCCAAGAGTCAGTAAAACTGTGAAAAAAGGCTGACATTTCCCAACTGGATTACCCTTTGGTGGCATAAATTAGTAGGTATTTGAATGAAAATTTCACATTTTGATAAAGAACGCCGAGTACTATCACGCAGGCTGCGTAGGCTGCGGCTAATTTGTGTCATTTGAAGAAAAAAACATAGGGCTTACTAGAATCGGGATTGATTACATATATCATCATTAGAATGATTGTAGAAAATGAAAAAAATGTGAATAGTGTGTGATTCTTGGAAAGAGCCCACAATTTGGTATTGTAGTATTCATGGCAAAACAAAATAGAGAAATCATGCATTCGTAGTTTGATTGGATATTGCTTACATTGAGGTTTTTTTCTTTATCAGCACATTTAAATTTCTTACACTTAAACTTCACCTCACACCATTTCAAAAATAAACGGTCTGATTTTCAACTACGTTGACCCATTCCTGTTCTGACGATCATCGTGGCGCGGAGTTTACATAATGTGATACGCTTATTCGACGGTTTTCCTCCGAGCCCGGAGTCCGCCGTGTCCTCGCCAGCCAGCGGCAGCCATGAGCGGTACTTCTTCATTTTTAAATTTAAAAACAAGTTTTTAACTTTAATTTAAAGCGTTTTTGAAACAAAGAGGATTTTGCCGACAGCTGGGCTTTGTCGTTTTTTTCTCTTTTACAAATGACTCGGGTGTCCGCAACGCGATATGAACTCACATGTTAGTCTTTTCTTTTTATTAGCTGATTGCGATTTGTAATGGTTTTGGCCGTTTGTATTTTACTATTTGGAACATTTAATTTAAGTAAGTTTCCGATTTTAAAAAAGTAATTTGGTTACAAAAATGTAGTTCGGTTACAGTTGTTTTCTCCGTTAAAGTCAAAACATTATTTGGAATATGAAAACGTTAATTTTTAGTAACTTAGTTAGAAGCCATCCATTAACATAAATTGAATGTATACTTACGTTTTAGCTGATCTGTTTGGTAGTTATTCAATTAATGTAAAGTATAAAACTACTCAGAAATAGTTTGAATATAAAGGTTTTTTGTTTGAAAAACGATAAGAATTTTCTAGGAATTCCGAAATTTTTGACGTTTCTTTCATATCCTGTCTGATTTTCAAATTTATTAAAAAGAGCGCTCGTTTATTGGACGCAGTACAAAGCGTCAGTTCTTAACTTTAGGTACATTTATGCTCCAGGGTAAGTTATCGAATAAATGAGTAGATTTTTATCATGAGACCGCAGATTTTTAAATTATAGCCAAATATTAATAATAAAAAAGAAAAATGTCTGAAAGGCAAACGTTTCAGTGCTGGCTTTGTCTCGGCATGGCCGCGCTCTGTCGGACATCAGCAGGGCATCGAAACAGAACACAGTACAATTAGACGAACATCGATCCTTCCTCTCTCGTTTTCTTGTTCTTTGGGTTGGACCTCTTCTGACCAAAGGAAGCCGAACAAGCCTCGTTTATGAAGACCTCCCTGCACTGAAGCAGAAACATCGTTCACCAGAATTACTCAGACACTTCAAACCAGGTAAAACAAGCCAATACTTTAGAAATTTTACTTTTAGACCCAAAATCATCATTACTATGGAATCTCCTATGTCACTACAAATGTGGCATTTTCCTAGCGATTCTCACAAAATTAGGTTCTCAAATTCTAGACTATATCAACCCCCTTCTTTTGAGGTAAAAATGATTATTTAACATTTTTCAAATTGATTTTAGTTTGTTGATCGATGAAGACATGTTCCTTTCCAAAGTTCCTCCCTTGACTCGTGGAATTTCCATCGCTGTTCTGATTTTCATTGTGTCAGAACTCAAATCAGTTCTACTTAGTTTGTGATCTTTTTCAACTGGGAATGTTCCAATTTCAGCCGCCCATGCTTACATTGCCAATCGAGACGCAGCATTGTCTATGAGTATTCTTTCAAACAGCATTGTCAAAAAGGTAAGACCAATACATATTCAGATGGCATTTTTGTAGAGCCTGAAATTGTCGATGGAATCAAAAAACGAATGGACAAGTTCAAGGATTTCGAATCTGGTAACTGTCGATTTGGAAGCAATTGCTGTTACTCCGCCATTCGCCCATTTTCTATGGGCAGCTGTTGTCGAAGTGAGTTGAATAGGCAATAATCCAAAGAATTTGTACTTTCGTGCGTGACCACGTTGTAGATCATAGGCATTCAGTGAAATTTTTTAACAAATTGTTTAAGTTTAGGGGCAGTTTATTTATCCCAAGTTACATAATCATATTTTGTCACTATTACATTCGTTCCCATTTTTGTAAGAATTCCCAATCTCAAAATGAAAACTATATTTTCTTCAAAATTTTATTTGGACAATTGGAATGTTTCAATATTGATTTGAATGCTGTACCTCCGACCATTGTGGTGTCCGATTACCAAACTTTACCCTCTTCAACAACAGATTTAAATTGACTTTTTAGTTATACAGGCACACAAAACTTTGGGTGATCATAAACTAACATTCCGCACTTGTACCTTACCGGGTTCACTAAACAGTAAATTTATTTTAGGTTTGCATCGCTCTTGCCTTCATCTACAAAACCATCGGCACCCCTGGGGTTGGAGCCATCATCGTCATGGTGTCCTATATTCCTGCAAACATTCTTGTTTCCAGAGTGGTTCGCATTCTTCAGGTAATCACGTTTTTGATTTAAAACAATTTCTGTTTTTAGGTAAAACAAATGGAATGGAAAGACAGAAGAGTCAACTTCACGAAAGAGGTATGAGGTTGTTGGCTCATTTTTATTTTGCTCTGTAGGTCATAATGGGCTTGAAAATGGTGAAGGTCTTTGCTTGGGAGATGCCATTTGAAGAAGAGATCCGCAGAATTCGATCCGTTGAACTCACGTTCCTTCGAAGGCAATTGCTGATCTCTCGTGTTCTGCAAGCTTTAAATTCGTCCGCTCCCTTCATCGTGAGTTTTTTTTTGCGGGGAAACTCAATTCGCACGTGATTTTCACTTTATTTTTTGTATATAAAACGCTCATTCAAATTATGCCTACCAAATCAACTTGTTCTCTTTAGGTGCCAATCGTCTGCTTCACTTGGTTCGTTTTGGTAAATCCTCCCGGCTCCTTAACCCCACAAGTAGGTTAAACATTATCTTTCAAACGTTTTCCTATAGGTTGCATTCGTTTGCCTGGTGATCTTCAACATGCTGCGTAGACCGATGGCCAATGTCTCTCCATCCATCCAATACGTGACTAAGGCCTTAGTCAGCTTGAAGCGCATTGATGAATTCCTCTCTGCTCCTGAGCTACAGCAGGACAAACATCCAGATAATGCAACAGAGCCTCAGCATATTCACATCGCACTCAAGAATTCATATTTCACATGGAAGGCGGAAAAGGAACACCTGAAAGATGTAAGTTTGTAAAGTGCTGTCATATTGTGTTCTGTAGATCACATTGGAGATCCAAGAAGGAGGCTTCCAAGCAGTTGTTGGCCCAGTGGGCAGTGGCAAATCTTCAATTCTCAGTGCGGTCACAGGTTCGAAAAATGAGATATCCTTGAAGATACGATATTCAGGGGATTTGATCCTTCTTGATGGCGTCCGCAGTGTTCATGGCACACTGGCGTATGTCCCCCAGGTTCCTTGGATTATGAATTGTACAATTAAAGCTAATATTTTGTACGGAAAGGAGTTTGATAAACTTCGATACGATAAGGTTTACATGAATTCAACGCAGACAACTAACATAATTTAGGTTACAAAGGCATGTGAATTGAGAAAGGACTTCTATGCAATGCCTCGATACGATTCAACTGTCGTAGGAGACAATGTAAGTAACACAATTTACACGGTTTCCATTCTGTGCGAAAGAATGCATACGAACGCCCGCGAGAGACTGGTCAATAGTCGCGTGCGAAGCAAGCGGCGTGGGGGTATAGCTCAGTGGCAGAGCATTCGACTGCAGATCGAGAGGTCCCCGGTTCAACTCCGGGTGCCCCCTATTCTTTTTTGCTGCTTGAAAAAAGCTTAACATTTTTGTTCATAAAACCTTTTGAAACGTTTCCTAAACGAATGTATTTTGACAACAACGACAAAAACAATTTGGATAAGAAATTGTATATCAGCTTATTAATTTAAAGGTTAGTTTTTCTATGAAACAAAAAAGAATAGGGGGCACCCGGAGTTGAACCGGGGACCTCTCGATCTGCAGTCGAATGCTCTGCCACTGAGCTATACCCCCACATTGGCTGCATTGCACGCGACTGTTGACCAGTCTCACGCGGGCGTTCGCTTGCGTGTTGTAAAACGCTCCTATCTTTTCTTTGTCATCGTGGTTGATAAATGAAGAAATCACAATGGAAAACGAGAATATTTTTTACAAGGGGTCGAACCAAAAAACAGGAATTCATTCCAGGGAATGGCTTTATCTGGAGGACAGCGCTCCAGGATTGCTCTTGCTCGCGCCCTCTACCAGGTAAATCTTCCTCTCTCTACGCTAAACTGTGAATCCACAGGACTGTGACATCTATCTTCTTGATGACCCCTTCTCTGCACTTGACCCTAGTGTCCGAAAGGCTGTATTTGATGCAGTTCTAGGACCAAAAGGACTCTTGGCAAAGAAAACTATTCTCTTGGCTACTCACGACATTTCATTGGTCAAAACAGCTGATATCATCCATGTGGTTGACGGTATTTTTTATTTTACTTATTAAAATTATTTGCTTCTTGTAGACGGAAAAATCGAGGCTAGTGGAGAGTTTGAGGATCTGTGCGAATCAAGTGAGCTATTCTCGGAGCTCCGAAGAGAAACGGAAAAGAACGTCTCCGAAAATCCACAGAAGCAAGAAGGTAACTCCTGGAAAACTTACTTAAATTTTAACCTATTAGTTTATTAGTACTTGATTTTCTAAAAGACGACTTTCAGCACCGAAAAAGAAGAAACCAAAGGCAGTGATGTTTGAGCCTCCAGAGCTGCCTGATGAGACGAAAAATGAAGTTGTCCGCCAAGGAAAGGCAACGTCTAATCAGAAATAATTAAAAATATTGTGTTTGAAGGTCAACTCATCGGTGTATATGACCTACCTGAGGGCATTTTCCTTCCACTGGGCTGCCTGTTTCATTCTGCTTCTGGCATTCAGATATTTCCTTCAGGTATTTTTTATTGCTTCTGTTTGAACTTAGCTTAATTGCAGGGTTGCAGTGGAATGTGGCTTTCCACTTGGGCAGATCACAATTCTGACACTGGTGGTACAGACACCACTCGTCAGTTCTTCCTCCACATCTATGTGGCTCTTGGGGCTGGAACTGTTTTTGTCAGTGTCCTTGCCTTTGTCTTCTCTACCTTTGGCGGAGTGCGTGCTTCTGCTGCTCTTCACGAACCACTCATTGCTTCTCTTCTGAGGGCTCCAATGTCCTTCTTTGAAACAACGCCGTTTGGAAGGATTCTCAACAGATTCACAGGGGTGAGCAGAAAACTTGAAGAAAGGAAATAATTTTTTTAAAATATTTTGATGGTCTTTCATTTTCAAGTTAGAAAAGTAAGGTTTCTCTTCGAGCAAAAAAGAATAGTGGGCACCCGGAGTTGAACCGGGGACCTCTCGATCTGCAGTCGAATGCTCTGCCACTGAGCTATACCCCCACATTAATCGGCCCAGCCGCGGCTGTTGACCATTCGGCGGCGGACAGTCGTTGACCAAGGTCGTTTTTATTTGTACTAGTGTGTCCGAAAATGACTTTGGTAAAAATCAAGCACATTTTACACCATTTTGGGTCAGCAAGAAACACAGAAAAAAACTAACATGTAAAACATTTTGAAATAGTGAAAATGTTGGAAAAATTGAATCCCATATTAAAATGCAATTTTTAAGGATATGGATATCGTCGACAACCCTCTTCCCATCAACCTCAGACTCTCCATGGATTGTTTGCTAAATGTGACTTTATAAATTACGGAAATCAATACATTTTCAGGTCTTCATGGTTCTCGTCGTCATTTCTGTAAATATCCCAGTTTTCCTTGTTTTCGTGGTTCCATTCGTCGGCGCTTATTCTTTCCTCTTGAAGCGCTTTGTCGCCCCCACCCGTCAAATCCGAAGAATTGAAAGTGCGAAGAGATCATCCCTGCTTTCTTCGATCACTGAGGTGGTGGCAGGAGCTAGCAGCATCAGAGCCTTCGGAAGAGTAAAAATGACTTGTCTCCAACTGCAACAGGACGTTGATGCCTTCACTCGATGCAGGTACCTCCAACCTGCCACTCAACGTTGGTTGTCATTGAGAATGGAGCTCCTTGGAAACATCATGGTTTGTATTTCACAATTCAGATAACAGTGTAAATTTAGATTTTCATTTGTGCCATTATGGTCACAGTCTTCCACTACTTGGGATGGATTTCAGTTGGATCCATGGGTCTTTGCATCTCCTATGCTCTAACCGTAAGTAGTTTCAAAGAAATCCAAAAGTTCTGGTTTAGCTGACTGAGACCATGAACTTCTCCGTCAAAATGATGGTCCTCTCTGAAACAAACATCGTGGCTGTGGAGAGAATAAAAGAATACCATGATATTACACCTGAAGGCACTTGGAATACCGACTATCCTCTAATTGAGGCCTGGCCCCATACAGGTTCCATCGATGTCAGAAAGTGAGGATTTAATTCTAAATTAAAACTCTGGCTCCTTCAGGCTGAATGTGAGATACGGTGGCCGAGTGGGAGCACAGGCCCTGCAAGACGTCACCTTCTCAATCAAGGGAGGGGAAAGAATTGGAATAGTTGGTCGCACTGGGTCTGGAAAATCATCGCTTGTGACTGCCCTCCTACGACTGATTGAAGCTAATTCTGGAGACATCAAGATTGATGGAGTGAACACTTCGGAAATTGGATTGCACCAATTGAGAAGCAGAATCACTTTCATCCCTCAAGTTAGTTTAACACATTCTTTTGATAGATAGCCTTCGCTTCTCTGAACAGTTTTTGAAAGATTCTTCCGCATGAAACATGACGCCACGTTACTGCGTAAAACACTTAAATTTGATCATCACTTCAACCAAAAATAGCGCTATATTTCAATACTCGCCAATCAATATCGATTTGTTACATGATCTTGTTGATGATCAGATGTTGATGAACTATTACAGTTAACCAAACATAATGTTTACGTTTGTTGGTGTTACGTTCCGTCTCAAAGCCTAACATTTAAAGGAACCAGTGCTGTTCTCCTCGTCCCTCCGTTTCAACCTCGACCCCTTCAACGAGCACTCAGACAGCGATCTCTGGTTGGCTCTGGAGGCCTGTCAACTCAAAGACGTCGTTCGGAAAAGCAAGGCCGGCCTGCATTGGCATTTGGAGGAAGGTGGCGCCAATTTAAGGTAATTGCGGACATATAAAAAACAAATCGCTATACTTTCAGCGTGGGAGAAAGACAACTTGTCTGTCTCTGTCGCGCCCTCCTGAAAGGAGGACAAGTGCTGTTCCTTGATGAGGCTACAGCTGCCGTTGATAGACCGACGGAGCGTTTGTTGCACCAGGTGGTGTGCGACTTCTTCAAACATTCGACAACCCTGATTGTGGCTCACAGATTAGAAACAATTGAACACTGTGACAGGTGACGCAAGAAAGAGGCAGCTTAATGACCCCTTTTTTCAGGCTTTTGGTCCTTGACGAGGGCCGTGTTCTGGACTTTGATACCCCAAAGGCGCTGATGGAGAAGACGGATTCTCTATTCAGAGAACTCGCTCAAGTCGATTGAGCGTATTTGATAAATTTATTGTGAACTATGATTCAGGAATCGGCCGAATGTCAAAATCTGAAAACATTCGTTTAAATTTAGTTATTAAGTAGCGCTTACCAACGTTATCTGCATAATCGGAACCCTGGGAATTATCATGTGACGGAGGGGGCATTACGATAGGTTGCCAGCCCTTTCTTGCAGGAGGTGCTGCAGTTGCCCTTGGGAGCGGAGACCGAGGAGTAGTCCGTGGGAGAGCGGGGTTAGGCGGAAGTTGAGTAGGGACTACGCGGTCTTCCTGAAACAAAACGTATCATAAATTGTACTGCTAATGGTGATGTTTGAGGTAGAAAGCAAATAGAAAGCTAATCGTTAATAGCAATGTTTAGAATTATAGCGCTAGACAAATATGCGATACTAACCGGTGTATCGGGCTCCATCTCCATGTCGTACTGATCATAGCTCTCCTCATCCAGAGCAATGATGTCATCAATACTCAACGGCTTCTCCGTTGTCACAGTCTGTACGAGCCATCTCTGATATTGCATTGGCTCAGCTGCGGCCCTCCACGTAGGCCTTGGTGTTGTTGTAATCACCCTCGTTGTCATATCCTCCACCCGAGGTCTTACAGTAACCGTCTGAGGCGGGCGACTAGTGGTACTCGTTGTTGTTGTTGTCGTGTTAGAAGAGGTTGTAGTGGGGGGACGTGTAGGCACAAAAACGGTCGTAGGAATTGTTGGCGTAGGCAAAGTTGTAGTTGTAGTAATTTCCGGCAGTCGAGTTGTTACCGTCTGAATCTCGGGTTCCAGATACCTTTGGTACTCTCTTGGTTGAGGTGCAGGAGTGATTGGATCTTGTCTTGGCACATATGCGGGAGCGGTCACAATAGGTCTGGTAGGACGAACATAAGGAGTTGTTGGAACAGGAGGTACAGTTGGTCTGACTGTCCAGGTTTGTAGTCTAGAAGGCTCTATTGCCACGGAAGCTGAAGTAGCCATTGGAAGTGTTTGAGGAGTAACGTATGGACGCCGCGTTGGAGCTGGAGTCGCAACAGGAACTGCAGGCCATCGGTTGACTGGTTGTTTCCTGAAAAATACAACACATCTCATTTCAAAACTGCCATTTTCAAACCGGTATGGAGAAGTGGGTGTGATACTATCTTCATACGGATTCCTTCCAAATCCATCGTACGGGGGAGGCAGCCATTGCGGATATCTCCTCCTGAGAGCGTGAACTGGCATCGGACCACCACCAGTCCACCAGATTTTCTGACTCCAGATCTCCCTACCCATTCTATCGGTTTTGTATGTGGCGTAGAACTGAGTGGGTTGAACTCTCTTATAAAGTAGTGGAACTAGAAGTGTTTCAATCATACCTGTTGATTGTAGATGTGCCTAGGAACTGGAATTTGGTTTCCTCGCTCATCTGTGTAATAAGTGTAGGAAAATGTAGAAGGATGGGAATTGGGGGATGGAGTTGTCTAAAATCTTAACTGACTTCTTTGGGAATAGCCAAACCGGAGAAATCCTGCGTGGCGGAATCTTCTGTTTTCTGTATTTTTTGCTCCAATTGCGAGAAGGCAATTGAATCTCGTTATCCACACTGAAACACAGACGTTAGCTATGTTTCTTTTTTTTTACAAATGCTGCATTCGGTTTTATATTGTTGCAAAAACAACTTGATTAATAGGTAAACGTCTGAATCTTTTATTATGTTTTTAACATCATGTTGTACACGTACATCCTGATTAATTCAACAATTAACACGCTTTCTTAAAAAATAAAATTCCTTTCCTTTTGGGTCTACCTTTTGCTTGAATATTTTGTTTTCGACAAACATTGGTTGAAACAATAAACATTACATTAATTAGATTAATTTTAAGAAAAAACTAGATTTTTTACTCATTACTAATAAACGTTTTCAAACACCATTAAAAAAGTTTCTATTTTGAATAAACTGTTTACTAAAACTAAAAATGGAAAAAAATAAAAAAAGCGATGTAAACAAAATAAACTGATCTACATTTTGCACATTCAAACTTACTGTTCCCGAGTTCGAACTGGAACATAAAAGTTTGCGCTGTAATTGTCATTAAAAGCAAACGTTTCTCTAAACCCACGTTACGGTCTTTGCTCCGTGAGCGCGGCTCTGAGTTTCTGATGTACTCCACTCCTGGTACTGATTATTCCATTGGGGATCCCATTCTTCATCTTCGGGGTCTTGTTGGGCATGGTGAGACGCATAAGGTTGAGCTGGATGCTGTGGATGTGATGCTGGCTGAGCTGGATGGGATTTGACTTGTGCAGTTGACTGATGTTGAATAGGTTGAGAAGGATACTGTGGCTGCCCAGCAGGCTGTGCGGGATGGGCTTGATGTTGGGCTATGTATTGCTTTTCCGAAGGCGCCAAATATTGTTGGGGTGGCTGAAGATGGGTTTTCTGATGTGTTCCTTGTTGTTGAGGAGAATAAGAATGGCTTTCAGGAGGCTCTGCTGGCGGTCCATTAATGACAATAGGCACAGGATGCCACTGCCTGTTCAGGTAATAATTAGCAGGATGGTTGGGGTTAGAAGCATGGTTGGCAAAAACTTCCATGTTTTCAAGGGTCATCGTGGACTTCTGAAAAACATTTAAAAGGGTACGTGAACCTTTTTCACTTACATTTAAAACTCCCCAGTAGTTTTCATCAATTCCGGGTCCAATTCCAGGAGCGGCATAATCTCCACAGATCTCCAAGCAATGGTTGTAAGTGTAGTAGATGTTGGAATTTCCACCACAGCCAGTCCAGTAACTAAACAAACAAAGGCTTCATGAATGGATATTGACCCCACCTACAAACACATTGTTTCTTGTTCCAATCGAAAAACCATCTTTCGATGTCTGCGTTGCAGTGGCCTGGTTCATGAGGTAAGGAACAGCGGTCAGCAGCAGTCGGAGGAGTGTAAGTGCAAGAAGAAGTACATTCTAAAAAGTGAAATGACATAAGTAAAACAGTCTTGTTAAAAACCTCAGGGACCTCTTTTTTACTTGTGGTTATTTTTGATTACCATAACTGTATGCGGCGGGACTACCCCGCGGCCGCCGATCTCGTACGGGTGTGAATCGTGCGGCGATACCATGACAAGACAGCCAGAATTTTCTATTCAAGCGGGAATATTCAAAATTCAAAATTGACAACCAAAAAGTCGATAAACCGTTGGATTGGGCGAACGCAAACACCATGCAAAGTTAGTTAAAGTTTATCCACTGATTGTGTTTAATGACCAAAAAATTTCATTTCAGGTGCAGATTTGTCCAAAACGACGCATTTAAACCCCAACGTGTTATTTGTTTTCTTGAACAACTCTTCAAGTTTGAAAACATTTGTTAATGACGTTACTGCTACATATAACACACTAAAGGCATCCTAGACGTTAGACTTAAAAAAACAAACACTAACTGGTTATTGAAAGAGCTACTCGGGTTCGCAAAATGTTTGTTATATAAGTGTTTTTGTTGTTTCTGATTACTTTTTTTGCTCCAAATCTTGACAATGAGTTGCAGAGGGAACATCTGGGAAATGTTACACAATCGCAGATATGACGGATGGGCCAAGAAAAATGTCAAACAGCACATCACGCAAAATGCCGCTGTTTCCCGGTAACCAAAAGCTCATAGCTGCATAAAAAAGCAGTTTATGTAAAAATTAATAATAAACACTGTTGTGTCGGATAGTACAGTATAAATTGAAAAGGTCATCAAATAAAATAGCAAAATACCTTCCAGGGTGTTGAACCTGTTAGGATTTCCTCCGCACCCACTGTAGTGAAATCTCCGACATCTGTGGTCGTACCTATCGTAATACCTAAAATAGCTCAATTTGTCAGTCCCTCGTTGGTTTGCAACCATTTTACGGAGAATTCGTTGCATTCTCCGGGGTCCAGCCAATGGTTGCAAATTGGGTTCCGGAGTTCTTCCTGTGCGAGGCTTGAGGCAGCCAGAAGCAGCACAAGGACGGCGAAAATCGTCATCTCTCGCCCACCAATCTGAAAATGAAAAACGTTTTAACAAACAACGAAATGCTTTCCGCGGAAGCAATGAACAATTTTACAACATTTCACATAACATTCAGTTGGTATTGGCTGTTCGAAATGGCAGACGTCCTTCCACGGGCTGTGAAAATGTGGGTTTAACGAAATTTTTAATTATTTGCTTCCAAATTGAGCATTCCTTTTATATATACAATTTGTAAATCCACCGCTACTAAGTCCACCAAAACAAAGTGTGATATAAATTTAGACTCATAAGAACTATTTATGTTTCAAAGAACTTTTGTAATTGTAAAAATTTAAACTAATTTCTGTTCGGAAAATGGAACTTTCAAAGGATTAACAATTTTGTAAGGGAATAATATTAAATCAGTCATCTTTTTTAAGTATACCTTTTTATATGCTAATTAGCAAATTACCATAATTTTTGAATGCGCTCCAGAAATGTTGTTCACAAAGGGACTAATTAGCATAATAAAGATAAACTTCGAAGCCAATGAGCGAATATGGAGAACTGGCAATTATCTTTGATATTTAACACAACCTCATTTCCATTTGGTTGAAATACTGTATCTGCCAATTTCATCTGTGTGTGAGCCTTTAGAACTCTACAGTTCTAGATTCTTATGATTGGTCCCCCAGAATGTTCTGAACCTACCTCTCGTTCCGATCTTCCACGTGTGCCTCAAGCACCCTCTACTGCGGCGGATGGGGACGCTTTGCGACGGCTTGGATGTGCTGAAAACAGCAGCTGGGCTCTGGAAACAGGGAAAACGGTAAAAAGGCGCCGGGCGAAACACCGATCCTCGACGGGTGACGGGAGCAATTTGTAACGAAGACAAACGGCAGCTGACCGAAAACAGTGCCGCGGGCGGGCCTTCCTTTTATTATCTGTTACAGCGCATGACTCAGTCGCCGACTCTCATAATCACTCATTGCTTAGAGCGCCAGCGGCAGTTGCGTGGGGCTGCACGGATATAGGGAAGACGGCTAAAGGCTTGGAAGAAGAGTTGCGAGGGAAGATTAGGACAGGTGTTCTGGGCTGGATGACCGCGCCCGCTTTACACCATCCGTCACGCAAAACATACCTGCCACACATGAGTTTCAAATTCCTGGTACCTGTGAACTCTGAAATAGTTTGACAAGTACGTTCATATTAAATTTTGAATTTACTGTCCAAGCTGCATTTTATTTATGACAAACTTCATCTTAACTTTGTTTTGAGCTCCAAAGTTGCCCACATTTGGAAGTCCTTGGAAGGCCGCAAAGCTGTGCAATTAACATTAGTGTTACCGTGCTACTTCGGTTTGACTTCTTATGAAACTCAGTAATTCTTGAATAGACAATACGTTTCCTTTTTCAAGTTTATTTTATTTCATTCTATATATTTGTTCTAATTAAGGTTTTAATATTAACTTTTGTTGAAATTTCCAGAAAAAGTGGAAATCTCTAAGTTTACACTTGAAATAATTTTTTTCGAACGGCTTCCAGCTTCTTTTCCCCCACAAAGTGTGCGGCGATTGCCATTTTTGGCTCACAGGTCTTCTTCTTCTTCGACTGAAACTCACGGACAATCAATAGTAGAAAATACTTTGCAAAAAAAAGATCAGAAAGTGATATTTTACGAAAATGTGATTATGAGTTCACATATTGGTCAACTGTGTCCGTGGCTGAATTCATTCGTTGTCTGCGTCTCGCCGCGAGAGAGCTGCGGCCAACCGCCGTATGACATACGCGGCGCCGGGAGAGGTAGTTAGAGGCTAGAATGCACCCACCGTTAACCGACGTAGTGTTGCTTTGGGAATATTATCAGAGGAAACTGTCACATGTGAAAAGGTCCCTTTAAGTAAGGTTTTTTTCCAGCTTGATAGGAAAAGCCTTGTTTTTTTTTTACCTAAACGTGCAACGTTGCTCAAATAAATTAATGAGAATTTATTGAAAAACTATTGCACATTCAATGAAACTTATTTGTAACACTTCAATATACAATCAGTGACACAGTTGATCTACTTCCTTCATTTAAGAAGTTCACGAGCTTCTTCCACAGACTCGTGAATATCTTCACATTTCAGGCTCTTAACAAAGCACTTATGGACATCAATATGTAACATATGATGACCGAATTGATTGGTTACTACGTAAGCTTGGCTGTTTATGGCGTGACTACGTCTGCACCAACGTTTATCAAAGATGGCTTTGTTCCAAAGAATTACGTATGATAGACCTTCTAAGGAAGTAGAATCAAGATCTTTGAAAAACTGAGGATTGTCCTGGACACAAAACGAGAAATACTGATTTTTCGTGCCCTTAAAAAGGTTTAGGCATTTCTGTAAGATTCATACCTTGAGAAATTTGTTGAGTTGTTCAGGTGAAAACCAAAATTCATTGTTTTTAATTTTAATCCGAGAGCATTTGAAGGCGTGCACAGCATTATGGTCGATGATGCTCATAATGGTAACTGAGGAGAGCTGGAAATTGATTGACTTTTGTTTCTGTCTTTATCTCATTTATTTACCTTCTCAAAGCCTGAAAGATCGGTGTTTTCGTTGTAGGTAAGATCAGGCGCTTCTAACTTCAGATGTTCAACAGAAAGGGCCTTAACAAAAAATAAAATCTAAAACAAGCACATACCTCAACAATTCTGTTAACATTTGATAAATTGAAGATAATTGTTCTATTGGAACTATAGGAAGGATCACCGTAATACGCTTTACTTGGATGAATAGACCATTTGAGTTTTGAAACTTTTATCCTCATGCCTAAAAGTTCAAATGGCATTCCAACGAATGTCTGAAAACAACTATTGAGAAAAAAACACAAGCAAAGACTTACGTTTATTTCCAAAACATCGCTGTTGATCATCACCTTCAGATCTACCAATCTTTTGAAAGAGATAATAATTGGAAGTACAGGATCAAATGTTGTATGGGTTTCAGGTAATTCAAGAAGTGTGATACATTTCTTAATTCTGTCCGCTTGTGCACGTTTTACTTTTAGTGGCAGCCAAGTTTTCAAAAGCTTGGATACTGGGGCAACACTCTTTGAAGTGAGTTGAAGATTAACAAAGTCGTCAAAATTGAGCTAAAAAAAGATAATGAGAAAGCAAGATTTTAAAACTAACCTTTTTTATGCTGGCAAATTGGAGATGTTTGGGTATGAGGGCAAATTGAATAGGCATTGTGAACCGGCGTCAAAGTTGGCGAAGTGGGAAAATCAATTTGATAACAAACCGTCATGACTCAGCTGTGCAAATGTGTTGGGTAAGATGTCGAAATAGCGCCTTGATGAGACAAAAAAGAGGATATAATTGCAAACTAGAGAAGCACAAAAATGAATTCATTGGGCCCGAAAAACCTTCGAAAAGGATTCTTGATTTGAAAACAAGTCTCCCAGTCGTTTTGCTATGGTGCGACTTCAAGGCTAATATTATACTGTAATTTAAAATATCCAATTCCATCTTTTTTGTTACTGTGTACTATTAGACATCAACTATTAGACAGAATCCCACACGCTCTGGTCAGAAATCGAACAAGAGTAAAAGATGTACTAAGAGAAGCCCAAAAGCGGAAATTTAAATGGGCCAAGAAATTGGCAAACTGTACAGACGGTAGATGGACAAAGGAATTAATAGAATGGTACCCAAGAGAAAAGAATCGGCGGCGAGGAGGACAACACACAAAATGGACAGATGACATGGAAAGGGCAGCAAAAAGAATTGGTCTGCAAGGAGTATGCTGGGCAACGACAGCGAGGTTGAACGAGGAATCATGGAGGCAGATGGCTTCCCAGCACTACACACTGTGATAAAAACCTGTAGTGATACTGGCAAAATAAAGTAAAAGTAAAGTTACTGTGTCCTTTGGCCGTTATTAAACACAAGGTGCGATTTCGGTCTACAAATTGGTCAGGCGTTCCGAGAACTCGATTCATCGAGTCTTCCATAATTAAGGCGACCGCTGACTCTTTTTCCGCAAAGATGGAATTGGATTATTTGAATATAAGATGGCTACATTTTGCCATTGTCGATTCAACGCCGCCGCTTCGAAGCACACACGACACTCCGTGACTCGCCAATTTCTAACAAGTAGGTTTAGAAGAACTAACTTGGATGCTTACTTTTTAAGTTGTTATATTTACCAACAACTTTTTATGCATTAAAGAATATCGTTTTGTTTTCATATTTGATAGGGCTTTCAGACAACTAAATTTATCTTCTCAAATAGTATCGGTCCCTAAACGAAGGATATGTGCGGTCATGAGTCCTTGCATTTGTCCGCACTGGGAAATTACCCCATTTTTCATCAATCGCGGAAAGGGTAATTCATGCTATATTTGGCAAATCGCACGAGCGTATTACCAAGTGCACACGATCCCATAATGGCGATTTCGATTTGAGCTTTGGTGGAAGAAAATGTGCTAATCTGTTTGCACACTTTTCTTATTCAGCTGAGCATGAGTTGCCTCCAAGGTGATGCTTAGCCTTCGTTCAACTAACAATTTTGTACTTCATCTTGAATTACTTTGCTTATTTGGTTCAATTTTACGAATTGCAGCTTTGAATTTGCAAACTAAACAAGAATTTGCATTGTAGGTTGTGAATTTGACTGTCAAAAAGAGAAAAAAATCAGTTTGAAAATTTTAAAAAAAAAAGTCAAATATTTAAGTTTTTAAGTTATATTGGTTCCTAAACTGTTTTCTTGTTATGATCGTCTACTCTAATGCAATGATAATAATTCCTTCGAATATTCACTTCTAAGAAACGCGGTGTTTGGTGACCTCCCGCTTTCCGTTCGCCAAAGTTTATTTATTCATTGCCCGGGGGCTTCCGCAGACATCCAAAGTCTTCGCTTGTCTGAGCGAGATTAATTTTTCCCATTCGCTTCCCTCTGGTGTACAAAACGAGTTACAAAGATCTAATTACACGGATGAGGGAGCTGTTTTGCGCCGAAGACTGAAGACCACCCATTTCTTCAAAAGCTCCTCCTCCAATTTGTTTTCTCTCAATACATTTCGGAACGCCTTTGCCTGTTTTGCCGTGTCCTCAAGGCTATTTCAGGGCGTCTAAAGGTTGTAGGGGGAAACGATCACATGCAATTGGAAGCCGAAATTCTTTCGAGAGCACACGGAAGGCTGCGCGACCAAAGGCTGCGTCCGCCGCTTTGAGCGCCTTATAATCACTCGCGCAACGGAGGTCTAAAAATTGAATCTGGACGCTAATTGGGATCGACGCTAAGCACCGATACGTAGGTAGTTGTTTTAGAATCCATTTCCTGGTACTTGGGTTTGATAGATTTTTGATCATCCTGGTAAAAATAGGTGTTTATAATGTCTCACTTTCCGCCGAAGGGATGGTTTTCCTTTTTAATCATGTGACGTTCGTGTAGTTCTTCAGGATATAAAAGGCAACTTTTGTGTTGTTTTATTTCTTCGTTCTCCTATTTTTCATTCTATCTTACTGAAAAATTAATATAAATGTTACGTAAACTCGTTTAAACTGAAATATTTATGCTTTTCAATAACCGCTAACAATCCACATTTAAAAAAAACTGAAAACTGAGTTTTAAAAAAACCAAAAAACCACGCTAATTTTGCAGCCTTTACTATTTTAAAAAGTACAAAAGTCGATACACTAACACCGCCCGATGATACTTTTTCACATATTACAAATAAATTTCTTCCAAATTGCCAAATTTGCCAAAAATTATTGTAAAACATTTTTGGATTTGAAACCCACCTCATCGGACAGGTAAAAAGGTAATTCGCCCATTTCCTTACTTATCTGAAGTTGGTTTTTAATGAAAAAATTAAAAAGACGTGATACTATTTAGCATCAAAATAAAACAGAGTCGTTTTATGGTCAAGAAGAAATCGGAAGAACTAATTAAACACTATTAAAATACCAAAAAAAACTATGTTTAGCTTTAATTGTTCTAAATTTCTACAACTACGCTTATTCTGTTATATGATTGTGCATCTGACTATGTTCTAAATAGTCTATGCCAATCACTCCCCCGTGTGTGTCACCCTTTTGTTGTTACAAGCCTTCGAAATTTGAACGACGCTTCCGAGCGACCATTACGCTCTTTAGTTGTTGCAAAAGTCTGCATAAGCATGTGGGGTCGCGCCCTAGTCCGCAACATACACATCCCAGGCGAATTCCTCATCGATCTCCGAGCATTCTTATCTTCGCTTCCGTGGGAGAACATGAGGTCGGACTAGAGACATCAAGTTGTGCCCGGAGCAGTGGTCACACGTGTTTTTTGGTGGGAGACGCTCGTTTATTAAACGAGTTGGCCTGAATCAATCCGCGTGCGCAATTCTGAATGCATGCGGAAGTCGCCGTGCAAACAGGCTCTTCCCGCCCACACGCAATTCTAGTCCGCCGCAACCGCCGACGTCGTCTTCCGCGGATGCGTTTGGGCGGAATCGGGCGGCGACACATGACAGCGCCATGCCTCGGCCGAGAATGGATGACAAATTTCATTCAAATTGGGTGACAGCAATCTGTTTTACATCAACATCCTCTAACGAACACCACGCGTTAGGCGTTGTCTTCCGATGCCCAAAAGATTCAAATCGTTTATAAACCTTTTCAAATCGATCAAAGTTTCAAAAATTTACATTTCATCTTTTGGGAAGCTAAACGGAAATTTAACGTTTCTATTTCAGAACCTGAAGCAAAAAGAGTTTCAGAAACTTACTTTGTCCAAATCTTTTTGACTGACGTCTGCGAATAATGGAATTTTACATTAAACAGGTGTTCATACCAATAAAGGAAATTTGTCTTGCTTTCTGACCAGATTTCAATTTCTTTTTAAAAAAATTCATGTCTAAGTTTCAAGATGAATAATTATTGAAAACTGATGAAATTTCAGTTGCATGATCTAATGAAGGAGATTTTGGATTTCAAAGCACACTCAAAAGCCATATGGGACTAAATTGCCGGCCAATTTATTCAGGGCAAACATTGGCCGTGCAAAGTTGGATAAGAGGAGAAATAATACCCTCACTTTTGTTTTTTTTAATTGTCGGTAGGAAACACTTCTTTATGTTTTACAAATTTACTGTTTTGAAAAACAACTCCTCTACAAATATTTGTATAGCAACAATTCACCAGACATTTCAAAGTGATCTTCTTGGTCTAATTTTTTTTCCTCGATTGCGAAATAAAACAGAAGAACTTTTTCTTGGATTAAAAAAAGTTTTTTAACCAGTATAATTAAACATTTTATTTTGGGAACCCAAGGAATTCATTGTGTTTTCTTGACAGAATACTGTGTTAAATCAGAAGAAGACAATGATAGGCTCTCTCATTAACTGCCTATTCAATCAAAAACATTTTTGAAATGTTGTGGAAAAACATCGTCGCGCAACAGCGGCAGAGATTGAATTGCAACGCCAATGCTCGCCCATCTTCTCAGATTCCTGAGGTACGTGTTTCATAAAAGAAAATTCCACTTGCCCTTAAAACCAGAAAAACAACTTAATATTTCCGTTTTTTGGGAAATTCCTTAATCCGGTTATGATTAACTGAAAGAACTAATCTCTGTTTTTCACATTTTCCTTAAATATTTCTGTCCTTGGTGAACTTCCCTTTTTCTTGGCCGAAAGGACAAGCACTCATGCATTTCCGCTAAACGACACTGTCTTTTTCTAACAAAATGGGGAATATAAGGATGACACCCCATGAATATAGGTCTTCGGTGCCAATCATCCATTCTTTAGCCGATGACGACAATTCCATGAAAATATGAGAGCCATCGGACATTCTGAGACCCTCACAAGTAATTTGTCTCCCATAAAATGCCCTTGAATAGTCTAGCAAGTCGGAAAATTGGGAATTTCGGACTATAGCTTTCGTATTGTTGGAAGCCTTTTACGATTGAGAGCTATCGTTTCATTACGTCACAACGCTGAAAATCTGGGCATTTGATTGAATTTCCACTAGGGTCGCCCGCCTAGTCAGACACTGATTCACTTGGTCGGCAACCTTTGACGCCACAGGAACACATGCAACATCCACGCTCTTTATACTCTGAAATTGTTTCTTTTGATGTTAAAACTTTAAAAACTTTTTGTCTGTGTTTTGATTGAAAACTCGCACTTTGTGAAAAGATTGTCTAAACTCTAAGTACCTTAAACTTTAGTTTCATCTTAGTTGAACTTTTCTTGCAACATTAAATGTAACGCCTTCGTCTTTAAACAAAGAGTCTTCAAGGTGAATGTAAAACAATGTAAAAATAAGACTTTAAAAAAACTTTTCACTATCAACCTTAAATTTTCCTTAAACTTGAGCTTGCTTTTTCCGGTGAATCTTCTTTTATAAAGCTTTTTTAAATTGTTGTTTTATAAACAACCCTTTCTTTTTTAATTGTATGTATTAGCTACTTCAATGGGACCTTTTCATTTTCTTTAAACATATTGTTCACTCACATTGTTCTTCCTAATCGCCCAAACGCCATGGGAAATAACAAAACAATTTACTTCACTTGATGCATAGTAAGCAAAAAATGCACGCAAATTTTGAGAGCCCATTCTGCCCAGGGAGCCCACATTGCAACCCAAATATAATGTGAATGTGCCAGAAATAGTTGTTTAAATTAATGTTAAAAAAACTGTCATGTTTCGAAAAACTGTTTTCCATTAATACAACTCGTCATTCTAAGAGTGAAGAAGGTTCTGAAAATTCTCGCCTTCACAAAGAGAAGATATAAAAACAAGCCAAGGCTGAGTGCAGTGCCACTTCTCAGGAAATGTGGTGCTCTTGGAGTGCCGTCATAAATCCAAACCCAATGCTTTCGCACCTAGCGGTGGTGCCCGACGGGAGAAAACTTGCCCCCACTAGTATCGCCTATGAATGGCCGATGACGACGGACTTCCGCTAAAAATAGCGAAGCGTTGTTGTGGTCGCGGTCTCTCCCTCTTCCCTATATGTGCTGTTTATGCTGGGCCCTGCATAATGCCGGCTGATTTTCCCTTCCGTCACACCCGTTTCTGTCCGCTGTTTACAGAACGCCAACGCGTTTCCCCGTCTAAGGCCTGTCTGTTATTCATCCATTCGGCCCAGGGCGCCCTGTTTTGTAGGAAGAATCTGGCAACCGACTGTCTTTTATCAATCGAACTCTATGAATACTCCACGACTATTTAGAAGACCCCTATATAACTCTGGATCAGTAGTCAAAACATCTTAAACAATCATTAAACATTTGTCTGCTAAGGCTAGTGTGTTAACTGGCCTTTCAAAACATTTTCCATTGTTTTAAATTTCAGATTTCGCCCAATTATTTTCGAAATATCTCTCAATATGTGTTCCCTATTACATGAGATCTCTGAAAGATGCAGTTGGCAAAATATAGACATCCGGGATTCAGAAAGTTCGAAGTGATTTTGGCTTTAAATACTTTGTATTTTTTCTTTTTAATTAATTTTGCCGGCGGTTACAAGTAACTCTCTGAACCTATAAAAAACTGAACCGAAATTTAACTTGTTTCTTTCAATGTTACTTTTTCAAATTATTTCTTGCTAGTGACAACGGAACGACCCGTGTTCGCCTGCTTCAACAAAATGGCTCGGCCCGTGGATCCTTTCAGTCAAACAAGCATAGTTCGGATCCGCCCAAGTAATTTTTTTTTGTGCGCATTTGAAAGAAATTCAATGAAAGTAAAAACACCTTATTACTTGTTTACATTGCTTTATGAAAAGGGCAAAAACCGGAGGGGGGATCGAAACCATCGTAGTTTTTGTGCTTAGCAGGTCGGCCCAATTGCCGAGAATCCTATGCCCTTTCCACTTTTGTGCCATTCATGCTCGTAAAAGTTTGAAACTACTCATCCACCCTCAAATAAATTTTGCTTTGTTTGCATGTAAGAAAAGGATAAACGACGTGGAAGGTGTTACTTGATACATAGATAACAAACTGCAAAATAAGGATTTCCGGTTTAAAATGCTGTCATTGTCTGATAGCATTTTGAAACAAGGAAAAATTGTGAATCAAACATATTGTTTGTATTTTCGATAAGAATCACCATTCTTATTTAAAACGCGCATAATACAGACTACCGTTTTTATAGCTGTACATTAAACAGATGATGTTTTCACAGACCTTTGATATACTAAAATAAGGACACCTGTGTAACACTTGAAAACAATACTCAAACGAAGCAGAAGACCTCAAGTGCACTTGAAATCCTCGCAGAAACTAGAAGTAGCAATGATGCCGTGAGTGCTTGTTTTTTGCCTACGCATCACTCATGACCAGGTGGGCGCTGGCCCCAGGTATCTGGCAATAAACAGCCTACGCTTTATCTTTTTCCCATATCAGCTGCCCTGCAAGCCCAAACCTGGTCATATCCCCCTCGTTTGCCACAGGAACACGATTATTTGATTTGTTTTTCTTTTGCGGAGGACGTTGATTGACACGAAAATTGATCAACTTATGGACACGAGTAATTGCCATCGTGCTGCCGTTTATGGCCATATATTCCACTTAGCCGCTTCAAGAGGGCCCGGGAACGCTCATTGAGTCTGGCCTTTGAAGAGCTTTTGAGGGATTTTATAGGACAATGCACGTTTTTGAAAATGAGAGAATGCTCCAAAATTGTATTTGTATGTTTCCCTTTCTCCTGTTTTTCGCCTTTTCGATTCTATTTCCATTTTTTATTATTTCTACCTGTCTTTTTCCCTCTCCGTCTCTTCCTTCCTCCCTCTCTCTCTCTCCTCTCTCTCTGCTTTTTCTGTTCCCCCTCTCTCTCACTCCCTCTCTCTCTGTCTATCTCTCTCCCTATCTCTATCATTGCTTTGTCTTTTACTTATTTACTGTCTTGCGCATCCATCTCCCTCGCTTTTCTGTTTGTTTGTTTTTGATACGCCTTTTTACGCCGCTCCTCTATTTGAACAAATTGTTTTCAAGGTTTTCATGTAGTGTGAGTTGTGATTTTATGAAATTTGTTGACGGTCTTCCTCTTTATCCTTGTCTTTCCCCCATCTTTGAACTCCGATTTTCACGTTTAACGACTTTTAAACGCAGCTTTTCAGGAGCTAGTCATTCCTACTTACACATCTCACTTGAATACAACACATAGCATTTGAGAGATTTGTTTGTTTTCCAGTGTGAGTAACAGAGCTGACTAAAATGTATTGTGCAAACGCTCAAATTCACCCGTGTTTATCATTTTCCCGGTACGACGGATAAACAGAATTCCCGGTTGCCCCACGCGTGGGGAGACGATTTTCGCGTTTTAAGCCCTTAAGCCGTGAATCGCGGGACCACCGCCTCCACCACCCGCACGTGATCCAGCCCCACGGCGTCGGGTTTCCCCCTCGAAGGCGGCTACTTATGCTGCAAATTTCCCGTGCGTTGCAGCTTCATAAGCGTGGCAGTGCCCCACCATTTTGCGTAATTCGTGAAAGTTCTTTGTCGGCGTGTCATGCCAATTAGCCAACTCTACGATTTGCACTATGGCTCGTTTTTCGCCGTCGCGCGCCCTTCCTTCCGGCCTAATCGTCGGTCGGCTATCGTACCTCCACCCACTCGGCTATTCTGCAATATTCTCTCTCCGGCCGCCTGCCGCGCAAACACTCGAATACTTGTTTCATTTCGAGCCTCTGTTCATTCCGGAGGGCAAGGCTCACCTCTTCCTGGGGATGAGCAGTTCCACTCTGGCAGTTTGTAGTTGCTCAGCGCTATTGATCAGCTTCTAAGAGAGAGAGCAAAACAGACGCCGATTTCGCGGCCGTTGACCGCTTCCGACAGCCGCCCACCTCTGCGAAAGCATATACTCATGCACTTTTATTGGCCAAAGGATTCCGCCCTCCAGGCCATGCGCGTAGGCAAAAGAACTTCTCGAGCTTCTGCTGTTCTCTGACTGAAACAACTGCTCAAATGACCTGTGGCTAAGTTTGCATAGTTTGATCACGTTTTGTAAAAGTTACAAATCCAAATTTTCGCTTGCAAACATCTCCAAAAAGGCTTTTGTCACTGTTGACTGCTTTCTTGTAATGTTTCGCGCAAATCCTTATTCCCAGATGTAAGGCTGAAATAATACAGAAAGTGGTTGTCGTCGTAATTGTGGCTGTATAGACACCCTTACGAAAACAACAAGGAAAGCGGCCAATTCCTGGAATCGTCGAGTTTGTCGTCTTCAGGCGCCACAACATTCATTTTCTCGGAGAAGTAAAAATTTCACTGACAGTTTTTTATATTTAAAAGCGAGTTATCTTTATACACAATTTACATGCAAAACTAGTGTAGTATGGTACCTGACAAGATTTGGGTAGTTGATTATCTTTGAATTCGAGAAACAAATGAACCTTTTAAGGTAATCTGAATGAAAAGGGTGTGCAAAATGACTGTTTTGCTTTAAATACATGGGAAGTTTACCATTTTGAAAAATATTCATATTTTCTTGTGAAAATTCTAGTTTACAAACGTTTCTTGCCTTACGAGAATCAAAAGCAATGAAAACCACAGATCGTAGCGCTTTTAAAGATCTTCCCTAATTTTGAGCTTAGTCTCATGACAACATTTTGGTGACAATGAAAATTTCCACTCAAACATACATGTATTCAATACCTCAGTGTCTAGCTTTTTGTTTGAATATACGATTTCTCCGTATTAATATTCATTCGTTCATCCATTTGCCGCCCTTTGCGAGCTGAGATAAAGCCCACAGCCCGGTTTTCAAGTTATTTGACAATTCATCCCTTAACAGGAGACATCTTTCTGTTTTTGAAGGTTACGAGGTGTTGATTGACCTATCTACGTGAAGTTTAGCAGTTAAGGTCCTTTGGCATAAAGTGCACGTGTCAACAATTTTCGTGCACATTAAGAGCCAAAAGTAAATTTGATTAGCAAGCAGGAAGAGGAAGTGTTCAGTTTATTATGGAAGCAAACATTCTTCGCTAAAAAATTGGGAACAGGTGAGCCTAAATATTTTGCGGTAAAGGACCACTTATTTTGTTCATATAAGTCAGTTTGTTTAAGTTCTTTAAAAATTTAGAATTATGACCCAACGAATTATCATACAAATGAATAAAAAAGTTTAAAAACTTTAATTTAAAAAAATTGCATGATGTTGTCGTATAAACATTCACACGTTGCAGGTTGACTAGAACGCATTTTTCTCGAAGATTAGTTGTAGAAATTTTTTAAAATTATCTCGGAACCTTTGAAAGTTTGAACTGTTAAGTTTTACTGCGAAAACATCTTTTTTACGTGAATGGTCTCCAAACAATAGAAAAAGAAAAGGACAACTTTTTAAAATAGTCATCATTTTTGTTGTTTAGCAAATTTTGTTTGCCTAAAAGTCATCCTTGTTTTTTCCTTGAATCTCAGCATCTAACATTTTAGGAAAGAAATTGAGAGACAGTAACTAAGGAATTTCCAATATTTTTTCTTCGCTAGAAATTTTACAACCAATGTTTCAATCTTTATTTAGAGATAAGGTTTCTGTCAAGCTGTTCACATCTACTTAGTTTAGAAACCTTCCTTTTGCCGCGTGTTCATAAAGATATCTCTCTACTTTTGGTCTTTTGACCAAAAGCAATGCCAGAAGTTCATGGCCCTGCAAAGAAACATCCCTGCAAATTGTCCATTTTGCAACAAGTTGCACCCGTAATTGGTCAGACAAGAGCTAGAGAGCGTGGAATTGTGAGAGACATTTGACAAACGTGCATTGGCGCGGGGCAAAGACAATAAAGTTCATGTCCGCAATGTGGAGCGCAGAGTCATTGTCTGGGTTTCCTCCAAGCCGTGCTTCCCTGTCCTCGAAGCTTATCCAAAATCCCTTGCAACCTTTTCAAGACTTACATTTATCTCAGCACACGGAACGTGTCCTGAGGTCAAAAAATATCAATGGCGTTTGAGTGATTCCCGGAATGGGGGATAATCCGCGATTTATCACAAATCTCAACACATTCCAGCGTCATGTGTTCGTTATATAGGACGCATTCGAATGAGAATAACTTGGAAGCCCTTTTGGAAAGCCTATGTTTTCTCACTTCCTTCCTAGACAATCCGAGGTTTCTGGTCACCGCTTCAATTGGCCGATTCTTTGTGATTGGCGGAGATTCCGCTTTCAGAATTCAACATAAACAACTTTTGAGAATGGGCCGCTGTCCAGAGAGCATTTGTCACTTTATTTTGGGAAACTCCCCAAGGTTATTTCAGTTACGCAGAGCTTCTTAAAAGTATATCGTTCCCGTTGGCATCAGATAGGTAAATTTTCCGCATTTAGTGTACAATCCGGAGCTTCAAATCATAAGTCTGTTCCTAGTGCTGATCTGTTTTTACTCCCAAGGATTGCTTTCTAAACACTTTCTTCGTGTTCGATGAAAACGAACAAAAAATAAGTTTCAGATTACAGAATCACAAAGAATCACCAATCATAACTTTTGAAAATAGGATTAATAATGATAAGTAGGCTAACTAAAGAAGCCGAATTGAGAATCACAACATTTCAAAAGAACTACCGTTACAGGTTCGTTCCAGCTTTTGTTTCTGTTTCTCTCTCTCTCTCTCTCTCTCTCTCTCTCTCTCTCTTTCTCTTTAATGTTTGATCTCATTTTTTCGGATTATTGATATTGAATTCTGTTTTTCTTTAATATTGTCAAATATGGTTGCGGGCCGACCCGAGCTAGCTCGCATTCAATATTTTCTCGGGCTGGACCGCTCTCCAATTTTATAGGCCAGAGTCTCTTTGTTTTTTTTGCGCTCCTTGGTTTTTGGTATCCGCATCCCCATCAATATTTCTAAAATCCAGAAGCAGTTATTTCAACCCCTTATTTGTTCATGATCTTTAGGTTTTGAAACCACATGCTTTCTTTTTTTTCCGATCACATGAAAACTCACAGAAAATTTTAATTTTCACACCCTGTTCATAAACCAAAATATGGTCTCTGAGCGAAGACACTCCACCTCCACTTCCTCTTCCAATTGAATTGAGCCATATTCGTTGCATTCGGTCTCCTCCAAAGGAATCCAGTTTTTAAGATACCCTTGAGTGCCTCAAATATGCATGTTTTCCGGTGCCACTCTGCATCCATTCAGGTCTTCTGCGTCGGTTGCTTCGGGCTCTTCCCAACAAAGTCGGAGGTTCTCTCGGCGGGGTTTCTGGTGAATAGCGCCTAATGGCTTGCATGTTCCTGTCGCTCAGTCCTTCGCGGATAATCTTTGGCAATTCTTTGTTTCTCGCACGATTAATACGAAAATGTTTTTCCTCCCAACTGTTGTTGAATTTTTCTTTTAACATTTCAGTATCAATTCCTAAGTTCATTTGCATTTTTATTCAAAAGAGTTCTCTTACAAAAGCAGTGTTTACGGCAAACTAAAAACATTCCTTTATTGATTCTTTTTTCAAAAGTGCACTCTCTACTTGTTGAAAACAGATCGAAGCGCGACAATGTTCTAACATCAACTCATAACGGAGTAGTCGTAAAGCACCGTTTTTTGGTAACGTCATGTAAAATGACGCTATTGAATGTTACACGTCATGATAGCAATTCAGTAAAACAATCATCGATTCAAATTGGCTTTAGATTTTTGTAATACTACAATAGAAAGTTACAGTACATAACAAAAAAATGTTTTTCAATTTTGCTTTTAAAAAGGGAGTCACATCTTTTTTTCAATTTAAAATATAACAGAAAAAAAACTGAAGAAGACTTTCACAAATGTAGTTCACTTGAAAATAAATATTCACTATTATGAGCAATAAAAACGCTAAAATAAGCGGCATTTAGGTAAATTGCCCCCTGTCTCTCCTGTGGGCAGTGGCAAGTACATGTCCCCTCTCTTTAAGCACGTCACGCACCTTCGCACGAATGTTTTCCACAGGTGTGCCTGCCGCCTGAAGCGGCGACGTCACCGAACATTTCCCGTACCGCTGCCCATGTTCGCCGTCAGAAACTCTCGCCTCAGCGCTTTTAATCCGTCGCTCGTCAGCTTCCTCACAAAATAACTGGAGAATCTGGATATTTCTCTCCTTTGGCAAAATGACGACTCGGGCTGATCATATGAGCCGTCATTCTGGACGCCCAGGGCCCTGGAGGCCGCACGAATTTATTTGTTTTCTTTCGGTGGCAGAAACGTCTGCACGACGGCGAGAAAACGAGGCGTCTTCCAAAAATCCGTAACAAAGTTTCCAACTTTCTTGTTTTTCATAGCTTCAGTTACCAACTGCAGCAGTTGTATTGCAGCCCAGACTAAAGACAGCAGTTTCAGCAGCTGCTTTTTCAAACATTCTCTTTTTTGTGCTAATCTTTGAACGTAAAACTCTCATTCATATGATTTATGCATCACACTCCTAACTACAAATTTTAAAATCATGACGAATTGTCTGGAACATTTTCAGTTAGTCGATTGTTTTTGCCAGTTAGCGCAAGGGAACTCTCAATTGAGCTCGTTTTGTATGAACTGGTAATTGAAATTTCTCTTAAAAAGACAGGGTTGTCTATATCTTGAAAAAACTTCAACAACAAAAAAAGTGGTCAGTTCAAAGTTTTGATTCGTTCAAGGTGTCTATCAAACATGACTATTTCGAACTCGAAATTACTTCTTATAGAGACCTCTAAAGGCTATTTCTAAAACTGTGATTGACGGTTAACCTGAAGCAGCCAAGAATTCCTCAGTCTGGCCTTTTCTTTTCACAGGCGATCTCCCTGCATAACTAATGAATCAAATATGACTTTTTCGGACACACACGCGTTATCTGCCAACATCGATTATGTTCAAGGCGCGTATGCCCATCTCAAGTCCACATCTTCCCCCGCAACTCAAGTTTTCACGCCCCGGAAACTATACGTCAATGGAGCTAATCAACATCTCACAGATACCGCGAGAATGGAATTTTCTTGAAAAGTTTTGATTACTTCTGAAGGACATATTTGTATCAATCGAACTTGGTTCATACTGACTTGGTAAATTACTCAAAAGACAGTTGTTTTGACTCGTTTGTACTCTGAAGAAAAAAACAAAAGGCAAAACTTCAAATTAGTGAAACGTCACTTTCGCCCACTCAACCTGGCGTGTTTAAATTTGTGTCAACCTAACAACATAGATTTTGTTTAGTATAGTAACTGACGTTTCAGGTTCACTCACCAACTTCTTGTGAACAAATGTTGTGTCTTTCCTATTTTTGCTCCGAATGTTGTTTTCTATTCCGTACAACCGAGCACATACGCTGTAGTTAGTCCTCTCGTCGTGGTTGTTACGCCCTCTCCATCAGACTGCCAGCTTAGCATCAATTTGATGCTGCAAATTGTCGAAAATAACCAATATGAATCACTTGTTATGCGAAACCGCGCCCCATTTCCGAGGAATCTGCGCGATACTAACAAGCGAGAGCATGCGTATTGGCGAGCTTCCCGCACACGCCTGTTTTATTCACTTTCACGCAGAAAACTTGTTCAGAGAAACCTCCTCGCCTCCCACCTTCGCTCACACTCCAATAAATGAACCGGCTTTGGTTATGCGTCAAATCCCTTTCTCTCCTAATCAAAATCAACGGCTTACTCAGACCCCCAGTTTATAAACACCGAGTGAAGAATGAAAAAACATTGTGGGCATGCTCTTTTCATTAATTTTTTGAGTGTTTTTGTTTGAAAAATGTGCTTATTCACATGATATTGTTGCGATATGAAACAAACATGGAATGTGATTCACAATCAGGGAAATGAGAAGAATAATTTGAATTCAATAAAATATGAAAACAAAAAGTCATGTAGTCGAAAAAGTTCGAATCGAAAATTCTATGAAATTAATAAAACTTTTTTGTCAAATTCATATTAACATTCTAAAATTCAGACAAAATAAATGAAAGTTTTTGTGAATAGTGAACATCGTTTTTTTTGTTTTTGTATTGTTTTGTAATTTCACTCAGTCAAACAATACTAGCAAAATGTTGGAAAATGTTTATTAATCAGCAAACTTCTGGCAAAATTTTGAGCAATCGCTTTGCCCAATTTACAGTGTGCGCTTTTCCTCGGTTAGTTTTCTTTACTTAATGCCTTTTACGTTAATTTATTCGATACTTAGCAAACGGTAACTGTAAAATAAGCGAACTTTGTTTCATGGTACTTACGATAGGATGTTTCATGGTACTTAAAGGAGGGCACAAACTACTTTTTTCTGGATATTTCACGTTCTCTCACCTCTAACTTTACTGAATTTTTCCACTACGTCAATTGTTTCGGCGAAAAAGATGTTTATTAAAACCTAAAATCAAGCATTTCGTTGGAACATGCTTCAGTTAGTCCTTACTAAATTAACTGTTGAGATCTGGTTTGTAGACAAATTAACTTTTAACGTCAACTATTTTGTACAAAGGGAGGATTAAATTTATGCTCCGCCTGTTCATAAAAACAATCATGCTTTGTAGACCCGGTGTTTGGTGTTTTGACATTCATCCCTACATTTTGTGTCTTGTCCTCTCTCTTTATGCTATTTTCTTCGTTTCAACTGAAGGCCGTTCTCTGGTTCTTCAAAGAGCGAGTGGGCGTTTCTGATGCCCATAAAGTCCTTATTTTCGCCGTCCGAAGTTCCCCTTCTTCCTTGTAAGTGTTTGCGGCAGATTGCTTGCGGGAGACTCGCCCGATCGAATTGTGAATTTTTAAACGCGCCGGCCCTCTCGGACCCTCGGCGGATAAACAACACAGATAAAGGGTATGGCTCCTGCCCGTTCTGCACAAACAAAACCGCGGCTGGCGAGTAATCTAAAATTACCCCTTTCCTCCACTCTCTCCTTATATTTTCATGGCTTCCCGTGCGGCCGCGAGATTACCTTCGTCGCCATGAAGTGTGGCTCAAAAACACGCCATTAGAAATGAACTTACACAATAAGGCAAATCCGGTTTGCGTCAGGTTTGACCTTCGGGCCCCCGATCCAGCGCTCGAGTTGTGTGGTCACCCCTTGAGAGCGCAAATAAGCTCCGTTTCCTCTGAACCCTGTTGCTCGTCTTCACGCTTTTCGGTTTTCAAAAACTGAAAACTTCAATTTCCCCCATATGATTTTAAATGTTTGTGTTCAGAATGGCCGTGTTCAAGAAGTTGAAGAAGAACAAGGACAAAGCGGCCCCGTTGCCCGAACCAGAACCTGTCAAACAGCTAGACTGCCGTGTCGGAATGGAAAACTATAGGTCCTTAAAATTTGAACTCCTTCAAATCAATATGTCAAATTTTGTATGAAAATAAGTATGTTTTTCATTCGCACCGTTTGTCAGTAGTACAACGCAAAAATTTGTATTCTAAAACCATTTTTTTAAAAAATTTCCCTTCCTGCTTTATATTCAAGCTGGAAAATTTGTTTTTGGATGACATCGATTAATACATTTAGAACCTAGACACAAAAAAACAATTTGAACAGTTAAAGTGCAATTTGATCACGCCAGTAAATTAATCATTACATTGCATACATTACGTAATTGTGCCTTACGTCACTTTTAGTAATAAGCCAATTTTGAGGTTTTGATTGTTTTCATGGATCCACAAAACAGGCATTTTATTAAATTATCGAAAGTCAATTTATTAAATTATTTTTCAGGGACTTTTTCACACTGAAGAACTACTGGAAAACGATTGATCGCAAAAAGCCAGAGGCTGGAGGTTATCTCATGTCCAAGTGAGTTACACGGAAAAGAGAGAGAGAGAGAGAGAGAGAGAGAGAGAGAAAGAGAGAGAGAGCGAGATGATAGACCTGCGATACAGTGACAAAGACAGAGAAGACAAAAAGGGATTTTAAAAAAATTATAAATTGTTTTAAAAATAATCAATTTGCTCAATACATGCCAAAAGGGTAACCTCTGACGTCAGAAAATTTCATCCTGAAAACATTAAAAATGGATCGAAACTGGAAATAAGTGGGTCTGTTTCGGAGAGACAGGTGTTCCGTCAAAACAAACTTTGTTCATGACACCCGACACACGTATGCGCTCAGAAAAACACCTGCTCATTAGATATTGAAAATGCCGTGAGTGTGGCAGGCGATTATTGCTCAAGACTCGTTCTTATTTGTTTCTTCCATTTCATTAGACAACTGTCATTACATTACCTACACCACCATATTACTAGAATAATAGGGCTTCATTGATTTTGCCCGCTTTCTTCGAGAAACATGCTTTTATACGTGGACTCTTCTAACTTCCGCCTATTACGTGTCTTCTATAAACAACTGCTAGTGATTGCACACTTGCACTCGGAGAATTGAGAAAACATTCCACGAGTTAAAAGCTGCTACGTTTAGAAAATTAAAAAACACATAAATTTATGTTCGCAAAAAACTTTAATAAAACACTATTGGCAAAAATAATTTCAACAAGAAAAAAAAGAAGAAAAAGAATAAATACGAAAAACCAAATATAAAAAATTGTGTTTTCGAAAGAAAAAAACTAATAAAAAGCAAAATAACTGCAACCACATTCATTTTATACAATTTTTTCAGTACATTTATTGGGTCAAGAATATCCTTAAACTCTAAAGGAAGATTCTTCGCTTGCAGATTATAAAAACGTGAAAACCTGGGTTTTTAATTCCGCAATGTGGGTGGACTTTCCATGAATCTTGTTGTGCAAGGGCAACTCCATTGACGTCAAAACCTGACGTGACTTCTAAACTTAGCTCCACTTTAATAAAGTCCTGGGACAATTTTAGCCCTCGTGCTCCAACGGGTCAAGTTTCCTGTTTCATTTATGAAAATGCATTAAAGTTGAGT
Organism: Oscheius sp. G VE-2021; assembly: GCA_022343465.1. NCBI lineage: Eukaryota > Metazoa > Nematoda > Chromadorea > Rhabditida > Rhabditidae > Oscheius > Oscheius sp. G VE-2021. The sequence goes on along the minus strand of JAJQXH010000029.1, from coordinate 3,003,807 downwards.
AGATTGACGCAAACAGTACATACAAATACATTTTTCGATACAAACGTGTCACATGACACATTTTTCGTACAATCCATTGGCCTTCCAAAGTCAATTTCACTTTTCTCATTCTCACAACTATCGAACAAGCCTGTCTTGATTAAATCTGTAACTGAAAACAAGTTGTGCAGCTTCTTTGTCGATATTAAAGATTATACCTTGTAGTTCTGTCGTTTTGCCAAAGGTGGCAATTCCAATGGATTTTCCATAACTACATGCTTTTTCAATGGTCGAAAGCCAACATCTAAGATTATGACAAGACATTTTTATGATTCGTACATAAACTTCACAAATGGCAATCAGAGGTCTTTCTCACATGATTTCTACTTCAGCCTCTTTTAGCATAAAATTTGACTATAAGTTTCAGAAGTTTATAAACTCTTCTAGAATAGCAATACTTTGTTTTCAATTTTACATCAATTCAATTTACATGAATTGATGACGTATTTCCTCATTGAAAACTATATAATGAAGCCAAAGATTGTGTTCCAGACAGTAATGTCAAGAAGCGTATTGCATACCTGTGATTAACTGTGTTGCTCACTGTTTTTGGTGGCAAGAACAAGATGCAGCTTTTACTTTTAACACACACTAAAAGTTGAAAATTTAAAAAAGGGAATTGAGCATGTAAATGCTTGTTGTAATAGTGTGAATACCACAAATTTCAAAGCGTAGTACACCATGAAAGTTCGCTTACCCGCATATCCAATACTTGATCTTATTGATAGTACAAAATCTTATAACCACTACATTAATAATTACATTTGTGAGTACATTTCCCAAGAGGTTTGTCACAAAAGGACAATTCGGCCGTCCGCAATCCCCTCTGTTTTCCGTATTGGAATTACTTGCGTAACTGCCGGAACTCTCATTTCCTTTTGCAAGAGACCTCACATATCCCCGATCCCTACCTGATTTTCCAGAATGCTGCGGTGACCATCCGTCTCTCTTGCCCTTCCCCTGATCTCCGTAATCCGCCGTGGCAATCCGTGAAAAGGTAGCTCGCATGTGCCCCCCGGAACAGTATCGAATTTTATTTGACTTTATTGCTTGCTCGGGTAATTCCCGCCTTGCACCTACTTTGGCGAAACATGTGGTGAACTGCGAGCGATTGATTGTTGACAGCCGGCTACCACGGTTGTCTCATGAATCGTCTACGTAGCACCAGACACCCTCAGCCACACAGACCTGGCTTAGGGCTGCTTACATGGATTTTTGCATTTCTCCTGTATTTTCAAATGATTCCCTCTAAAATGCTCAAGTTCTACAACATTTTGAATGTAGTTCAAGTATGTTTTTGAATGTTTATAAAACCCTTCACTTAGCTTACCTTGAACGTTAATTACAATTTTCCTTCAAAATTATTTTTGACTAAAAATAATATGTTATTTCTTAGTTTTTAAACACGTGGTAACACTTCGTTGCGATGATTTTGGTGTTACATTAAAAAACACACCTGTAAAAAAGTCAATTGAAACTAATTGCAATATTAATAAGGAAGTTGTCATGTTATGTATTTTCATGTAGCAAGACTTTCGGTTTTAGAATTTTTAAGTGTATAAACGTTTTTAATGGTCGCATAAACAAAGTTTAATTTTAAAATCTGAGCCAATTTTAATAGCCGCAAATCTGCATATAATTTTTCATGTTGTTAATCTCTATATAACCATTTGTGAGATTTTAAATATTAAACTCTGTTCTTTTGAAAATTATCGGCCCTTTGAAAAACACCGACCCCTATTGAAACACTACAACTGTACTTCCCCTTTTCCTTCGGTAATTACCCTGCTTTCTCCGTTTGTCCAATTTCTCTCTTTGCTCTTTTACCCAACGCCCTCTCCTGGAGCTATTTTCGCTGGTTTAATATCGCCCCCGTGGCTCCCACCGCGCTACCTGCCAATCTGCGCTTGCGTCCGCCGATCCTTGTATTCACAGCCCCGCCTCCGTGGATTTCGTGGGCGGAGTCGACGTTTAACTTGTCTATGACCAGCTGTAAGTGATGGGTTCCGGTTCGTCAGCTGCAAACAAACCGCCTCCGAAGGTACGCTGAGGGGATGTCTCAATCGCGAAATTGACCGAAGCGTCATCAAAAACACGCTGAATGAGCTGTTCGCAAGGCAAGTCAAGCCTGAACGAGAGCTCATCAGCGCGTCAAGGGCGCATTTTGCCTTCCCTCGGGCGATTTTCTGTCTCAACCGAGGGAAGCGCAACACTTTCTTAGCCAATCCTCCTGGGGTCCTGCCACGAAATCATGGAATTCTAAAGGTCGACGAAGCTCCGGTGGTGGAAACGCCAGCACAAGCGACGGATACGCGGTTGAAGCTCAATTTCAAAGAATTTTTCACCACTAAAAACTACTGGAAGACTGTGCGGAGGAACGAAGGCTCATGCGGAAAGACCATGCTTGCAAAGTAAGCCACACATTGCACCAAGCACCGGTTCTATTTGTGAAAAAACATTGTTTTGTTTAAAATTAGACTTTCTAGACGAAGTTTGTTGTGGGGTTTTCCGAGACCACATTTCATAAGATTTTTGCAGTCTCTCTGTTTGTTTAGGCCAATTTTTACTATTTCTGTGAAATCTTCTGGACGTGTTTTCCCACGCTCAGATTCTAGCTGATTGCATTACTCCGTTCCCAGGCCGACGTCGACCGCGATCACGAGGCCCTCGACATCGATAATAAACAAGGCCCACTTTGGTGAACCCTTCCAGGCAATAGAAATCAAGGGGCAGGCTGCTACAAATGGGCAACGCTTTCCTGAAACCTGGGATTGTGTGGTCTTTGAAGTTTGTGACCTAAGGGAAATTGAGCAAAAGGCCAATTAGGACTAAAGACACACAAGCAACGTGCAAGAGAGAGAGAGAGAGACAGAGAGAGAGAGAGAGAGAGAGAGAGAGAGAGAGAGAGCGAAGAGAACTTTTTTTGAAAAGGGTTAAAAAATTAGGTTTTCGATGAGGTCAAAGAGCCAGAAATGAAAGTTCTCCAGTTTCTCTTAATTTCGCGTTGTTTCAGATTTCTCACCCAGTACCCCAACCACCGGTCCTTGTACCCCAAACTCAAGAATCTCCCTCCCAATATAGACGCTACTTCATCCGATCCCGCATTTGAAGCAGTCGCTGCAAACTATTTAAAGGTGATTTCAAATATTTTTTTCCAAAAATTTTTATTATTAGGTTTTCGATGAGGTTATCACTTTTGTGGAAGAAAAGCCAAACGACGTTCAGCAGGCCATCGACAAGCTCAAAGCCGTTGGCAAAATGCACCGTACCAAGGTTTGTTATTTCGTCTTTATTTTACGGGTGTCACGCAAACTGCTCCTACGAGCACCTGTTGAAAAGAAACTTAACAATCCAACGAGTAATTTACTAGCGCAGAGGTGTGTGACGTCAAAAACGTTGCAGGGAAAAAGCACGACGCCAAATTCAAATTACTGGCGGGGTTAGAGAAAGAACGATATTAACAAAATGTGTGCGGGGATTGTAAATTAGTCTCCGATTCCAGCTAGAATATCACCTTTTGTGGCTAAATGGGAGATCACGGGAGGGGACTTTCGAATAGGAGTCAAATGAGTGCTTCAATACTTGCCAAATGAGATGTAACGTCAACAAATTGAAGAGGTGTCTTTGAAAGGGGACATTTGTTCGTTCCATGAAGGCTCTCAAGGATTTTGTTAAAAGAACAAACCTATGTGAGTGGTCCACGACAAAGAGTTCCATACGTACGAAAATCAATTTCTTAGAGTCCCACAAATTTATCTTAAAAACGGAAGTAAAGTTTTCAAAAAGACTTCAAAAACACGCAATTGTCGAAATTCAACTATTCAATTTTTGCAGTGAGGTTTGATGGTTAATTGTGCTTTTTCGCAAAAAATCTGTACTTCAATTATCAAAAACACCATTTCATAGAAAAATCGCACATTATTATCAGTCTGGAGTACTGTAAACAAATTGGTGCTTTGAGCATACACACCACTTAACCCTCACACAACCCGAAGTTTACCTTTGAAGAACTTGAATTTGAAAATAAAGGTAGAAAGTAAAACGCGTATTTTGTTATAAAAAACGTTTCTGCAGTAGGTGTCGTTGGCTCTGAAAACCCATTCAAAGGTTACGCACGGCGATTTGAGTTTTTCCGTCGTTAACCGCATTTCTGAAGCTGAAGTATTGCACATCATGTGAATCTCTTCAAGCTTCACTGTTTAATGAAAAAAGTTTCGGACTTTTAATTTCTTGCCCTTTTCGCCATCTCATGCCCTCAACATGCAATGTCTAGTCAAATGTCTGGAACCTTGCAGAATGTACCCCGCATGGCTGCACCTTGCAAACAACAGAGACATTCCTTTAAAATTGCTGGGTCTATTTATACCAGAATTGAAACGAAATGTGCCTGCCAGAAATAGATTTGGCTTTGGTTGCAGCAGGAATGCGAATTTTTCGAATTCCTTTCGAGAGCAAATGAAAAAAAATTCTGCAAACGGTAATGGGCAAATGCAAGGCGCGGAATTTTCTGCGAAACCAAAGGGAAAAATGGAACTGGAATTCCTTTCATTTTTTAAATTGTTAAAGAAGACTTTCATATTTGTATAAATTTAACGTTTCTTCTTCCAGGTGCCAAACATGAGCTCGGGTGACTTCCAAAACATGGAGGAACCATTCATCTACATGGTGGAGCAGATATTGCAGGACCGCTTCAACGACAAGGCCCACACCTTGTTCAAAAAGTTCTTTCAATTCTGCCTACAGTATCTCCAGGAAGGCTTCAACGGCTGATCTCAGGCGCCCCATGATCCACTTTCTCTCAGACCGCCCGTATCATTTCATCCCCGCGTCGGCGTTGTAGAACAGAAAAAGGCAAAACCCCCTAAATATTTGAGATTGCTCTTTTGATGTATAGATGGAGACGACGTCTGGATTCAATGATGCGAGCGACCTTCCCCATTGCTCATGCCTTTTTTAGATTCCGTGTGAATAAAATAAACGGTTTATGTTCACTCTTTGTTGGTTTTAGAAACTGCAGGTGTTTTCTCTGTTTTCAGCGTCAGACTCGCAAAATAGTAACATGTAAATGGGTTTGCATAAATTTACGGCAGTTCTTCGATCGCAGGTTCTTGTTGTGTGTGACTTCAGTAACCAAAGTTTAAATCATAAAAAAAACAAGTTTGCTTTGATAAAAGAGAGGTTTAACCTAACCTATGAAGCGCCTTTTAACTCCATTAAAAAAATTTTCCATTGTATGGCAAACAAAGTAAACACTTTCGGTGTGCTTTAAGCGGGAAAGTAGCATTATTTCTGCAAAGAAATCGATTCCTCATTTCCATAACTGCAGGCAGGTCAATTTCCTTTGTACATAATCAGGAAATATAAAATCTTATCATTCTACCTCAAGGTCACAGAAGGTGTGCAGGTGCAGAATTAAAAAAGAAACACTTTGACAAAAAGTTATCATTAAATGTTTTAACCAATTTAAACAAATTTTCCCAATGGTTTTTCTTGAATGTGTACTATAAATTTTACCTCATCTACTTGACTTTGTTTTTCATGTTGGACATACTTTTTTTGAATTGATAGCTGTAAAATTGAAGTGCCCCTGAAATGTGATAGACTGACATGCTTAAAACCAACAGCTAAAATAAAATTTTGAAAACAAGATCGAAAGGGGCATTGGTTCATACAAACAAACAAACGGTTTCTTACGCGGACCCTCACCTTTTTTGACTTCATCTCAGTCTTTTGTTTCAAATTTCTAAAGTTGCCGCCAGAAAAGACGCAGAAAACTGGTTGCCTAATATGGTAGCGCCGTGAGCTTCACACCCGTACGCAATCGGCAGTCGCGGCAAGGGTAGTTCCGCCGTATACAGTGGTATACATAGTGGTTGGCTAGAGGCGACTGTCTACGGTTTGGTTTATTTAGCATGAACTATGTCATCACTTCATTACGATTGTGTCCTTTATTGTACGAGGCAACATGATTAACACCAAAAATACGACAAAATTACATTTTGTATAATACACTTTGTCGGTCGCTTTTATTTGAACATTTCACCAATTTCATTTGTATAGTAGTACGGAAAGTGACAATTCCGCCTACGACCCATGGTAATTTTCAGGTCTTGCGTGGGTATTGCGATCTTCCGTTTACGCACGACTACTACCCGGAGCACAAATGTTCACCCGCGTCACAATAAAGCAAATTGGATGCATTCGAAGAGTAGGTGAATGGCGTGGAGCACAATCAGCGCAAATACGTGATATGACCTTCAAGGGCAGAATGGGGATTATGCTTTGTTTAAGGGTGTCACACCCAGTAGATCAGGGAAACTGTTTTTGCACAGTTCGTGTTTTTCCCAACTTGCACGTAAGAAGTTCTTAGAAAGGCCTTGAGAATGTTAATTGGGCTACAGTAGTTCTTGTGAGAAAATAGCCGTGACGCGTGAGTCATGCGCTGGGAAAATTGGAAGTAATCACCACGCGTGGCATCAAACGCCATTCGGTATTTAGTACGAGGGAGTGAAAAATTGCAGAAAACGTCAGCAAATATAATTTTTAAACAAATTCTATACGTTCAAATGGTTCTGATACTAATAGTCCTTTTTTCCAAAGCCTTAAAGGGATTGTCTGGGATCTTTTTGACTTTATCTCATTTTTAAAATCTTGAAAAGTTTGGTGAGAAAATATATAACAGTTAAAATATGTTTTGGTGAAATCTGCATCCGACATATCATTTTTTACCATTCCAGGAGACAGGCATCTGTGGATAACCGGCATTTTAACGAACTACGTGCACGGTGTTTACGCGCCCTTCGAATCTATCGGTTTATTGACTGTTTGATCATCACTTTCGGATTTTCAATGTTTTAGCCTGAAAAGACACAGAAAACTTTGATTGTCTGTTGTGCCGCGCGTTTCACACGCGTACGAGATCGGCGGCGGCGGAAAGGGTCGTCCCACCGCATACAGTAATGAACACACAGCAAATTCAAATCGAAGAGGTCCTTTACTGTTCCTTTAACATACATGTGAAAGCTGCTTCATTTTTTTAGTATTTCTGTTTCCACATTAATGCTTCTTAAGATTTTCTTGTTTTCTCCTTCAACTATTTTGCAATGTTGTTTCATTCCTTTGTTCCTTGTGCTTCTCTATACTTAGTCAATTTTACATTTTCCGCATTTTATTACTATTATCATTTCTCTTTTTTGACATTTTGTTAATTTTCATTCAGGAGTTGTCTATTATATTCATATTTTTCTTTGTAACTTTCCGTGTGCAATTTGTCCCATAGTAATTTCAAATGTAGGTGGCGATTAGTTTCCAATTCGGAAGGTCCAATTTGGCAGGTGTGAAATCGTAGCCAAATTGGTTCCGCACCAAATTTGTAGCGCCAACCTTGCCCTCCTGATTGTTGCAAATTGGTGTCCAAATGAGATTCGTATAATACAGGGGTTATGTTCATGACAAATAAAACGGGTAAAAGGTAGTGATAGAATTCTAAAAGAAGCTTGTTGCTCTACGTAAAATATGCTTCCCGCTCACTACAGAAAACTGCACAAAGCCATAACCTGCAACCAGGAAAGGTTCTCACTCTTCTGCAAAGAAAATCCAAAATATCAACGGAAGATTGAAAAATTCATTAGACCAAATATTTTAGAGCTATATAGTGATACCCCAAAATAGACACATAAGCAACGACAGTCAAATAAATATAAATCAAATAAAAACTTATAAACTTTCGCTTTATAAAAGCAAGAAAGAGTAATGAATAAAGTTTATACCTTTTCAGCAAGCCCGTGTTTTGTTGTTAAAGTTTATTGCAAGTGAATCAGGAAGTGGAAGTGCAGGTTCATTTTATTGGTCGCAACCTCTTGCTTTGATTGGCTTGAACACTCCCTGAAAACATAGAAAAAGAAGCCGCAAGGACAATCTTCTGAAAACTGAGTTGTACAGGCTGTAAGAAGGGTGATCTGTGTGGCTTCTGACACTATCCGTGAGTTAATGCGATCGCATTGGTAGCAGAAACACCTCGTATCGGAGGGCTGATTGCATTGGGATGCGGCAGACAAGGTTTGTCCTTTGCGCCGGCTGGCCCAGCAATCTTTCAAGCGCAATCTGGCCATGTACCGCCGTGTCTTTCCCGGCTAATTGGGAGCGAATTTCCCCTGGGAAGGGCCATGTTTCTTCACCACTTGCGACGAGCACCAGGTATAGCACCCATCGATCGTCTTTCTCAAATTCCGGCGCGAGATCGTTTCGTTGAACGGCACGCATAAGTCAACGCATAACAGCTCATAACCGCTACCGAATTGGGCGGATTACGGGCTTCCTGTCTTTCCCTGCCTCATTGCGCCGAAATGCTCTGATCAGAAATTCACTCTCCAAATCGGCTAAGAATTCCAGGTAATTCGCAGAACTAATCTGTTTTAATAAAGACAAATCATTCAGTCTTATCTCCAGTTCATAAACACTTTGACGTTTACAGGCGATTCTAAGGGTAGTTGATTATCGGCGTGACCTACCAAAAACGTTTTTTTCATTTGAGGAACTCTATGGCGTCACACAAATAATTCAAAAACTTTGTTAATCTAAAACTTCTCAATTTGTTTTATTCTTATGAACAAAATTTTAATAAAAATGAGTTTTCGGAAAAAAAAATTGCAAAACATTTGAAAAAATGTTATATGTTATACAAAAAAATATTAAACCTGCGTCATTGAAATCATCGTTTGCATAACGTTTTTGTGTGGCGTGTCATGATTTGTAATCCATGTTGTCTTTGTTTTACCTATAGGACGATCTTAATTCTTACTCATGAAAGAAAAGAAAAATATAAATAGCTTAAAGTCTGTCTTTCCATTAATTGAACTCATCGCAGTGGACCAGTGGACCACCAGTGCCTGCACAAAACTTTTTTCACATAGTGCAACTGGGTGGGCCTGAAACTGAGTTAACAGAGTGCGGTCCTACTTAGGGAACACTGTTCTATGCACCCGGAAAGCTTTGCTTTCAGGATAAAAATATCTTCCTGGCTTTTTTTGGCATTCTTCTTCAAATTATTTGTAGTATGCGTAAATGAAAGCCACACACATATGTAGTGTGTTGTCATAACTGTCAGAATTCGTTTTTTTACTTGTACTAGATTGACAAATGTATGTTATTTAACGGATCACAAGACAATGACAAAAAATACATAACTAAATGCTTGTTATGTTTTAAAGATAACTTTTAAAAAGGCACAAGAAATTTTTTTGTTTACATTGTTTTATTCATGCGAGTTCAGACGTGGTACGTGCCGGTCCCGCTACCCCAATGTGTGGGATGATGCAGAGCGGCGTTTGCCGCTTCTCAGAACTAACTCCGGGACAGTTTGGTCTAACCAAACAACTTGTATGTCTTTTATTTTTTCTGTCTATCTATAACACCTCAGGTTCTTCGCCTTGCGTTGCCTCATGTGACGCTCGTGCTCGTCTCGATGTTCTACGCGGCTCTGGGAGGCTGGATTCTCACGCTAATCAAATTCTCGGACCACAGCGCGTACAACACCGGGGTTGTGGAGAGGTAGCTGCTGGAAATCCACTTAGATTGCAATCACATGGAAAACAAAAACAAAGGCCAAAACAGCTTGGAACCCAATTTGTTGCAGAAACAAGAACGAGTGGGCACGATTCGTGGGCACGTTGAATGGGACTAGGAGGCCTGTCTTGGAACAGAGATTTACTAAATTTGTGGACGAGGCCTACCAAGTCTATTCACACAATCCCTTCTCATGGAATAAGAACATGACTGTGGTAAAGTTTGTAAATTTGTGTTGGAAAGATGTTTTCCAGGCGCCGTCTCCTTTGACCAATGTTACTTGGAACCTATTTTTTGCTGCAACCACATTGACTTCTATTGGTTATGGAACTGACGCTCCTGTTTCAACGGCAGGAAGACTATTCTGTTTGGTTTATCTGTCTTTCGGAATTCCATTATACTTGATCACACTTGCTGATATGGTGAGTAAATTAATGTCAACGTATCTCTATGTGGTATTGCATGAATTAAAATGAAAGATTGCATTATATAAGCATTACATGCCCATAAATAAACTTAATCCTTTTTTTAAAACTGGTACTTTAGTATTTCGGGGCCGCTTGATATCACTTGGAATTTAGTCCTTGTATGAATTTTCCTTCATATTCTACATCGCTGCACAATAAGCAAAAAAGTATAATTTTGCATTTCCAGAAAATTCGGATGATCTCCGCACTTTATGAAAATATCCTTTCTAAATATCATTTGCAAATTGCGTGTGCCTATTTATAAGTTGTCTTGGAGCTTCCTCGTACGCCAATTTCGCCCGATGATCACATTTCGGGTTTAACTGGTGCCTTCGCAAATGCATGGAACACTGAGAAAAAATCGATTGCTAGGAGACCAAACTCCTTAAGACATAAATTATGCTAATCATTTAAAAAAGCATTTGTCTCAGTCTATCCATGATTGTCGAAATTACATTTTCTTGTTCAGGCCAAATTTTGCACTGAGTTTATGAATCGAATGTACACCGAAGTTTTAAAATTCAAATTCCAACTGAAACGGAAGTACAAACGATGGCAAGAAGGCCGCCTTCGAAGAGATTCGGTCAGGATAGGACAAGTTATCATCGCCGGTGGAGAAGATGAGGTATTTTTGTGTAGTCTGTTTTACTTGTTTGTTCAGGTGGCCGAATTTTTGTGGACTCACTTGGAGCATGCTAAATTTGTTGAAGTTCCCTTTCTTATGGTTATAGGTAACACTTCTCCTTGAAAAATTCTAATGAGTTTATTTTCAGGTATCCTATTGTTATATATCGCCGTTGCCTCGCAAATCATATCACATATTGAGGATTGGTCCGCTTCAGACGGATTCTACTTTGTAATGATGAGTGTGCTCACTATTGGTTTCGGAGGTTAGGTGAACTTTATTTTGAAGAGAAAAAAAGAAATACATCTACAATGGTTTTGCAGACATGGTTCCCCGAAACGACTATTTTATTCTTGTTGTGTTACTTCTTATTCTAATTGGCTTGGTACTGACCACGACTTGTGTAGACATTGTTGGAGCATATTATATAGATAGACTCCACTTCTTCGGAAGGCGATTAGACGACGTAAGTTTTAGAGAAACAATACTCTAAATATTGTTTAGGATCCCCTCTCTTGGCTGAAAGCTGTCCAGCAAAGGAGGATTGAAGCTATGAAACGAGAAGCTATGAGGAAACTGTTTGAAACAGTGACGGCACTTCATCACATCCGTTTTACAAGTATAGTTGCTTCTTGTGTTTTAATTTTGTATTTAGCTTTTAAACATTTGACAACGTTTGACCCAAATCCAGCACTTCCTCCTCCACCGGAAAGTCCTAGAAATCCAATTGCTTCTCATGCCACAGCAGATTCTGTGCTGTTGAGGTACTGTAATCAACCTAGTAGTTCTATGTTAGTTACTTCAGGTGGCAAAAACCTTTATATGTTGAGGAAGGTCGTCGATATTGGTATACATTGACCTACAAACCTAGGTAAAAAAATAGTTTAAATAATTCTATTTTGGTATTTTAGAACACCACAACGACGATGTAACGTTGTAGTTGTTGATTTCATCAATAGAGAGAAATACTTGGTTACGAATCTCAAATCTTTCACTCTCTACGAGTTCAGTGTTTCCACAACAACACGATTTGGAAGTAGCAAACCTGTCAGGGCACAGGAGTACACAGGTAAGGTTTTGATTTCTAAATCTTCTGGTCTTTTTTAACGCCAAAACATTGTTCTGCCCATTTTTCATGATAATTGAATTTAAGCACAAAGGATCCAACCGGCTGTGCTTTGTAGTTTCTATTTTTTGGGGTTTTAGTTTTTGTACTGCAGTTTTTAACATTGCGTTAAAGAATAGAAAATAGGTAGCATTTTTATAAAGCAAAATCGAAATTATATCTACCTTATGAATTTTCAGAACCGTGCACAGTTCCCCAGTCAGTTCGTCTAGACGCAATAAGCAATGACACGGCCACGATCTCTTGGAGGCCGCCGAAGATGAACAATGGTCCTGAGGTGAGTACATTTTTTGCTTTTTTTACAAACGGACATAAATATTGACAATTATTTTGCTGTTTTCAGAGTTACGTCATTCAGTTTGCTCAAGAACCAGCTCCCCAGTTCTTCTACTGGAATCGGTACAAAGTCGGCAGCTCTTGTCGATTTACGTTAACAGATTTAATGCCAGATACCAGGTTTCTTTCTTGAATACTCTAAAAAAGCAGATTCTTTTCAAGGTACATAATCTGTGTTTCGGCAGAACACAACTACGGGCTTGCCGCAATGTCTAAGTCCATTCGATTTAGAACGAAGAAATGGTGGGGAGACGAGGACAGTAGTTGTTTACACATACCAGGTACAGTTGTCTGACTTTGTATATAGCTTATTATTTCTAGGAACAAGTCACCGCCTCAGCATGGCCAGTGTGTTCAGTACCTTGTCCGCACTCCGGTGACCTCCGTGTCTTATCACACTCTCAGCTCAGGGTGGTTCGTCTAGTTACCGATTATGTTACTACTGTCTTTCGGTATGAAAGGATAGCAATAAATTGACTGTACTTTGCGAGTGTGTGTATGTGTGTCTCTACGTTCTGTGCAAGCCAAAACTAAAATTCCACACCCAAAAATTGATCAACTTGAAAAATCATGTATTATGAAGCGTTTATTTCCACTATTCACACTTTAGAATGGTGGTACAGAGACAGAAGTTCCATTGCGCGCAGTGGTCACCACGTTATACAAGAGACGTCGCAGAAAAGAATTCATACTGTTGAAGCTCTGAATTATCCGTTAAGTTACTACAACAATGACGCAATTACCTCTGGAGAACACGATCTTTCTTGTTTCTTGAAATAAAATGAATGTCCATCCATTTCAGGCAAACGAAAAGCAATCTTCAAAGAAGGTTGAAAGATGTAATTCGAGCAATTTATATACTGAAAAAGATCATTGTTTTGAGATTTGTAAAAAGAAGTGAATTTAAAAAAAAATATCCAAGCAGTAACCAGGTTGGTAATCGCGGTTTGTCCATTGTTGGGATATCCCCATGGGGTCAAGGATACGGTGACGGATCAGATGAACGATATCCTTTATCAGATGACCTTCTGCTGTGGATTGTACTTTTTATTCATCTAGTTCGGTATGAAAACAAACGTCACGTACGTTTAGTTTCAGAAAACCGAGGTATCCCGCTCCGGCAGTGTTCACTTAAAAGTTTATACTTAAATATATCCCACTTGCATGCCACATGTGTTTTGTGTCGTTGAGGTTAAGAATAGAGTTCAGCATTTTAAACTTTTATAACTTACCGTTCAATTCTTTTCTAACATAAAACCTTTGAATTAAATATTTATTTCCGGCTATATTATACATGTAAAGTTATTACTCCGCTTTTCTTCAATGGAGCAGTCACAAACTGAATTAATATTAAATTTTTAAAATTACATAATATGCATAAAGGCCTTAGGAGAAGCTAGGGACCTTATTGAAAAGTGAGCTACCGTAATCATCGAATTCAAGGACTGAGCAACAGGTGAATGACTTCTGCAGGGGAGATCCCGTCAAATAAACAACGAGGGTCAGATATGGGGTGCAAAGAGGCACACATAAAGCCGGAAGAAAGGGGGTTAAATATTACACTCGGAGAATTTCTAGCCGGTTGGCGTAGCAAATGGAGATCCAATCAGGGAAAGAGGTAGACCAGTGGATTTGGTTCACTTCCCCTCCCGCCTGGTAGGCCAGGATCGGGTCGTCGATGGGGCGAGGCATGTCGTGCACGTCCCAGATCAACGCCTGCGAATCGTCACCTGAAATTCAAATAGTAAGTTACGTTTTGTATTCTTTTATAGCTAAGTCCCTCTAAAAACAACATTCGTGTTTTTTGTGTTTGGTATCTAAATAAAGATAAGACAAGTGCCCTTTACTATCAGTTCCTGGACATAACCCTTATCTTATCTTCAGACATGGACAATCGTGGTTACTTATACTTCAAAGAACTATGAGAGTGCATTGCGTTGATCAATAAATAAACATAAGACCACAACACACAGCGTATACAGTTAAATCTTACCTGCAGTGCAAATGTGGCTTCCAGAATGCGGAGCCCAGGAAATTCCATTGACTGCTGCCTTGTGGTTGTTCAACCGAGCTACGGGAGTGCAAGGAATTCGCATATCCAGAATCAAAACCTAAAAATCAAAGTAAAAGTGCTTGTAAAATCCATACCTCCTGACTGTCACTTGCAAAAGTGGCAATGTAGTTGGGGTCATTTCTGTTCCAAGCAAGGCGAAGAAGAGGCGTCCGTTTTGGATCCTCATAGACAATTGTGGAGTGCTCCAGGTGGCGGAGATCGAAAAGTCTGACGCTTCCATCAGCTCCTGAAAATATTATTTCAAAGATAAAACAAGTTTCACTTACCAACGCTACCGAAGACATCTTTGCTACCACGGCTGAAAGAAATATCAAAAACTTCCTTGTCGTGAGCGATCAATTGGGTACGAAGGGCAGCATCCATAGTTGACCTTGTACTTCCGATGGCTTGCCCAGTCTGAAACATCAATTTCTAGACCTTCAATAGTATACGGTACCTCAAGTTGCCAAATGGTGCAGGTAGTGTCGATACTACTAGTACCGATAAGATTCAAATCCAGCTCATTCCAATCGAAGCTAGTCAAAGGGGCACAGTACTCAGCCGTCCTGTTTGTGTTTAGAAGTGTTTCAATTTTAGCTTGGTTGTCGGGTCCTAACTGCAAATAACAAGATATTAGAGAAGACTGGAGTTATTCACCCTCCACACTCTCAAGTAATCTCCAGATGTGGCAATAAGATCCGGGTGAACACTCTTGGAGTCCGGGATCCACATGAGCTTTGTGGCGGGGTAGGGGTGGTCAAAGGTGCTTCTCAGAACGAGCTCACCCAGGTCTTCGTCTAATTGAAGAATAGAGATCTGAAAAAGAAGATTAAATGCAATTTAATGCGTTTCAAGCTTACCTTATTACTGTACTCTTCAATAAAACTGCTCACTGCCAATCTGAATCGCATCTGGGGATGAGTAGCTGCACTCCACGCCGACGAGAAAAGGACAAAAGGGGCATCATAACCATAAATCTCCTGAAGAGGTAGAATTAGTAGAGTTGTAAATTCTAACTACCTTTCTTTTGTCATCTTCTCTGGCAGACATGTTAACGTCTTGAGATGAACCAGCGGCATTTGACTGAAAACAATTTCTCAAAAATAATTCTAAAACAAAGACTTACGTCGAATTGATCCGTTTGCATGGGGACCTGAGAAGTAGCAAACAATCCAGCCGGTCCTCTGTAGGGATTGGGGTTGCCAGGAGCTGAAAATGAATAATTATAAAAACTTTACTTTCTAGTTTTGATATGCGTTTTGTAAAACTTTTTGTACGCAGTATCCACCGCTGGGCCACAGGGAGAAGACAGTTTTGAATGGGGACCACAAGAAACCGCCAAATCAATTTCACTATTATTCTGGTTCCTCACACTTGGCTGAGTATCATAATCATAAATAATTTGTCAAAACACTGAGGAAAATCCCCAAACTACGGGTAGAATCAAAAACTCACGAAGTCCGGTGATTCCAAAAGGGTGGTGGTTCATGTGAGGCTCGTGCGACTTCTGAAGAAAGTACTGATCATAGAAAATAAAAACACTAAACCTTGGGCTGTTTAGCCATGGGGGCTGTGTTGACGGCTGTGCCGCTTCCTAGCATCTTAAACGGACGGAATGTTGTTCATACGCTAAGATCTAAAAAGGGTGTAACAAAAGATGTAAAATAATCACAGGTAAATTACACGGTGAATAACCGTATATCAGAAGAAAGTGGAAAACGTGAGGTGATTTATTAACAATATGATGAAATGTCGAGATCAAACGACGAATGAGGCAACACACAAAGTTAAAGTGACAGCTGTTCCTAGGGTCGAACAATAAGTTTTGGAGGAAGAGCCCTGAGAATGTACAGAAATATTGCAACAAGGAAGAGTTAGACTCTGAGGATTTCGAGAGATTTGTTGAAGACAATACAGATCCAATTGGTGTGAGCAGCACCCCAGTGCACTTGGCTGACCTGAAAACGAACTACGTATTGATTGATTAGGAGTATCCACCTCTCCTCCAGCCGCGTAGGCCAGGATCGGGTCCTCAATGGGCCTCGGCATGTTGGATACATCCCAGATCAGCGCTTGCGCATCATCTCCTAAACAATGTTTACGAGCCAATGGGTGGAATTACCGGCAGTGCAAATGTGGGTACCACTGTGAGGAGCCCAGGCGATTCCGTTGATGGCACCAGTGTGATTCTTCAGACGACTCAGGGGCTGGCAAGGGACTCGAATATCGATGATCACCACCTAAAATTCATTGGTGAAGCTATTTCTCAAGAGGTCCGATAGTTGATAGTTGTACAACCAAAGTGGAAAAATGATTGAAATGGACTATTTTACAATCTTTGCTGTGCAGTTTGATGCTTACCTCAGTCGAATTCTCAGCAAAAGTCGCCAAATGGAAAGGCTCGTGTTTGTTCCAAGCAAGACGCATCAAAGCAGTCTTGTGGGGATCCTCGTAGACAATCGTAGAATGTTCCAGATTGCGGAGATCGAACATCCTACAGCTACCATCGGCTCCTAGGAAAAGAAACATAAAACTCTTTTGAAAACTACATACCAACTGTGGCAAAGTGATCCTTTCCATGGTAGACCCTGCTAAAGCCAATGTCATGAACTGGCTTGTCGTGAGCAATCAGCTGAGTTTTTACTCCGTAAGTAGTAGGTCTCAGAGAGGAAATGGGAGTTCCGACCTGAAGAAACATTTTACAGTACACTTTATCGATGGCAGTAAATTGAACAAACAAGCTTCCTTCTGTTTTGAACGTTTAGTCCAAAACAGAAGGAAGCTTGTTTGTTCAATTTATTGGTGGTTAGTAATCTCATTGATAAACAAGCAAATTCAATAGTAAGACATTTGGAAGAAAAACAGTGAAGGCATTGGGCATATTAAGCTAGAGATTTGAAAAAGTTAAGAGTCAAGGTAAAATAATTAAAGCAATCAAACTTTTAAGAACCTTGCCGCGGGTACTTCATGGTAATAGAAGTGCTAAAGACAGGTGACTGTTTGCCAGTTTCACGGAAATCATGTTTACAAACGAGATAAACCCCATACAAAAGAACATTGTTGTCCTACCGGTACCTAAAGTTGTTTGCAAACTGTTTGTTGAACGAAAAGGTAAACACTCAAAGGGGAAACACAGTTCCAAAGAAGTAAGTATCAAAATCTGGGCATTTTTCGAGTAACCCTTGGAGGTTTGAATGATTCAATTTGAAAAATCTACCAACCTCCACATCAAAGATGGTGCACGTCGTGTCAATGCTGGCAGTTCCAATGAGTCTGGGATCAACGTCGTTCCAGTCGAAGCTTGTGAGAGCAGCGGTGTACTGAGTGGATTTGTTCTAAAAGAAAATTTAAAGGTGTTTTATAAATAGTAACTCACGCTGGTCAGAATGGTTTCCTCCCCGTTGCGAACAATACCATCAGCACCAATTCGATGCAAGCGAAGCAGGTCAGAACTGGTAGCGATCAAATCAGGGTAGTTGTTTTCCTAAAGCAAAACGAAATTCAAAGTTATTTTTGTAAACAAACAGGATCAGGAATGAATCTGATGCAGTTTGGAGCAAAGTCATGGGCGAAGGAAGATTTCTCAAGAAGCTGGCCGGTTGCTTCATCGAGTTGGATAATGGAAACCTGCAATAGCAAAATGTTTTCTAAAACGAAAGGGCACTGTGATTTTAAAAAAAAGCTTTCCACACTAGACAAAAGAGGACATCGTTAAGATTACAAAGACTTTTCCTTGTGAGATTTGTATGTCATATGTGTGATAATTGAAAGTAAACTAGCAGATAAACATTGTGGTTTTTCACTTACCCTATTTCCAAGCTCCCTTTCGACAAGCGTACCCACAGCCAGGCGAAACTTCTCATTCTTCTTCAAAGACCAAGCAGCAGAGTACAACTGTTTTGAAGCTGTGAACCTTTAAAGAAATCATTGGTCAGTCAATTAACATTGACTTACTTGTAGATCTCACAACGTTTGGGCTCCGGTCGAGCAGGCTGATGAACTCCGACTTGGCCAAGACCAGCAAGTCCCGGGGGCGGCTAACAAAGAAACCATTCGTGCTCACATCAGGTGACTTACTGGGTGAAGGGCCACGTGATTCGGTAAGCCGTTCCGAAGTCCTTGCTGAAGACCCTGAGGAAGTCCTTGAGGGAGACCCTGTTGGAGACCTTGGGGCAGGCCTTGAAGTCCCATCATGGGATGCTGGGGATGATGGTGGCCTAAAGGAACAGTTAACTAAGTTGTTTACAAGTATTCGTCGTTTAGTTGCTTTAAAGAGTTTCAGTGGTAGCTTTGCCATAGCTCACAAATGGCATAATGAAACAATTTATCATTTCACAAATTGGAAGCTTTTATCTGCTTATGCTATTTACTCAAATGTTTTTCGATGTTAAAAATTATTAAATTGGGTAAACACCTCCTAAGAAATTCAATTTCTCGTGCTCAGCTTTTAAAAAATGGATAATTTTTTAATTTCTATGTTTTATCAGTAGATCCCTTCAACCTTAGAATTAGATTAGTTTTAGAATCCAGCCACACAAAATCGAAATTGTCTCTTTTGCCTTTGTTGTTTATTAAGGAATATTTAATCAAATTAGGGTGAAAATTTTAGTGAAAATTGTTTAAAAGGGTGAGAAATTGTCGAATAGCTTACCCAAGTGTCCCATTCCCATAAGAGCTGCAGCTGCCGCCTGAGCCTGAGCTTGTGCTTGTGCTTGAGCCTGAGCCTGGGCCTGAGCATGGGCCTGAGCCTGGGCATGTGCTTGTTGAACGGCCGCTGCCTAATATAATTATAAATGTTAAATTAAAAATAAAGCCGTTCCCACCTGGGCAGCTGCGACAGCTTGCAGTTGTTGCTGTTGAGCAGCGCTCATCTGAAGTCCTGCAGGCACCGCCACTTGCGGCTGCCCATTCATAGCGTTTGAGATTGACATATTCTTTAAAATTAAATGTTATTCTGTGAAAGAAGGGAGAGAAACCATTTCGGCTGATTTAAAATATGTCTGATCAATCGATACGCATAGAATGCTGGGGTGTAACCACACCGGACAAGGGTCAGCGATACGGCGGACGCGCACCCTGTGAGGCTGACGCACTTTTGGACCGCTCCTCGCTTTCCTCGAGACGCGGCTGTTCCGGCGGTTCAAGGGCCTCGGACCCAGATTGTATCGGAGAGATAACTAGTTCAAGCAAATCAATAAAAAATATATTCAGAATTTCAATTGATTCGGTTCAACACACGTAAATTTAAATAACAAAACATGGAAGTTTGAATATTACTTTTAAAAAACCAAAAAAAAATTCGTTTTGAATACATTCATGTATAAAATATTTTCATTAGGTTCATTAGGAAAAATCCAATTGTTTCTCTCATTTTGAAAGTATTTGGATAACATACATCATAGCATTGTGTTTGACGACGTTGTGAAGATAATGGATAAAACAGTTTAAAAGAACTGCAAACACAACCGGCTTCCTGCAAAACAAATTTTTTATTAAATATTTGCTTGGTGCAAAAAATGTGACTTTATAATAAATTCTGCAAGCAATAAGTTTATTTTTTGTTATTATGTCTCTTTAAACCCGTTGTTTAGCTGTCCATGTTCATCTCCTCAAATGCTTGATTAGTTTTCCCAGAAGCATTATTCTGAGTTTTTTCACTTTGACCTATAAATCTCAATTTGGTATGTCATCAGCTGAGGCTCACCTATTTCTTTCAAGAAATTCTGCCTGTCCTTGGCAAAGGTGAAAGCCGCAATGGCGTAGAAGACGACAGAAATACAGAGAAGTACATTCGGTAGGTAGAATGCGCTGACGAGTGATTTGAAGCGAGCTTCTGGTGAATCGGCAGTACCTCGAACGCCGTCCGAAATCTGTAAAGCCGCGGCAATCGGTCGTTCGACAAACAACTTACTAATCCTATCACATAGGCGCCGGAAGCGTCGCCCAGTAGGTGGGACGTCAAGATCTGCCAAGAGTTAGCTGTGTTCCTTCGCGAAGGCGAGACAACGTTCTGCAAATGATGAAACACTGGACAAGAACGGGTTTCTGCGAATACCATCAACAGGTCGACGTTGATTGCCCAGTTGAAACAGAGTCCGGTTATACAGATGAACATAAGTACCTAAAACTACGTTTGCCCATTTTCTAACCTTTTTACCCAAGTAGCAGACATATTTGATTCAATAAGTCTGATTCCAAAGAAGAAGGTAGGAATGGCAATGATTGCTCCAACTCCGCAGACGATGGCATCCGCTCGTTGCGTTTTTATGTACTTGCATGGTCCAAATCCTGCTTTCATCCACTGAAATAATAATGCAATTCTTCCTGCTTTTAAGGTACCTGGGCTAGGAGGCTTCCAATTGCAACACCGAAAATACCTCCTAGGACTGTAATCGCTCCAAAGACTAGGGAAACACTGAAATTGCGGATTGGAGAAGAAACGAAACGACATTGAAACACTTTGTCTTTTACGAAAACGCGGAATCGAAACAATCATCCCTTCATACACCATTGTTAGGTCATTTTTCGCTCCGCGATGACGAACGATTGATTGTTTAGTTACGAAGAAGGAATTGTTTCACAACAAAGAACCTCAAAATTTTTCTTAAAGAGGCATTCCCTTTTTGATAATTTACGGCGACAGTTAGCAAAATTGTATTTTATGCAGAGCTGCGTTTGTTTTCCTGGACTCTTTTTAGTCCAAGTTTTGAGAATCACATCTTCACTTTCAAAGGAACATGATAACTTACAAATTTCAAACTACCGTTATTTTCTGTGTAAGAAAAAGTTTGCAAACATGTGACGAACCGTGAAGACAAAGAATTTACTTTGTCAACACCTAGCTTATCCGCTCACCAAATGTTCCTTGGAATTCGTAAACAAAGATTGTAAAACAAGCTTTTTGCCATTTCGCATACCAATAGGCCCACGATTTTAAATGTTTGTTTTCAACAACAGGTTTCAACAATATGCTTGAACCTGTGAACTTTGTAGCGAAAGACAAATCGTACATTTACATTAACGGAAGCAAAACAAATGTCTCATCCAGCGATTATCAAAATAATTGACACCCCCTTGTCAAACAAGCTCCCAGTTATTATAGCCATTCGAGGCTGTGTAAATAGGCTGAGCCTCTGTAGTCAAGTGTTTACCTCGATTTGCTCTCCTCCGAAAGGGCGTCCGTGCTGTTCTTTCCCAATCGCCAGGCTTGATTGTGCTGTACGGCAGTAGGAACCCACCAAGACATGGTTCCCACCACGAATACAATGGCTGTGTAACCAAGGGTGGAACAGATATAGGTGAAGCTGAAAGTTTGTTAATCAAGCAATTGAGAGGATCTCACTTCTTCACAAGGCTTTTGATATCTTCAATGTAAGGACTTGCTTCCGCCGACTTTTCAGAGTTTTCGGAGCCTCCACGTTTTGGGTCTTTGATGAATAACAGAATCAGAATAACGCACAAAACTCCTAAACGACAATTGTAAGCACGTTTGGCAAACGTGTACCCAAGATGGCAGTAACACGAACTCCCCATTGCCATCCACCTAACAAACTGGCTACGGTTGAACCAATCATATATCCAGATCCACTGAATATATAATAAGGTTTTCAATTGAATGTGACATACCTTCCGAAGGGAATGGCAAAGTAGAATACCATCAGCATTCGACTTCTGGAACTTCCGCTGAATAAATCGGCTATGATTGTTGGTGAAACTGTGATGTAGGAAGCCTCTCCAATTCCAACTATTCCACGGAAGGTGGCAAATAGCCAGAACATCTGAAAGGTAAAATGGTATGTCTAAGGCTGATGACAGTTTACATTAGAAGGAACGAAGGTACTTGCAACCACGGCGCAGATCCAGATGGTGATTCCAGTAAGCATTATAGCAACTCGGTTATACCTAAAGTAGTTTATGAATTTTTTAAATTGATGATTGAATCTTGAAGCATTTGACTGTTTTGACGTTGTTATGAAGTTCTAAACGATTACACAAATGTAGTTTAACCAACTTTATCAGTTGTGTATCAACAACTACAATCGTTTTAAGTATCCAGCATTTTCGAGTTTTATTATTTTGGTGCTAATTTGAGCTCTACAATGTATTATCGTTTGTTTATTTGTTTATACATATTTGGCCCGGTCAACACACATCACTACTGTCTTTGTATTTACAAATATAACTAACCTGTCTCCAAGGTAACCACAAACCGGAGAACACAACATGAACGAAACAATGAAAACTGTCTGCAGGAAACCAGCCTTCGCATCACTAATACCATAGAACGATTGAATATCAGTCAACACTCCTAAAAGGCGAAATCAGATCGAATGGTCACACAATCACCTGCTATTGTATATCGGTCCATGTAATTTAACAGATTGATAAGACATAAAATTCCTACAACTGCGTATTTCCGACATTGGGAGTCTTCTGGTTTGACGTCGTTCGTCATCTGAAAAAAGATTGCAGAATTAAGACGTTCGTGTGAA
This sequence comes from Oscheius sp. G VE-2021, assembly GCA_022343465.1. Classification (NCBI taxonomy): domain Eukaryota; kingdom Metazoa; phylum Nematoda; class Chromadorea; order Rhabditida; family Rhabditidae; genus Oscheius; species Oscheius sp. G VE-2021. The sequence goes on along the minus strand of JAJQXH010000029.1, from coordinate 2,981,105 downwards.
ATGGAAATGAATTCGCAAATACTGCAATGAGCGGTTGTGGGAAAGCCATCAGACAAATCAATCGCGTTTTGTATGGAAATTATGGCACGTGGGAAGAAGCAAAAATAACTTTTATGGTGATGTGTTAGGTGTCCTTTTATCGTCCATTTGTCCTGGATATGCTTAAGAAAATAAATACTTTCGGTGGCATGACTTTGTCTTGCCTTGTTTTCAGTACTAAAATCAAACGTACACGGCACACCATTAAAGGTGTTCACTGAAACATTTTTGGTAGTGCATTGATCTTTGGCAATAAAGTGCATTGGAAAACAATCATTAAAATGCACTTGGGACCTTCAATATTTCTATGGGGTTTTTTGTGGATGAGGGAGCAACGTTACACCGCCATGTTTCAGATTGTCTGAATTAAAGCAAAAGTATTCAGGCTGAAGGAAATAGACTATGCAAGTAATGCAATGAAACAATGTTCTATTGTTATGGTCCCTTTAATGTCAGTTTGGCGGCACATCATCTGTTGCGTAATTCAAAGTGAGCACCAACGCAAGTGTTACCCTTCTTTCTGCAAAGACCTCTCTTTGCCTCTCTTTGCAAGGCCGTATGCAATTTTCTTGCAAAATAATCATAGATGTTTTAATTTTGGTGTTATGTGACTATTTACCAAAGGCGATAGAAAGACTGGCTAAAAATATAATGGTACTTTTTCAAATTCTAGCTTCGAAAAAAAAACATAAAAGCTTTTGATAACAAGAAAAATCCAATTGGCAGAGTTTAACGCACAACCTTTTAGTTGCTAGAATGAAGCGTTAAGCTGAATTATCCATGATCTAACAAAGATCAAACTTTTTAACACATTTGGTTTTCTCTGAAGTCGGAGTCAAAGGTTGTACTCAGAAAACGCTCAAATGAAATTTAGTGTTAATGATTACTGCGGAAAATGTTGGAAAAGGTTGAGAAAAGAACACAATAGAACAACTTGTAAATATTTCTATAGATATTTTAATGTTATTTTTAACATAAGGCTTGTCGTAAAATCGATCAAGACTTATCCGTCTCATGGACAAAAATAGGCGAACACTCGCCACTTTGACAGGACTAGACGGCGCTCGGAAAAGAAAACACCTTCGATCGCTGGAACTATAAAGGAAAACGGGTGGATGAGTAACGTCTTAGAGGCGTTTTCTTTCCTTTGAAGACGTTACTTTAATTAAAGTACAGCGAGATTGTGGTAGAAATGTGGCATAAGGGAAGAAAAATCCTGGCGTGGCTGGCGCTCTGACCATGGGACAGAAACTCGTTTTCACAGGAAAAACCGCACCAGGATGGAAACACCGCACATGAGGTCAATCGGTTTTGAATGTTAGTTTTTCGTTATTGAGACTGTGGAACTTGTGAATTTTGAAAACAATTTAAAAATCAAAACTATGGAAATTTTTAAATGAGGTACTAAACAGTCATTTCCGCCTGCCGGTCGTTAAACAAGATGTGTCATCTTGAATGGAGGAACCGGAAGCTAAAGCAATAGCCATTACACGTGTTGAGCGTGGTCATTTTGACAAGAAGTACCATGAGCAAATAGAATCGTTATTGCCTTTCGAGGGCAATTTTCGGGCCAAAAGAACACAATCCAGCGAACAGCTCCAAAGAGATCAAAGAGTAACACTGCAGGCAAGCAATTGATACCCCCAGTATTTTACAAAAAATTATTTATTAGAAATTTTATCATGAAGTTTTTTTTTAAAAACATTTTTGTCGACATACAAACTAATCCAATCTGCCTACTTTCACTTCTTTTCCAGTGTCTAAGGGGTGGAATAAGTTTAGCAATAATTAGTTTGTGCTGTTATACCGATTTCGTTAATTTTTTTTATTAAAATTAAAAAGAGTGAGTGATAACATACAAAAACCTTTTTTTAACTAGTCATGATTGTTTGTTTGCATTTAGAATGCGAATTTATTCTGCCGTGAAGTCGTACTAGTTTCCATTTTCAATGAGATTACCTCAATTACCATGGTTACCATGCATTTCAAAGGAACAATTATGTTTACCACGTGACAATGAAAAGATGTGCAAAAGGATAATAATGAAGTTTCGAAAGTGAAAGATTTTAGAACGGAAAGTGACAAACAAGTTTCAAACCTTGTTTCAAACAATCTCACCACGTGACAAACGAAAACTCGACTTACTTTGTTGTTTCTGACGCGATTCGTTTTCTTGAAATTTCCCGATCTATACATTGTTCACCAGAAACGAATATTACTGAACTGCTTGACCTTCAATTGCGTTGAACAATGTAGTGGACTTTCAAAATTTGTCGGAGATACAAAATAGTGTTAATGATCGTGATGATTTTTGTGTCTGAAAGCTTTTTTTAAGAAAGGCGTGCAAAACTGAAAAAAATGCGTCAGTTGCAAATAAGAGTAATATCGCGTTTTGTGCTTGTTGTAGCAAATGTGAAGTTGCAAAGAGTCGTGGAGTGGAGGATATCTCGTGCGATCCATTGGCGACCTTGCTAGAAAGGTCGGCTATTGTTACTGCCAGCGCTAAGACGGCGATGGAAAGGTGTCTTACAATTACCCAATGAGTGGCCAAACTATCACAATCAGCAACATCTTCAGGATAAGATTGTAGTTTTCCTTACGACCAATTAAGAAAGTAAATGTATTGTAAGAGTAAATGGGAATTTCATTGAATTCAGAATTTCCTTAGTTTTGAAGACTACCTTAAATGGCCAGTTAAGGGATCAGACACGACCAGGAATCTTGACCAAATTTGATTCTGGTAAACGCAGGACGCGTAGTTCGTCATTTCGCGTATTATCAAAGCTTTCAAATACATGGTTAAGTTCAGTTTGGAGCCAGGTTATTGGAGAAGCTGTTAATGTTTGGATAGATTTTGGCAAAAAATTTCTGTTTTTGAAGTTCTTTTTTTATTTTATGGAGGTATTATCTTATCAATTTACAAAGTAAAAGGAACTGCAGGAAATACGCAACGATCGGGAAATCGTAAAGAACCTGATGATGGGTTTAAATCCGAATGCATTACAAAGTAACATGATCAAGTCCCTGGGATCGTTAAACTATGGACTGCAGAGCTACATAGCGGATGTTTTCACCCAGTGAGATCAAGCTATTCCAATTTCCAAATTGTCTATTTTAGGGTGAACAAGTCGTTTTCCACAAACTTCCTATCTTCGGGCGAACGATTATAATAACCGAAACTTTGGTATTCTAAAACACAACTTAGCTAACTTTATTTTAGAGTCGGTATTACGTTGACATTTCAAACGACAGTCGAGAAGCCCTTGCTGTGACTCTACAGCGACATTTGTTTCGATACATTTCGTACGACTACTCTGTCTATTTCGAAATTTTTTGAACGCAGAAAGTGATTCCCTTGCTACTGTTTCCTTCATAACTCATTCTCTGTCTGAATCATTTCAGATTAGGGATTGATACAACGTATTGTCATATGTATGTTGGATTTTGCCCTGTTACGTGTGTCTTGGAGTAAAATGAGACTTCAAACATATAAAACTTTTCTTTACAGTTGTGAATGTTGTTTCTCTGTTTAATAGTTTTACACATTCTTGTTATAAAGGAAAAACGTTTGTACAAAGTTTGTCATCTTACTTTTCATGTAAACGGTGACCTGTATCTCTGCTACTTTGAGCAAACCTTGCTCACGTGGCCAGAGAGGTCGTTGGCTACCATTCCATCTCGATCTATTACACATAACGGAGACAACAGTGACATTAATAACACTCTACGATTTCAAAACATAGCATTTTTTTATATCGTCTGATGCGATACGGATACGAGATTCCTAGGATGTTGTCCATTTCCCCAGGTTTGACATAATTACACCCAATTATCGGATACTCAAATGAGTACCCGCTGTTTGACCTAACTATACCTAAATAGCGGGTACTCAAACGAACGAACTTTTTAATTAGGTAATTAGGTGCAATTAGGTCAAATAGCGGGTTCTCATTTGAATTCCCGCTAATTAGGGGTAATTATGTCAAAAAGCGGGTTCTCATTTGAGTACCCGCTAATTAGGGGTAATTAGGTCAAAAAGCGGGTTCTCATTTGAATACCCGCTAATTAGGGGTAATTAGGTTAAGAAGCGGGTTCTCATTTGAGTACCCGCTAATTAGGGGGTAATTAGGTCAAGAAGCGGGTTCTCATTTGAGTACCTGCTAATTAGGGGTAATTATGTCAAAAAGCGGGTTCTCATTTGAGTACCCGCTAATTAGGGGTAATTAGGTCAAAAAGCGGCTTCTCATTTGAGTACCCGCTAATTAGGTGTAATTAGATCAAACGGGGGGTAATCATTTGAGTACGCGATAATTAGTTGTAATTAGGTCAAGGAGAAAGGGTCAACAGCCGAGGAATCTCGCACCCGTATCGCATCAGACGATATAAAAAATGCTCTATTTGGTGTTTATGGCACTAATGCACCCTTTCTGTGTAACAGTCCATTTAATCGACCATGTTCTGCTTACAAGGAGTTTATGCCTTTTCCTCCGAAAAAAGTCAACAAATCCTGCTTCCTGTTTTGTTTTCATCAATTTTCCTCTGCTTCAAACAACTTTATAAATGATATACTCAGGTTAAGATGACACAACACAAGCGTTTCATTTCAGTCTTCATGTCTCATTTATGCAGAATAATCGCAGACGAATGACCAACCCTCTTCCAGCAGCAACCATCACGACGAGGCTGCTCACGCCACTTCGCAGACCTGGGGAGCTCACTTCAACCTTCTTTCACATTATACAGCTGCCGCATCCTTTTGTACTTTTCAGTAATTGGTACACGAAGTACTGCAAAGTACGAAACAGAGATAAACTTTATAACAAACATAGCCATTGCATTGTCGTCTGCAGGAAGTTTCAAGGACAACACTTCATCCAATTTGTCTATCATGGTTATGTGCAATGCATATCTAAAACAATACAACATCAAAATTGACAGAAATCAATACCGCTTATGATAATTGGAATTATTCAGACGTTTACTATGAAAGTCTCCCCATCCGCTGAAACAAATGAAAACTATTTAGATCGCATCAACTTGACGTGGTTTCTTTAATAACCTAAACAAATTTTCAACGAGTGTTATTCACATTCTTCCCTGTGGACTTTGCAGTATGCCCTCAAATTCTTAATTTCTTTTCAACTGAAAAACAACGCTCCTTGCTCCTTGTTTCAGTCACGCTCCTTGCCAGCCGTCGATACTTAATCACAGCATTGCAGAAAAGTATTATTATGCCAGTTGTTGTTGTTTCTTCCGAATCTACTGCAGAGTGATCTTCGAACAACGTTCTTTCTTTTGGCGAGAGACAGGCGAATGTCGTTGTTTAAAGTAATCGTGAAACCATATTTTTCTACATAGATGCATGTCACGTTTTATTTGGTTCTCAAACAAGTGATGAAAAGTTAACAAAGTTGATAAATACATTCTCGTTCAAATGGGAGGGATTTTTATGATATAAATGTAACGTTTCTCAAAAGTTGGGGCGCTTAGGAAGGCCATCCTTCGATGATCGTAATCTTTGGAGGGGCGCTTTTTTGTTTGTCGGGCGCTTGGTCAGGTGATTTCGACGACTGGAAAAGTTTGAACGTGCAAGTTTTTAGAAGCTGAAACCGCGTGACGGAAGTCTGCTGTGTTTAAAATGTGTCGAGTGGCCTTGATAGCTACAAAAATAAGTGTATTGAACAGTTTTCAACTCTGAAACCTGGTGCAATTCTTGAGACATGAGCTACTACTGTAACTAAATTCACATTCAAAGTAAAGGTGTAAATAACAGGTTTACTGACTTCACTTAGTGCTTTATTATTGAACGCAGTATATTTCATGCATATTCTGAAAATAACATTGTAACATTAATAATATTCACGTTTAAAAATGACGGCGTACGAGGAGGATGTTGAATTTCTCCATGCGTACGTAATTTTTGAATGCCCATGAAAAGGGCGTCCGAGCGGCCGCATTTATTTTAAACTGTGTTTTAGTATTTTTATCTTATTATTTTACTTAAAATAGTCTACAATTTTGGAATCACTAATATTGCCACTTTATTCATGAAAATATTGGAAATTTCATCTTTGTAGTTTGATTTCTTTTAATTGCACCAATTTAAATTTCTGTTTTCAGATGATTCAATGTGTAAATAGCAAGAAGTTTGATGGAAAATTAAATAACGAGGTAGTTCCTTTCCAGTTTTGGTGAGAAAAAGGAAACTTTAGCGATATTTTACCTGGTTGGCGCCGGAAACCGATTTTTGTCAACAACTACTACTTTGTACTTCGAACGGCAATCGATTCAAATCTTATCGGAGGTGAGGTCAAGTTAGACCGGGTTTGAAGTTTGACCTTTGTCATTAGCATATTGATCTTCTGATCGTTTGTGGCGATCGGCACGTATTTACCGTCCTTTGAGCTGCGGGTCAAAGAACGCCCACGAGACTGGTTGTTGCGACGAACACTGGCCTTGTTTACGGCGCCCTCCCTGATAGTGGCTGTGTTTTTCGCTCTCCTTGCTTTTATTCGCTATTAGATGCTCATTCGTTCTTCTTTATTACGATTTGAAACCACTCTCCCTTACCCTATTCATCTTGTCACGTGCACCCTGCCCCTTCGATGTTACGATGTTTACACCTGCGCGTTCCGTTGTTGCGTTTTCTCTCGCGGGCACAAAGATTTGTTGAACTCCGTATCAGTTGATTATTTTCACCGTCGATGCTCTCTCCGCACTGGCAGTAGTCATTTCCTTCTGTCGCCAGATAGTTCACTGATCTTAGTTGCCTAACAGCCGTTAAAATCTGTAGTTCCGTCTTATTTCGCGTGCTCAAATTGTTGCCCTTCACAGCCTCGCTCTCAACAGCTTGCTCGCTGAAGTATTGACATCATTTTGCTTCTATTTTTTATTTTCCTTTCCTAAAAACACGCGTAGTAGATACTTTCCTTTCTTCTTTGCACCCTTCCCGACGACTGTTGTTTTGCACGCATCACAGGACGTTTAATATTGTCTTGCAAATATGGCACCCTGTGGCTACTCTCAACTAATGCTTTAATTTCAGATGAAGTTTGGTCTGCTGCAGCGGGCCTCTCCGGTTCGCTACCTCATCAGCCAGCGCAGATGGCAGTCCGGGCAGACACGCGAGTTCAACAAGGTACGATTCCTTGTGTAGTATTCAACCGTACAATCGATCTCTAGGTTATGGTGGCAAATCGTGGTGAGATTGCCATTCGTGTCTTCCGTGCCCTCACTGAACTCAACAAGACCTCCGTCGCCATCTACAGTGAGCAGGACAAGCACTCCATGCACCGTCTGAAAGCCGATGAAGCATTCTTGATTGGAAAAGGTCTCCCTCCCGTTGCCGCTTATCTGACAATCGATCAAATCATCGACACCGCCCTCAAGGTATCCATTTTCTCTAATCCCACCCTAATTCTACGTCTTAGCACAATATCGATGCCATTCATCCCGGTTACGGTTTTCTGTCGGAGAGGTCGGATTTCGCACAGGCGTGTGAAAATGCGGGTATTGTCTTCATTGGGCCCAAGCCAGACGTCATGGCGAGGATGGGAGACAAGGTAACTTACCGTTTCCTGGTGTGTTAATTCGGATCTGTTCAGGTCGCCGCCAGACAGGCTGCCATCGAAGCCGGAGTTCAAGTTGTTCCTGGCACCCCTGGACCTATCACAACCGCCGCGTAATCCCTGTCTTTTGTTTTACCAAAGAACGTTTTTTAGGGAAGCCGTGGAGTTTGCTGAGCAATACGGAACACCCATCATCCTGAAGGCTGCTTATGGTGGAGGCGGACGCGGAATGCGACGAGTGGATCGGGTCGAGGATGTTGAGGAGTCCTTCCGTAGGGCCTTCTCAGAAGCCCAGGCAGCGTTTGGAGACGGAAGTCTGTTTGTAGAAAAGTTCGTCGAAAGGCCTCGTCATATTGAAGTCCAGCTTCTCGGTTTGTTTTCTCCCTACTTTCATTTGATAATTCAATTTCAGGTGATAACTATGGCAACATTGTGCACCTGTACGAGCGTGACTGCTCGGTGCAGCGCCGCCATCAGAAGGTCGTCGAGATTGCACCGGCACCCGCTCTCCCGGAAGGCGTTCGTGAAAGCATCCTTGCTGATGCTCTCCGTCTGGCCAGGCACGTTGGCTACCAAAACGCAGGTAATACTTTTGATCTGAATGGACCATATTGATTTTTCAGGAACCGTCGAGTTTCTTGTTGATCAGAAGGGCAACTACTACTTCATCGAGGTCAATGCGCGCCTTCAAGTCGAACACACTGTCACTGAGGAAATCACCGGGTTAGTTGACCCCCTTTTCATGAAGTATATATGTTTAGTGTTGATTTGGTGCAGGCGCAGATTCGAATTGCGGAAGGTAAGACATTGGGCGACCTCAAGCTGAGCCAGGACACGATCCAGCCCCACGGATCTGCTATCCAATGCCGTGTGACCACCGAGGACCCTGCGCGTGGTTTCCAACCTGATTCTGGAAGAATTGAGGTTTTCCTACAGAGTGTGACAAACCAAATGTTGTTTTCAGGTATTCCGTTCTGGAGAGGGTATGGGAATTCGCCTGGACTCTGCTTCTGCCTACGCCGGTTCTGTAATTTCTCCTCACTATGATTCTCTCATGGTGAAAGTGATTGCTTCGGCCAGAAATCACCCCAACGCTGCTGCCAAAATGATCCGTGCTCTGAAGGAGTTCAGAATTAGAGGAGTCAAGGTAGCTATCACAGGTTGAGTTTAATCAACAATTTTTCAGACGAACATTCCTTTCCTGTTGAACGTTCTGCAGCAGCCCTCATTCCTCGACGCCTCTGTGGACACCTACTTCATTGACGAGCATCCCCAGCTGTTCCAATTCAAACCCAGCCAGAATCGTGCCCAGAAGCTGTTGAGTTACCTTGGAGAAGTACAGGTATTGGTGTTTGTAAACTCCTCGTATGAGTACTTTGTTTAGGTCAATGGTCCTACTACCCCATTGGTCACCAGTCTGAAGCCTGCCCATGTCGATCCTCCTGTGCCTAACATCAAAGCCGGTACAACATCAAGAGAGGCGCTTTGAGATTCATTGTTTTAGGTGCTCGACCGCCTCTTGGTCTCCGCCAGGTGTTTGTGAAAGAAGGACCCGAAGCTTTTGCCAAGGCCGTTCGAAAGACTCCCGGATGTATGATCACCGATACCACTTCTCGGTATTTTGAATAGTTTTTGGATTATTGTTGATTTTAGTGACGCCCACCAGTCTCTCTTGGCTACCCGTGTTCGTACCTACGACCTTGCCAAGATTGCTCCGTTCGTCAGTCAGTCCTTCCCCCAGCTGTTCTCTCTCGAAAATTGGGGAGGTACGTGATTTCTTGGTCATTTTCTACTGTTTCTTCAGGAGCTACGTTCGACGTCAGCATGCGTTTCCTACACGAATGTCCTTGGGAACGACTGGAGACCCTTCGTGCGCTGATTCCTAACATTCCCTTCCAATGCCTTCTCCGCGGAGCCAACGCCATGGGCTACAGTAACTACCCCGACAATGTCATCTACAAGTAATTTTGTATGCTGATCTCTATTCACTTTTGTTTTTCAGGTTCTGTGAACTGTCTGTAAAGTCCGGAATGGACGTGTTCCGTGTGTTCGATTCGCTCAACTACTTGCCCAACCTTCTCGTTGGAATGGAAGCTGTTGGAAAGGCTGGTGGAGTGGTGAGATTCCTAATTTACTGTAAGTTTCTTTTGATTTGCAGGTCGAAGCTGCCATTTCTTACACTGGAGATGTCTCTGATCGCAGCCGAACCCAGTACAATCTTCCCTATTATCTCGAACTGGCTGAACAGCTTGTCAAGGCCCAAGCTCATATCCTTTCCATTAAGGTTGGCATCGGTAGTTTTGTGGTAAAGTCAAGTTTCAGGATATGGCTGGAGTTCTGAAGCCAGAAGCTGCCAAGATTCTTATTGGTGCTCTAAGGGACAAGTTCCCCGACATTCCCATTCACGTGCACACCCACGACACTTCGGGAGCTGGAGTTGCGGCCATGCTTGAATGTGCCCGCGCCGGCGCGGATGTCGTCGATGCTGCAGTGGACAGCATGAGCGGAATGACGAGTCAGCCGAGCATGGGTGCGATCGTTGCTTCTCTTCAGGGAACTCCCCACGACACGGGTACTAGTTTTGCTGAACATGTTTCTATTGTATGTATCAGGTCTCTCCCTCGACGAAATCAGCCGATACTCCGCCTACTGGGAGTCTGCCCGCCAGCTGTACGGTCCTTTCGAGTGTGCCGTGACTATGAAGAGTGGAAATGCCGACGTTTACAAGCACGAAATTCCTGGTGGACAGTATACCAACCTGCAGTTCCAGGTACGATTGTACCATAACTAATCTAGAAAAGTTTTAGGCGTTCTCTCTCGGCCTTGGTAGCCAGTTCGACGAAGTAAAGCGCATGTACCGCGAAGCCAACCTCGCTCTTGGTGATATTATCAAGGTTCGTTGAATATGAGATTGGCTTTATGCTCTTCAGGTGACTCCATCGTCAAAGATCGTTGGTGACCTTGCCCAGTTCATGGTGCAGAACAACCTCACCCGTGAAACTCTTCTTGATCGCGCAGATGATCTCTCCTTCCCCAAGAGTGTAGTCGATTTCATGCAGGTATGATATTTGGAAATCCTTGATTTTCATTATTTCTAGGGTAACGTCGGACAGCCTCCCTACGGATTCCCGGAGCCTCTGCGCACGAAGGTTCTTCGTGGCAAGAAGAAGATCGATGGCCGTGCCGGAGAAACGATTCCTCCCGCCGACCTGGACAAGATGAAAGACGACCTGGAGGAGAAGCACGGCCGCACTTTGCGGTAATTTTGCTTCACAACTTGGGGAACACCAGTTTTTAGTGATGTTGATGTCATGTCGTCCGCCATGTTCCCCGACGTCTTTGATGATTTCGAACGATTCCGTCAGCAGTATGGGCCTGTTGACAAGCTGCCCACCCGAATCTTCTTGACCGGACTCGACATTGCTGAGGAGTGCGACGTTAGTAGTGGTTATGTAATTTTAATGATTGTTTTAAGGTTGAAATCGAGCGTGGAAAGACCTTGGCTATCCAGCTCCTTGCTGAAGGCAAGCTGAACAGCCGTGGTGAACGAGAGGTGTTCTTTGACCTCAACGGCCAGATGCGCAGCATTTACGTCCAGGACAAGGAGGCCAGCAAAGTTTGTTAAGGAGTGGAAAACAACAAAATGAAATTTCAGGAAATTATTACCCGTCCGAAAGCACTGCCCGGTGTTCGCGGATCCATCGGTGCCCCCATGCCCGGAGAAGTTCTCGAAGTGAAAGTGAAGGAGGGAGACAAGGTTGGGTCTTTTTGTGAAGGAATTAATGAATCTTTCAGGTGACACCCAAGCAGCCCGTGTTTGTGCTCTCGGCCATGAAGATGGAGATGGTTATTGATACTCCCATTGCTGGAACGGTCAAGAAGATCCACGCCACTCAGGGAACCAAGTGTGCTGCTGGCGACCTGGTCATCGAGATCGAGCCCTAATTGACTCTTACTCCGGTTAGCAGAATTATTGTACAATTTGCGCTAGTTATGTTTAAACCGGGTTACAAGCCATTGCCATTGTGATTTTAATACAATAAATATAAGTTTGGCGGTTGAAAATGAACTTGTGGAATCTGAAACTCCGCTATAGGAAAAGAACTTCAGCATATGCTTTTGGAAAACTGTTGGGTGGTACAATTTGCTGCGGGCTATAAATTAAATTTGGGTCCAAGTTTTCTAAATTGACTGAAATATGAAATAAGAAAATGTTTTACTCAACAAAAGAAGCAACAAGGGAGATCCGCAGAGAAGAGGAGGGCGGGAGCTCAGACCTCGCGGGGTACCTCTCGTTTAAAGAGAAAAGTTCTTACCTGAGCAGGAGCGGCGGCCGCAGACGACGGGAGGGCAACGGGGACCTAAACCAATCAGTAAATGTGGTAAAGAAGTGGTCAGAATAACTGCATAAAAGAAAGGATTCTTACCTGCAGCGGCGGGGCGGCAGAGCCCTGGAGGACAACGGCCTGAAATTTCCAATGAATGTGAAAGAAAGCAATTTTGGAATGAGAGGTTATCATGTGAAAAGCTATCCTTACCTGAGGGCGGGGGTCCACGGCCACAACGGGGGCAGCAGCGGCAGCTACCTGAAGAATCTCACTCAGTTTTTGCAATCACGGTTGTGAACGAATTCACTAAAACAAATAATAATCGTACCTGGGCGGCCAGGTGTTGGCGACGGGGAGAAGGTGCGGGAGACGGCGGGGGAGAAGGCGGAGGGGTTCCCGGGAAGCCCAGCTGTCGGTCGAGCTGACCGCCTAGGGAGAGCCTATCCCACTCCTCGGACAACCAGGAGTCCAAGGAGGAGGAGGGAAAGGTCCCCCAGGAGGCGGTAGACGCGACGGACAGCGAGGGCGACGGGGCACGCTCCATTCTGTAAAACAGTTTCAACAGCACAAAGGCAAATATCGTACAGCTATAGAAAAAGAAACAAATATCACATGTTTACGGTTAGCCCTAGACCATCTCAACATTGAAATTAAATATCAGAATAACTAAAAACAAAGAAATAAAGTAAAATCAAAGAAACAAACGCTTTAAAATACAAAAAGAATGCCGCATGCGAGGGACCGCAGGGTAAACTCTGTATATTAAAACAATAGTCTCGTTCGATTAAAACTGAATCTCATCGTTTTCTCAGTTTTCAAATAAATGTTCCTTCGTTTTCAAATAAAAATTATTTTAAAAAACCTTTTGAATTAGCTGAATTTGAACTATAGAAAAAAGGCGACCGAATTTCTTCTGGATCTGTGAGTGATCAAGGTGTTGAGTACTTTCTTTGATATATTATTAATGAATATGATTCATTCAACAAAAGAAAATCATGCTACAGACCGTAAACGTCACATTTGAGTGTGAGCGCAATTATCAGGTGTAAATAATTATAGTCAAAGCACATTTATTTCGAAATTTAAATTACGTTTTTTTTAATCAAAAATAAATTATGAAAATGTTAATAACACAATAAATAATAATAAATTTTAAAAAAACATGCAAATTAAAGGTGCATTCATACAGGCCGGAGTGCAAAAGATACAAAATGCCGTGCGGCAACTGTGCGGCAAACGCGTGCGGCCGGAGCGGCAAACGCGGCGGCCGCGACAAGATTTCGCCGCAACCACCGACAACCTTGATTTTTGCGATTTCCACAGTTTTTCGGTTATTTTATATAACCGGTTTTGATAATAAATAAATATGAATTATTTAATAATCAAGCAACGGACGCGAAAACGTTACCAAAACACTTATTTCAAAGTTCAAATTTATATTTTTTAAAGTTAAAAGTATTGTATAAAAAGTAAATTATAAAAATGTCAATAACAAAATATTTAAGAAATATAAATACATGCAAATTAGGGAGAAAGAAAACAAAGAGCGAACCCGGGCGCTATGTCTTGGACAGATTGCATCCGGACCTACCGTATCCCAAATTGGCAAGTGATCGATCGACGGTCACATTCGTCTAGTGTTGTTGTCATTTTAGTTTATTTTTTCAATTACAAAATCAGCTTTAATAGATTTAGTAACTTTAAAGTATATTGGCACATTCACGAGAAACAATTTTTAAAAATTCCGGCATGTCGGTCGTTAAACGAAAGACATACAATATATGGAATGAATTCTAGCTTATAACAGTGTCTTCTGTTATTTTTAACTGTGTAAAATAGATATATTATGGTCGGTTCTCATTTGCCGTTTATTCATCACGGTTATTATGTTGGAGACGATTTATAGCGGCTGACGGTTCAGCGACTTTTTATTAACGTCATCGCTGAGTTTTAGCGTCCTGTTTTCAGCTTAACATCGATGACATGCACCTATATTTCAGTATTATTTCGAGCATATCCGATGTTGCGCAGGCAATCCACCTGTGGGACCGCAGTGTCATGCACCATAGCTATCTACTAGCATCGCTTTAAGACCGCTTTTTGAATAATTAGGTCGATCAATCCTATGAATCCTTCTTCAATTTGTATGAGCCGTTATAAAAGCTATGTAGAAGATGAGACTGTCCTGGAAAAGATGGCAGACATCGTCGTTGTGTTTGGTGTCGTCTGAATACTGCAGTAGGTTGGGGAGTTACGGACAAAAGCATGACAAATCACCGCGGTCAATAATATTCATGTGAACATCTGATGATAGTTGAAGTTGTTCCACATCAGTCGAGCAGCGAAACAATGGCCATTCTTAACTTTCAAATATCACGAAAGTCCTGAGAGACTTGTAGACCAGTACTCATATGGCTTTCAATTATAAAGACCATAATCCCTCGTGAAATTTATTTTATCTTTATGACAGGTTGCCACATTTGGGAATAAAAGTGCAAATAGGCTCGGCGTGGTTGTAATTTAAACTCGCTTTTCTATACGATACGCTTTATGTCCGATAATTGCGCATTTCGGAAGTGTTTAATTTTCTATTCTATTATTGAATACTTTAAAAAATCTTCTTGAAAATTTGAACTTCTCGGAGCATTTCTTAAACAACCTCGCGCATAGGTTTCAATGTCCAGGATGACCTTGTTTGTCGTGTCCTCATTGTCTGACCCCTCCGCGTTTGGCGCGCTCTATTGCCGCGAACGTATGACGCATCTCGCACACGCACCCCCGCCCTTCCCGCCTAGACCCGGCTGACCGCTTATCTCAAAATATTCATTTTCTCATTGTTTTCATTGTTCTTTCTTTGTTTTGTTTTTGAATATTTATTCTTAATATATTTGATAATTTTCCCGTTTCAGAGAATGTCCCGCGCAACGGCTAGTGCGCGGTTCGACATGAATCGAGTTAAAAGCAAATCCGTGGAAATTCTGATTTACTCTCTAGTCGACAATGTAAGTTTTTATTTTAATTTGTTAAAATGTTATATTTTATGTACCCGATTAACCAATGTTCTTTCAGATAACGTCGGTTACTGAAACATTCCAACTTCCTCCCGGAGAAAACCCATCGCAGCTGGTCGACGCCGTTGAAAGGGGAGTCAATGAGTTCCTCAACGTCGGATATGCTGCAGTCCAGGAAAGCCTTCACTTGGCGCAGGTACCTTTATTACTTTAAAAATATATACCAATTTTAGTCTCAAAGCGATATTGATGATCTGGAACGAGCTTTACAGGATGTTCGCGATAAAGGTGAGCACATTATATGGTTTATACATTTACCTGTTTACAGGCTCCATGATGATCAAGATCGGCGATAGTTTCATTCACCAAAGCTCGTCCATTCAGCACAGAGCCCAAGCTATCGAAGCTGGTCGTTCTCTGCTATACGTTAGTTTACTATTCCTTTTAAAATTCCTTTTTATTTTTAGGCAATGGCCCACATGCTTATTATTGCTGATCAGATTGATATTTCTTATATTCTGAAGGATATTAACGAGGTAGGTATTCTTTCTCACCTCAAACCAATTTTTTTAGACTGAAGGACTGTTGGATGATCTCGGAAGGTCGAAAAACATTGTGGAAATCGACGAGCGTTACTGTTTCCTGGAGGCGAAGATAGAGGAGTTGAGCGAAACAGTCAGGTTTAAATCTTTCGTTTTGTATCCTATTTTGACTGTTTAGAAGACGAATTTCTGATCTGCGCGATTCCCAGGAGAGGGAGAATCTACAAGTTGCAAAAGCCCAATTGAAGTCCTCCGCCCCTTTGGTGTATCACGCCGTCAAGGTCATTTATTCGGTATTTTACAATTTTACGTGTGGTTTAGTGCTACATTCAACATCCGTCTGAAGAATCCCTCCACAATGTTCAGTTTGCACACAGTGAAGCGAAAAAGGCGTTGGATGCGCTGAGAGACGGATTCCGTGGAACTGAGTCATCCTCGCCTGCATCGTACTCTAATTTGGGAAATAGGCACAACCTGGCTTCAATGTTCAACGACTTCCAGGTTTGTCAGAACCCTGTTTTTACACAATACTTCTCTTTAGAACAAGGTCTACTTGGAGCCTGGAACCTACCGCGCCAACCGCCACAAACCCGAACTTGAGAACATTCTTGAGACTATCATCAGCCGCGCCGGAAGTGAACTAGCTGATACAGGTGTACTTTGCTTTAACGTATGTTACTTCAGTTATTTAGGAAACACGCGTATGGTGCGAAAGAGCTGCATAGTCGACGAATGCAACAAGCTGCGACAGGCCCTTCAACACTTGCTGGACCAGTACGAGGAATCTCGTGGCTCCAGCTACCAGGACGAAGTTGATCGCGCTATGGTACATGTTGGAAACTGCACCAAGGATCTGAAAAGATAATTGATGTTGTCTGGCATTTTGAAATTTGGCTTTAGGCATCTTCGTCGTGCCGCTGTTGACCACGTCAGTGATGCCTTCCTGGACACATCGACCTCGTTATGTGAGATGATCGAAAGGGCGAAAGCCAGCGATCCGAATAATCCGTCCGACATCTACCCTGAAGATTTTGAAACTATCACCGCTGGAATGATCCGGGTTTGTTCTGTGTGACAAACTAACATTGATGTATGTTCAGGCTGCCAAGGCTGCCTGTGAAATGTCGTCGGATCAAGAAGGAGTTCGTATTATCTATCATCTGTGCAACCAGTTGGAGAAGCTCACACCTGAGGTTGTGAATGCAGCCCGTTTACTGGCACACAATCCCGACAGCAAAGTTGCCCAAGAAAATATGCAGGTCTTCCGCGAAGCATGGGAATCGAAGGTAGGGAATTTGTTTATAAAAAAAATCATTTTTGAGTTTCAGGTTCAACTGCTTACAATGGCTGTAGATTCGATTATTACATTGGATGACTTCTTGGCCGTAAGCGAGTACCACATCATCGAAGATGTTCAAGAAGGAGACCAGGTTAGTTGGTCCAAAAAGGTAGACTTATTCTTTCTCGTTAGGTTCTGAAGGCGAAGAACTACACTGATTTGGACAGGGTCGCCGGAAGGATCCGTGGTAGAGCTCGCAGGGTGTGCTCCGTCGTTGATACCGAAATCGACGCGTTGCCCGTTCATGGAGGATCTGACAAGGTTAAATCGGCGACTAAAAGACTTCGCAACCGAGGTTTGCTGCTCGAGCTAATCCAGATATCTATTGTTTTCAGAGCTGCCTCATTTTGAAGAAAATCTCTATCAGATGTGCATGACCCAGGCTGGAAAGACTAGCGATGTTGATCAGTAAGAATGAACAGGTTTCCATTACCATTGCTGTTTTCAGTGACAAGGAATGCGACGTTTATATGGATTCCTGCTCACTTGTGCTCAACGGAGTGAAGGAAATTCGCAATGCTTTGTTGCTGAACAGGAATCCGGATGATGTGGATTCTGATAACGAATACGAAGAGGATGGACCTATTGCCGCCGAAACTGCTATCAAGGTATAGGTATTGGTTTGCCTTGTTAAATGAACATTTCAGGTGACGGATACCGACAATCAGCAGAAGATCATGCGTTGTCTCCCGGAGCAGGACAAGAAGATCATTCAAGAGCAGCTGGCGACTTTCAAGGTAAGGTCATCTTTTGAGCTTTATGTAAATTCTTGCTTGTAGTTGACGCAGTCCCGTTTCGAGCGAGAAGTGGCAAAGTGGGATGAAACCGGTAACGACATCATCGTTCTCGCCAAGCACATGTGCATGATCATGATGAACATGACTGACTTCACAAGGTAAGGGTTCAGGTTTTATGTTTTCAATAACTTGTTTAGGGGACGTGGTCCTTTGAAGACGACGATGGACGTTATCGCGGCTGCACAGGCCATTTCGGTCGATGGAACCCGGGTTAGTCTGGTCTTTGCGGAGTGTATTTGTTTGTTTATTTCAGCTCTGCGCCTTGGCTAAGCAGATTGCTCAGGAATCGGCCGATTCCATTTCGAAGAATGACCTCGTTGCCAATCTGTCAAAGATTCCCACCTACTGTCAGCAGCTGAACATTTGCAGCAAGGTGGGATTAAACGTTTTGCTGCATTTACATACTATTTAGGTGAAAGCCGACGTTCAGCAAGTCGGAGACTCCCTTGTGGTCACAGGTCTTGACTCCGCCATGTCCCTCATCCAGACGGCTAGGAATCTCCTTTCTGCCGTCGTACAGACTGTCAAAGATGCCTACATTGCCAGTACAAAGGTATTTCTTCAAAATCGCATTTTATCCATCTTTTTCTCAAAGTGTTCATATAATCATCGGGCGAGGGTTAATGCGGCATATGACCTCTGTGTTACCCACAAAAACAGATATTTGGTCGACGATGGTAGGGATGAATTGATGCGTGCTGTGAATGTGATTTATGTTGTGTGATGATTGCGGATTCTAATAGAGTGTTGTACTTGTGTTGCGTGCAATTTTGATATTCCATAATAATCATTTTTGTTTCAGTTCCGTCGCCCTAATTCGGAGAAACCTCGCATCGAATGGCAGCTGGCTCCTCCCCAGAAGCATCCTTTGGTCCAGCGTCAGCGTAACAACACTGGTGTCATTCGCCGTGCCAGTGAACGCCGTCCGATGCACCCCGAGCAAGCCCTCGCTCAGTTCAGATAACTCAATTCCGTTTCAATCACTTTTATGCTTTACGTGAACAGAACATTGCCAGCTACGTTGTATAACTATATCACATATCTGTAAAATTACCCTGCACCATGATGAAATAAACATAATTATTTAATCTTGTATTATAGAAGTGTATTTGAAAACAATATAACAACGAATCTTTAGGTACCTGATGAAAATAAACAAGTAAGTGTCACCGTGAGAGAAATAAGGCTGACCAGAGGTTAAGGCAACGGGTTTGAGCAAGATATCACCGGAAATAACGCGTAACAGATATGTTTTCTAAACGAAGCCGACCGAATCGGCGAGGATAAGATAGATTTCGTAGACCCGGATTTTGAAAATTGACCAGAAGAGGCTAAAGTGGATTCGAAGGCGTTTTAAACGCTCTTGCGTCTTCTTAAGGACAAGTTCGTGGTGGGACCGAATTACACATTTGGACATCTGAAGAAAAAAACATTTTGACTAACATATTCAGTACCTCAATCATGGAATCTTGTCTTCCACTGCACTGGAGGAGGTGCTCCATGTTACGCAGCAGATCATTTGTCTTCAGAATGAGGAGCATTTCGCGAGGCATCCTTGACAGGACTTCGCTAATCTGAGGAATAAGGGAAACGGCGTACTCTCGCAACTCCTGCTTCTAAAACAACAACTTATTGTTCACGCTGTTTCAGTTAACTGAACCTCTTTATTATCGATTTGACTGTTTCCAATTCCTTGAGTGACGGATTTCCAAGATCTCCGCGTAACCATGCAGGCGAAGAGACCGTAAAGTTCACCGACGCCCATTTCGTTTGCAGTTTTCTCAAAAGTTGTAATTTTTGGGGTTACTGTAATGAGTACCTTAATTTGAGCCTGATCTGCATTCAGTAAACCAAGCCAGAAGTCAGAGTATAGTGATCGGAATTTGTCGTCAATCTCCTGAAAACCCCATGTAAAGTTTTCATCAACGAAGCAATCTATGGTTAGCGGTTTTGAATAAGCAAATTTGTAGTAGTCCATTTTATTTGCTATCTTTGGAATGTGTCCAAAGAACCCTAAGTTATGTACCCTTGCAGTTTAACAGTTTACGTTATCAGTTATGTAGTTTTGTCATTCGCCGTTTACTTGTTACACATCAAGTGTTCAAGTGCCTTTATCTGTGACTAGACTATCGCCCAAGAATTCTTTGTTTTTAAACTGTAGAACAACAGGCTTGAACAAATAAACACAACGATAGAGGCGATTAATGTTTTCAAAACATATTAAGAACGTTCTTTAGTGTCTTGAAATGTTTTGTAAACCAGAAAACTTTGATGGTGTGTCTACAGACAAAACTCTTACCCTAATTCTTTCCCCCTTACCAAGTAAAGTCCGTGGTCGAGAAGAACAATCTCAACAGCACCATCCTTTCTTCTATTTACCATAACATTTCCGGGATGTGGGTCCTAAAGCAAATCTCAGTTCAAGAGCTTAAAGGAAACGTACTGAGTGAAGATAACCTTTGAGGAAGATCATTTCAGAGATCAGTCGTCCAAGTTTGCGAGCAGTCTACAACAAATATAAGCATCCAGAAGCAATGGTAACTTACGTCATGACGGTCAATTTTGTTGGTTACCATGTATTCTTCATTGTCAAAATGAGCACCTTCACAGAATTCCATCGTTAAAACTCTCCTAGTTGTCAGTTCGTAGTGAACAGTTGGAATCTGATCAAACGTTTAAATGAAATGAACCGAATCACCTTAAGGAATGAAAGGTGGCCAAAAATTGCACGGGCTTTGTCTGCGTTCTTTGCCTCGTGGATGAAGTCCAACTCATTTGGAAGATTCTTCTTGATCTCATCAACTAACCACATGAAGTGGAACTCAGGGAACACTTTATCAGCCAAAGTTACTAGAAACTAAAGCAAACGTTAGCAACCTCAGTAGCTAATAACTTACATGCATTGTTCTTATGTCAGTTTGACTGTTCTCGTAAACTCTCCTATGTTGTACTTTGACTGCCACTTTCTCTCCTGTTTCCTAAAGAACAATTGTAAAAGTTTAGGTAAGGATACTGTACTTTCAAGCGGGCAGTGTGAACTTGTGCTAAACTAGCTGCTCCAACTGGCTTCTCCGAAAACTCAGAGAACACCTCTTCTATAGGCTTCTGAAGCTCTTGCTCCAAGACAAATTTAACGTCGCTTAGGGACTGTTGAGGTGCCCTGGACATGAGAACAGATAGTGTATGGGTGTATTCTGGAGGTACGAGGTACTCCATGGCTGCTAGATGTTGCCCGACCTGAATAAAGAGTAAAGAAGATATTTAAGAAAAGAGTTACTTTAATGAAAACTCCACCGTTGTCTCGGGCCAGCCCGAGAAGTCGTTCAGCACTGCGCTGATGACATCCACGCATAGCTACATTGTACTCTTCAGAAGGGTCAGAGAGACTACTCAAGGAAGATTTGTAATCTACCACGATTTTAGCTACCTATTGAAAGTTTATAAATAGAACATAGACTATCTTACGGTAAATGCAGCTCGGCCAAATCTAATTATCCCAATCTCTTTGAGATCTTCTACAGTTCCATCGGAGCTACAAATTGCAACTGCACAACCCGTAACAAGGGCAGAAGAGCCCAAAACGATCTGCAATTGAAATTCAAAAATGGAATTCAAATTCCTTACCGTTTTACGAAGGACTCCAGAGCGCCCTACGGGCCTACGAACATGGCTATTTATTAGCGGCCGAAGAAAACTTGTAGAAAAGCGCATTAGACTGAAATAAGAATCCCTGTAGTTTGTAGTAAAAAGATTGCATAGAGATTGCAAAGAAAAGATAGCCTTGGTACGTAGATGTTGCAACTGAGAGCGCATTTTTGGCGACACGCGCAATTACCGTACATCATAAGCGTTATACCAAGAAAAATAGGTTGGGACAATTTTTTATGGGTAACTTTTACTTTCAAAAATACTAATAATTCTCGACTAATTCGGTGCATATTAGGAATTTATATAGTTTTACTCAGATTTTTAGAAAGGGATAATCAGAAAGAGAAGACAAAAGGTTGCTCCAATCGCAATCTTTGCAGAAAGTAGCAAAAAGTCCACCGCTGATAAAATTCTGCTCTTTGGTGATTGAATCTACTTTGCTGTGATTTTTAATCGGTAATCCCTGGAAAAAATTAAGAACCGATTACGAATGGATAGAAAATATTAACAAAAGGGTAATAAAGTTTGTTCGAAGTAATTGATCTGTCTTTCTGGTTCTCTGGTTCTTTGGTGCTCAGTCTGTCTGTCTCTCCCTCTCTCTCTCTCTCTCTCTCTCTCTCTCTCTCTCTCTCTCTCTGTCTCTGTCTGTCTCTCTGTCTGTCTATCTGTCTCTCCGTATTTCTGTTCTTTCGTTTTCCATTCTGCCCTTCATTTTTCCGCCCACAGTTCGTAAACCCTTTCGTCACATGTAAACATCTTTATTGTCTTGTCTTAGAAACTGAGAATAATGAAAGCATTGACACAGCAGCGTGTTTCCCGTGCTTTTCAAACGTGATTGTTTTTAATGACTATAAGAGATGTGTCGGCAGAATGTGTATGTCGTCGTCCTAAAACACAGTTACATATATAAATGAATATGCAATTTACCTAAGGAGCCATTCCTCCATGCACAGAAAAGACCAGAAAGGAAAATAAAGGTATAAAACAGAAGAATTAATAAAGAAATTGTTATCAATCCAGTGCCACTGAAAGAACTCATATGGGTATTTGACTTAAAACTTACATAATAGTCATCTGTAGGTCTCTTTGACAGCATTCCATCGCACAACACGTGTCGTCACACACAAAGTACAAGGTGAAGTTCTGAACCATAGAACAAATTACATAGCCTATTTATTTCTTACCGCAATTTGACTTGCCTGCCCTGTAATTTCGCTTGCAGGAATGTTTCTGTCCAAAGAGTAGGCACATATTGTGTCGTCCACCTAAAACAAAAGAGTTACGGCCATACGATCGTTTTGTTTACATCTGCTAAGGTGTATGGCTTCTGGGAGTAGAAGTAGGTTATTCCAGTTTCTTCTGAGACTGATGTTCTACAAGAAGCAGAGAAGGCTGTGAAATCGGCACTTGCGTTCCCAACTATTTCGTCCGCGAATTTTGCGCGAAATAGATTACCTGAAATCTCAACATTGTTGAATTTTACTAAAAACGCCAGGGACAGTTGTGTTCAAGAAAATATAAAACAGTTTGGCGTTCATATGCGTCGCTTTTGAGAAATCTGAATTTTTGCAATTTCTCTTTTTTAAGGGAAGGAGACAGGCACCTGTGGAAAACTGAAAAATCAGTCATTTTAACGAACTATCTGTATGATGTTTACCCCGTTCAATCTATCGGATTATCAAGTTTTTGGTCGTAACTTTTGAAGTTACGACGTTCCCGCTTGAAAAGGCGCAGAAAACTCTGCCTGTCTGACATGAAAGCACCGCGCGATTCCCACCCGTACGAGATCGGCGGCCGCGCCAAGGGTAGTCCCTCCGAATTCAGTAATGAGTACTTTATGCACATACGATCAGCAAGGAGGTCCCTGCCGATTCTTTTAATGTACAGTCAGAGTTTTTCACAAAAGTGGCAAAAGGGCAGTCCCTTGATAATTAAAAGATAGAAAGTGTGCATATCGTGCGGTCCTTAGAAAATGCTAACAGAAACCAGCCTCCAAAAATCATGTACTTCGGGTATGGATTAAACTGACTGATCATGTTTTCTCACCTTTTATCGGAACATGTCCGATTTGATTCTTTGCAAATACAATGGGTACCAGCACAAACGTGAACAGCGATGTTGTCATGGTACATGTTCAGGCATCAACAATCTCTGAAACACGCAACTTCAATACATACGTAAAGCAAAGGAATCAGAAAATGCTAGAGAGAGAGAGAGAGAGAGAGAGAGAGAGAGAGAGAGAGAGAGAGAGAGAGAGAGAGAGAGAGAGGTGGATCTTTGGCTCGAAGGGGCAGGTTCAAAAGGAAACGTAGATTACTGAAACTCCTCGCTCTCAGACAATCAACAAAGGGAAGGAGGAAGCGCCCGAAAACGCATTTCTCCGCGCTCTAATACAATCGATTTAGACGTGGTGATACACCGACTACGGATTGAAGCGTTCAAAAAATCTAATTTTGTTTAGTGAAAGTATAAAACTGTGGTGATTTAGTTTTAAAGTTTGAGTCTGTAACTTCTAAACGACGTATCGGTGATAAATCCGCTGAGAGGGAAGTGTGTGCGAAGTTTGACAACAAAAGTCCAAAAAACTGACACGTGAAAGATGAGCTATGACGCTTCGGGGATTTTCAGTTTGCTTAAAAAGTAAACATCGCTAATCGATCTTAGAGGAAAACAACAAAATACCTCCTGGACCTTCAAGGAAAATCTTTGATTTTCACAACTGTAGACGCATAGAAAAAATTAGCAAAAGGCAAAAAGGAATTGACAAAAATAGTTTGAGGGTTCTTTCTGTTGACATGAAACGCTAGACTCATGAATGTTTCAAAGTAAAGCATCAGAGGTTAAAGGAAGAAAGGCATTAAATGAATGCACTGCCCCAAGGGACAGCTTAGTTTGGTGTAAACAATCCTGAGAGTGCATTTCACCAAACTTTCTTCAATTGTTCTGAATGATTGTGGTCTGGGGAATTGAGATTTTGTATTTTTCGAGAAGGACTATGGCACTACTTGATCTGAGTTTGAAACCGATAGACAAGGATTATGTGTACTCACAGTTTGAACTTTTTAAACAATGAAAAACTACACTTTGGCTCTTAGAATATGAAATACATCCCCAATTTAGGGTTCTTTCGAGCCTAATCAAAATGATCGGGTTCATTTTGTATGCAAGAAACTCAACTGTTAGCTCATTCCAAATATTTAACAAAAGTTTGGAAAGGCTTCTATCTAGGCGGGAATCTCAATTTTCTACTAATGAGAACCCTGAGTTCTCTTCAGACACAAAGTGCAGGATGTTAAAAATAACTTTCACTTAGTTTCAAAAAGAAAGTGTGAGTACTAAAAAGCTTCTCTTTGGTTTTGTAGATTCTCTAGATAAAGAAAATATATACAAAAGAGGGCATGTGCTTCCGGAAACTGAATTCAAAATGGCATAAATGTGGATAGACAATATTAGCTAAAAATCTGTTGGTAAAAGATATTTGATATTATCGCGCTGTTTCTTGTTAACTTCTTTTTCCAGTTAAAATACAACTATTTATGTAAAACAGATGTACAAAAAGTTCTTCCGTAAGTGATGGAAACACTCAAATTATACAGAGCTTCACATTAAAAAAGAAGCTATTTTTCAAACGATTTGGTTGTCATCATATAAATTCTCCTTTGTTTCTCTTAACAGAACCTCAATTGGTGTCCTGAATGCTCCAGCGACTCCGAATCAATCCAAACAAATCGATCCTGTTTTTTGTGACTCTTAATCTCTTGAATACACCAGACATCATTCCCGAATCTAGTTTAAAGAACAGAAAGAGAATTCCAGAAATCCGTAACAAAGAGGTTTTGGCCGCGTGGACCGAAACAACATCCTTGCAAGAAACTCAATTTACAGAAGGATTAAACCGAAGGAGAGCTTGTGTACGAAGGGGAGGACAAGACGGGCAGATTGATCCGGGACAAAACACTAGGCAAATGTTTTGGTGAGAATTCAAGAATTGGACCGCTTCATCTCTGTCACTAATATTTATTTTGTCTGGGTGTGAGTATGAGTTGAGCACCAGTGATCGGCAATGAATTGGACGACATAATTCGGAAGTCCACTGGGGGCGTGGAAAATTAGGTCCATTAAGACTTGCATTCAGCAGGACTAAGGAAAAAAATTGTCTGGTGAGTTGCAATTGCTTCCACTCTGATGCACAATTGATTAGCCACTGCTAATCGCCACAATTCTGCTTTTGTCAAATAAGAACATTATCGAATGGAAACATCAAAACTTTTTTTGAATTAGGGTTCTCAGACACAGGAAAGTGAATTTTTCATGCGTTTGAATGAAAACTCTTGGCTTGTTTTGCTGGAAACAAAGCTGTAATTTTTGCAATGAGTAATCCAACCATTATGAATTCCTACGTATTGCATTGAAATTACAAAGTAAGGCTTCGCAAAAACAAGGATTGCTCAGAATTTGTCAGAGGAACCTCGAGGGTAGAAGTCTGCAGTTTTTGTGAAGAAAATATGATTTCGTAAATTTTTAAACGTTTACAAATGTAATAAAAACGCTTATAAAAACGGTCAAATAGAAATATGAACTATTATGGGTAATTGGTGTTTTAATTTAAAAATTAAAAGTCAAATTTTGGGCTCAAACCAAATTCTAAGACATGACTTGATCTTTCCTCAATAACTCAAAAAGCTAATTGACTGGCGATTATGTATGAAAGTCGTTTAAGAGGATGGGGATGTTTTCGCAAATCTAAACAGATTGAGGAATTGCCGATTATACCAAAATCTCCTAAGAGTAAGTGGTCGTTCATGGACATAAATAGCAGGAAACGCAAGTAATCCTTGACTTACGTCTGTCTACGTCAAGAATTAACAATTCATTTCTGCGTGACCACATTGATTGAGATGGATTAAATGAAAGCTAGTCTTAAGCGATCATCTGGAGCGAATGGTGATGTCTGCGAAAAGTGTTCCTAAAAAGGAACGGAAAGCTGATTTGACAAAGAATAGAGTTAATTGGAGTTTCTTTGTTGAGGCTAGAAAATTGCGGCAAAACAAAACCTTAATTGGGTTCAAAGTCGACCGGCCGTTGCTCTTCGCAGGGATTGAAGAAATGAAGTGCGGAGGTTGTTCGATGGAAGCAATGCTTTGGCAGACGTCTGCCGCGGGTCCTCTGGTCTTTGAACGTGTGTTCCAATGTCTGCAATCGGTAGCTGAAAGGAGGAGGTTCCTCCTTACGACAAAAAGCTGGGCACAACATTTGAGAAGCAGAGTGGTTTCGTCACTCTTTTCAATTCTCTGTTTCTGTCTGTATATACAGTTCTGTATATTTGGGCTTGTACACCCATCATTAACTCTAGCTAAAGGATTCTTGTGTACTTTGCTCTTCTTTGGCTTACAAAATGCAATGGAAACGAATTGCTCAAAAGAGAGCTAAACTACGCACACTATCAACAAGGAAAGTTTGGCACCGCTTAAACAATGGCCTTTGACATGCCCTCTGAAAGAACTCTTTGTAGATTCGTGACTTTTAAGAAACTCAAAATAATTGCTCACTTCCACAACGCAACAAACACAACATTCACGGCTGTTTGTCTATTATTACAAAGTAGCTGCCAGGATAATAGATGTTTTCGTGATATATCCAAACGGCAGTATGTATGAAAACATGTTTTATTGCAGGCCTAGGACCGCGAAGGGATTCAAAAGTTCTTTCCACTTTCGTTTAGCTGTTGTTACAAAGATTGGATCGAAATGTTTAAAATAGGAATGTACAAAAATTTAAAAAGTAATCAGAAGGTACGAGATAGTGCGAAAGTTGAATCCAGGAGTGGATCTCAAATTTCTCCTAATGAAAACCCTCAGTTCACTTAACACTCAAAGTGCAAACCAAGATGCTCAAAAAAGATTTTTGTGGCAGCGGAAAAATAAATTTTGAAAAAGAACATGACAAGAGGATGACTACCCCGTCTCATCTCAATTATCTATTCATGGGGAATGTTTTGAGTAAGAAGATGAGGAAAACACAAGAGGACAACTTGTTCCCGGAAATGTAAAAAAATGAATGAAAGAAAAATTACAGATAGAGTACAGAGGAGATGAAGTCATATGTCAGTATGAGCTGTTTTCTGAAAACTCATAAGCTAATGAAAATAAAAACTACAATAACAGCTCAGAAGATGTTTGCGAAGGGGTTTTGCGAAGATGACGTTATTTCCTGACAACGTCTTCCCCAGCTGAACGACAAGCTATTAACATAAGCTGCTCATTCATATGCCGCCGCTACTTGAGTGTCCCTGAAAGCATTAAGTTTTTCTGCAGAAGTTTGCAAAAGGCGTAAATTCAGTTGCATTTGGTGGAATTTTTGAATCAAGAGAACAAAAAAACTTTTTGATAGATTTTATAGATGGACATTTTGGATGATGCCAAACAGTTGTTAGCTGTTTGGTTTGGGTTTACAAGGGCAGAAGGATGATGACTTTCGGCCGACCTGCAAGAGCTATTGGGAAGAGCGTAGCCCATTACACTGAAATGCATTCGTGGAAAAACTAATTATCAGATAAGTCAAGGGCGATTGGGTTTAATTTATATATACACAGTGAATGTAAAATAGATACTTCCTTGTGACAGCCACAAAAACAATGACATTTGACGAAAAGCCCAACCACTTGATTTTCACTTTAAAAATGTTTTGTGAGTCAATCTTGAAATAATGCTTTAACAACAAAAAAAAATCTAATTACGGTTATATATGTTGAAGAGGTCGCTTTGATCTCTCGATGCTTTCATTGCGGAAACTGGTAGAACCTTTTTTCGCCTAACGAAGAGCCAATTGAACCCATTGCGACCGCCATTTAATCCAGCATTCCCAATGCTATAAATAGACGTTCCGGGACCAAGGGAACGTCATTGAAGTCGAGGAAAACAGCCGTGTCCAAGGAATAATGTATTCAGAAGTGATTTCCATGGGGCGTGGAGGTGTTTGGGCAGACGCCTGGAGTGCAGCAAATAACGGGAGGGGAAATGAGAAAATGGACACTTCTAGGCGTTCGGGTGAAAGAGGCTGCAACAATAAAATTGCAACTTCAAATGGGGAGAAAAACGACATTTTGTTGAATGAAAAATAGAGAAGGAGAACGGAGGGAACAACTTAACAAAGGTGACTGAAATATGAAAGTTTACTTCTTAGTGACAATTATATTTTTGAAATCTTTCTGTATATCAAACATGTTTCAGATGTTTAAGACATTGTTTTGCAAGGCAGCGGTATGTTTTTATAGCCTATGTGTTTGGTATGCTGCAAGAAAAGCAATTTAATCAAGAATCACAAAGGATACAAAAGTGCTTCTAGGGAAACATATAACAGTCAGAAAACACGCGGGACAATCTTGCGGAAAAAGTTTTCTGCAATGAAGAAATGAAGGGCAATTCTAGTGGAGTACGTATATACTCAAGGGCGGTTGTAGGTTAATCCATTCTGGTTTACCTCGATTTGATGTTATATGTTTTCCAACCGTTTACTACAATACCTTTGATTTTGGTTGAACTGCAAGGCCAATGAGCAAACTGTTTTAACTCTGAAACAAAACGTTTTTGGAAGCAAGTATGGCTACAAAGAGGAAGGAAGCGAACATGGTGTGTAATGTCTGAAAAGGTATTGTGTTACCACATCAAGAATCAACACTTGGTGACTATCTGCTGAGCGAGTGGGAGCATAAACATGATACTTAGAAAGAATACAAACATGCATTTTAGAATGTGGCTTTGAGCGACAGTTGTGCCCCGCTATCATGAAAGAGAAGCGCAAATAAAACAGCCAACAATCAACAACATTGTTAGTTTGTTGTTTGTTTGGTTGGTTGCAACTTTTCCAACAAAACATCAAGTTTATTGCGGGATCGACAAAGTTGCGAAATCTGATTTACTAGATATTCGTAAACACACAGAAAACTGATTGTTTTACGAGTTCAAGATGGTGTCAGTGCTGCAAAATGTTTGCTTCTTTTGTCACCTGATGCATCTAAAGCCCTTGATTGTTTTGGCAATGGTGATAAGCTTTTGGGCAAATAGTGTTTAGTATCATAGTTTTAGTTCAGTATTGTGAAGAATAATGGGTTTCTTGATTGTGTATACGTGATGTTTATGAATCGCACTTAACAAAAATGATAAACAGCAGTTTGTGAAGTTTTATTGGAATTGGTCTTTGGCACAACAAGGAATTATCTTGTTTGCCGCACCTTCTGCATCTCCGAATAAATATGTAGCAATGTCTGATACACACCTTTGTAGTGTTTTTCTAGGAGTGGTTACTGTAGATTCACTACAAAAAAAAGATTGTCGACTCCTTCCTGGATGTGTTTTCCAGGATTCAAGAATTATTTGATGTTTTGGGGCGTTATAGAAACATTGCAGAAATAGATCAAACTTCTATCAAACTTCCAGAGAAACTATCTTAATCCAAAGACCGGACACCGACTGGGGACATCTGGTCCCAAATCATGCGCATAGTGGACAACATGAGTGATGGGTCTCGGGAGGAACTAGATATTGTTTTGGTATCTGTTGCCATTCAGCGGTGGGAATCGGAAGTCACCTCAAAAACCTTGGCGCTGCAGGCAAGAAAGTGAAAAATGGCATTACAGCCAAAGAGTTGTCAATTCTGTTGCGTTTACACACCTGACACCCCAGACACTTTGTGGTCGGCTGTCTGGTGCATAAACAGTGAAGATGGATCTGCTTGTCGGTTTTGTGGATGTGCTAGAAATATTTTGGAGAGTCTGCAGATGCAAATGGGTTTTGTTGCCAAAAAGTCACAAACAGTTGCAAGCTAGCGGTTTTATTACAAGTTTCAGTGAACACTTGTTTTCATTTTTCCTACATACATACAGAGTTTTTACGGTTGTGGAATGAATAGTTAGTTTAAATAATTTTCCTTTACAAACTTGCATTGAAAGAAATATTCACAATCTTTAAATCTGAGTTCAGCGAGATCTTGCTGTATAAACAAACTGATTTACGACTGTCTCAATCATGAAAACACACCTTTGCTATAAAAAACATGAACAAAGATCCAAAATTAAATGACATCTAGGAGTTTTAGTTAGCGTTATTATTTTATTATTTTTCAGGGGCTTCGTTATATGCGCGTTTAAGCAACAATTTCCTCCACAGGAAACAGTATTTAAACTACGTTAAAATCTGTACGTCATTGAATAACGTCGGGAACTACTTCATTGTAATATAAAACATGGTCACAGACGATTCATTAAATAATTTAAGCTAAGAATTGGGCCAGAACCCACTCAAAACCTATTTAATCTTGCATCTCGAGTACTAAAAATAGCTAATCCGCAACCAAAACGAACCACAAATGAAAAACATCCGCACATATAAACCAGCATTCCAATCTCATTGGTTTGGGAAAGTTTGAAACTGAAATAAATCATGCTAATTAGTCGATATTTAAAGGAAAGTTGCAATGTTAACATTTCGTTGATTTATGAAATGGGGTACCTCTACCCTATTGTGATGAAGGGATAAACTTTAAACCAACAAACTTCGGGCGCTGATCTTTGATTGGCAAAGCCGAAAAGAATTGTGGTTTGACCGAAGAGCGGGCAGAGTCATCTACTCTGAACAATCCTCCAGGGAGTCCATGCATTGTTTTTGTGTTGGTTGCACACCCAGTGTAGCGAATAAAAGTCAACTGGAAAACAATTGCGACAGACATGTCCAGTTGGAATGTGGATTCAAACTGAATCTTCTTCAGTTGGATAGACGGCTTTAGGCAAAATGCGTCTTTGTGTAACCAAGTATACATGAAGATGTTATGTTAAACCTAAAGGATTGTCATATCGTTACATCAGACTGAAAAAAATTCTGTGAACTTTCTTACATTACCCCCAGAAATGCTGAAAATAGGTGTTTGTAGGTAAGTACTCCATTTCGGACAATTTATCCCATGTGGCTTTGGACGCAGTGTCATTGTTTTATTGCTTGTATGTCACGCAACCAAAAAGGGAAGACTATGTATAGCTCAGTATATACTAACAACCTTAATAAGTTTTTATGAAATATACCGGTTCTATGGAATGCACTTTTTGCTTTCATGTGACCGGCAGAGCACCGCCGTCAGCTGCTTATCCGGCGTGTTTTCCAAAAAGCGCACACTTAACGCGCACACGAAAGAGCCTGTCTCGCGTCGTCACGACATGCCCGAAACAAAGAGCACATATCACTTGGCCCTAGTTGGGAAATCTACTGAAATGTTGAGAAATCTGCGATTTCTCCCCTGAAACACCAGAATCTTGAGAGTGGCTCTCAAGCGACGGTTGTTCCATCCATCGGGCCCCTCGAGCGAAGCGGTTCGTTAGTCTGATAAAGTGTTCAGCAGCCGAGTCTCGCCATATGCAAATAGGCTTCGGTGAGGTAATGAACGCGCCGATGCGCGCCCAAACACAGAGGTCTTCGGGAACTGCATGTACACCCATGACAGGTCGCCGAATTAAGCTTCTTATTGCCCATCGCCGGTTTCAGCTGTGATTTCTTGCTCACGAGCTGGAAAGGCACAATTTCTGTGAACGAACGTTTTAATCGGCAAGATCAAACAGAACCAGCTAGCTTTATCAAACAAGTATTTGCGACAGTACCTCATACCTGGACAATGTTAAAGTAACAAATGCCAATCCACTCAAAGAATAATTATTGGAACCACAAACTATCTTTTTCGACAATTATGGAGTAGAATAAAAAAACGATTAAGCCCACAAATGGACTATTGCAAGCTACAGTAACCCTGCAGGCAAACCGCTTAGTAGGAGGAAATTGCTAAATATTGCTTCAGAAAGAACTTTTACGAAGGCATCATTCACAATAAATACAGTAGTCTGCAAATTCACTAGGGATACTCACGATCCCTTTGAAATCATGAAACGTTAGCCTTAGTTATTTCAGGTAGAGAGACAATATAAATAGCTCGCGCTGGAATAACTTTAAGCATCCAAAACATTCCAAGTGTTTGATAACGGCCTTCAAGCTGAACGCTTACGGAGCGCCGAGTCCCTCCGGTACACATTCCCTCGCGAAGCTGCTGCTCCCTGTCCGATAATCCACTCACGCGCGCGACAGATTTCACTTTTTGTCAAGCTCTGCACGCCGCTCACGTGTGGTCGAGTAGACCTGAACCTACTTTGGAAAAAGTGGTAATCGGATTAGAGGGCAATGAACCAATAAGGAGTGGAATGGTACCAAATTACCTAATTTCAATGGAATCTTGGCAATGAACCAACTGAGATACAGTAAGATCCCAAGACAGTGCATAACCATCTTAAGTGAAACATTTTTATTCAATGGGTTTATTGCTAATCGACACAAAATCCGTGATCTTTTGAACCACACATATTTTCGACATCTTCGTTTTTTTCCTTTTTGTATTTATTGTTTGCTGGATAAGCAAAGTGTGTTTTCCTTCGGCACGATTAAAAGTGTAAATGATTTTATCATGTAACTTAAATTTACAACAACGAAAAGTAATTCGTTTTTGAAGGGAAGAAAGAAGTTTGGGAGAACACTTTGGTTCTTGTTTCTTTAAGCAACTGTTTGAAGAGTTTAAGGAAACAGTTTTGTCCTCTACAACCAGTATTTAGCCCGTTTTTAATTTGAAATTATATATTTTAAAACTAGCCGTCTAGGCCAATAGTATTTCAGTTTTATCAGTGGCGGTGCAACCGGTGTGTCCTGAAAAGAATTTGAAATGAACGACGTTCGTAACAAAAAAAAGTATATGCCATATTATAAGAGGGTACTTGAAAGAGTAGGAATGTTTTATTATCGAAGTGGTAGCATAGAGATTTTCATTTCTGTTCCACCGCAAGTTTGGCATACGGTATTAGTCGGTAGCCGGCGTTTCCATTTCCTGTCCGTTGAGTCATATCCATTCCAAGAAAGACCCAGGTGATCCTCGGCGGGGAAGTCAGGTCGAAGGACAGTTTCGCCACTTCAGATTTCTATTTTGGTGTTCACCTGGTGTTTGTTGAAGAGCGTCGAGGAGGAGACCCGCCCTAGGCTATAAGAGGCAAGCTCCGCCTCCGCCGGGGGCACTCCGTCGCCGCGCCCCATTCCGGTCACTCCGGCGGAAACGAGCGCAGAGATCTCCGGAAAGTCGGCCGGTCACCGCGTGCCCTCTCGGGTCTGGTGGCTTCACACTTGGCGGCGGCGGCTCTCCCACCCTCGTGGAGAACCGAAAACCTTTTATATGACTTATTCTCTCTTCTATTTTACTTGAACTACCTAATTATCTTTAATTAATTTCAATCTCTTCTCTAATAACCTCTCATTATTGCATTCTTACTTCTCTTTAATTGACTGAAGTTTGACTGTTCTTTGCCTTTGAACACTCTGGGGTTTCACTTCTTTTCTAGTTTGAACTTCAGAATCTGGTTTTCATATTCAACCGTTTATTTCCAGTTTTGACCAATTGAATTGGAACACTTGAAGTTCATCCTGAAACACATTGACCCCGCGGAACCTGTCGCAATAGCCTCTGTTTGCTTATGTAGTACCCCCGTGTGACCCTCACGAGCCTCCTATTGTTCAGAACAATCTCATCGCTTATTCTAGCACTTTAGAATTTTAGATTTTAAGTTTCAGCTTTAATTTTCAGTTTTACTTTGGGCAATGTGGTCCCGGTCACTGCTGTTGGTTATTCTTGCCATTGGAGCTCTGGCGGAAAAGAGTTCCACAACCTTCAAACCCGAAGAGGTGAGATTTTATGTTTCTGCTTACCGTATTCTTTCATTATGTGCACTACAATTTTATATCACTACTTACAAACAATATAGGGAAGATTATTCATTAAACCTATGGTTCTAATTCTTTCCGAAAGCCATTAGTGTTACTCAGCATCTAGTCAAACTCATCTTCTGAAACTCCTTTCGTTTAAAATGTTAAAACACTTGTTTCATTCAATTGAAGGTTTCAAATTCTAAAGTCTAAACGCTTGTCATAACCACAATTGTCACAGTCGTACTAAGCAACTATTTATTCAAATTAGTTTCTAAGTATTTTCGTTAGATTTTTGTTAGTTTACAATCATTAGACACAATCAGCTGGTGAAAGTCAAAAGCTTTGTTCAAAAGACTGAGTGAAAAACAGCTGAGTTCGCGACCGGTCACTCTGTGTACTCCGCCTGTCTGTTTATCTTAGTGATCTGGATTTCGTGGAGAATCCTCACGTCCAGAAACACAAAGAAATGACCGCAAATAATTCCAGATCGCAAAGGAATCGAATGAGACGAAAGTTGTCTCCCGTGCCAAAAGACAGTGCTGCTTCGCTCAGCAGAACAGCTGCTGCGCTCCTCAGGCTCAACAGTGCAACTGCCAGGCTCTCCAGATTCAAGTACTTTCGCCAAAGAGGATTTGGTAAAAATTTTGTTCAGGTTCAACAATGCGACTGTGCCAACATGATGCAAAACCAATGTGGTTGTGCTATGGCCGCCCCTCCCTCTTGCAACTGTGGAATGCTTCAGCAGCAGTACACCAGCTGTGGATGTGGAGCTCTTAGTTACCAGGTAAAACACACATATAGACAGTTAGTTTACCATTTGTGATTTAGGTTTCTTGCAACCAGTGCCAGCAAGCTCCTCCTCCGATGTGCGCTCCTCAATGTATGCCTTCCTGCCAGCCTAGCTGCACCCAGCAGCAGCCGGTAAGATTATTAAGTTTGGTCTTCTGAAGGCATGGTTTAGATCATTGTGGTGCAGCAGCCTCAGCAGCAGCAGTGTGCTCCTCAATGTATGCCTGCCTGCCAGCCCGCTTGCGTCCAGCAGCAACAGGTAAAAAGTGTTAACAATGACTACCTTTCGAAGACTAAGAAGCTATTTGGTAATCTATACCATTTAGAACGTCTAGATACAACACAACCACTACTGATCACAAAATTTAGGTCATCATGGTCCAGCAGCCTCAGCAACAGTGCGCTCCCCAGTGCATGCCCGCCTGCCAGCCTATGTGCATCCAACAGCAGCAGCAACCGATCATCGTCGTCCAGCAGCCCCAGCAGCAGCAGTGTGCTCCTCAGTGCATGCCCGCCTGTCAGCCCGCCTGTCTCCAGCAGCAGCAACCGGTATTTGTTCAGTAACTCTGCCTCTTCTACAGTAATCCTTTCAGGTGATTGTTGTCCAGCAGCCCCAGCAGCAACAATGCGCTCCTCAGTGCATGCCCGCTTGCCAACCTGCCTGCATCCAGGTAAACCACAAACAAAACATGGAGTAACCAAAGTTTTCAGCAACAGCAGCAGCCTATCATTGTGGTTCAGCAGCCCCAGCAGCAGCAGTGCTCCCCATCATGCATGCCCGCCTGCCTTCCTACCTGTGTCCAGGCCTCTTGCGGAGGAAACAACTGCAACCAGCAGCAGCCCGTGATTGTCGTTCAGCAGCCTCAACAGCAGCAGTGCGCCCCAGCTTGCATGCCTTCCTGCCAGCCTAGCTGCGTCCAGCAACAGCAGCAACAGGTACAAACACCTTATATTTAAGATGTATGGAGTTTTAGATCATCGTTGTCCAGCAGCCTCAGCAGCAGCAGTGCGCTCCCTCCTGCATGCCCTCTTGCCAGCCTTCCTGCATCCAACAGGTATAGTCTTAAATTGATTAGACTTATTTATCCTTCAGGCCTGCCCTACTGCCTGCCAGCCCCAGTGCTCCAACTCTTGCGTCCAGCAGCAGCAACAGCAGATTGTTGTCGTTCAGCAGCCTCAGCAGCAGTGCGCCCCGTCTTGCATGCCCTCTTGCCAGCCCTCTTGCATCCAGCAGGTAACACTTTTGTTGACCTCATGAAGAAGACATTTCAGGCTTGCCCCACCGCCTGCCAGCCTATGTGCTCTAATTCTTGCGTCCAGCAGCAGCAGCAACAGCAGGTCGTCGTCGTAGCTCAGCAACAGAACAACTGCCCCTCTGCCTGTCAGCCTGCCTGCGCTCCTACTTGCGTCCAGCAGCAGCCCATTTGCGCCGCCGCCTGCGAGCCATCTTGCCAATCTTCCTGCAGCAGCAACGCCCAGTGCGTCCAGGCCTGCCTGCCATCGTGCGAATCTTCCTGCGTCCAGCAGGCTCAGCCAGTCATCGTCGTTCAGCAGGTTAGTGATTCCCAGTGAAAAAATGAGTTTCTGTTTCAGGCTCAGTCTAACTGCCCCTCTGCTTGCCAGCCATCTTGCGCTCCCCAGTGCGTCCAGCAGCAAGCCATCTGCACCTCCGCCTGCCAGCCGTCCTGCCAGTCCTCTTGCGGAAGCAACACCCAGTGCGTCCAGGCTTGCCTTCCCAGCTGCCAGCAGTCTTGCTCTCAGCAACAGCAGCAGCCTCAGGTATACTTCCAATGGTAGAACTTCACTAGATTGTGTTCAGGTTATCGTGGTCCAGCAGCCCCAGCAGCAGTGCATGCCCGCTTGCCAGCCTTCCTGCCAACCTCAGTGCATCCAGCAGCAGGCTGTCTGTGTCCAGGCTTGCCAGCCTTCCTGCCAATCGTCTTGCGGAGGAAGCGTCCAGTGCGTCCAGTCCTGCCAGAACAGCTGCCAGCAGTCTTGTAATTCCCAGCAGGTTGTCGTCGTCCAGGCACAGCCCATGTGCGGCCAGGCTTGCCAGGTGAGAGGATCTCAGAAACAGGCGCCTCCTTCAAATCATCCACTAAAGCGCGCGCAATTGCGCAAAGCCCTCAAGAACAACAAGGAGTTGACTGGCGGCTTCGAGAGGGGAACACAAACAAAACGACAGCGCCGAACGACAATGGGATGGGCGCAGAGGCAAAAAGCCTACTGACCGGCCATTAGGAACAGCTGAGCACAAACAGTGCGGCACGCGCACTTCAGCAGAAGACGCGGAGATTTCAAGTACTCGCGTGTAGTTTGAATGAGTACAAGGGTGGGAGATCAAAAGACTATGTATACTGAAACTATTTGGTACCTTCAAACCAAAATTTTCTTCTAGGCTCAGCCGGTGATGCAGTGCGTCCCGCAGTGCCAGCCCGCCTGCCAGCCTGCTTGCATCGCCCAGGCGCAGGCCATCCAGATGCCAGCCATCACCATGTGTCCTCAGGTAACGGAAATCAATGCAAACATCAGAGATAATCCTAATTTGCAGGTTTCGGGAGTGTCGCAGTGCGCATGCGGCTCCGGCTACTCGCAGTGCATGCAGGGTGTCTGCTGTCTGCGAAAGCGACACAGGCTGGCCAAGAACAAGGTCTAATCGCATGGCGCCACCATTTCACGCCGCGCTCGTACTTCGCTCCACCCCGTCTTCGAACTCTCTCTTCATCATGACAACGACTTTTGATAGGCCATTTAAGCCTACACTTCCGTTTGAGTTCTTTTTGATCCCCGTTGTTGACCGAATGCTCAAAGTTGTGCCACGTTTTGTCTTTCATACGTATATTACGGAAATATATTTTATTTATTATTTATGCCAAAGAAATAATAAAGTGTTATTATAATTATAAATCTTGTTATTACTCCACCCACAATTTACTTTATCAATATAGACTTTCAAAAAATTATCAAAAAATTCAATACTTCTTAAATTTAGACATTTTCGAAAAAAAAATTGAAATAAATTTTATTTATTTTTGTTAATTTATTAATAAAATTAATACCAGTTATTTTTCAAATTCCTAGAAAAGAAACAGGAATTCTCGGATCGCGCCCCCTCGCTAAGTGATACGGTAGTTCTGATAGCGGCTCACCTTTAAACCGGCTCTAAATATTTTCCTGCACTTTTTGAACTCGCTTAGTACTCATGTTTAATAATTTAGTTTTTTAAACATTTTTTTAAATTTAAAATTTTAAAAAATCTTTAAAAATATGTTTTCCGTATAGATGTTTGGTTCCCACGTGCTGTACTACCTTATTTACTTTTCTTGTGGAATGTTTTGTCCGAAGAGCCTTCCGAATATTTACTTTTCCGCTGAGGGCTACTTGTGTTTGCTCAAATTGACCAACTACTGGTGAAATTCCAGGAAACTTAAAGAGATTATCGAATTAACACGAATTAATCCGATGATTTGACTTTTTGGAATTTATTTTACATTAAAAATGATTTATATTGTTTTCTAATAGTATGAAACTTAAATACCGTTAATAAATACATTAGTTTATATTACTTTAATTATTTTTCTGTCGAAATTACAGGCATAAATCTGTCTATCATGGCGTTTGGTGTCAGTTCACTCAAATACATTGATTTCTTTGTTCCATCTTTTTTTCAGAAGACATTTTATTTCCTCTTCCTTTTCTCGATCAAAATATCGCATTTTGGTTCTGTCAATAGATAATGCCTCTCCCGTCAGTCATATTTGCCCTCGATGCGTCATGCTGTTTGCCAGCTCGATTACCCTCAATACCCAGTCCCATCATTGATCTTGCCGCTTGCTTCCGCTCTTCTTTTTCTTTTTTAAAATACAATATTTTTAGGGTAAAAATGTCCGAGGGCGATCTCGAGACACGCAGTGACAGCAGCGTATCATCGTTAGAAGTATTGGAATTTCCCGCCGAAAGTATGAAGGACGAAAAACACCCTGCTCATCATGACAAAATGTGAGTTTTCTTTTTTAAATTTTCTACTTTGTTATATTTCAGACTGAAATGGAAGCGCACGGAGGGCAGTGGCGATTCCCATTTGATCGAGGCTCCGTGGTACGTGTCCATCATGGTGCGTATTGCCTTCACCGTCATGTTCACCTTCGGAATTGTCACCGAATGGTTCATCGAGAAGGGTTACATCACTGTTAAGACAGCCAGTGACGACCCACGGAACAAGGTTCGTTTTCCTCCAATCTGTGCACCGTTATCTTATCTGTTGCTATGGGATGATGGATGTTTGTCGAGTGCGTCACGCGTTTTTGTTGCAGGGATTTCCTACCTTGTCGAACCACTATGAGCACATTTACATCGCTCACATTGTCCGAAAGTTCAAAGATGTGTTGGAGAGGCCGCTTTGTGGAGTCCCGGGATCCGTGATGGAGTTGAAGGATCGTTACACCGATGATGGCAACTGGACCATTAAGTATGCCACCTTTTTCAATACTTCGATGGGTTGTTTTTCAGGCATACTGGGACGACCTCTCAGGTTATCAACTTCGGTTCGTACAACTACCTCGGATTCTCCCACAACGATGGTGTCTGTGCTGAAACTGCCGCCAATTACATCGATCGCTACGGTGTTCATATCGGAGGTTCTCGCCATGAGACAGGTTTGTTTCCTAGCTATGTGTTAATTAGTCATTTCAGGAAACCACGTTGTTCACCAAGAACTGGAGAAGTGCGTGGCGCACTACCTGGGCGTGGAGGATAGTGTGTGCTTCCCCATGGGCTTTGGAACCAACACCATGAACATTCCGTCCCTCGTCGACAAGAATTCCCTCATTCTCAGTGACGCCCTCAACCACGCGTCTATTGTTCTCGGATGCCGTCTTTCTGGAGCCACTATCAAGACTTTCAAGCACAATGGTTTTTATTTAAATTTAAGTATTTTATTATTTCTATTCAGATCCCGTTGATTGCGAAAAGAAGCTCCGTAACGCCCTGTGTGAACCAAATCCGAAGACCGGAAAGCCCTACAACAAGGTTCTGATCATCATAGAAGGCATCTACAGCATGGAGGGTACTATTGTGAATCTGCCCGAGTTCATCCGCATCAAGAAGAAGTACGGTACCTACATCTTCCTTGATGAGGCCCATAGCGTCGGTAGGGGTTTGACGGTACCTTAGTTAAACTTTCTTTAAGGTGCCTTGGGTCCTAGTGGAAGGGGAGTTGTTGAGTACTGGGGCTGTGACCCTCACGATATCGATGTTATGATGGGAACCCTGACGAAGAGTTTTGCTGCAGCAGGAGGATACATTGGAGGAAAGAAGGTGACCCATTTCTTTTTGGATTCAACTTCTTTTTTTTGTAGGAATTGATCACCCACATCCGTAATTTCTCTGCTGGCCCTTGTTACGGAGTGCCCACGTCTCCTGCCATTGTTGCTCAGGTGCTGAGCAGTATGAAGATCATGCTGGGAGAGGATGGAACTGACATCGGTGCTCGTAAGGCTATTCAGCTTCAGAGGAACTCAAGGTAATGCAACCTTATTGGTAAAGCTAACTTTGCATTTAGGTATTTCCGTAATCGTCTGAGGCAAATGGGTTTCCTGGTCTATGGACATGATGACAGCCCGGTTGTTCCCCTCATGACTTTCTACATCACCAAAGTCGTGTACGTTTTTCTTTGTTACATAAAGTTTTCTTTTGTACTTCTGACGACAATGAGCGGTTTCAGTGAATTCTCCCGCCTGATCCTGAAGAAGAACATTGGCGTCGTTGCTGTTGGATACCCCGCGACGCCTGTGGAAATGGCGAGAGTGCGCTTCTGCCTGAGCTCTGATCACACGAAGGACCAACTCGACCATGTGTTGGAAGCTGTCAACGAAATCGGAAACATTACAGCCACCAAATACCACAAGCCCGAGTTTGTGGGCCAAGTTATCGAATATTAGAAGTTTTGTTGTTCAATTTCTATGCTGGTATGTGACAAGGCTACCCGGTGTACAACTTGCCATCGTCTTTTTGCTTTAATCTCAGTTATAGGCACCTCTTGCCTTTTTCCGTGACATGACATGTGTGAATTTGTGATTGTGTTTTTAAGGGTATTATTTGTAGTATTGTTATTTTATATGCTGCCAGGGAAAGAGCTGTGTTTTCAGCTCTTGCTAATAATAAAGATTTTATTTTTATTTCGTTGTTTGAAGGCTTTTATCAGGCGATAGGGGTGTAGTGAGTGGTGTGTAGTGTGTGGGGTGACAACAATACAACAAGTTTTCTCAAC